>BSBK01002983.1:2500-615000 GCA_027943335.1 Chamaecyparis obtusa | reverse complement strand
TAAAGTAATCATATTAGCAGTCAACAATTTATTCATAACAGAATGCAAAGATTCAGAAAGAGGAGTAAACGTACAATTTAGATGAAAAGTAGTGGATGTAGAAGTGGCACTATTGGATGCAATAACAACTTGATCAACAACTACATTTTATTTCTTATTTATCTTGACATAATTGTTAGGTTTTTAAAACTTTTTGGGATTAGGAGCAACATCACTCTTATCAATTAGAACAGGAGCCATTGGAGTGTTGCTCTCAAATTGACTCAGTTGTAATTGATAATGATGAAGCACTGCAAAAAGTTATTGAAAAGAGGTAAATTTAGTAAGAAAAATATTATCTCTAATATCCTTTTGTAAATTTTAAATAAACATACGCTTAATATCAATATCAAGAACATGATAAGAAATATGAGCATACAAATGCTTAAATCTATAAATAAATTCAGTCAATTTTTCTTCAGTATGTTTTTTTACAATGCATCAAATTAGTTAAGGACACTTGTAAACTAATGTTATTTTGAAACTTTTGGATAAAGGAATTAGAAAGTTTTGGAAAAGAGTCAATAGAATAAGGAGGCAAGGAATAATACCATTGCAAGGTCTTATCATGAAAAGTTCTATCAAACAACTTGGCTAAAATCCTATGGTCATGAGCATAGTCACTACAATAGATTTGAAATGTTTTAACATGACTGACAAGGTCTCCTTTACCATTTTAATTCTCAAGATGAGGCATATCATCTTGCTGAGGAATAGGAGCATGAATAATGTGTAGGGATAAAGGACTTCCCATGTCACATGTAGGAATACAAAACTTGGATTGAGTCAAAGATGCAAGTTGTTGTTGTAAAGATGACATAGTTTGAGACAGACTAATGATTGTGGAATCATTAGATGAAATAGGAGGCATAGAAACATTATAAACACTAGGAAAAGTGTAGGAAATAATGGGAATGGAAGACATAACTAGGGGAACACTTGGAACCACAGTTGGAAGAGGGTTAAAATAGGTAAAAGAAACATTATGATAAGAAGGCTTTGAAGTAGGTAGAGACATGGGTGGAACACTCATAGGAAGAGAGGGAACCGATGTAGTCACTAAAGGAGGAGTATAAGTAGGAATTATAGGTAAAGGAACAAAAGAAGGTTCCACACTAGTGATAGGAGGAGTGAATCATAGATCTTGAGCTTCTTGAGCTAAAGGTTTGACATTTAAATGCACAAGATGAGTGATACCACACAAGAGATGAACACCTTGATCACTATCCCAAAGAATTTTCTTAAGAGCCTCTATAGATTGAATATAATCTTGATTATGGTTTTCTTGAATAAGCCAATTTCCCATTTTATCAAGTTCAGTTGAAAGTTTTTGGACTTATTCAAGAAGAACTCTTAAAGCATAATCCTCATCATTATATGAGTGATAAGAGTTATTATCCATAGTAGGATTGGAATCATGAGTAATCAAATTGTCATCCAGGATCCTAAGGAGAGGAGAGGAAGACTTAGGATCAAAGAAACCCATAAGTCTATGACTTCTTCTAACCAAAATATTATAACTAGGGCTAGAGGTAGTAAAACTCATATACCAATGCAATGCAAATGAAATAAACTAGGAAAACACAAAGCATGAACAAATAAATGTTTTTTTGTATTTTTTCTTTGTATGATTTTTTTATTTTTATTTTTGAAATGTAAATGCAAACACATAAAAGAAGGCTGATACATATAAGATCTAACACCATAAAAGAAAGAGTTGTTTATCACTAGTTCACAAAAATGTAGAATATAAAAAGGGATATGGGGGTGAGTGTGTTCACAAAAATGTAATATGATATCCTCTACATATAAAAGAATAGGGGAAGGTAAGATCTTCTTCTTAACCCCAAATTTACACAAGAAATTCCAAATAGATTAACCACAAGAAAATGGTCAATGCATAAATGAATCAATTGATGAAGAATATGAAGAAAGAGGAAAATATTACATTCTATTATGGAAGTGAGTATTGAAATTTTAATTGAATTGAAGACAAATACTAACCTAAAAGTATGATAGATCTAAAAAATGCTATTTTCTAGTGTCGGTACCGAGTTTCTAGAAATTCTACAACCGGATCTGGAACATAAACAAAGAGATAGAGAAAACCCAAAAATCCTTTCCTTTTCTAAGAAAGGTCAACCTTGACCCAGGTAAAGGTTGACCTTGACTTGCGCTGCTCCGATGGAAATTCTATTCACAGATCCTGAAAGTTTCCCGAAAAGGGTGTCCAGGTCTACACTGTAATTCACTATTCCATACTTGTTCCTGCAAGAAAAATAGTTTTATTTGTTGGGGGGGAGGGGTTTTCCTTGGTCAAACCCCAATTTAGGAATTAACCTTGAAATTAAATTGAAATTGTAGTAATAAACAAAGTAAATGGAATGATTCACCTTGCTTATGTTCAAACCCTTGTGGAGGATTTGAATCCTTGAATCCACAAGTATGGATGATCCAAATGAATGTAGAATTGAATGTAGGATGTCTCAAATCAATTTTCTTTAGATCTTCAACACCAATCTTGAATGGATCTTGGAATAGGAAGAAGCTTGAATGATTGTGCTATTAGGAACAGTCCTAAGAGATAACTGAGAGGGGGGGAGGGGTGAATAAGTTATCTACAAGATTCAATTCTTCTTCCAAGTATACTTAAACATAAAGCATAAACACAATGAAAGAACACAAGAACACAACACCAATATTTTGGTTATGGGGAAACCCAAATAGGTAAAAACCTCGGTGGGACTTGATACCCACTAATATTCTATACTAGTGTATAATGATCCTTGTTAGATCCTTTACCCTGTTAGGAGTAGCTTTACAATATATTAAGTATAGTAGACCTGGTCAAGGGTCAAACCCTATTAGGAGTCTTTTAAAATTGTCCCTGTTAGGGGAGAGGATGCACTGTCTGAGAGCTCACTGCTCAAATGCACAAAGGCTACAACCTTCTAAATAATAGATACACACTATATCTAGATCTTGGTGAACTATGTTTTGACCTACTATCTGGATCAGTTCCAATGAATATCACAAGTACTTTACTTGGTCACATAGACCTTCTTCTAATGGCTCAACACTTCACACACTCTGCTCTACTCTACTTAATCAACCATGAACCACACTTCAACAATCACAAATGACTGCCTATAAATATCTTTCCTCCACATGATATAATCAAGTCAGCCTATTAGAACCACCTTGAAATAATTATAGAGAAACCATAATAAACTCCAACAATATTTTGTTAGCTCTATTATGCACGCAACACAATTTGTGACCTATCTAATAAAATAAATGTAGACAAACACTACACACTGTCGGCTCTACCAAAACAACTGGAACTTTCTCTATAAGCTGAATTAACTCATGCACTCTTAACCAAACATCAATAGTAGTTCTCCAAGCTTAAATCCAAGGGAACATACCCTCAAGATATGCACAACTCAAGAACCAATAAAATCTCTATTAGTTCTTCTGAACAAACACATGAAACTGCTACTGGTGAATAATGACTACATAACTTTACTTGCATTCATCATTAGACCATGAATTGATGAACTTAACATCACTAACATGTCTTCAACATAAATCCAAGTGTGCAAGGCTCCATGATAACTATACGTACAACCATACATAGAAAACAGCTTGTTACTCTATCAGGAACATTGCTATATAACTATATGTACTAACAGTTGACCTCTGCGCCCATGATATCATGTCTGTGCTACATATACAAAAATCTTATTGTATAAGACTTCCATGCATGCTACTTTCTATATGTTGTCATCAATGACAAACATACAGTCAATACTGGCCTAATGGAAAATCTCCAACAATCTCCCCCTTTGGCATTGATGGCAACATGTGGAATGAAAAACCACCGCCAACCCAAATGAACATTTCTTTTATAACATTCTCCATTTCCTCTTCAAAACTCTCCCAAAGATGAATCCTCCATCTGCTGCAATATTTTCTAATATTCTCCATTTCCTCAACTGAACTACTGACATATCTAAATTTTTCTCCCCTTTAGTATATTACTCCTCTTTTGCTTCTATTTTTAATGACTCTGTATATTACTCCCCCTTTGACATCAATGGAAAAGGGTGCCATTCATGTTAAGCACTGGTACTACTCCTAAGGTTGAGTAGTCAACCTTCCACTAGTCCCAGAGGACTGATGTCTTTCCTTCTTTCTTCTAAGTAGAAATAGGGAAGGGAATGACACCCAACTTATCCCTGAGATACTCAAAAGTATCCTTAGGCAAGGGCTTTGTGAATATATCTACCATCTAATCTTTAGTACTCACATAGTCCAACTTGACTTCTTTCTCTGCCACTTTCTCTCTTAGGAAGTGATACTTGATCTCAATGCGCTTTGTCTTTGCATGCATCATAGGGTTCTTTGACATATTGATAGTGCTAGTGTTATCATAGTGAATAACAATAGGATAATCAATATGAATTCCAAAAATCCTTTATCATCTACTTGATCCAAACAATTGTAGAACAATTCAAGGCTGCTGCAACATACTCCACTTCTACTGTTGACTGAGAAATACAATTTTGTTTCTTGCTTGTCCAAGAGACAAGTCTATCACCAAGAAAAACTACTCCACCTGAAGTACTCTTTCTGTCATCAACACATCCTGCCCAATCTGCATCAGTGTACACATGAAGCTCAACATTTTTTGAATTAAGATACCATAGGCCATAATTTATAGTGCCCTACAAGTATCTGCATATTCTTTTTACTACCATGAGATGACTTTGTTTAGGTTCTACTATAAATCTTCTAACTATGCCAACTACATTTGAAATATCAGGTCTAGTTTAAGTAAGATATATGAGTTTACCAATCATAGACTTATACAATGTTATATCTACTACTGGTGAGTCATCATCTTTTGTTAGCTTGCATCTAGTGATCATAGGTGTTCCTATTGGCTTGCAATCATCCATCTTAAATTTCTTCAGTATCTCTTTCACATATTTTGACTAATTAATAAAAATTCCTTTTTCTGTCTACTGCACATTTAATCCCAAAAAATATTTGATAGGACCAATCATACTCATCTCAAACTAATTCTACATTTCTTTGGAAAATTCAACACTTAGTTTTTCATTGCCTCCAAAGATAATGTCATAAAAAAATATAGATACAAGAAACAAACCTGTAGATGTCTCTCTAATGAATAGATTAAAATTTTTTTCTCCTTTCTTGAATCTAATCTTTGTTAAGTATCCATCTAGTCTCTCATACCATGCTCTAGGGGCTTGCTTAAGTCCATAGAGGGCCTTCTTCAATCTGCATACTATATCAGGTCTTTTTGATAAGGCAAATCCTTTCGGCTGCTCAATATATACTTCTTCTTTCAACCAAGTCTCCGTTCAAGAATGCCGCCTTGACATCCATCTGATAAAATTTCAAGTTTTTGACTGTAGTATAAGCTAGAAACAACTTAATAGCTTCTAATCTACTCATAGGTGCATATGTGTCTAAATAATCAATGCCTTCTATTGGTGTTGTTTTTCCCCAAAGGTCAGATTAACATTAGGATTGACAGGGCTAGTGTCACATTCACTCAACACTACAAATCTAACAAGGAAAAAGGCCAACTGACAAGGATCAAAGAGAGATCCTTCTACACTTTGAGCTCCACATCACTAAGGTGGGTATTGCCTTATTTGCACACTCAAGACACCTCATGATAAATAATAGGCCTACAGATACATTATTGTGGAATAGTCTTCAAACCCTATAGGTATCATGTACCCCAATGAAGCCAATTCTTATGCAATAGCCCTATTTGCATAGAATGAGTCTGAAGACTAGAAAGGACCTCCTGCTACTACTAACATGAAAGGGAAAGGTATTTGATTTGAATGATTGATGTTGGGTTGAAAGGACCCCTGAAATACTCTTAGTCTCTCATAGACCAGTGCCTTAACCAATGGGCAGCAGAGTCAAATACCTCACTGCAATAGAAATCTATGAAACAAGAAGATAGTACATTCAAATATGGTGATACCTTACATCAACCATACACCATTGATCAGACCATATATTATCAAACCACTTGTGTACCCAAATGTGTTATCACCCATTCAAAAGATTTTAACCCTCCCCTTAGAAGAGACCTATGAACTAGTAATACATTAACCAACATCCTCTGGAAGATAAGCATGAGACACACTTGATACCTCAACTCATATACACCTAAAAACTGGTCCTAAACCTAGTTGCTTCTATGAAAACAACTCTATTGCAGACACATAGGAAATGCAAATAGAAAGGATGAAACAACCTTGATGCTTCAACCAATAAGTCTAAAACCCAAGATGGAGACAATCTGATAACACTAGAAATATATTGAATCTCATGCATAAAACAACCTATTACAATTTGTATTCTATTCTCCTAACCAAAAAGGAAAGAGGGAACTCTATATGCAGAAAAAATAAATATTTACAAGGTAGAAAACTCGACCATCCAACCCCTACAAAATCCAAAAATCCAACCATTTATACCACTAGCCATCTTGGAATCCCAAAAGAATTTAGGATGCAACAAGCTTCGGATAGCTAGGGCTAGGGTTTCACCCACCAAACCAAAGCAATCAATCAAGAATTAAATGCAGGGGAAGAAACCTAGGCAACTAGGAGAAGACAAATCCTAGAGTGATCCTCAATCATGACAAAATCCCTGAGAAAGTACTGAGAACCACAAAAATGCCCAATTTGTCAACCAATTCAGCCACCTGCAACATGCCTTGAGCACAAAGAACATAGTACAGACCCCTGCAAACAATCATGGAACACCCTGGACCACAGTGCAATAGTCGGCAAAACCAATTCTACCAGATCCTACCATGAAAGCATTCAATTTTGGTCCTTTCTATCACTAGACACCCTCAAAAAATTTGAATTTGAAATACAACGGTTATTTCCAAGTGCCAATAGCAAATTGGCAATCAACATTTGAATTTAGGTCAACTTTAAGTCCTGACCGTTAGATCTTTCTTTTTCACGGGCCTTATGTCTTAACTCAACTACTACCCTCAGGTTTACCTCTAGTGAACATGTGACAAAGAATTTCTTTATTTGTGAAATGAAATACTAACTCACTGCTTAACCCCATGAATTGGTGAACAAAGGAAAACAAACTTACCCTGGTTACTTTTGGTGAACTGGTGAAAAAGGTTTTCACTAGTTCGCAGAACACTTTTTACCTCCACCAATTCATTTAGCGATTACACAAATCCTTTTAAAATTTGTCAGGCCGCTAAACACTTTTATCCAGACCACCAGACATTTAACCTCTTCCTGGGCCTGCTTTATGCCACTTATCACTATGTTATTTGCTACATCTACTCAATCATCACTGACACAAGACCCACTCTCTATAAGCCTTTAGATTAGATGACGGGTGCAAGATCTCATGGCTCTGACACAACCCATGATAATTTACGCTGACCATGGATCCTCTACAGATGTTAAAACCCACTGAAAAGAGAGAAACTCAAGTCCCACTAACAATTTCCAAGTCATAACCAGGTGGACCAATTAGGAAAGAACAACTTGAAAACATTTGGCAAATGGTCCCACTGACAAAACCAATGAGAAGGCTCCAAATGTAACACCTGTCAATGGACCCACTACAGTCATTTTGCACACATGGAGAATCAGATGACTAGCACATAATCTCAAGGGCTTAGAAGATTCTATGAGATCATGCACCTGATGTAGATCTTGAATCTTTTACTAACATCACCAAAGCCTGACCCCACCCTACCGTGTAAGATGCTTCAATGAATGAGAGACTGCCATGTCACAAAACTCAGCAAGCAGACAAGTAACTTTTTCCTCACTCAAAAGTCCCTTTGACAACATTGCCATATCATCTTTTCTGTCAGCCAATAAAATGTCACCACCTCAGCACCTTCTAAAAATGGTCCCACTATCCATGTATCCAGACCCACCTCAGACCCTTCTGACACATCCCTATCAACATCCACATTAACTAATGAGAAGATGCCATTTCAACATAGCTGGTAGTGGACCCACTGACATCCCTTCCGACATGGTACCAAATCAATGGTTGGTGCAAGATCACAAAGGGGGAGAATATTCCTTGTGATCATGTGCTAGCTATAGGATTGAAAGGAGACTGAGATGCTAGGCCCACTTGACATGTTATATCCAACTCACCACTGTCGACCAATAAAAAGCCACCATCTCTACTTACATGGCAATGGACTCACTTGTCTGTAGCGTTATGTCATGAAAAGGAATCAATGACCGGTGTAAGTTCACAAGCCTCTGACAAATCATATGAGAACTTACACCCACCGTTGGATTGAGATGGTGTCAGAGCCGGGCCCAGGAAATGCTAAGCTGAAGCATTAGGAAAAATTAATGCTAGGACTTAGGAAACTATTAAACCATAGGACTTAGGAAATATTGAGCATGTGGGTTTGTGAGATTTTAAGTGGCTCAAAAAGGTAACATAAAAATAGATATAATTATTTTAAAAATTAAATATATAAAAATAGTATATACATATAATAATAAATTTTTAAAATAAATATTAATTCTAATTTAAATTATAAAAATGAAGACCAGGGGAAAACCTGAGAGGCCATGAAAATTTTAACAGGTGCTAACATTGGCTTTGTCTAGGGATGTATGCCTCCTACATGCATAGCAAGGATTAAGATCTCTAGGAAAAGTAGACCACCCACTGGAAAAGGCCACAGAGACCTCGAAAAACACAGGGACACACCAAGGAAATAGGAAGGGAAAATATTTATAGAATTTACAATATTTACAGAAGGCTCAGGGCCCCAAAACTTCTGATTAGTTTTTGCCTCTATCAAACAAATAATTTTCATCTCCATTCAGCAGAGGAAAATTGAAATTATATTTTTCATCCAACCTGCCAAAAACATTGTGATCCCTATTCAACACACTATATAAAAATTGATCACCATACTCACCATCACTCAGCAAGATAGGGCCATCAAGCTACCATAGATGTTGATCATTTTGTGACATCAAAATGTCACACTCTTCACTTTCACTATCATGCTAAAAAAGGAAACATTCCTTTTCAATCTCATGGATGAACACATCAGCATACTGGTTATTAGTCTACAATGAAGAATAAACCCTTTCTATCTCTTTGCTTTGCAAACTAATATAGCACTCCTCAAGACAAAAATCTGATTGCATGAAAATGGAAGCAACTTGCTGATCAAAAATCACATCAGCATCTTTTGGAAAGGAACAAGCACTATCAGTTAATGACTCATTAGTCATTTGCAAATTTGAGAAAACCCCTTCAGACTTACCACATTCTCCAGCATCAAAGTATAAACAAGAACTACTGACATTAGGCTCTTGAAAAACTAAATCCATACTAGTACACATATCATTATATTCATCAAATATGACATTATCAAATTCACTACAATGACATGTACCATCCTCTTGCATATCAAAAATGGGAGAAAGAATCTCAATAGAAGTTTCACATATCATACCATCATTTATTCTTTCTTCATCAAAAATAATATCCACCAGGCATGGGATTTTGGAAACATACTTGGGAGTGCATCTCTGAAATTCTGCATCCAAGAGCTCTAAAATTTTGCTCACTACTTAGTAAGCATTGCACTTCACATTCTATCTCATTGGTCTCACTAAAAATGTTGTAAACATCTTCCTCATCTGAGACAGGAGCTAAAAATTCTTGTGCCACAATATCTTGTGCAAAGTCATCACTGCAGGAACTTACATCTATTGCAGATTCATCTTCTATCTCTTGATAACCACAAGTTCCATTATCAAAATTAGCATCACAAGACTCATCCTCCACAAATGAAGCCATCCATCCTTTAACATTTTCTAGTGCTTCAGTCCTAAAGGATGCAGACCAATTGACTGACTCAGGCATATCAAGTTCTAAGAACATTTTAGCATATTGGGAATCTTGAATCTCAATACCCATAAGAAACTCATCACAAGCTATAAGAAATTTCTTATAGTATACAAGGGATGACTCATTTTTTCTTTCTCCTATTGTACATCTTAAAATCTTTATGCAAATCTGCTAGATTTTTTGACTCATCAAATAAATATCTTTTTCTCTATTAATATTTCTAAAATCTGACAGAGAAATTTCAGACCTAGAAACATCATCTTGATTCATCAAGGCTGGAAACTCCATTTCAATATATTGACAAAACAATGTAGCGTGTTCACATGACAACACCTTTATCCAAATTAATGCAACCACTAACCTTATTAGACCTCAACATATTTCTGATACTCTTTATAACAACCAAAGCTTCTATCTAGAAATATGATCAAACTTTCAAAATTAATTCCCCCTTTTCAATGATGACTTGTTCACCTAATTAAGGACTATTCTTGCTTAATGAAATAGGATTACCTAGAGATGTTGTGAATGCTACAAAATATTGATACGAAGTCTCCTCTAGATCACCTTTCAAACTTTGGTAGAGATGCCACCTCTTTGCAAAGGACAAATTTGAATTGGTTGAGAACCTTTCCCAACTCTAAACCTTCTTCAAAACCCACAATCACAAAACAACCTCACAGGATAACTGTTTGTTAGGATTACAAATACATGACACTTTGTTACAAACATTGACCAAATAGAGACTCAAAGTCACCACTCAACACTTAGTGAGAAGATTTCACAAATGTTTTTTTTACTTTTGACTCTATGATCATTAACCAAGACTCTGGGATGATCTAGCCAAGCAGGAAAGTTTGCTGTCTTTTAATTCTTCCCCAACAGAGTCACCAATCTTGATGGGGACTCAGATGGGTAAATAAATTTGGTTAATAAGATTTTGACTTTACAAGATAACTACAACTAGAGATTCTAACAAATATAATTCTTCATTGTTGTTCTCCCTAGCAGAGTTGCCAATCTTGTTGGTGTTCTTTTTCCCTAAAGGTTAGATTGACATTAGGATTGATAGGGCTAGTGTCACATTCACTCAACACTCTAAATATGACAAGGAAAAAGGCCAACTAAAAAGGATCAAAGAGAGATCCTTCTACACTTTGAGCTCCACATCACTCAGATGGGTATTGCCTTATCTGCACACTCAAGACACCTCATGATAAACAATAGGCCTACAGATACATTATTGTGGAATAGTCTTCAAACCCCTATAGGTATTCTGTACCCCAATGAAGCCAATTCTTATGCAATAGCCCTATTTGGATAGAATGAGTCTGAAGACTACAAAGGACCTCCTACTACTAACAACATGAAAGGGAAAGGTATTTGATTTGAATGATTGATGTTGGGTTGAAAGGACCCCTGAAATACTCTTAGTCTCTCATAGACCAGTGCCTTAACCAATGGGTAGCAGAGTCAAATACCTCACTGCAATAGAAAGCTATGAAAAAAGAAGACAGTACATTCAAATATGGTGATGCCTTACATCAACCATACACCATTGATCAGACCATATATTATCAAACCACTTGTGTACCCAAATGTGTTATCACCCATTCAAAGGATTTTACCCTCCCCTTAGAAGAGACCTATGAACAAGCAATACATTAACCAACATCCACTGGAAGACAAGCATGAGACACACTTGATACCTCAACTCATACACACCTAAAAAATGGTCCTAAACCTAGTTGCTTCTACAAAAACAACTCTATTGCAGACACATAGGAAATGCAAATAGAAAGGCTAAAACACCCTTAATGCTTCAATCAATAAGTCTAAAACCCAAGATGGAGACAATTTGATAATAGTAGAAATATATTGAATCTCATGCATAAAATAAGCTATTACAATTTGTATTATATTCTCCTAACCAGAAAGGAAAGAGGGAACTCTATATGTAGAGAAAAAGAAATATTTACAAGGTAGAAAACTTGACCATCCAACCCCTACAAAATCCAAAAATATAACCATTTATACCACTAGCCATCTTGGAATCCCAAAAGAATTTAGGATGCAACAAGCTTTGGATAGCTAGGGCTAAGGTTTCACCCACCAAACTAATCAAATCAATCAAGAATTAAATGCAGGGGAAGAAACCCAAGAAACTAGGAGAAGACAAATCCTGGAGTGATCCTTAATCATGACAAAATCCCTGAGAAAGTACTGAGAACCACAAAAATGCCCAATTTGTCAACCAATTCGGCCACTTGCAACATGCCTCCAGCACAAAGAACATAGTACAGACCCCTGTAAATGATCATGGAACACTCTGGACCATACTGCAATAGTCGGCAAAACCAAATCTACTAGATCCTACCATGAAAGCATTCAGTTTTGGTCCTTTCTATCACTAGAAACCCTTAAAAAATTTGAATTTGAAATACAATAGTTATTTCCAAGTTCCAATAGCAAATCGAAGGTTGACATTTGAATTTAGGTCAACTTTAAGTCCTGACCGTTATATCTTTCTTTTTCATGGGCCTTATGTCTTAACTCAACTGCTACCCTTGGGTTTACCTCTAGCGAACACGTGATAAAGCATTTCTTTATTCGTGAAATGAAATACTAACTCACTGCTTAATGTCGCGAATTGGAAAACAAAGGAAAAAAAACTCACCCCAGTTACTTTTGGTGAACTGGTGACAAAGGTTTTTGCCAGTTCACAAAACACTTTTTATCTCCGTCAATTCATTTAGTGATTATGCGAATCCTTTTAAAAAATTTTGGGCTGCTAAACACTTTTATCCAGACTGCCAGACATTTGACCTCCACCTGGGTCCACTTTATGCCACTTGTCACTATGTTATTCACTACATCTACTCAGTCATTACTGACATAGGACCCACTCTCTATAAGCCTTTAGATCGGATAGCGGGCGCAAGATCTCATGGCTCTGACACAACTGATGAGAACTTACACCAACCATAGATCTTCTGTAGATGTCAGAATTCACTGACAAGCCAGAAACTTAGGTCCCACTGACAACTGCCAAGTCATAACCAGGTGGACCAATCAAGAAAGAACAACTTGAAAACATCTAGCAAATGGTCCCACTAACACAACCAATGAGAAGGCTCTAAATGTAACACCTGTTAGCGGACCCCCAACAATCATTCTACACACATGGAGAATTGGATGGCTGGCGCATAATCTCAAGGGCTCAGAAGATTCTATGAGATCATGCCCCCATCGTAGATCTTGAATATTTTACTGACATCACCAATGCCTAACCCCACCCTACCATGTAAGATGCTTTGACGAATGAGAGACTACCATGTTGCAAAATCTGACAAGCAGACAAGTAACTTTTTCCTCTCTCAAAGGTCCCTCTGACAACCTTGCCATATCATCTTTTTTGTCAACCAATAAAATGTCACAACTTCAGCACCTTTTGACAATGGTCCCACTATCCATGTATCGAGACCCACCTCAGACCCTTCTGACACATCCCTATCACCATCCACGTTAACCAATGAGAAGATTCCATTTCAGCATAGCTGGCATGGACCCACTAACATCCCTTCTGACCTAATACCAAATCAACGGTCGGTGCAAGATTGCAAAGGGGGAGAATATTCCTTGTGATCATGCGCTAGCCCTAGGATTGAAAGGAGACTGAGATGCTGGGCCTACCTGACATGTTATATCCAACTCACCACTCTCAACCAATAAAAAGCTGCCATCTGTGCTTACATGGCAATGGACCTACCTGTTTGAAGCGTTATGTTATGAAAAGGAATCAATGGCCGGTGTAAGTTCACAAGCATCTGACAAATCTTATGAGAACTTATGCCCACCATTGGATTAAGATGGTGTCAGAGCCGGGCCCAAGAAATGCTAAGCTAAAACATTAGGAAAAATTAATATTGGGACTTAGGAAAGTATTAAACCATAGGACTTAGGAAATATTGAGCACATGAGTTTGTGAGATTTTAAGTGGCCTGAAAAGGTAACATAAAAATAGAACATGGCCAAGGTAAAAAAAAGGGTTTTTCATGCAACGACTAGTTTTTTGAAAATTTTGAACTAGGGCTTGAGGCGAGAGATAGGAAAAACATTACAGAGACTAGGGGAAAACCTAAGAGGCCATGAAAATTTTAACAGGTGCTAACACCTTCTCTTTGCGCATATCCTTTACAAACTAATCTTGCTTTGTTTCTTACTACTGTACCATCTTCATTCATCTTGTTTTTGAATATCCACTTTGTTCCAATCACATTTTTATCACTAGGTCTTGGGACCAGTTCCCAAGTGTCATTCTTAACATTTTGATCAAGTTCTTCTTTCATAGCATCATGCCAATCTAAATTATTACATGCATCTTCAACACTTAAAGGTTCAATCTGAGATAGTAAAGATACTACTTCATTGCTAGCTTAGTTCTTTGCTTGTGATCTTGTTAAGACTTTTCCACTCTAATCTCCAATGATGTCTACCTTGGAATGATTTATTGATGTAAACTTTGGAGCTTCAGGTGATGCTGATTCATCAGCCTTAGGAGTATTTTCTTCACTTGTCTCAGGGTCATTGAATAACACATCAATACTGTCAAACATTTTCTTCAATAACTATCTCACTAGTGGAGGGTCTAGGTTATTCTTCAATCATGGGTGAGTAATCATGATATCTTTCTTGAATCATAAAATTTTCATCAATATTTATATGAGTACTTTCAATGATCTTTTTCAATCTTAAATTGAAACATCTATAAGCTTTACTTTTGGTAGAGTAACCAAGAAAAATACCTTCATCACTTCTTGCATCAAACTTGCCTACTGCTTCATCCCTCTTGATGTAGCACTTGCTTCCAAAGATTGTGAAGTATTTTACTATGGGAACATTACCAAACCATAGCTCATAAGGTGTTTTGTTAGTGCTAGGCCTTAATTGAATTCTTTTGATGGTATAGACTATTGTATTGACCACATCTCTCCAATAGGTGTGTGTAACTTTTCCTTCTATCATAATGGTGCGCGTTGTATCAAGGATGATCCTATTCCTTCTCTCTATAATTCTATTCTCCTAAGGGGTTCTAGGTGCACTTAACTATCTCTTTATGCCATGTTCTTCATAGTATTTATAGAATCTGTTAGAGGCAAATTCTCCTCCTCTATCTGACCTCAAATATTTTATCTTTAGTCTAGATTCATTCTCAACCTTAGCTTTGAATATTTTGAACTTCTCAAAAGCTTCTGACTTATCTTTTAAGAACACAACCCACATCATCCTAGTATAATCATCAACAAAAAAAATGAAGTACCTTTCACAATAGTATGATCTTGTTTGATTTGGACCACATAGATCTGTATGAATTAGATCCAACTTGTTCTTTGTTGAATTTTGCTTGCTCCTAAATGAATTTCTCACATGCTTTTTGATGTAGGAGCATCCTGGGTGTAAGAGAAATCTTGCATCACCCAAAAATATTTTTGTTTGCTTTTCAATAAGGGCTACCTTGTGCAGAGCTACTATTTATGGAAACTTACTATTTTTAGTAAGTTGGTCATATGATCTTAGAATATTTTAATTTCACAGTTGGAGGTTCATCCTAGTCATTTTAGCCTACCAGTTAAGTTTCATTGCCACATCATCAGTATCGGTGAAGTTATTGAGTTTTTTGGGTACCAAATCTTTTAGGTCAATTTTGAAGGCCTTAGAGGCTTCAGATTGCAATCGACCCCTCACTAACTAGCGCTATCGCGTGTCAGGCATTGTAGATCTCGTCATGGCATTTTAAAAAAGTGGTTACAATAGAAAAATGAAGCTATGGTTAGAAAGTTATGGCCTTCGGAAGTTGGGTTACCTAAAATCATATTTTGTATTTCTTTTGAGCCGACCCTATTATAAAAATTGTGAAAATAAAATAATTCTATGTATAGTCGGCCTTAAGGGCTAAATTTTTGGAACCTTCTTGGGCAGTTGAAATTGCCTATATAAAGAAGGCCTGTAGTGTTGTCTAGGCAGTTTTGTGTTGTAGGTCTGGGTAATAAATTTGAGGCTTTATCCTATAGAATATTGTAGGGGAATGCCCATGTGGCTTTGCATATTGTAATTCTAAAAGTTTGTAATTCCACATTTGTGGAGATAATAAGAAGCCAATTTTATGTTCTTGCATATTGTTGTTGTTTCTCTATTTCTATTATATGTTTGTGGTATTAAGGGGAGCACCCTTCATCAAGTGGTATCAGAGCAAGAGTTCCTAAGTGTGTAAATAGATCACCGACTATGAGGCAGTTTGCATCAGGACCATGGTTAGGGTTTCAACACGCATCACGAAAATTCTTCCATGAAGGGAATGTGGCAAAAGAGCTGGTGTTGTAACACTTGAGGTTAGAGCACTCCAGAGACAAGTGCAAGCATTACAAGAAGAGATTCACAGAGGAATGAATCTTAATGTCAGAGATGAAAGGGAGGATGAAGCCAAAGAAGGAAATGATGATCAAGAAGAAGGCAAAATTTTGAATCAAGAAGAAGAAAGGCTTTTCTGGGCCATTTCCAAGATTGGAAAAAGACCTAAGATTGAGGTTCCTACATTTTTAGAAAATCTTAACCTATAGGAGTTGATTGACTGAATCAATGAATGTGAAGAGTATTTTGAGTATGAAGATATTGAGGATCCTGATAGGGTCAAATTTGCAAAGGCTAGACTAAAAGGTCACGCGAGGATTTGGTGGAAAGAGATTCAATTGGAGCAAAATAGAAGAGGGAAAGATAAAATCACAAGATGGGATCGGATGGTGGATAAATTGAAGTGACAGTTCATCCCTATTGATTATGAGCTTGACCTGCTAAAGAAAATGCAAAGTTTGAAGCAAGTGGGATGATCTATTCAGGAGTATACAGAGGATTTCTATTGAATCCTCATCAGAACAGGCCATGCGGAAGCTGATAAGGAGAAAGTTGCTCATTACCTTAATGGGTTGAGGCCAAGCATTCAGGAGGAGCTGAATCTGGTTCGAATGAATAGTATTGAAGAGACATACCAATTTGCCCTAAAAGTAGAGGAAAAGCTAAACAAGAAGTTTGAGAGAAGACAAAATGGAAGAGGTCATGGTGGAAGATCTAGTGGACGATCATATGGAGGCCAAAATGAAGATCTGAAAAAGAAGGATGAGGCCAGTAGCAGTCAAAATCAAAGAGGAAACAACTCCAATCATTTCCAAGATCAGAACAATAGAGATGAGAGAGGAAGAGGAAGAGGACAAGGTTCAGGAAGAGGAGGCTTCCATGGAACATGTTTTCCCTATGGAGAAGAAGGTCATAGGGCATTTGAATGTCCTCAATTCCAAGGAAGGATGGATAGGAGGAATGAAGGCTAGGCCAGAGTGGCACATGTAGATGAAGATGCTGAAAGAGGAGAAACATTGATTAACAGAAGAGTCCTACTGAGTGGTGAGAATGACCTTGAACAAAGGAGGATCCTATTTCGCACTAGATGCAACTGTGAGGATAAATGCTATGATGTGATTATTGATAGTGGAAGCACTGACAATTTGGTGTCAAAAGAAATGGTGACAAAGTTGAAGCTCAAGAGATAGAAACACCCACATCCATATCGGATTGCCTGGGTGTAGGATGACCACAAGGTTATGGTCAGTGAACAGTGCCTAGTAAAGTTCAAGATTGGCGAGTACCATGATGAGGTACTATGTGATATCATACCTATGGATGCATGTCACATGTTGTTGGGTAGGCTATGGCAGTTTGATAGATGTACTATGCACAATGGTCATGCGAATGCCTATTTCCTAAAAAAGGATGGAGTGCAACATAAGATAAAGCCATTGAAGGAGACCAAAGAAAAGGTATGTGGTAATGCAAGGATAACTTTTGTTGATGGAAGAAAATTCCTAGATGGTATGAGACATGAGCATGTGTGTTTTGCTTTAATTCCAAAAGCTAGTAAAGAAGAAATAGAGGATGTACCTATAGAGGTTTTAGATTTGTTGAATGAGTTTCAAGATATTGTATCTGATAATGTACCTAATGGATTACTACCGGTAAGGAAGATCAGTCATCAAATGGATTTGATTCCAAGAGCCAATTTGCCAAACAAGGCAACACATAGAATGACACTAGCAGAAAGTGAAGAGTTGAACAGACAAGTACATGAGTTATTGTAGAAGGGGTTGATTTGAGAGAGTCTGAGTCTTTGTGCTGTACTAGTGGTATTAGTACCAAAGAAGAATGGAGAATGGAGGATGTGTATAGATTTTAGAGTAATAAACAAGATCACAATCAAGTACCAATTTCCATTGCCACGAATGGATGATATTATAGACTATTTGAGTGGGGCTGTGTATTTCTCAAAGATAGATCTAAATAGTGGATATCACCAAATTCAGATCAGAGAAGGAGATGAATGGAAGACCACCTTCAAGACAAAGGAAGGACTATATGAGTGGTTAGTCATACCTTTTGGGCTAGCCAATGCACCAAGCACTTTCATGCAGCTCATGAACGAGGTTCTGAAAGAATTTGTGGGTAAGTTTGTCATTGTTTACCTAGATAATATTTTGATCTTTAGCAAGACATTGGAGGAACATATGATGCATATTCGTATGTTGTTTGAGAAGTTGAGAGATGAGAAATTGTTGATTAATTTGAAGAAATCCAGTTTTGTGAAGAAGGAATTAGTGTATTTGGAATTTGTAGTTTCAGCAAAAGGTCTGAAAATGGATCCAGAGAAAGTACAGGCTATCCTTGAATGGCCTACTCCAAGGAGTGCTATTGAAGTAAGATCTTTTCATGGTTTTGCTAGCTTTTACAGAAAATTTATCAAAAATTTTAGTAGTATTTGTGGACCCTTGACTGAAACAATGTGAGGGGATAGAAAAGAGTTCAAGTGGACTAATGGGGCAAATAAGAGTTTTAAACTATTGAAATAGAAAGTTACAGAACAACCTATTTTAGCACTTCCAAATTTTAATAAGGTGTTTCAAGTAGACTGTGATGCTAGTGGTACTATAATAGGAGCTATTATGAGCCAAGAAGGTAAACCTATTGCTTATTTTAGTGAGAAGTTAAATGATGCCAAGAGAAAATATTTTATTTATGATCAAGATTTTTATGCTATAGTTCAGGCATTGAAGAAGTGGAGACACTATCTACTTCCTAAGGAGTTTTTTTTGTATACTGATCATCAAGCTTTGCAATATTTGAATAGTCAAGGAAAGTTGAATCAAAGGCATTTGAAATGGGTTGAGTTTTTGCAGAGTTATACATTTGTTTTGAAACACAGAAGTGGAAAGTCTAATAGGGTTGTAGATGCACTTAGTAGAAGGCTAATAGAGATGAAGATTAAGGTGGTTGGGTTCAAGGAACTCAAGAATTTGTATCCAGAGGATCCTAATTTTGGTGAATCTTGGAAAGCTTGTATAGAACCTATTACTCTAGACAGGATGAAGTGGCTGGATTTCATCATTCAAGATGATATGTTATTCAGAGGGAGTTAGTTGTGCATTCCAAGAAGTTCTATGAGGGAGAATCTCATCAAGGAGAAGCATAGCAGAGGATTGGATGGACATTTTGGTCATGATAAAACCCTTGCTTTGGTTAGTGAGAATTACTATTAGCCACAGCTGCAGCAAGATGTCAAGAAGTTTGTACAAAGTTGCAAAGTATGTCAGATGGCGAAAGGAGTGAAGAAGAATATTAGGTTGTATCAACCATTACCTATACTAGAGAAGCCTTGGGAGGATATCAGTATGAACTTTGTTCTTAGTTTACCAAGGACACAATGGGGACATGATTCAATTTTTTTTGTAGTTGATAGATTTTCAAAGATGACACATTTTATTTCCTGCAAGAAGACTAATGATGTTGTTCATGTAGCAGAATTATTTTTCAAAGAAGTAGTAAGACTACATGGTTTGCCAAAGAGTATAGTTTCAGATAGGGACACTAAGTTCATTAGATATTTCTGGCATACATTGTGGAAGAAGTGAAAGACAGATTTGAAGTTTAGTTCATCACATCATCCATAGACTGATGGACAGACAGAGGTGGTGAATAGGAGTTTGGGAAATTTGCTGAGATGTTTGGTTGGAGATAAGCCAATAGGATGGGATTTGATTTTACCACGGGCATAATTTGCATACAATAATTCTATCAATAGGAGCACTAATAAATCACCATTTCAGATTGTATATGGGAGTAGTCCAACAAATACATATGAGTTGAGAAAGATAGATAAAGGAGAAATAAGTAGTGCTGAAGCTAAGGATTTTGCAGAACATTTGAAGAACATCCATGAGGAGGTGAGGAAGCACATTACGAAGATGAATGCGCAGTATAAGGCTAAGGCAGATGAGAAAAAGAGGCATAAAGAATTTCAGGTTGGAGATGAAGTCATGGTTCATTTGCGAAAGGAAAGATTTCCAGTTGGTACATATAACAAGTTGAAAATGAAGAAGTTTGAGCCATGTAAGATACTAGAGAAGCATGATTTAGGAAATGCATATGAGGTTGAGTTTCCTACTGAGCTAAATATTTCACCGGTATTTAATGTTTTAGATCTGATAGAGCATCCTGGGTGTAAGAGCAATCTTGCATCACCCAAAAATATTTCTGTTTGCTTTTCAATAAGGGCTACCTTGTGCAGAGCTGCTATTTATGGAAACTTACAATTTTTATTAAGTTGATCATATGATCTCAAAATGTTTTAATTTCATAATTGGAGGTTCATCCTAGTCATTTCAGCCTACCAGTTGAGTTTCATTGCCACATCATCAATATTGGTGATGTTATTGAGGTTTTTGGATATGAAATCTTTCAGGTCAATTTTGAAGGCCTTAGAGGCTCTGGATCGTGATCGACCCCCAGCTGATTGATGCTAGCGCATGTTAGGCGTTGTAGATCTTGTCATGACATTTCTGAAAAGTGGTTACAATAGAAAAATGAAGCTACGGTTAGAAAGTTATGGCCTCTGGAAGTTGGGTTACCTAAAATCATATTTTGTATTTCTTTTGAGCCGACCCTATTATAAAAATTGTCAAAATAAAATAATTCTATGTATAGTCGGCCTTAAGGGCTAAATTTTTGGAACCTTCTCGGGTGGTGGAAATTGCCTATATAAAGAAGGCCCGTAGTGTTGTCTAGGTACTTTTGTGTGGTAGATCTAGGTAATAAATTTGAGGCTTTGTCCTATAGAATATTGTAAGGGAATGCCCATGTGGTTTTGCATATTGTAATTTTGAAAGTTTGTAATTCCACATTTGTGGAGATAATAAGAAAGCAATTTTATGTTCTTTCATATTGTTGTTGTTTCTCTATTTTTGTTATGTGTTTGTGGTATTAAAGGGAGCACCCTTCATCACTTTCCCATCACACATTCCCTACATATAGTATCACCTAGCTTTGCTATGCTAGGTAGATCTCTTACTGCCTTGACATTACTTATCTTGACTATGTTATCAAAATTGATATGACATAGTATTGTATGCCATAACCAACTGTCATCAACTTTAGCAACAAAACAACTTGCTTCTAAATTGAGTTGAAAAAAATTACCTCTTGTCTTTGTGCCTGATGCAATCATAACACCATATTTCTTGTTAATGATGCATTTGTCATCTTTGAACTCCAACTGATAGCCTTTTCCAAGTAACTAACCAACACTGAGAAGGTTATGTTTCAAACCATCAACATAAAGAACATCATCAGTACTGTTGTTTCCATCCAAGGTGATGACTTCTCTACCAACTATTGGTTTAGGAGTGTTATCTCCAAATCTAACCATACCTCCATTGTATTTGTCCAAATGAACAAATCTACCTTTATCACTTGTCATGTGATGTGAACAACCACTATCTATAATCCAGTCTATCCTTATGTCATCTTGTGAAAACAATGCTATCTCCCGATTCTCTTTCTTGTCTACATGTACTATCTTGTTATTCATTTTATCTACAATGGCAATGAATCCAATTTATTCTTCACCAGACTCTTCATCTGAAACTCCATCTCCAACATAGTAGCATTCTTAGAATACTTAGGCTTGTAATCCTTTTTGAACTTTCTAGCTCTAGTGGGACACTTAGATGCAAAGTGACCAATCTTATTACATGAAAAGCACTAAAATGGTAATTAACCATCATATTTTCTTTTTCCTTTCTTTTCTCTTTTGGAAATCATAGCAATGAAATCATCTAGTGTTTTATCTTCATCATCATCATCAAAATTACCAGAAGTGTTTGTAGACTTCTTACAATGGATTGTTGCTTTGAAGGTTGTTTCACTCTTTGGTTCTGACTTCAATCTTGAGATCGAAAAAGCAAAGAGTTTGCTGATCAAAGTCTCTCTCTTGAAGTTTGATGTAAGCTACATGGTCTCATCAAGGATGTTGACCTTGCTTTCATATTCTGGAGTAAGAGTAGTCATCAATTTTTCCATAATGTCCTCTTCTGAAATCTCTCCACCATTGTTTCTGATTCCAACAACTTCTTAATTTATCCTCTGATTGTAAGCTCTTATGTTTTCCTCAGGCATCATCTCTAATGCATTGTATCTTTTCTTCCAAGTCTTTATACATGCATCCTTTTCTTTTTTTTCTCCTTCAAATATGTCTTCAAGGTGCTTCCATATATTGTGGGTTGTATCCACCTTTTTTATTTCTGAAAACTCTCCATCAGATAAGGTGCTGATAAGGGCTTCTTTAGAAATAACATTATGATGAAACAATTACTTTTGTCTATCGGTGGAATCTTCTTGTGCAAGGTCTTATAGGGTAGGTATCTTAGCTTCTTTGATAGTCACATCAAAAACTTCAAAAGCAATGCACTGCAAATGAGTCACCATCTTGTTCTTCCAATCAAGATAATTTTCTCCATCAAACTTAGGACTCTCTTTCCTAAAGTACGCAATCTGATCAGCCTCAAGCTATTAAAATTTCTCTCTGAGGCACTTGGCTTTGATACCAATTGTTAGGAATATTCCCAAGAGATAATTGAGACGGGGGGGTGAATCAATTATCTACAAGATTCAATTCTTCTTCAATTAAGTATACTTAAACATAAAGCATAAACACAATGAAATAACACAAGAACACAACACCAATATTTTGGTTACGAGGAAACCCAAATAGGTAAAAACCCTGGTGGGACTTGATACCCACTAATATTCTGTACTAGTGTATAATGATCCTTGTTAGAAGATTCTTTACCCTGTTAGGAGTAGCTTTACAATATATTAAGTACAGTAGACCTGGTCAAGGGTAAGACCCTGTTAGGAGTCTTTTACAATTGTTCCTATTAGGGGAGAGGACGCACTATCTGAGAGCTCACTACTCAAATGCGTGAAGGCTACAAACTTCTAATAATAGATACACACTATATCTGGATCTTGGTGAACTACACTTTGACCTACTATCTGGATCAGTTCCAATGAATAGCACAAGTACTTTACTTAGTCACATAGACCTTCTTCTCATGGCTCAACACTTCACATACTCTACTCTGCTTTTCTTAATCAACCATGAACCACACTTCATCAATCACAAATGACTGCCTATAAATATCTTTCCTCCAAATGATATAATCAAGTTGCCTTGTTAGAACCACCTTGAAATAATCATAGAGAAACCATAATAAACTCCAACAACATTTTGTCAGCTCTATTATGCACACAACACAATTTGGGACCTATCTAATAAAATAAATGTAGATGCATGCTACACATTAGGGACCTTCTCTATAAGCTAAATTAACTCATGCACTCTTAACTAAACATCAATAACACTTCTCCAAGCTTAACTTCAAGGGTGCATACCCTCAAAATAGGCACAACTCAAGAAACAATAAAATCTCTATCAGTTCATCTAAACAAACACAGGAAATTGATACTGGTGGATAATGACTACATAAATTTACTTGTGTTCATCATCAGACCATGTGTCCATGAACTTAATATCACTAACATGTCTTCAACATAAATCCAAGTGCGCAAGGCTCCATGATAACTATATGGACAACCATACACAGAACACTGCCTGTTACTCAGTCAGGAACACTGCTGACACCAACTGCTATATAACTATATGTACTAACAGTTGACCTCTACGCCCATGATATCATGCTGATATCATATCTATGCTACATATATAGAAAGCTTGTTGTATAAGACTTCCATGCATGCTACTTTCCATATGTTGTCATCAATGACAAACATATAGTTAGTACTGGCCTGCTGGCAAATCTCCAACATGTGCATGGATAAATCTTCAACAAGAGGGCTCCATAGAGATTGAATCCTTCAATGGCTACCAATAGATCTCCTTGATGAATTGGATCTTGAATGCTTGAATGCTTGAATGCTTGAATGCTTGAAGATGAATGAATGCTTGAAGATGAATGAATGCTTGAATGCTTTCCTTCTCCTTACTTTCTTCTTTATTTCTTGATTTCGCTTGCTTGAGAGATTATGATTTTCAATGGAAGATTGATTGAAAGAGATGATTAAAATGAGAGGAGAAGGTTTCCTTTTATACCTGTCTAGGGCAAAAACTTCAAACTTCTAGACAGGATGACATAGGAGAATTAAATTTCCATTAAGCCTATACCCCTAGAAATGGACCTAAATTAAATATAATTTAAGAGTTTACCCATTTGAAGCCTGAAACAGCTGACCCTGAAGTGGGAAATAAATCTTTCTAAAATTTGACATCTAGAAACTTTGGGATTTTTAAATTTGGACCTTGGATTAAGGTCAAGGTCGACCTTGACCTAGGTTAGTGTCGAGGTTGACCTTGACCTAGGTCAAGATTGAGGTTGACCTTGACCTTGAGGTCAAGAATCTCATAATTTCAATTCAGGATGCTAAAATTATTTAGAAAAGAAGTGGAAAATTGGGCAGAATAGGGGAAAAATCTAGATCCAAGTCAAAGACCCATCCAAGGCATTCGACATGACCCAAAACCACTTACTTAGAGGGCTAAACTAGTACTAAATGGAAGTGATTATAGTTTTTGATGCTACAGTTGGAAATTTGACTGAGTAGGATAACATGGTGTTGTCATTATGGAAACATATATTTAGTGTTAAGATAACATGATCTAAGGAGGAAGTTCTGGAGGAGTACCTATGAAAATTATCTAAGTATAACAGTGTTTATCTGTCTACATAGAAACTATTTTTAATAACAAAGTTCATAGAAGTACTTTTAGTGTATGTGCACTTGAACACACATTATACAAGGTATATTGAAGCTACATCTAAGAGTGCAAGATTATATGACATGTATAGACAAAGATATCAATATTTTACAAAAATAGTGTTGAGTCAACCAGAACATAGAAATGACTAGTAATTGATTATTTTGAATTAAGGGATTTTTTTTTTATCAAAATAATGACTTGACTAATTAGGGATGACATCCTAGATGTTAACCCTAACGAAACAAGATTTAATACTATGTTTTGATAATATGGAAGCTGACTGATAACCTATAATTGAGATAGCTAGTATAAAGAGGAATACTATGTTATTTGAAGTTGTAATGAGTAATGAATGATGTATGTGAAGTTGAAAAAATATTTAGTATTGATGTATTATGTGAAATATGATATATGATCAGATCAGTGTGAGTTGATAGCAAGTTTTGTGAAGAGCCTACAAGCTAGATCAAAATATTGAAGATGTTCAATAGTAGTAAAATGTTTTTGTATTCTATCTTTCATATTGAAGATTATCATTATATATTGCATGTTTGAGAAGTGATCTCATCTTGCATAATTCATAGTTTTTAATACCAAATCCTAATAGGGTTGAGGCTTCTAACAAGGCCTAAAGTCCTCTAACAAGGACATAGACACTATAAATGTAATAGACTCCTAACAAGGTCAATATCTCTAACCAGATAGTTTTGATTAGTGGATCATTTTTGGGTATCATCCCCACCATGGTTTTCCCTTGGCCAGGGTTTCCTCAAGAAAAAATATGGTGTTATGAGTTCCTTTATTTTATGGTTGTGTTTATTATTCAGTTTAGTTTCTTATGCAAGTTACAAGTTAATTACATATATTCAAAAGTGGGAAAAAGTAAAATTTTGTGAAATATCGATTCACCCCCTCTCAGTATTTCCTATTTCTAACAATTGGTATCAAAACACAGTTACTTGGAGAAGGCCTAATAGCTTGAGTAAGATCTCTATGGATATTGATTAGTTGCAGAAAAACATAGATGAAGCTCTTGAACATATTGATATTCTTATTGGAGAAAGAGATACTCTGAAGAAAAGATATGATAGTGCAAAAGACTACATTGAGAAACTAAAAGACTAGATAGAAGATCTAAAATCAAAGAAAGAACCTACAAGTCAAATAAAGGATAGTGACAAAGTTTCAAAACTAAAAAAGGAGAATGAGATCCTAAAGCATGAACTAAAAATTGTAGATCTAAAGTTAAGCCTAAAAGATGATAATAACAAAGTTGAATCAAATCTAAAGCCTGAAAATGCAGATCTAAGATCTAAAATTACAAAAATAACATCTAAATTTGAGACTACAAAGTTATAGTATGCTAAAATTGAGAAATACAATATAATTGTGAAAGGAGAACTAACTCAATCCAAGCAACATCTTGAGAAATTGTATTCCAACAGTGAAAAAATTGATGAACAAATTTCTTATCAGAAACTTTCTTATGATAAAACTAGTCTTGGATATTTCAAAGAAAAATTATCAAAGAAGATTGAAGAATGTAAAGAACTAGATCCAGAAATTCAGCAACATGAGAACAAGGAAGAAGAAAAACAAAACAAAGTTGAATCTAACCAAATTGAAGATATACCTAAACAACCTAAGCAAGATGGATTACCTAAAGAAATGTGAAGTGAATTCAAAGGTAGATGTTGTTGGAAACTGAATTGAAATAATTGTTGTATTGTCATTAATGTTAAACCTTAATTGGTAAGACTGTTGCTACTTAGGAAAGTACTATATCTATTTGAGTGTTGCTAAGGGGCTAAGCAAGGTTGGTAACAATAGCACCTAGGGAAAGGTTGAGTTATCTTGATACTACAAAGTGTACTTGACTATGTTGCACTATGATGAGATAATGTTTTATTTATCTTAGTAAGACTAAAGACTAAAATGGTAGGCTTAACCGAGCAAAGAATGGAAAAATCATGTTTAAGCTGAGTGATGTTAGTGTCGACCGAGTTAGTATATGCCAAGAAAAATTATAGTGTCAACCAAGCATTAGTAAATTGCCAAGGAAGATAGTGCAAGCCGAGGAAATAGTTTTAGTATTGACCTAGTGTTCTTCATGAAGACCGAGTGAACAATCACAGTATTGATTGAGCATCAACAATTTTATATTTGAAGAGAATTTAATTTTGGAGCTGACATTATTGAATTCTTGGATTATGTAAAACATGTTGACTTTATTTATTGATTGTTTGGAAGCATTAAATGCATTGTAAAATGTTTTATTGTAAATATATTAAGAGATTTGAGATGATTCTAGAAAAGGAGATGAAGAACATAAAGTGGGTAAATTCAATGAATCTGACCTAACCCTAAGATCTATGAATGAGATTGAGCGGAAAAAGATGAGTTAACCTAATTAAGGAAAATATAAGGGAACCTAAACATTGTGATATGTATGTACATGGTGAATAAAGAATGCTAGAAGAGAAAAGTTTTATTGACTGAATAAGTAGAAAAGGTTGAAGGATAAGTGTCGTGATTGCTTGAAGAAAAGTTTTGAGTAGATCAAAAATGGAAATGGAAAAGTTTCAAAGTCAGTAAACCAGCATTAGTGTACGGAATCAAATCTGATATTTGCAAAGTGAGTTATATATTTTTCAGATAATACTGCTGCTACTTTCTAACCATTGTAACAGTCAAAATCCTTTTAATAGAAGTTGACCTAACAGTCATATGTTAAATATTTTGAACAAGGTTGCATTCTAATGGAGTGTATGTAATTCCTTTGACTAAGCTCACTTTTAACAGGGTGACTGAAATCCTTTAACCGGGTCACATTTGACAGTGTGTATTGTAACCTTTGACATGGTTGGCTTTTTACCGAGCTCACTTTAGAAGAGTGAAAATAATAGTAGCATGTTACAAAGTGATTTTTCCCAAATTGGGTTTCCACTATAAATCCTATTGTTTTTACTTGTGTGAATGTTTAGATATGAACATTGCTATGTTTTACAAGTTAAGTTATAGCTGGGTAGTGGACTGCATTGTTAGATGTTTCTATTATTGAATCAGTGATGAT
Source organism: Chamaecyparis obtusa (assembly GCA_027943335.1). Classification (NCBI taxonomy): domain Eukaryota; kingdom Viridiplantae; phylum Streptophyta; class Pinopsida; order Cupressales; family Cupressaceae; genus Chamaecyparis; species Chamaecyparis obtusa. The sequence goes on along the minus strand of BSBK01002983.1, from coordinate 586,732 downwards.
TGAGTTTGTTTTGGTTTTGGATCTGATTTAAGGATAAGTTTAGGAGATTGTTTTATACATCAGGACCCAAGAACAACTGATTCACTCCCCCTCTCTATTGTTCTAAATCACATTAACATTTGGTATCAAAGCTCAGTTGTTTATTATTAGTGTTGATAGATATCAAGTTTAAAGGGGCTTGAAGTAAATGATCAGGATGTATAAGAAGGAGGTACCACAGATGAACAAAGAAAATTTCCCTGCATGGAAAAGCTTGATGAAGCTGCATCTAGCCAGTATTGGTGACTCTACAAAGTACTACATTGAGAATAGTTATGTCTCACCTGTCACACCTTTGACTACCAAAGAAATGAGAGCTAAGAAAGAACATAATCAAACAATGCTGGAAATTGTATTTGCCCTAAACTATCCAGAATTTGAGGACATTAAGGACTGCACAACTGCAAAGGATATGTGGGACACTCTGACAAGGATCTATGGTGGTGACTTGAATGTGCTGAAAGCAAAGGCTGAGAGTCTTAGAGGTAAGTTTGATGAAATGAGAATGCAAGAAGGTGAAAACATCACACAATATTGTAGTAGAATAAAAGAAGTTGTGAATGCTATTAGAGGAGCTAATGGGACAATTGATGATGAAACTATAATTGGGAAAGTATTAAGAACCCTGCATCCTATATATGCTATTAAGATCTTAGCTATTCAAGAATCTAGATGTAACTCTGCTAATGTGCTTACTTTGGAAAGTTTGGTTGGTAAGCTGACTTCTTTTGAACTCTCTAATTATGATAATTTCACTGTTCAAAGCATTGGAAATGTTGAATCTTCTTTTAAGTCACAACTAGTTTTGAACAAGACAAACAAAGAAAAAGAAAGATGCATCAGTGAAAGTGAAAGTGAAAGTGATAGTGAAAGTGATAGTGACACTTCTGATGAAGACCTAGAAGATCTAGAAGCTCTTATGGGTAGAAGACTGAGAAGGGGAAAAGGAAAGTATAAAGGTAAACTTCCTATTATATGTTTTGCATGTAATAAAGTTGGTCATATAGCTGCTAGATGTCCTGACAGGAAGGATAAAGATGATGAAAGTAAAATCAAACACAAATACAAAAAAGATGATAGAAGCTACTGATGGAATAGAGACTACAAGGGAAAAGGTAAGAAATCTTGTTACATTGCTGAAAAAGAGACTGACACTGATAGTGATGATTTTGAAATTGAGGTAGTTTATGTGGCAATGAAAGATGAATTTGATGAGGATGATAAAAATGCATTGATATCCTATGTGAACAAGAATGATAAATGGATTATTGACAGTGGTTGTTCACATCACATGACTGGTGACAAAAATAAGTTTGAGACCTTACATCATTACAGAGGTAAAAGTGTAAAATTTGGTAATGATGCACCATGTCATATTAGAGGAAAAGGTTTGATTAAACTAACTGATAAGATATCCTGTGAAAATGCATATTGGGTTGAAGGTCTTAATTACAATTTGTTAAGTGTTTCTCAGCTTAACAAAACTAGTTACTAAGTGGAATTTCATCACAAGCAAGGTAAAATATTTAATGCTACTGGAGAACTGATTGGAAGTGGAGATCAGACTAGAGGTAATTTGTTCTATCTTGACCTATCTGAAGAAACATGTTTGATTGCACAACTTGATGATATTTGGTTATGGCATAAAAGGTTGTGTCATGTTAACTTTGACAATCTCATAGAGATAAGTAAGAAAAAAAAGGTAAGAGGTCTACCTAGATTGAAGAAACCTAAGAATGTGATGTGCAAGGAATGCCAATTAGGAAAAATGACAAAGTCAAGTTTCAAGACTAAATCCTTTACTTCTAAAAACATTTTAGATTTGGTTCATATTGACCTTTATGGACCTATGGGTGTACAAAGTTACTGTGGTGCTAGATACTTTATCTTATTTGTTGATGATCATACTAGGATGATGCATGTGATGTTCCTAAAAGAAAAATTTGAAGCTTTTCAATATTTTAAGTGGTATTTGGCTAAGGTTGAAAAGGAGATAGGTAGGAACCTAAAATATCTTAGATTTGACTGAGGTGGAGAATTTACATCAAATGAATTTAATCTATTTTGCAATGATAGAGGAATTAAAAGATAGATGTCTGCACCTAGAACACCTCCACAGAATGGTATAGCAAAAAGGAGAAATAGATCTATTTTGGATTGTGTAAGGACATTGATGATTGAAAATAATGTGGCACATAAATATTGGAAAGAAGCTATAAGCACTACTATCTACACTCTTAATTGGGTACAGATCAAGAAAGGTACAAATCTGACACCTTATGAAATTATGGCATGGGCATGCACTGAGTGATAAATACTTTAGAATCTTTGGAAGTAAGTTCTATATATTAAAAGAAACTAGGAATGGAAAGTTTGATGCTAAGAGTGATGAAGGCATATTCCTAGGGTACTCCACAAAAAGTAAAGATTATAAGTGTTTGAACTCTAACACTAACAAAATTGTGGAAAGTGTGAATGTCAAAATTGATGAGTATGTAGAAAGAAATGAAGCTGACAGTAAAAGAGAACCAGAAGATTATAGATCTTTTGTGTACATTGAAGAAGAAGAAGAGGTAAGTAACCAACTTCCACCTAATGCCGAGTCTAAGGTAAGAAATGCTGAGTGGTAGATAGAAGCCACCAAGCATCAGGAAAATAATGTCGAGAGAGAACAAGAACATGGTGAGCTACAAGAAAATGCTATTGAATATTAGGAAGAGGTTGCCGAGCATTCTAAAGTTGAATCTGACAATCTTATTAAGGAAAATGATGAAATAGAGGAGAGACCGGCTGAACCTATTTTGGCAAAATATGTGAGAAGACATCATAAGCCTATACAGATAATTGGAGACAAAGATACTAGAATCCAGACCAGAAGTAAGACTAATGATCCAACATGTCTACTATGTGAATTTGAACTGAAGACAACTAGAGAAGCATTGGAGAATGAAGAAATTGACTAGATTGAGAAGACTAATACTTGGACTCTGGTGCCGAGACCTGAAAACAAGAATGTTATAGGAACAAAGTGGGTATTTTGGAATAAGATGAATGACAATGGTGAAGTCACTAGGAGAAAAGATAGGCTGGTATGCAAAGGCTATGCACAAGAAGAATGAATAGATTATGGGGAGACATTTTCCCCTGTAGCTAGATTGGAAGGAGTAAGAACTCTACTTGCATATGCTACTTATAAAGATTTCAAGGTATATCAAATGGATGTCAAGTCTACATTTTTTAATGGTATACTAGAAGAAGAAGTTTACATAGAACAATCATAAGGTTTTATTGATCCAAATAGAAGACACATTGTGTGCAAACTAAACAAAGCATTGTATGGATTGAAGCAAGCACCTAGAGCATGGTATGTGAGGCTACACAACTACTTGATATAGATTGGATTTTCAAGAACAAATGACACAAACAATCTAAACATGAAGGATGAAGAAGGTAAAGGTATCTTGTTGGCAAAAATTTTTGTTGATGACATTATTTTTGGTGGACAAGATGCATTATGTAAAAGTTTCTCAAATGAAATGCAAACTGAATTTGAAATGAGTATGTTTGGTGAGATCAAATTCTTTGTTGGTTTACAAGTATATCAGAGGAAGAATGGAATTTTCATTACAAAGTCTAAGTATGTTAATGAAATACTAAAAAATTTTGGGATGGAAGATGCTAAACTAGTGGGAACTCCCATGGTTATTGGACAAAATTTATCTAAGAATGATGATGCTACAGAAGTGAATCAAACTCTGTATAGATCCATGATTGGAAAATTGTAGTATGTTGTACATAGAAGACCAGATATTGCATTAGCTATTGGGATTGTGGCAATATTCTAAGCCAATCCTAAGGAAACACATATGATGACCGTGAAAAGAATTATGAGATACTTGAAAGGAATTGCTGACTATGGTCTATACTATAAGAAGGATAAAAAATTTGAACTCTGAGTTTATACAAATGTTGATTGGGTAGGAAATGTAGATGAAAAAAAGAGTATAAGTGGTGGAGCTTTCTTTCTTGGACAAAGATTAGTCTCCTAGATAGGCAACAAACAAAATTTCATTTCCCAATCTATTGTCGAGGCCGAGTATGTTACTGCTATAGTGAACTGTTCAAACTTGGTATGGATAAAAAAATTATTGATAGGCATGAAAGAAGAAATCACTAAACTATTAGGAATGAATGCAAATTATTTTGGTAGTCATTTTGTAGCAGTTGTTGTTGCATTCATGACTTGGATTGTCATTGATGTCAACACAGTGATATTCTGGATATTAGCAGGAAAGCAGGTATAGTTTTGTTTTGTGCACATGTTGTATTGTAGATTGGATTTTGTGTAGTTGATGGTATGTTCTTTGGTGTGTTATTAACCTATGGTTAATAGTGAAAAAAGAAAATTCATTCATTTGTGAGAGTTATGAGCATTTTGGTGAAAGTAGTGTTTAGACAATGTTTCTGTGAAGTGATTTTTGGAAATCGGAGGATATCTCTTAGCTGGGATGGAATCTAATTTTTTTCAGTTAAAGGGATGTTGGAGACTCATTAATGATGATGTGGTTCACAACACAAACTTTGAAGATATGTTTGGAGAAAGTTACAGTATCTGGAAGCTGACAGTTTTATGTGAATTTTGTGTGTAGCGTGTAGAATTTATTATTTTGTAATTGTGGACCAACTCATTTGTAATTATTTGAGTTTTGTATAGAAGAAGGAATTTTTTCCTTTTTGTAATATGTACTATGAAGATTGAGATGCGAATATATGCATGAAGTGAAGAAAAGAGCTAATTCAGTGATGAAGGAAGACTTGTGAGTACAGAGATTTGGAATTGTGATCTTGTGTAGCAGAGAGTGTGGTTTTGGCACAGTGTGAAGGAGGTAATATATTTCATATTATTCTATTGAATAATTCTAAGATCTTTTGGACAGTGGGTTCAGATATCTTGCCTTGAAGCTGTTTGGGTAGTGGGTCCTTCTGTCTTCCATAAACTCTTAACCGAGTTAGAATCTTGTAATAGGGATTCAAAATCTCCTAACAGAAATTTATATGTACTGAATGTATTTCATAAGACTCCTAACAGGGTCCATCCTCTAACAAGGAAATTTCATATTAGTTCATCATTTTGTGGGCATCATTCCCACCAAGGTTTACTCTTTTCAAGAGGTTCCCTAGTCAACATATCTTGTGTTATTGTGCAATTGTGTATGGTTATCTTTCTATGGTTGATCAGTACATTGATTATATTGTTTAAAGTAGTTGAATGGTTAAATTATCTGATAACTAATTCACCCCCCCCCCCCTCTCAGTTATCTTGGGGATCTTTACTTTCTAACAATTGGTATTAGAGAAGCAGGTCCTTGAAAGAAAATTTTAACAACTTAAGGAGATCGATGGCAAATTTCAGAAAAGAAAGCCCTAAGTTTGATGGAGTAAATTTTGATAGCTGGAAAGAAAAGATGAGGACACATCTATTTTGTTTATGACCAAGTTATTGGTTGATTACAAAGAATGAGAAGACTATCATTGAGGAAGACAATCTAGAGGCAGTAACTAAAGATGAACTAGATCTATTCATGTGTAACATACTTGCAAGAGAAGCACTTTTGTCAGCACTACTCAAGAATGAATATAGTCAGGTAAGATGTTTGAAAACATCTCATGCAATTTGGAAAGCTTTACATTCTACTTTTGAAGGTGATGAACATGCAAGGAAGGCCAGATTACATAATTGGATTTGTGCATTTGAAGATATCAGAATGATGGAAGATGAATCTATTAGAAGCTATATTGGTAGGATGTCTGAGATTGTAATAGGAATAAAGTCTTGTGGAGGTGATAAGAAAGGGAATGAAGTGATCTGGAAAATTTTGAGAACTTTGACACCAGTATTCAAGCAGACAACATAGATGATCGAACAAGTGATACCTTGTACATTGAAATTTTCAAGAGAGACTCTTCTTGGAAGATTAGAAACAACAGAGATGAACTTGAGATTATCAGGAGAGCTACCTAGAATGGAAACAACATTCAGTCCTCTTAACATTAGACCTACAAGAAGTACTAGTGTGAATGGAGATTATGCCATTAGTAGTAGATCTGAGGAAGATAAGAAGATTGAAGAAGGTATTGCATTACTTGTAAAAAGAGAACCAGATGGTAAGAAAATCTTTAAATGTTGGATTTGTCAAGAATATGGTCATTTTGCATCTAAATGTCCTAAAAGAGTTAAGAAGTATAGAAGCAACTTTAAACCTAGGAGATCTAAAGAATGTTATTATGCAAATGATGAAGATCTTGAAGCATGAATTGAAAAGCATTTAAGTGGCAGTGATAATGATAACTTTGATGAAATAGGATTTGTAGCAATTAAAGAAGAAAGTTATGAATCTAATAAAAGGGAAGAAAAAGCATTAGTTTCACAAGTTGAAAAGAAATCTGATTGGATTATAAATAGTGGTTGTTCACATCATATGACTAGAGATAAAAGAAAGTTTGTTAAGTTAGATAATTATGACGAAGGAATTGTTAGGGTTGGTAACAATGCATCTTGTTTGATTAAGGGTATAGGATCTATTACTCTTGATGGAAAGACTAACACTAATGATGTTTACTTTTTTGATGGACTGAGACATAATCTACTAAGCGTTGGACAATTGGTTGATAAGGGTTATCAAGTTTGGTTTTCTGAGAAAACTTGTGTGATAAAAGATAAAGATGGAAATCTGATTGGAAAAGGATCTAGAACCAAAGGTAATGTATTTTAGTTGAATTCTATTGAGATGACATGTTTGATAACTAGGATTGATGACAGTTGGTTATGGCATAAAAGGTTTTGTCATATAAACTTTGATAATATTGTCAAGGTGAGCACTACACTTGCGGTAAGAGATTTACCTAGAATTATGAAACCTACTAACATGATTTGCAAAGAATGTATGATGGCAAAGTAGAAAAGGAGTTCATTTTCCAACAAGAAGTTCACATTGATAGAGAAGCTGGAGATTGTTCATACAGACTTGAGTGGTCGTACTAGGACTAGAGGATTCTATGGAGAAAGGTATTTTATGATTCTTATTGATGATTTTACAAGAATGATGTGGATTGCATTTTTGAAAGAAAAATTTGAAGCATTTGATAAATTTAAGATCATGAAAAGCAAAATTGAGAATGAATCTGGAATGAAGATTGAGTGTCTAAGATTTGATAGAGGTGGTGAATTTACATGTAGAGAGTTTAACACCTTTTGTGAAATGAATGGTATTAAGAGACAACTTTCAGCCCCTAGAACACCAAAACAAAATGGTATTGTAGAAAGAAGGAACAGGTCAATAACTGAAGCAGCAAGAGCTATGTTGTTTGAAAATGATTTGGCTAAGACTTTTTGGAGAGAAGCAGTCAATACATTAGTATACACTATGAACAAAGTACAAATCAGAGCGGATACAAACAAGACACCTTATGAATTATGGTTTGGACATACACCATCAATTAAGTATTTTAGAATTTTTAGAAGTAAATGTTATATAAAGAGAGATGATGATATAGGAAAGTTTGATCCTAGAAGTGATGAAGGAATATTTCTCGGATATTCTTTAAAAAGAAAAGCATATAGATGTTATAACAAAAGAACTAAGACTATTGTTGAAAGTGCAAATGTAAAAGTTGATGAGAAGTTTAAAATTCAAGAAAGAATGCTTGATTATGAATATGATGGAGAAGCACAACCTCAGCCTAACATTGAAAATGCAAAATTATTTTTTGAAACTAATAGTGATTTGCTTAATGAAAGTCATACTGAAGAAAACAAAGAAGAAAATAGAGAAGAAAGCAGAGAAGAATCTACAGTTGGAACAAGATCAGTAACTATGACACCTAACAGGTATACTTCAAGACATCACCCTGTTGAGCAAGTTATTGGAAGTTTAGATAGAGGAGTTTTGACTCGAAATAAGGTACATTTATGTTTGATTTCTCAAATTGAACCTAAGACTACTAATGAAGCTTGTGAACATGAACATTGGATTATTGCTATGAAAGAAGAACTAGAGCAGATTAAAAAAAACAAGACATGGGAATTGGTCCCTAGACCTAAAGACTAGAATGTGATTGGAAGAAAGTGGGTATTCAGAAACAAGATGAATGAACAAGGAGAAGTGATAAGAAAAAAAGCAAGATTGGTATGTAAAGGATATTCACAACAAGAAGGAATTGACTATGAAGAAACTTTTTCACCTGTGGCTAGAATTGAAGTAGTGAGAATGTTTTTAGCATATGCAGCTTACAAGAAATTCAGAGTGTATTAGATGGATGTAAAGTCAGCATTTTTGAATGGTGAATTGGAAGAAGAAGTCTACATTGAGCATGCTAAAGGTTTTCCTTTGACACAAGGAGATATGGTATGTAAGTTAAAGAAAGCTTTATATGGATTAAAACAAGCACCTAGAACCTAGTATGCAAGATTGGATAAGTATTTATTGAAATTGGGATTTATAAAAGGAATAGCAGATAGTAACTTATACACAAAAGAAATTGAGAATGGTTTGTTGGTTATAGTTATATTTGTTGATGATATTATCTTTGGAGGAGAAGATGAAGCTAGTGATAAATTTGCAGATGAAATGAAGACTAAATTTGAGATGAGCATGATTGGAGAAATGAAATATTTTTTGGGATTACATATAACACAAAGCAAGGAAGGTATATTTGTAAGTTAGACTAAGTATTTGAATGACTTATTGAAAAGATTTGGAATGGAAGATTCTAAACCTGTTGGAACACCTATGGTAACCAGACATAAGTTATCTAGCAAAGATGAGACACAAGAAGTTGAGCAGAAAAATTACAGATCTATGATTGGAGGATTGTAGTACTTGACACATACAAGACCTGATATAGCACATTCAGTTGGGAATGTAGCAAGATTTCAAGCAGAACCTAGAGAATCACATTATGCAGTAGTAAAAAGGATACTGAGATATCTGAAAGGAATAATGGATTATGGATTATGGTATGAGAATTCTGATGATTTTACTTCATGTGCCTATACTGATGCAGATTGGGGAGGCAGCATTGATGAAAAGAAAAACACTAGTGGTGGAGCCTTTTTTCTTGGAGGAAAATTGGTCTCTTGGCTAAGTAAGAAGTAGAATTGTACTTCACAAAGTATAGCAGAAGTAGAATATGTTGCAACAACAAATAATTGTAATTAGATTATTTGGATGAAGCAAATGTTGAAGGATATTGGAATAAAGTTTAATGAGCCTGTTGTTATACATTGTGATAACACCAGTATAGTGAGTATGTCAAAAAATCCTATTTTACATTCTAAGAATAAACATATTGAGATCAAGTATCATGTTGTAAGAGAAAAAGTTGCAGAAAAAGAAGTAAGATTGGAGTACATAAGTACAAAGGAGCAGATAACAAATATATTTACAAAGCCTTTACCTAAGGATACATTTGTGTATTTGAGAGGTATGCTTGGGGTTATGCCCCAACCTATTTTTGAGAATTGATGCAGATGATTGCATCTGTCCAGTGGTATATGAGCCCTAGCTTTCTTCTGGAGTGGATGTTGGAACTTCCTCTATGGGGGAGTTTATGAGCTGAGTCATGAGGGCTCTTGTTATTGTATTTTTCTAAAAAGTGTCTTTTGACATTAAGTTTTTGTTGACTTAGTGATGGAATTTATGTCATTGATGTCAATGGGGGAGAGATATACATGAAAAACATTGTGGATTATATGAGAGAGCTGAATAGGAAAATGAAGCAAGATTTAATTTGATATTTTGCAGTGATGTTGCAGTATTGGATTTTTGGAACATTGGATGTTTTTCATCTATGTTGCAATCAATGAAAATGGGGGATATTGTTAGGAATGAATGAAAAGTATTTTGGCAGTCATTCTGTAGTAGTTGTAATTGCATTCATGACTTGGATTGTCATTGATGTCAACACAGTGATATTCTGGATATTAGCAGGAAAGTAGGTACAGTTTTGTTTTGCACACATGTTGTATTGTAGATTGAATTTTGTGTAGTTTATGGTATGTTCTTTGGTGTGTTATTAACCTATGGTTAATAGCACAAAAAGAAATTCATTCATTTGTGAGAGTTATGAGCATTTTGGTGAAAAGTGTTTAGACAGTGTTTTTGTGAAGCAATTTTCAGAAATCAAAGGATATCTCTTAGCTGGGATGGAATCTAATTTTTGCACAGTTAAAGGGATGTTGGAGACTCATTAATGATGATGTGGTTCATAGTGAAAACTTTGAAGATATGTTTGGAGAAAGTTACAGTATTTGGAAGCCGATAGTTTTATGTGAATTCTGTGTGTAGCATGTAGAATTTATTATTTTGTAATTGTCGACCGACTCATTTGTAATTATTTGAGTTTGGTATATAAGAAGAAATTTTTTCCTTGTTTTAATATGTACTATGAAGATTGAGATGTGAATATATGCATGAAGTGAAGAAAAGAGCTAATTCAGTGATGAAGGAAGACTTGTGAGTACAGAGATCTAGAATTGTGATCTTGTGTAGCAGAGAGTGTGGTTTTGGCACAGTGTGAAGGAGGTAATATATTTCATATTATTCTATTGAATAATTCTAAGATCTTTTGGAAAATGGGTTCAGAGATCTTTCCTTGAAGCTGTTTGGGCAGTGGGTCCGTCTATCTTCCATAAACTCTTAACCGGGTTAGAATCTTTTAACATGGATTCAGAATCTCCTAATAGAGATTTATATGTACTGAATGTATTTCATAAGACTCCTAATAGGGTCCATCCTCTAACAAATAACTTTCATATTAGTGCATCATTTTGTGGGCATCATTCCCATCGGGGTTTACTATTTTCAAGAGGTTCCCTAGTCAACATATCTTGTGTTATTGTGCAATTGTGTATGGTTATCTTTCTATGGTTGATCAGTACATTGATTATATTGTTTAAAGTAGTTGAATGGTTAAATTATCTGATAACTAATTAACCCCCCCTCTCAGTTATCTTGGGGATCTTTATAAGTGGTGGAACTTTCTTTCTTGGACAAAGCTTAGTCTCCTAGATAGGCAAGAAACAAAATTGCATTTTCCAATATATTGTCAAGGTCGAGTATGTTGCTGCTATAGTGAACTATTCAAACTTGGTATGGATAAAACAATTATTGATAGGCATGAAAGAAGAAATCACTAAACCAATTGTTATTTTCTATGACAACACAAGTGCTATCAATATTTCTAAAAATCCAGTGATTCACACTAAGACCAAGCACATTGCAATCAAGTATCACTACTTGAGAGAATTAGTACAAGACAAAGAAGTCTGAATGGAATATGTGAATACAAAAGAACAAATAGTAGACATATTCACTAAAGCTTTACCCAGAGAAGCTCATGAGTATTTGAGAAGTCAATTAGGGGTTCTTCCCCTAACTAAGGCTGCCTAGACAAGCTAGGAGCACTGCATCAAATGTACTATAGCAGAACATTTAACAAATTGATGCAGAAGATTGTTACACTTTAGAGTTGGCCTAGAGTTGTGAAGAGAAGCAAAGACAATGAATCAGTCATAAGAAAGATGATAGAGGGAGAAACACTGAGATGCATAGATATTATCTACATCTGATGGATGTATGTTTTAGTTGCTGCTTTGGCATTTTTGTCAAAGAGGGAGAATGCACTGATATGATAACACATGATACTGAAAACTAAGAGTTGATGAGCTAATGGAACTAAAAGAAAAGAGGATGATGAACTGAAATGAAGCATCAAGGTAGAGGGAGATTTGAATACTTCTAACGATCATAGGAGTGAGGCTTACATGATTCTAAATTAGAATGAAGCTAAGGATATTATAAATAAGTTTATGATGGATAGATAAGATTTTGGATTGGTTGGTAATCCATGTGTTATTCAGATGATATCATATGGTGTTGCCATCAATGCCAAAGAGGGAGATTGTTGGAAACTGAATTGAAACAATTGTTGTATTGTCATTGATGTCAAACCTTAATTCGTAAGACTATTGCTACTTAGGAAATTACTATACCTATTTGAGTGTTTCTAAGGGGCTAAGCAAGGTTGGTAACAATAGCACCTAGGGAAAGGTTGAGTTATCTTGATACTACAAAGTGTACTTGACTATGTTGCACTATGATGAGATAATGTATTTGTTGGTGTAATTAATTATTCCTAATTACACTTTACTTAATCTTACTTAGGATAATGCATTGCATAGTAAGTTGTGATTGAGACACCTAGGAGTTTGCACATCCATTAAGCACATGGTGTAGGAGAAATTCCACTTTTGGTGTGATAGTTGTCATCACATACCTCGTTGTGTGTGAGATCCACCTTTTGTGCTCTTATCACATTATCATCCTAATCCAATGCACATACTTTCTTGCATATTGGAGGATGATCCACATTTGGTGGACATGTGATTAGGTGATAGCTTATCAGCTCCTTATCATTCTCTCTTATTGCCTCTCCTATATAAGGAGGCCTATTATGTAATTCAATTCAATTAATCTATTGAGGAATTCATTGGATCTATTCAATCCATCCTTGCTTCATATTTTCTCTCTTGTGCTTTTCTTCAACCTCTTGATCTTGGTTCAATATTTGCTATTTGCAAATTCTTACAATATTGTTTATCTTAGTAAGACTAAAGGCTAAACTGGTAGGCTTAACTGAGAAAAGAATAGAAAAATCATGTTTAAGCCGAGTGATGTTAGTGTCGACTGAGTTAGTATATGCTGAGAAAAATTATAGTGTCGACCGAGCATTAGTAAATTACCGAGGAAGACAGTGCAAGCTGAGGAAACAATTTTAGTATTGACTGAGCGTTCTTCATGAAGACCGAGTGAACAATCACAGTATTGACCAAGCATCAACAATTTTATATTTGAAGAGAATTTAATTTTGGAGCTGACATTGTTGAATTCTTGGATTATGTAAAACATGTTGACTTTATTTATTGATTGTTTGGAAGCATTAAATGCATTGTAAAAATTTTTATTGTAAATATATTAAGAGATTTGAGATGATTCTAGAAAAGGAGCTGAAGAACATAAAGCGGGTAGATTCAATGAATTTGACCTAATCCTAAGATCTACGAATGAGATTGAGTGGCAAAAGATGAGTTAACCTAATTGAGGAAAATATAAGGGAACCTGGACATTGTGATATGTATGTACATGGTAAATAGAGAATGCTGGAAGAGAAAAGTTTTATTGACTGAATAAGAAGAAAAGGCTAAAGGAGAAGTGTGGTGATTGCTTGAAGAAAAGTTTTGAGCAGATCAGAGATGGAAATGGAAAAGTTTCAAAGTCAGTAAACCATCATTAGTGTACGGAATCAGATCTGATATTTGCAAAGTGAGTTGTATATTTTTTAGATAATACTGCTACTACTTTCTAACCATTGTAATAGTCAAAATCCTTTTAACAGAGATTGACCTAACAGTCATATGTTAAATCCTTTGAACAAGGTTGCATTCTAATGGATTGTATGCAAGTCCTATGACTAGGCTCACTTTTAACAGGGTGATTGAAATCCTTTAACCGGGTCACATTTGACAGTGTGTATTGTAACCTTTGACATGGTTGGCTTTTTACCGAGCTCACTTCAGAAGAGTGAAAATAATAGTAGCATGTTACAAAGTTGTTTTTCCCAAATTGGGTTTCCACTATAAATCCTATTATTTTTACTTGTGTGAATGTTTAGATCTAAACATTGCTATGTTTTACAAGTTAAGTTACAGCTGGGTAGTCAAATGCATTGTTAGATGTTTCTATTATTGAATCAGTGATGACCAAGTTTGTTTTGGTTTTGGATCTGATTTAAGCATAAGTTTAGGAGATTGTTTTATACATCAAGACCCGAAAACAAATGATTCACCCCCCCTTTCTATTGTTCTAAATCATATTAACATATGTTTTCTATGAAATTCATTTGGACACATGAAAAGAGATTGCACATGTAAGCAATTCAAACCTATTTCTGGTTATTGTTATAATTGTCATGGTTTTGGTCATAGAGCTATTGATTGTACGAAACATAGATCTAATGATAAAAATAATACTAGAATGTTTAGAAATACTAACCCTTATAGATAAAATACCTATTGGAGAAACAAATAATATAAGAAATGGAGTTGTGTGTTATAGATGCAATAATTTTAGACATATTGCTATAAATTGCAAATCAAAAATTAGCTATTCATGACCAAGATATGGAAATAATGCTAAAGTTTGTTAGATTTATAATAACATGGGTCACACAATGAGATATTTCAGAATGAACGACATGAGGAATCCTAATCCTAGAAGAAATGTGAACTAGACTAGAAGAAATAAGGATACCAACAATAGTCAAAAGGGAAATAACAGTAACATGGAAGAAGTTATATTTGTTAAAGCTACAGATCAAGCAAGTGCATCCACAATATCAGGAAGTCAGTTAGGTGAAGTATTTGAGAGTAAGTTGGAACCAATTATGAACCTATCTCAAGCTGATTAAGCATCAAATTTCATGATTTATGTATCAGATTAAGCATTAGAATAGCATAGAGTTTAGAATAAATTGAAGCAAGCCTTACAAAGTTAATATAAGTTAGTAAGTGATATAAGGAACCTATGGTTAAGAGAGCATGAATTTCTAAGCATGTATGTGATCACATGAAAAGAAAATTTGTGAGAAAATTATGTGTAATCAAGGATGAAGAACATTTTAAATAAATAATGAAGAGTCTGAACACCCATTTGAGGAGAAAAATAAGAATAGTTCTAATTATGGGAGGAGATTATGAGGAAGTCAATAAGGAAACTGAGGAAGCAGTTTTGAAAGTGATGACTTTGGTACCAGGAGAAGAATTAAGTGAATCAAAACAAGACACTCAAACAATAGAAGAAGATTCACAAATGAAAGAAATGACACCAGTGCAACCACCCACCATTCATATTGATGATGAATCAATGTATGTAGAAGGCACCAACATTACCATTGACAAAGAATAAAATCCTTTCGAAGATCAAGGAGAGGATGTTGGAAATTTGGGAGAAATGGTAAATGAAAAAGAAGATGAGACAAAAAATAAGGAGGAAAATGATAAAGAAGAAAATGGAGAGGAGAAGCAAGAAGAAATAAAGGCAAAAGAGGAAACACAAACATAATTTACCAAGAAAGTAGTGCAAGATGAACAAGGTATAGGAAAAGAGGTAAAACCTATAGAGACTATACCCTAGTACATCCAATTAGTAAAACCAAAAAAGGTCACAACAACAACCTCATCAAAGTCACCAATTGAGTCAGTATTAGCAAATTTGGGAGCTGAAGTTAATGATGATGATCAAATAGAGTTGATCTAATCTCTGAATAAGATAATTGAAAAGAACAAGAAAGTAAAAAGCCTAGAAGGATCACTACTTGAGGTAAAAAATAAGCTTCAAGGTTCTATATCTACTCAAGTCAGTGAAGTTGATCCACAAGTAAAAGAAAGAGATGTAATTAAAACTTTTGACAGTGAGTTCACTACTCTATCCGACATTGCATCAGTGAAAGCACAAACACTTCATGATGCACAATTATTCTAAACCACTTGTCAAAATATTAAGAATGATTTAGAAAACCTTGATGTTTTCATTAAGGAATTGAGGAGACGTTTGGAGAGAGGAAGATAATTATATAGTCAGTGTACTTTGTCACACAAACATATGTTAGATATTTCAAAGAAGTTGAAGAACAAAGAAGAATAATTGCAAGTCATAGTGAATGAGCTACATAATCCTAGCATGAAGATCACTGATACTGAGAAGAAAGTGAGTAAAATAATGATGAAATTAGACTATTATAAAATGAGAAGGAAACAAAATTAAAGAGGTTTATAGTACACAAAGAGAACCTAACCTTGAAAATTAGTAATGTGTAGAATCAACTAGAAGAATGTCTTTCATCAAAGACATCATATGAAAATTTTTCCTACCCCAATCTTAGAGTAGTTGAGATAGAATCCTATGGGCTCTATTCATTACTTAGTGTATCAGATTCTATTAAGGCTAAATGGGACAAAGAAATTGAGAACTTGAAGGTGAACTTTATAGATTGCATTTCAAGTCTTCCAACATTACATAATTGAAGACAAGAAGGTATATCAAGATTTTGACCTGTATATATACATAATTTGATAAATTTTTCATTTTTGTCAAAGGGGGAGTATGTTAGGAATGAATACTAAATATATCCTATGGGGGAGTATTCTGAGTCATCCTATAATAGTTGTAGTTTCATTCATAACTGTGGTTGTCATTGATGTCAACATAGTGATCTATTGGAGATTAGCAGAGAAGCAGACAATGTTTGAATTAGCGAACATGGATATAGAAGATCAAGCTATAC
Source organism: Chamaecyparis obtusa (assembly GCA_027943335.1). Lineage (NCBI taxonomy): Eukaryota > Viridiplantae > Streptophyta > Pinopsida > Cupressales > Cupressaceae > Chamaecyparis > Chamaecyparis obtusa. The sequence continues at coordinate 570,292 of BSBK01002983.1, read as the reverse complement.
TGAGTTCAGGACTTACTCTATATTGTGTCTTGAGATCATGGTCAAGAGCATCTACAAAAATTCAATTATTCATGACAGTTATGTGTAATTTAGTGGAAGTAGTATTCAGGCAGTGTTCCTGAGAAGCGGCTTGTGGTAACTAGATGATATCTCCTAATCAAGATAGAGTATAGGCATGAAAAGTTGTACAGTTGATGAAGACACCTTAGTAGAGACCTAGATAAGATAGACTTGGATAAGATAGGGTGGTCAGAGGTCACATGTGTGAAGATTTACTATATTTGGAATCCAACAGTTTTATGAAATTATGAAATATTATGTAACATGTAAAGGTTTATATTTTGTAATTGGTTAGGTCTTGTATGCAAAATCATTTGTAATTATTTTAGTGTGGTATAAAGGAAGGATTTTTTTCCTTATTTTAAGAAGTAATAAAATAGAGGTGAATTGCAAAATTGAGCAATATATGTTGTAAGAGGATATGCAAATTGCAGAGATCTAATATTGAGATTTGGTGAAGCAGTTGGTGCGGTTTAGCACAAGCAAAGGAGAAAAGATAAGTTGCCAAGATCAGTAATTATTTTGGTATTATTCTATTTGACTAATACAGAGACCAGTTGGATAGTGTGTTTAGTGATCTTTCCCTTGAATCTATTTGGATAGTGGGTCCTTCTGTCTTCCACAACTCCTAACAGGGTTAGAATCTTTTAATAGGGATTCAAAGTCTCCTAACAGGGACTCATATATATTGAATGTATTTCATAAAGCTCCTAATAGAGTCCATCCTCTCATAAGGAATTTTTATATTGGTACATCTTTTGTGGGCATCATTCCCACTAGGGTTTACTCTTTGATCAAGAGGTTCCCTAGTTAACATATTTTGTGTTATTGGGTATGTTTATCTTTCTATGGTTATTTCTTATATTGATTACATGGTTGAAATCTATTAATGGTAATAAAAGTTGTATCTATTTGATAACTAATTCAACCCCCCCTCTTAGTTATCTTGGTGGAATTTACTTTCTAACAATTCGTATCAGAGCACCAGGTCCTTGAAGGAAAATTTTAATAACTTGAGGATGTCTATGGCGAATCATTTCTAGAAAGAAAGCCCTAAGTTTGATGGAGTAAACTATGATAGCTAGAAACAAAAGATGAAGACACATTTGCTATGTTTAGGACTAGGATATTGGTTGATTGCAAAGATGAGAAGAGTATCATTGAAGAAGAAAAAATTGAAGAATGTACTAATGAAGAAAGAGATATGTTCATGTGTAACATACTTTCTAGAGAAGCACTCTTGTTAGCACTTCTAGAGAATGAATAGAGTTAGGTAAAAATGAAGACACATTTGCTATGTTTAGGACCAGGATATCAGTTGATTACAAAGAATGAGAAGACTATCATTGAAGAAGACAAAATTGAAGAATTTACTAATGAAGAAAGAGATATGTTCATGTGTAACATACGTTCCAGAGAAGCACTCTTGTCAGCACTTCTAGAGAATGAATAGAGTTAGGTAAAAATTCTAAGGACATCTCATGAAATTTGGTTATCTTTACAATCTCCTTTTAAAGGTGATGTACATACAAAAAGAATAAGATTACATAATTAGATATGTTTATTTCAAGATGGAAAGATCATGGAAGATGAATCTATCAGAATTTATATTCGTAGGATATCATAAATTGTTGTAGGTATCAAAGCTTGTGAAGAAAACAAGACTAAGGATGAAGTGATATGGAAAATTATAAAGACATTGAATCTTGTATTTAAGTAGACATAAAAAATGATTGAACAAGTTATACCTTGTACTGAGAAGTTTACTAGAGAAACTCTTCTTGGAATATTCAAAGCAATAGAGATAGGCTTGAGATAGTTTGGAGATTTACCTAGAATTGAGACAACATTCAGTGCACTTTTTGTTCACCCTACTTTGTCAAGAAGTAATAGTGTCAATGGAGACTATGCTAGGTGCAGTAGATCTAAGACCAAAGAATATAGAAAGATTGAGGAAGGAATTGCCTTGCTTGTGAAAAGAGAACTAGAAGGTAAGAAAATCTTTAAATGTTGGACTTGTCAAGAATATGGTCATTTCACATCTAAATGTCCTAAGAGAGTAAATAAATATAAGAACTTTAAACCTAGAAGATCCAAAGAATGTTACTATGCTAATGATGAAGAATTTGAGGCTAGTGTTGATAAATTCTTAAGTGAAAGTGATAATGAGAATGATGAGATAGGATTTGTAGCTATAAAAGAAGAAAATTCTGAAGTTAAAGAAGAAAAAGCCTTAGTTTCCCAAGTAGAAAATAAAATTGATTAGATTATAGACAGTGGTTGTTCAAATCATATGAATGGAGACATGAAGAAGTTTATAAAGTTTAACAATTATGATGGAGGAGTTGTCAGAGTTGGAAATAATGCACCTTGTTTAATAAAAGGAATAAGATCTATAACTCTTGATGCTAAGACTAACACTAATGATGTTTATTTTGTGGATGGATTGAGACATAATCTTTTGAGTGTTGGATAGTTAGTTGATAAGGGATATCAAGTTTGGTTTACTAAGAAAACTTGTGTGATCAAAGATAAGGATGGTAACTTAAATTAAATAACCAAAGGTAATGTATTTCAGTTGAATTTTGTTGAGATGACATGCTTGATTACTAAGATAAATGATAGTTGGTTATGGAATGTTAGAAATAGGGAATACTGAGAGGGGGGGTGAATTAGTATTCTACAAACTTTTACTTTTGCCCAATTATGGATATAACAAATTAACTTGATGCTTGCAAAACAAATTAAACTAAATAATATGCAAAGAAATAAGGCAAATTAACTCATAACACCATGTTTGTGTTGGAAATATAAGTGGGAAAATAATACTGAGAGGGGGGGGTGAATCAGATATTACCTACTTTTATCCTTTGATCTGATAAAAATTTATGCATGACATAAACAAAACTTTATCATAGTAAGAAATAAAACATATAAAGCAGCATGCATGAAATTACTCATAACACCAAGATTTTGGTAACCCAGAAACCCTTGAAAGGTAAAATTGGGGTGGGGATGACACCCACAAATCTTCACTACTGTAGTAATAAGTTTTTCTTGTTAAGGCTTACAAAATGTGATCAAATCATGATCTACCCTATGAAAGGTCTACTCAGTTAAAAGCTAAAAGACTTGTATAGTCTACCTAGTTAAAGGATTTATAAACTTACAATAAAGTAAGCACTCGGTAGAGAGATTTACAAAAATTCTGCTAAGACTACTCGGTTAAGAGATTTACCCTGATACACTAGTCAAAATGTCTCAGTACCTGATCTTTTAGTTTGCACTAATATGCATATTACAAATCTCCTCTTTACTCTTGTTTTGATCTCTTCTATCTAATCTTTCTTGATTCTATCCTTTCATTGCTTAGCTCGGTCACTGAACTCTGTATGAATACTTCACTATTCTAAATATACTTCTTTGATCATTTTCTCATACTAATTCAATCTTATCTCTCTGATTTATGCACTTATCTCTGATCTAGATCTTGCCCTTATATAACAACAAAAACATTTTACCATTACAAGATCTATGGATAAGATTTATTTCTATTGTCGCCTTAACTATATAATTTTTTGATTGGTTCTAGGTTTTACATAGGGATCAATGATAATAATAGGGATGTGTAATTACCTCCATAATTACCTCAATAGACAAAATAAAAAACATTATTATCACCAAAAATGGTTTACCTCGATCATTGTGCCATTCCAAACTTGTATGTCAATTCTGGCTAACTCAGCAAAATTTATTCCTGGCACTCAGCATAAACTATACTCAGCATCGATTGAACTTCTCTATCACTCAGTAATCATTGATATACATAACTCAGCAATAACTATACTCTCAGCATATTAAAAACATATAGTGACCATGACTTTACTCGACAGTACTACTACTCGGTAAGTGTATAATACAAAACTTGGCCTTTACAAAATGACTTGATCACAGTGATGACTGACCATCATTGCCTAGGTAAATGACTAAGTGTGAAGCACTAATGGTCAACAAAGACTAAAGAGATCTAAAATCTCCCCCTTTGACATTAGTGGCAAAAACACTTTGTCATGACATTGGTATACACAATTTACAAAAATATGTTTGTACTAGCCTAATACTCCCCCTAAGATATATATACACATTCAAAATTTTATTACCTATCCCTATTCTACCCTTGTTCGGACTCATGTCATGATGATTCACCCTTTTTTTTGACACGACCAATCTCTTCATCAGTAGGTAGTTCACAAATTTTCTCCAGAAAAGGTCTATGTAGCACCGTGATCATGTAGAGTGCATCGGTCCAAGCAGTTGAAGCAAGGTTCAAAACTTTTGTCTATACTTCTAAATCAACAACTAAACTAATAAGGCTCTTGGTTGTGGATAGATGTGGATCACTCTAGATCAATGTTTTAGCCTTTGCTAATTTCCTTTGTATAGCCTCTAGATGAGGTGTTAACACAGTTTGAATAGAGAGTAGGTGAGAATGAATCTTGCCATCATTAGCCATCAGCTTGACTAACTTACCTTGTGTCTGCATGATTTTCACATAATGTGCAGCACTGGTGTCTACATCCAAGGTCAGGGACAGACTTGTAGCTTTTATTTCTTTCTTGAGAGTCTCAAGCAATTATTGATTTTCCTCTATGAATAGTTCAACATTACATATCTTGGCCAATAGAGACTATCCATTCACAACTAATCCTTCGGTCTCCTTTACCAATTTGGATAGCTCAACCTATTTTACTGCAATCTTGGCATATATCTTATCTAGCATTTTGGTTTCAAACCTTCTTTCTAAACATTCAAATAACTTATCTCTTGCACAACTAACTTCATTATTGACTTTCTGAATAATGTGTACAAGTTGTTCCAATATGGGAATGAAACTATTTACATTTGATAAGTCATATACTTCATTAAATATATCTTTAATTTTATGAAGAACCTATTTTTGTTGATGCTCTCTTCAAAGTTCTACTTGTCTACTCTTTCTTGTCAACAAATCTTCCATGATCTACAATTTCTTATAGGAAAGATTATCGGTATCCCATTTTGGAATAACAATTACTTCATCAATTGTGACCTCATTTTTCTCCTATTGTCCTCTCAGTGGAGCGCTTCCACTCAGCATCTATATAAGAGCTTTTATTGCCTCTTGTTCCTTTGGTTCTTGTTCTTCAATGAGTTTTCCTTTTATGTTTTCTTCTCCTTTCTCCTTCTCCTCAGCATGAGGGCTAATAGCTTGTTTATCTAATTTTCTTCTTTGTTCTTTTGTGTTGTGTTCTTCCTTAGGAGGACTTTGAATATTCTCTATTGTATTAACTTCTTCCTTGACAGATTGAGCTAGTGGCACCGACTTGATGGGTTCCTTGGTAGGACTTGTACTAGCTAACTGATCAAGAATAGAAACTCCAGGTAGAGTAGGATTATCATCGACAACTTATGTGCTCATAATGGTGGGATAATCCATGACTTGCAACAATACAGTGTTGCTACTGGGCAGGGGTGTGTTAGTTGCTTTCATGTTCTTTAAATCATCCTCAGTCAAGAATGAATTCTTAATAGGACTATCCTCCAATATATCAACAATGTGAACCTCAAATGTATCATGTGATTTCACTTCCTTAGGAGTATCAGTCTCCATTTCATTTTGCTTGATGTCAAGTTCAACAACTATTGAAGTGGTAGCATCTTTTCCTTCATTCTTTCCTTCATCCTTTTCTTCATCCTATTCTTCATCAAGAGTGGGTAACAAACCATACAATACCTTCCAAATTTTTAAACTTTCTTGCACAACATCTTCAACCTTGTGTTGAAGACTGTGATAGGCTCTAATTTTAGGATCAAACTTGCCTCTATATTGCTCATTTGTCTATTTGATGTTTGCAAGGGTGAGAGTGGATTCAACTTGTGCTAGTGTACTCTCCCTAATTTCCTTCTCTATTTGCAGAGCATGCTCCCATTTTTGTGTGACCCTATTGCATAATTCCTTTGGAATTTGATTTTCAATCTTAATTGGCAACATCTTGAAAATGCATAACATTTCAAGGATAGCATCCTCAACTTTCTCTTTATCTCCAATACTCATTTTTCCAAACTTTAATCTTTTTACCTCATCTACTACTACTATTTTAGTAAGCTTAAGACATAACTCATCAACAATGACTTGATGTGTACCTTGTTGTGTAGCCTTCCCCTTTATTTCTTCATCACTTTATGTTTCTTCATCATCTTTAGTTAGAACAAGTTTCCTTCTGGGCTTCTTCATAACCTTGGTCGGCACTGCCTTGGGTTGAGTGGATTTTTTCTTTGCAGATGGAGGAGTCTTCTTAGGTGTCTTAGTAGTAGCTCTTCTAGTCTGAGGCCTTAGTGATGTTGTCACTAACACTTTTCATTTCAACACTCTTCTCTTTGGTGGGGACTCGACAATTACTAGTTTATTCTCTTCCTCTTCTTCTTTCTCACTACTACTAGTTGCACTCAGTTGATCTTCTCCCAATCCTTGGGTCAACTCTAATGGTGCATCCTTCTCAGATTCTTTAACATATTCCTCTAGATTTCTCACTAATTTCTTTCTTTTCCTTTCAGTGGTGGCAGCCAATAATCCCAAAGAAATCTTGGATTTAGCCTCTTCAAATGTTCCAAAGTAGGGTGCCTTAGTATCAATTTCATCAGCTAAGAGGGTTGTGATTTTTGTAGTAGCTTCGTCTATGTTGAGTTCATAGGATAATGACATTAACCATGATTTCCTAGGTAGGACTGCCTATGCATAGGTAAAGTCTGTGTCTACCAGAAAACATATATCTTTGCTATATTTCTCAATCAAAGACACAAGGATTCTAGTCCTATTCCTCATCTTCTTCTTAAACTCAATGAAATAATTATCCATAATCCCTTCAAAATCATCACCAATCTATTTTATAAAATCATTAATTTGAACTGTGATGGGCTTCTTCTTATCCCATGTGACATCACCATATGTAGGAAAACACTTCTTAACATAAAAGAATATACAGATCAGTAGGGAACCAAACTTACACATAGAGTTCTTTGCCATCTAGATGGAGTTCAAATTCTTAGCAAGTTGAGTCAGTTGGAGCTTAGTAAGGTCATATGTGTGCCCTTTCTTAATAATCTTCCATGCCTGGTCCACTGCCATATGGGGGCACTGTCCAACTGACTAGATTGATAAAACTTGTGCGAGATGACTCTAATAGCGAAGTCAATTTTTAGATCGGTAATGGTGGAAATTTTCATGCCACATTTGTTCCAACTTACTTGGGTGTTTTCTTGAATATCCTCTTTTCCTGCACATTTCATCATTCTCTTCCCGTCAATTGTATGGTAACCAATGACCTTGTGTATCATTTCCTTTGTGATCTTCACCGGTCCATCTTCCAACCATAACTGCATGTCATGTACTTGACCTAAAATGATCTTGATCCATTCCACTTTGAAATTTTGTGGGAAATTTAGGGCATGAACTAACCCTTGATCAACAACAACCTTATGTTCCAGCTTCAGTACTCCGTTGACACATAGTTTGTCATATGCTTCCCTAATCTCATAATCACCAATTTCTCCAATTTTTCACATAGAGCAAGACCTAATGTCATTCAGCAATAATACATTCTCTAGAATAGAAGATAGGGCTCCATTCAAATCTCCTTTGACAACACTTTTTGACATTGTCTTGAATATCCTCAGTTTGCAAACTTCATTCCTCACAAGTTGCACATTGAAAACTTCCATCCCTTGTTTCTTAACAGGTGTGGATGAAGATGATGCCATTTTAAACTATAATTTTGAAAAAGAAAATATTTTCTTGGTAAAGTACCTTTTTGTCAATAACCTTGTAGATGAATTTTGTCAATGACACACTAAGAGAATTTGGAATCGCTTTGCTTAATTTGGTTGCTCAAAATCTAAATCACTCTCTAAAATCTTGAATAGCTTGGTGAAATGAAATTAACAAAAACTTTTCGCTTTATAGAATCCAAAAAAAATAGGATTAGGGCCTCATAAATGCTCCATATAGATTTAGGTAGATTACAGCTGTCTCGGCAAACTCACAAGCTCAGTTGATATAACTATTGCGATACAGCTTGGTGTACATAGCATTTCAACCATAGCAGGTGCTTGGCATTCATTAATAGCTCGGTCATTGATACTGATGCTCGACATCAAAAGTGAAATTTTCTATTTTTCTCACATATGTCCTAGTGCATCTTTATCTATGCTGATGTGGTATTTTTCTCAGTTCTCTGTTAGGAACTGATGAAAGATAAGGCTTTGCAAGACTCAGTTCTGAACATACCTTTCAAGCTTAATTAGAAGAAGTGTGATCACCTGATCCATTGGATTGGGTGATCTCCAATGTGCTAGCTTTGCTTGATTTTTCTTTTTCTTTCTTCCTCCATGTCTTTTTCATTTGACTCTTCAGTTTCTCATGAATACCTCCATTTTGATTTTCATTGCTCGACATAGGTGATCTACAATCTTTCTTTAAATGATTGACCTTGTTACATTTGTACCAAACCATGCTTCCATTCATCCAACTTTTAGATTTACCTCTAAAGTGAGTCTTCATGCAATTTTCTTTGATGTGTCCATACTTGCCACAATAATGGAAATTATACCAGGTGTTGTAATCCCAATTGTAATAGTTGCGCTTTGTGACTAGCTTTGTTTTCTCATTTGATGACCACTTTGGTCTTGATTTGCATTCAAATGCTTTATGCCCATATTTTTGACAATTGAAACAACTTCCTTGAAACTTTGAATCTACATTCATGTGCTTGATGACCATGCTTCTTGCAGTTAAAATAATGTCCATTAAACTTAGGCTTAGAATCAGACTTACCATGTTTGCTTCTACATATGTTGGCTATATGTCCTGGCTTTCCACAGTGATGACATGTGGGCTTGGTGTTCTTTGGTTTAGCTATCTTCTATTCTCCATTCATTGATGATTCTCCTTCTTTAGTAGATGAATGATCATTTAGTCCAAGTCCTGATCTATCATTGGATCTTCTAAGTGATCTTAACAACTCTTCAAAATATTTTGCAGCTTCATTGGGTTTGTTCATCCTTTCATTGATCTCTTTTTTAGTTCTCAAATCATGTTTCAACTGATCATTCTTGGACCTTAGTTGATTGATTTCCATATCTTTTCTACCCAATTCTTGATTAACCATCAGTAGCTGATTTACCATGTCTAGTTGATTATTAGTCAATCTTTGCATGTCACTTGTTCTTTCATCTAGTCTGATTACAATTTGTCTTTTGTCTTCCTCAGCCATTGTCTTATCATCTTTAGCTTTCTTTTTCTATTCCACTAATTCACAAAGTCTGACAAATTGAATTTCATGTTCTCTCCTTAGAGTTCTAATGTCATCATTTAGTATGGTATTTTTCTCCAGTAGTTCTTTTATAGCTTTATCACTCTCGATAGAGTTACCATTGTCAAATACTCTAGAGATTTCTTCCTCTTTGTATTGTGGCTCATTCTATTGAATTGCAATCTCTCTTTTCTTGCTCAAAGATTTCTTCAATTCTCCTCTAGCTGCTTCCAATTATTGCAATGCTAGCTGTACTTCAATATTTTGATTCTCTATGATCTTTCCCAATTTGTAAGATTCCATTTTAAGATCTTTTTCCTCAAGTGGTTAGACTTCCTTAAGAGAAACCTTGCTGCTCTGATACTAATTGTTGAAAATATAAGTGGGAAAGTAATACTGAGAGGGGGGGGGTGAATCTAATATTACCTACTTTTATCCTTTGATCTGATAAAACTTTATGCATAACATAAACAAAACTTAATCATAGTAAGAAATACAACATATAATGTAGCATGCATGAAATTACTCATAACACCAAGATTTTGGTAACCCAGAAACCCTTGAAAGGTAAAACTGGGGTGGGGATGACACCCACAAATCTTCACTACTGTAGTAATAAGTTTTGCCTATTAAGGCTTAAAAAATGTGATCAAATCATGATCTACCCTATGAAAGGTCTACTCAGTTAAAAGCTAAAAGACTTGTATAGTCTACCTAGTTAAAGGATTTATAAACTTACAATAAAGTAAGCACTCGGTAAAGAGATTTACAAAAATTCTGCTAAGACTACTCGGTTAAGAGATTTACCCTGATACATTGATTAAAATGTCTCAGTACCTAATCTTTCAGTTTGCACTAATATGCAAATTACAGATCTCCTATTTACTCTTGTTTTGATCTCTTCTATCTAATCTTTCTTGATTCTATCCTTTCACTACTTAGCTCGGTCACTGAACTCTGTCTGAATACTTCACTATTTTGAATATAATTCTCTAATCATTTTCTCACACTGATTCAATCTTATCTCTCTAATTCACACACTTATCTCTAATCTAGATCTTGCCCTTATATAACAACAAAAACATTTTACCATTACAAGATCTACGGATCAGATTTATTTCTATTACCGCCTTAACTATATAATTTTTTGATTGGTTCTAGGTTTTACATAGGGATCAATGATAACAATATGGATGCATAATTAGCTCTATAATTACCTCAATATACAAAATAAAAAACATTATTATCACCAAAAATGGTTTACCTTGATCATTGTGCCATTCCAAACTTGTATGTCAATTTTGGCTAACTCGGCAAAAGTTATTCCTGGCACTAGGCATAAGTTGTACTCGACATCGGTTGAACTTCTCTATCACTCAATAATCATTGATATATGTAACTCAACAATAACTATACTCTTAGAATATTACAAACATAGAGTGACCATGACTTTACTCGGCAGTACTACTACTCGATAAGTGTATAATACAAAACTCGGCCTTTACAAAATGACTCGGTCATAGTGATGACCGACCATCATTGCCTAAGTAAATGACTAAGTGTGAAATAGTAATGGTCAACAAAGACTATAGAGATCTACAGTTTGTTCTCAAGGAAACCTTGGCCAAGGGAAAACCCCAGTGGGGATGATACCCACAATTGATCCACTAATCAAAAGTATCATGTTAATGATGTTGACCTTGTTAGGAGTCTATTATATACATATAGTGTCTCTTTCCTAATTAAAGGACTCCAGGCCTTGTTAGAAGCCTCAACCCTACTAAGAGTTGGTATTGCAGAATAGAATGATTACAAGATGAGCTCATTCCCAAAACATGTAATATACAATGATATCTGATTACAAAAAAGGTAAAGTACATAACCTTTCACTAGTGCCAAATAGCTTTCCTATTCTATTTTATCTTTCTAGCTTCTTTGCTTTCATATTCAAAGTCTACTTTCTTTTCTTTTACAACATATATCTTCACATCATATCATTATACTAACTTATTACATCATACATATCTCTTCACATCACATACTTCTTACATTTATACAAGTTATTAAGAATAATAACTTTACATTCGGCTTTACAAAACATAAACTCTTTCCAAAATACAAAACTAACTTTTTCTTCCCAAGAGTTAACATCTAGGATGTCATCCCTTATATGATTAAGTCATTATTTTGATAAACAAAATAATCCCTTAACTATTATACTTGTTGTGTCTTCATACTCTGCTTAGTCAACTTTGACTCTATCTCGGTAATCTTGCAATAACTTCTTTCGTACATGCCATATAGACTTGGACTTCTAGATGTGTCTTTTTCATACATATAAATATCCATGTTCAAGTGCACATGCACTGAACCTTCTTCCATCAACATATCTATCCAAAATTGTCTCTGGTTAGACTGGAAAATGTTGTTATACTTAGACAATTTTTCTTGCGCTCTAACATAACTGCTTTCTATCATATTGCAATCTTCATACTGATTATATGTTTCCATAATGACAACAACTTGATATACTACCCAGCCAAATTTCCAACAATCTCCCCCTTTGTCATTGGTGGCAACATATAAGAAAATTGGCTATCTTACAAAAAATTCAAAATTGTGGCCATAACAAAAATTCTTTAATATACTTATATCTCTGAATATCTACTGAATATCTATACTCCCCTTAGGAGTATGCCTCCATACTGTCTATACAATATATCATACTATCTATACAATTTTCAACTATCACTTCCCCTTTGACAATAATGACAAAAAAAGGGTGCCAAAGTTGTTCGAAAAGGTTTACTTTTGGATTCAATATTGCAAAGCCGGTAGGCTTGCAACACAATCTGCAAAGTTTTATCTTTATTCTTTCTATCTCCTTCTCCCATGATTTCTTAATGGCATTAGAGACACTAAGGAGTGCACATAAACCATACGATGCTATTTCACATGCCTAAAGATTTTCATAGTGAAATTTCTCATAAGATGTCTTAGAGGTAAGACATTCTTCCAATTGAATTTCAATAATACTTATCTTAATTGAAACATGCTCTCTTAATAGAGAGAATCTTCTCAATTTATTTTCCTTTTCATCATTATGAATCCTTATTTCATCATCCAATTTTCTTATTTTATTCTCAACATCTGAGATCTTCACATTTGAACTTGATAAAATATTTACTTCTATTTGAATTTTTGCCTCTTTTTCTTTTATCTTCTCTATTATTTCAAATACATGATCCTCTAATTTTGTACATTGTTTATATAGAGCTTTTCCTCTTTCCAAGATTCTTCTTAGTTCTTTTATGAAAACATTCAAATTATCAATATAATTTTTGATATTCTAACATATATCTTGAAATATCTTGGCTTCATAGGTTGCTTGAGCTTTGATTGTAGCCATGTCTGATAAGTTTGTGAATTTATTGTCAAATGCTTTGACAACTTCTTTTTCTTTGACTTGTGGATCTACTTTAGTTATCAGACTGGTTATAATATTCTATAATTTATCTGTTACTTGCAGCAAAGATCCTTCAAGGATTTTTACCTTCTTATTCTTGCCAATGATTTTGTTCAAGGATGAGATCAACTCTATTTGATCATCATCATCAACTTTTTGTCCAAGACTAGCAAAGATGGTTTTAATTCGTGGCTTCTCTACTGCTACCTTGGGTGTGGGACTGATTGCTACTTGTTTTTGTGTTCCTACCTATCCTGCTACCTCTGTATTAACTTGTGTTTATGCTTGTGTCTATTTTTCTTCTTCTTCTTTTCTGGTTTCCTTTTCTTCTTCCTCATCAACTATCATATCCTGCTGCTCAAGAGCCGAATTGTCAACAATGTTCTCAAGATTGCTAAATGGGTTATCTTCACTTTCCAAAGTGATATTCATTCCTTCCACATTCATGGTTTCATCTTCAATGTTTATTGATGGTGGCGGTGATGGTGAAGGACTTTTCTAATGCTCAACTTCCAATACTTGATCTGATGCACTTGTGTGCTCACTAGGGCTAGTGGTCATTACTTTTATCACTACCTGTTCAATTTCTTTATTTATTTCCTCATAGCTTCCTCCCATTATCAAGATGGTTCTCCTTTTCATTCTTAAATGAGTATTAAGATTTTTCATGATTTCCTTGAAATGATCTTCATTTTTAATGTCACGGAGCTTCCTCACATAGTTTTCTCTTATGTTTTTATCTTCTTCAACTTATCTTTTCTTTATGTTCACTAACTTTTCAAAGAGTTCATTAGGAATCTTTCCTTGAATACTATCAAATTTTTTATCAGCTAGTATCATATGCCTGATAACTACATTTTCTAAGTTCAACTTCCCAGAATAATTATACAACTCATAGTATTTATTCATTTTCGAGAAATACCTTCATTAATGATTAGGGCATTAACTTTATCTATCTTTGGTTTCCATTTCTTTTTACTACTTCCAGTTTATTCATCATCTTTTACTTTAGATACCTTTCTATGTGATGATGTAAATATGGTTTTGTATCTTTTTCCTTACCCACTTGCCATTTCCTTTACTCTTTTTGCTGGTGGGGTGGTGGAGGATCTAGTAGATTTTCTTACTTCCTGCACCTCTTCAACTTTAACCACTTCTTCTAAATTCTAAACATCTTCAGTATAACCTGCAACTGATGATAGGGGTGGAACAAACAAAACTTATTTTTGTCCAATGTCTCTTATTTCTATTTTTCTTTGCTTCACAACTAGAAATTCCTATTCTGTCATGCCTGTGTCCTTAAGAATCTTCGTAATAGTGTTGTCAACTCTTTTCTTAGCTAATTTCTCTTCATGCAAAGACTTCGTGGAGTTAAATTTCTCCTCATAGGTTCCAAATCTAGAACTGTTCACATCCAACTTGCACTTAAGTAGTCTATTCACATACTCTTTTACTTCAACTTTAGATACTTCATATCCAAGTGGATCTATAAATTCCACTCTTGGTTCAACAACTTCAACAAAAGTGAAATTAGTGTGAACCATAAAACATCTATCATTTTTGTGTTTCTCTACTATAGCCTATGGAATCCTTGACCTTTTTCTCATTTGATTCTAAAATGTTTTAATTACCAAGGTTGCACTCTCATTAACCTTGTCTATAGGGTGTCTGAGATACACCTTATTGATTCTATCCATAGAAGTCCTATTATCATTCCAATCATCTACAATAGTGTATGAAAATCTTCTCAATAAATGAAAAAACATGTATGTAATCAAGGATGAGAATCTAAACTGTGAGTTCTTGGTTCTCTTTATCTTCTCAAGGTTCTCAAACAACTGAATTCTTAAAATTTCACGCATATCAAGTTGAACTTTTTCAATGCACATCAAATATGCTGCATGAACCATTCTAGCTACCATGTCATCTTCTCTAGAATTTGCATAGAACTTAGATGTTAAGATCTTTCTTACAAATCTAACATCATCTTGTGTTATCTTGCTGATTACTATTCCTCTACCATTATAGGATGACTTGGTGTTATCCAATACAGTCTTCTTTACATTTTTCTTAGTAAAGGGTATAAATCCAATTTTAGACAAACCGGTTACCTCATGAATTAAGTCTGCAGTGATATCTATCACTCTGTCATCTAGCCAAAATTTACCATTGTGAATTCTACTTAAAATGATCTTAGTGCATTCATCATCTTTGAATTCATAGTTCAGTGAATACTTCACAATCTCATTTTCCTTTAAATGCTCAAACCATACTTTCAATGACATGTCCTAATTATATAACTTCTCATACTCCTTAATCATGTTACTATCACTGAGGGTCTCAAATTTTCATTTTAGATAACTTTTTTCATCCTCTAAATGTAAAACTCTATCTAGTATGGATGACAATGCAAGACTAGGGTCTTCTTCCAAGGGTTTTTTTAGCACTATTTTGAAATTTTCCATCCTCATGCTTAAAGGGTATCTAAATTGAGGTCCTTAGACCTAATTGAAAAGTATTGTGGCTAAAACCCTAGCTTGACCTAAGCTCTATTATGTTTGAGTATTACTTTTTTGCTCACTAACATTTCCTAATGGTGCATGTGCAGTATTGACCCCTTTGAAATGACCACTTCATTTGTTATACCACCAGGTTGTCAAACAGGGTCCCCTTCTAATTATTTCCTTTAAAAACCTAAGGTTTCCCATTGAAATCTCCTTATGACTAACCTTTTAAAAACTTGTGGCTATCGTTAAATCTTGAGCTACTTGTCAGATTTTTTGACATGCACCTTAGCGATAGGATGACATCTGTCCAAGTGGACCCATCTTTAGTGGTCTGTCATCAATTAAACATCACGATGAATCTATGATTGTCATTATACCATTGGGCCAAGATGACTATCCTTTAATCATCATGCTTTAGTGACAAGCATTCGATCAAGACCTTTTCTGACATTGTAGTGTTCTAACAGTTCTTCTTCCGTGGAAGTTCTTTGTATTGGCACTTGTCTTAAGTGATGTAGTAGCTATGGGGTTAGATTTTTCAAAGGGTAAAGCTTAGATGAATCTTACGGTTCTTGTTATACCATTAAAGTTTTGTGGTATAGCGATGACCATCCAATTCTATATGAAGGACATGGTAGGAAGTGGGCCCTAAATTTCCATGTCACACTGATATGGTTGTTTTCTATTGGTTGAAATGAGTTGTGATGTGGTAGTCATCAGGGTGTTTGGTACTGAGAAAGAAAAAGGGAAGGGCTTGCCTGCTCGCTCATTTTTGTAACATGGTAGTTTCTGACTTGATGAAGAATTAGTAAAGTATAAAGTGGGGCTAGTTTTCTCAGATAGATAAGGCTTGAGTTGATCTTATGGTTGTCATTATACCGCTGAGGTAAGATGTGTGATGTTTAAAGCTTGCAGTATAGAAATGACCATTTGATCTTATAATCAGGGTGTGGACTATGCAGTGGGTCCTCCAGTGCCATGTCATGTCGACATGCTAATTTTTGATTGGTTGAAGTTAGGGTGATCTGGTAGTTGTCAGTATCTCTAGTGTAAAGAAAGAGTAGAGCAGGGTCCACCTGCTGGTCTATCCAACGTGGCAATTTTTTGATTAATGGGAGGTTCTAAAAGCTAAGGTGAGGTCATTGTTTTGAGAAATGGTAAAGGCATGATATGTTGGGAAAAGATATATGGTGGTCATTACACCATTGAGGAAAAGTGTTCAGATCTTATGCTTGCACCTTAGTGACAGGATGACACTTGTTCACTCCAATCAAGGTTAAGATAAGTTATAACTTTTTCCACATGTTTAAATTAGAGTGTTCTCATTGGTTGAGAATTGATCTAGGGAAAATTAACACATGGTTATGCTACTAAACTTGTTAACCATTTCATGCGCTGAAAAATAGGTGGAATTGACGGTTCAAATTTGAATTTTTTCTTTGTGACGTTGCTCACATCCTATGAACATTGAAGCTGCTAGTTCTCAGTAATGGTGAACTTAATAAACTTCATGCAGATGAATTGTAAATGATTAGAAAATTATTATATACCCTCATTTGATTACTAAAGATTTTACCTCTTTCATAATATTTTGGTGAGCGAAATTATTTTTCTTTCCTGAGCATTTTCAAGTGAGAATTTTCAGAGAGTCTGGGAGGTGAAAAATCCTAACTTAAGCATTGCATAAAATTTTAAGAAGGAAGTGTGAAGAGATTGTTTTTCCTAGTTATAATTGTCTGGTGATATTTGAGGTTCTCTCTAGTATTTGTGCAATATTTCATAACCGTAGTTAAAAATGCCGCTTATGAGGGGATTATCAGGAAAGACAGAGTATAAAGATAGGAGCATTTTTGAAGATTTGATGTAGCTACTTCCACACTCAGATAATCAACCAGAAAAGGTAAAGGATTTGAGCCCAAGAAACCCTAGGGATTCAGTAAATGAGGGGCTCTATGATAGAGGTCTTTGGATGAGAGATGCCAGAGTAGGGAAAGACCATAATGGTTTGATTTTGTTTAGGGCAGCATACTCTCAAAGGAATTCTTGTGCCCCCCTCAACAATATATGGTAGTTTAATATAGGGAAATTAGTTTTCCCTAGAGTGTTCATGGATGCAAATCTCCTCATTCAGATTGCCAGGTGTTATGATCCTATGACTAGATGTTTCAAAGACAAAAATGGAACTGACCTAATAAGCATTATAGAAGATGAAATTAGGGAGGTCTTTTCATTAAATGATCCTTTGATTAGACTAGAAAAGATTGATTTTAAAGAGTTCACCAAAATATATGAAGCATAAAAGGATTATTTAAGGGTAGAGCCTTTAAGGGACTTCCTTGATCAAATTGGATCAATGTGTGTGATTATCCCTAGTACACATGAGCCTTTCAAGTTGGATTTATTTAGTTTACAGGCACAAGCTATGTATAAGTCTCAGACTTTGATCCTTGGACATGATGAGGCAACCCACATGCCAGTTCTGTATATGTTTATCATGGTATAGTCTCTAAATCCACAATTGGCACTAATTTTTTATTTTGCCTCTCACCTTGCTAATTTAATCCATGATGGATTAATGAGGATAAAGAACATGAAGATAAGTAGGCCTTTTGGGTGGTACTCTATGCTAATGCATATGTTCTTGTACAAGAGTGAGAAACTTTTTAGTTCAATAGTTAATATTATCAAGGAGAAAAATGGAGAAACCCTTCTAGTTCAGTTGTGGACAATAGATTTGTCTTGGGACAAAATAGAGGCCAAATTCCTTGTCTTTGATAGAAATTTTGCTTCAAGACTTAGGACATTATTATATCTTGAGAATCCCAAAATCCCAAGAGAATTGTTAAGACTGATTAGGCTTGAGTATTTCCAAGATATCACTATTGTTCATAATTTTGGTGATATTATATTGTATCTAGTTTCTACAATTTTTTGAGTATATGGTTGCAAGAATGCACCATACATTTTGCCTTACCAAGTTCCACTGAAGATAGGATATGTAGAAATAATGAGGTAGATTGGTGATTTGCAAGAATCAACACTTACTGGTATAGGAAGGGGAACTTTGCTCCTAGATATCACCATTGCACACCAGTATGTAATTATCAAGAAAGGATGGGTGCACTTAGATCAGGTCTTGCAGCTTTATAGGATGGCTATAGCTGTGGTTAGATGGGTAGACAATGAAGGTTTCTTGTCAGGAATGTTTAGGGACAAGGTAAGATGTGTCCTCACAGAGCATCAATTCCAATTTCCTGAAGACATAGTAAGAAATGAGTTTGACCTCCAAACTCGAGAAATTAAGAAGGAGAAATGGGTAATCTACAAGAAGACTGTAGATTTTATTAGACATTTTGAGAGAGGCTATGACCCATTGAAGAGTTTTGAGCCCTAGGCTAGAAAAGTAGATGTTCTTATGGAGAATTTTGAAGGGATCATGCATGCAGTGAATGATAAAAGAGCTATGGTAAGAAAGATAGACCCTGAGAGAGCTAAATAGATTTTAAGCTAGCCAGGGTATACAAAGTTGATGCCAAGGGGAGTTTACACTATACAGAGGTGTTGGTTCCTGGATAGGATTTTACACTTCATGAGATACCAATATGCTTATGATGGATGTTAAGGAATGGTTAGCTCCAAATATGGGTAGTCTATAAGCAATTGGACCAACTATAGGGATAAGACTACCCTCTTCTACTTTTGGCTCTACAAAACCAAGGCGGGTGCACCTAATCCAATAGTATTAACTCTGACTGATAGTTCTAACTCTACCCCTTATTTCTTTATTGGATCTTTTAATAGATGGATATAGTGAGAAAGTACTAAACAAGAACCTATTGTTCATTAAATCTCCATCACTGGGTAGGAAAATACATAAATGTAAATAAAAGTAAAGACTGGTAGTGATTTGAATGATTTGGGATTATAAGATTTGAATCACTCTTCTCAACACAAAGATAGGAGAATATAGGTCAGTGCCTTATCTATTGGGCAAGATATCAAGGAAAAGAATAAATACAAATGGTGTCTGAAATTGGTCTTTAGACATAAACACAAAGGGCTTCAAATCTTTCCTACTTATGAGAATCCTTCAAATAAACTCTAGGAACACATATCCCACTTTGAGCAATATTTAATCTAACCCTAGGTTGGAACTCAAAGCACCAATACATTCATATAAACCTTATGCAAAGATTTAAAGATTCAAAGAATAGAGCAAAGGAGAGAAAAGATCTTAGGTTTGCATTAAGTATAACCTTTCACCATATGCATATAGTATCCAAAATAGAAAGCTTACAAGATGAAGATAACATGTATTTCTTCTCTATTGTTTAATAAAATGATATCAAAAATTACAATCCTTGACTGGAAAGCTAGGGTTTCAAATTTTTTTATCTTTTTAACACTTGAACTTCTAATCCCTTTGAATGATCATGAAAAATCCCTTTATACCAAGAGATGCAACAAGCAACCGATCATTCTAGGGTTACAAAAATTAACCTAAAACCCTTTACAATAACCCCAAAGGGTTTACAATAAATACACTACTAAAACAGGTGAGATATTTTCAACTGAGTTGACATGCTTTATGTCTTCAATGCTACTCCTGGCTCAATTTTCACAAATTTTATTTTATCATCACGTTGTCCAACTACAATGAATGCCCTTCTACAAAAATTCAACCCTGATATTCATTTGGCTCAGCATCATAAGAAACAAAATTAGATTCTAGCAATAACTTATGTCTTTTGTATCCTTTCCCAATTGCAATCTGTACTAAAAAATTCAATTCTCAGCCACTGCATTGCTTTACATGACTCACTGGTTCAAAAACCCCAGTAAAACCCTACAGGATATTTGAATTTGAACAAAAATGGTAATTGGCTCAACTTTAAAATGTGACCATCAATGCACTTTATTCCCGGCAGATCGAGTGGCTCGTAGAATCTCACAATAGTCAACAAAACTCTTTAAAAAATCACTTTCCACATCATCAAAAACTCTCAACCAATGAAAACGGAGCACATTAGTGACGAGTCAGCATATTGGACCCACTTTTCATAAGCTCAAGATCGAATGGTTGGCGTATAATCTCATAGCCCTGAAAAACTTCATGAGATCACACACCGTCTATTAGATCTTCCACACTAGCATCTCTTTGAATCTCTCGGGCCCACTAACGTGTCCACATTCCTTTCCAACTCAACCAATCATAATATGACACCTCGACGATGAATCACCATGCGGTCCCACTACTCAGCTAACCCTTAACCTTTTGACCCTTTAGTTATTCAATGAACTGGTGACTAAAGCCATTTGCTTACTCGCTAAGAAAATTAGAACACCGCTAAATAAATCTGAGATTTAGTGAATAGACTATTCACCCATTCGCGAGAAGATTTAGAACTTCACCATTTTATTTTGAGAATGCGTGAACATTAAAAAACTTTATCAGTGCCGCCAAAGATTTAACCGCTTCGCCAAAACCTTAGACCAGAAATTGGGCCCGCCTTAAAAGAGATGAATGGTTGTCAGAAGATCTCAAACCTCTAACATATTCCATCAGATCTTATGACAACTATCAATGAAGAATCTCACCCCTGTTTTGACAAACCTCTAACACAGAAAAGAATCAACGGCCAATCTTAAAACCTCATGAATCAAAAAAAACCCTTAAGATCACATGTTGGCCATCGATGCTCTACCACTATCAGAACCACTAAACCTCTGAAAACATTGGCCCCAGTAACAATACTCTGAGTCATTAATACGTGGACCAATGAGAAAGTGCTGACTAAGCACACCTAGCATGTGGACCCATTACATTATAAAGCCTTTTTCCATGAAAGAGAATCAATGGCTAGCAAAACTTCAGAAGCCTCTAACACACTCCATAAGATCTTATGCCTATTGTTAGATGTAGATGTTGTCAGAGCCAGGCCCAAGAAAGGATAAAGCCTAGAAACTTTAGGAAATATTAAAGGGCCAGACTTAGGAAAAATAAAGCTAGGCACTCAGAGACTAGGGAAAAAGAAGTCCACCGAGTGAAAATATTTGACACACATGCATTATAAAGTTTTTTAGTGGCCCAAAAAGTAATGCAAATTTAGAACAGGGCTAGGGCACACTTAGGGTTTTCCTTGCAAACAACTAGATTTTTTTGAATTTTTCCTAGGGTTTTGCCAGGAAAATGGAAAAATATTTGCAAAGGCATGGAGAAAAAATGATTCAACCATGGAATTTTTACTTGTACTAATAAGAGGAGAAGTGGTTATAGTGTTCTTCTACCAACATAATAGAGAGATCAGAGTTTTCCTTCTACTTCAAGAGAAAAAATGCCTATGGATGATCAAACAATGCAGGGACCCTCTCCTAAGAGGCATCGATGAGAGGAATCAAGGCTAGAACAAGATGTTTATTCTCCTTCTCAATCCCCCTTACACTTAGATGAACATGGGGTAGCTGAAAAATTAGTGCAAATGAGGAATGAGGGAAACATTTTTTTTTCCAATGATGAGTTGCAGGAGGGAATGTCGGAGGCACCCAAAGAAATAGAGATGGATCTCACTATTGTAGAATTTGAGGGTAAGAAAATTGACCCTATTCTGAAGTAGGCTAGTGATTCTTTTATTGATGATGAGGAATTTGTAAAGACTAGGACATTCATTCAATTTTTATGGAGAATGAAAATAAGCCAATTCAAAGAAATTTGTGAAAAGAAGAAACAAGAGTTCCCTGATAGGGATATAACATAGATTGAAAATGAAACCAAGGGGGAGATGATGAAACAATTTGAAAAAATCACCCCAGATGAGGGAAGGGATATGGTCCACACTGTAGGAGTTTTGATTCTTCTAAAATGGGATATTGCAGATGCAATAATTTTTTATAAAGTTAGGAAGAGCAAGGTAAAGACCCTTCCTACTACAGAACAAGAAAAATGGGCTGCTAGGGGTATTACTTTCTCCAATGATCATGCAGCCCTGCTGATGTGGTCCCTAAAGAGGGAAGAAAATAAAGGAAAGAGAGAGGCTCTCTCTTTAGGATACATTAGAAATCTGTTAGTGCAAAGGGTAGGTGAAACTTCTAGTGTTGAGGCTTCAAACCTCATTTTGGAAATGGCTAACTTTAATGTTAAAGTAGTAGAAAAGGATGCACAAGAGAAAGAGGAACTAAGGCTTAAGTTTGACACTATCCTTAGGTACTATAATGAGCTTAAAATAGAGTTGATCCAGAAGGACAAGTTGATTGTAGAATTGTTAAGACCACAGGATCAGAGGTCACCCCAATTGATGATAGTTGATAGGCTTGCAGTAGCTTCTTCATCAAACCCTATCATTGAATTTCCAACATCACCATACCCAGAGACAAACATAGATGCAAGGCTTAGCTGGGAAAAGAAACAATTGCTTGAAGAAACAAATCATTTCAAAAGAAAAAGGGCAGAGTTGGAAAAGCCAAGCGAAGAACATTTGAAAGATAAAATCTTGTTAGAGAAGAAGTATGAGGAAAAGGTAACATAGGCTATGATGCAATTTGTTAGAAATTTGAATCCCACAATTCTGTTTGACCATGCTAGGAGATTAAGGATATTTCTTACATTGTTAAACAAGAATAAGGAGGAGTTAGGGCCAATTTTCAATAAATGGATTGAGAGATCTCTGAATGTATGATTATTCAAATGGTTGTCCAAGTCTCAAATTGATCCTAACCCATTGATCAAACCATTGCATCAGAATGTGAAAAGGCTTGTAGAGCATGATATACTTTTGGGTGATTTTGAAAGAAAATCAAATTTGCTGAAGAAAGAATTGACACTCCCCTGGTATGATTTAATCCCAGGAGTTTTCAAGAAGACTGGTGAACTTAAGGAGTTGATCAAGTGGGGAGCACAAATAGATGATGACTTTTCTGCTAGAATGACTAGCATTTTAACTTTGGAGAATACTTTATTTTTTATACATACTATTAAGAATTTTATTTCTACCAAGTCAAAATTTGATTTCATTCAGTGAGAAATCAATCAACTAGAGGACAAGTAGGAATAGTTATCCGACAAGGGTACAGAGTTTGTAAATTTTGATTTCCCAAATGAAGAGGTGTATAACAGGTGGAGGTATTAGTATATTCCACATGTAGAGAAAGTAGACACTCCACCTACTTCTTGAGACAAATAAAGATTGTAACTTTTTGAGTCTTGAAAAAGTTGTTGAGATATAAAGAGGTATTTATTGTAGGAATGACAATGAAGAGATGGTAGTCATATTTTCCTGAGTAAACCAAGAAGAGAATTGAAGACATAAAGCAAGACAACTATCTACAAAATATCTCTCCAAATTTGATTGATGCATTTATTGTTTACCCAGTAGGGTTGTTGTAAAGTTTTTAGGGTAAAATTTTGTAAACCCTAGAATGATCGGTAGCTTGTTGCATCTCCTTGTATATAAGGATTTTCCATGATCATTCTAGGCATTGAGAGTTTTAGGTGTTGAAAATATAGAAACTTTGAAACCCTAACCCTCAGTCGAGGATTGTAATATTTAACATCATTTTCTTATGAAAGCAATAGAGAAGAAGTACAGGTTTTTATTGTTGTTTTGCAAGCTTACCATTTAGGACATATTGTATACAAAGAAAATAGGTTATAGTTAATACAAATATCAAAGTCTTTGTCTCTCCTTTGCATTTAATCTGTAAATTTCTCAAGTTTTCAAAGACTTGCATATATGTATTTTTTCTTTGGGTTCTGATCTAGGGTTGGATTAAACACTGCTTAAAGCGGAATATATGTTCATTGGATTTGTATGAAGGATTCTCATAAGTAGGAAAGAGTTGGGGTATTTGTGTTTATGTTCAGAGATCATTTCTTCTTAAGACATCTTTGTATTCATTTTATTTTTTGGTATTGTATGTCCAATGGATAAGGCATTGGCCTATATGGACCTATCTTTCTTTTATAAGGGATGATTGAAATCATTGTAATAAAAAATATTTAAATACCAGTCATTTTACTTATTTTACTTATATATAGTATTTCTACCCAGTGATGGAGAGTCAATGAATAATAGGTTGTTATTTAGTACTTTCTCACTGTTATCTATTGTAAGATCCAATATTGAGTAAGGAATAGAGTTGTATCTATTGGATCAGGTGTACCCACCATGGTTTTGCAGAGCTAGAAGTGAAGAGGGTAGTCTTATCCCTATAGTTGGTCCAGTTACTTATAGATTTCTCCCATTTGGAGTTAAACCCTCTTTAATATCAGTCATAAGTATATTGGTATCTCTTGGAGTTTAAAATATTTTGAAGAACCAACAATATGGTGACTCTATTGGGGAAGTTGTAAGATTCATATAAAATAATGTAGGTACAAGTTGAGCTAGACTCCTAGCCTGCTTATTTTTAAGCCAGTTTGTTACCTTTGAACACATATAGTTATTTCCTTTTCAAAATTTTGCCTACCATTCCTATTTGTTTAAAAATGTAAAAAACCCCATTTGGCTTTGGTGGAGACTCTAAGATATCTCTCTAACTAGTGCTAAATAAGGTGTTGCTTTGTCACAATGAGTTTCAAAAATACAAGGTCCTGGAAGAAGGAACACCTAGAAGAAAATTTGTAGGGTGAGCTCCTAGCTACATCTAGACGAGGTCAAATTAGAAGAGAAAAAGGTACCAATGATATGTCCTTCACTTGGAATAAAAAATAAAACTCAAGAGAATAAAGCCTTGCTCCTCCTAGTTAGGAGAGAAATGCCTTAGAATATGAAGAGGTTGTTGAGCTAGGTCTAAATCGGTATGAGGATTATTATTCCCCTACAAAAAGAGAGGGTGAAAAGTTTCCCCATAATAGGAAAATAATCCCTAACAAATGGTATGGAGGTGAGATGAGATCTAGAAGTAAGAGTAGAAGTAGACAAGATTTTGTCCCTCCTTTCACCCTTGGTTCATCATTACCCCTGTTAGCACCTTGAAAATTTTTCATGGCTCTAGCCCTTTTCTTTTGGTCTCTGCAGTTGTTTTTAGGTCTCTGGCATAAACCCTAAGTAGAATATTCAAAAACTAGCCATTGCATAAAAACCCTTTGTAATGCCCTAGCCCTATTCTAATTTCAAGTTAACCTTTTAGGTCACTTAAAGGTCCTAATTTGCATGTGCTTAATTGTTACCCCCTTTGTTGCATGATCACGTGAACCTTTTTAATCTTATGCGAGCCTATGACTAATGTTTTTGGGCCCCTTTTAATAATCACCAATTTACCTAAGTCTCCCAGGTTAATTTTTCCTAAGTCTACAAGCTCAGCAGTGCTTTAATTTTTTCCTAAGTCATGCTTTTTATTATTTCCTATGTTCTAGGTTAATATTTACTTGGCCCTGGCCTTCTGACACCATCTTGATGTAATAGTTGTCACAAAAGCATAAGGGTTTTGTCAGAGGCTTGCGCTTTTGCGATGACCATTGATTCTCTTTATGACACAATGCTACAAACTATGGGTCCACGGTGACACATATGCACAAATGGCAGCATCTTATTGGCCCAAGTATTAATACGTTGGTAGTTGTCAAAGGGACCTAGTTTTCGGATGCATTAGAGGGTCCTGACATTATCAAAAAATCATCGACGGGCGTATGATCTTATGGGATCTATTAGAGGTTTAAGATCATGTGCTGACCATCGATTCTACCTTTTTTAGAGGGGATATTGTGTGGCAGGTCCACATGCTAGGTGTGCTGATTTAGCGGTATTTGATTGGCCCACGTAGTAATGACTGGATATGCTATTAGTGGGGCCAAGTTTTTTGAGGTCCAGTGGGTTTTGATACTTGCAGAGCATCAACAGTTGGCATGTAATCTAATGGGTTTTCTCTAACACATGTGAAGATGCACCAACCATTGATTTCATTTCCTGTTAGAGGATCTACAGAGTGGAGGTAAAGGGTTGATCTAATGGTTGTCTTAAGTTCTGATAGAATCTTTATGCTCCATGTGAACTTAAGACAGTCATTGATTTCATTAAAGGTAGGCCCAAGTTTTGGTCTAAGGTCTTAGTGGTTTTGATAAGGTGTTTTGGCGGTTTGACAAATTTCAAAGGGTTCACTCATTTGTGCAGTAAAATAGTAGTGTTGTAAAATAGCTGGTGATTCAGTGAACAGGCATTCGTATAATCACTAAAATATCTAGCAGTAGTATAAAGTGTCCCACAAATTGGTGAAACCCTTCAGTCACCAGTTCACTAAATGTGAATGAGGTCATATTAAAAGGTAAAGACAAAAGGTGCATGAAATAAAAGGATCAAATGGTCACGACTTAAAGTTGATCCAGATTCAAATGTTGATCGCCGATTCATTGCTGGCACTATGAAACTAGCTGTTTAAATTTAAATTCAAATTTTTGAGGGTTTCCTATGACCAAAAGGACCAAAATTGAATGTAGAAGTGACTAGAGCTAGTAAGAGATGATTTGTTTGCTGCCGCAGTGTGGTCCAGGGTGTGATGATCAATTGCAAAAGATCTATACCATGTAAGGAATGAGAAGAATGGCTCAAGGCATGTTTCAAATGGGTGAGTAGACTGGTGAATGTGGTAGATTTTTGATCTTCAGTACAGTCAGAGGAAAGCTATCATAACTGAAGATAAATTTTGGATCTGTTTGCTCGAGGCTGCCTGGTTTTCCTCCCCTGTATTTAATTTTTGACTATTTCTAGTTGATCTGGTGGGTGAAACCCTAACCCTAGTCATCCATAGCTTATTGCAACCTATTTTGGGTTTCCAAGATGACTAGGGGGTATATATGGTAGCATTTTTGACTTAGTGGAGGTTCCAAAAAATTTCTTTTTGGTCCCTAGTTGTTGTTGATGGTATTATACTGAGCAAGGAGAGCTTGGATTTTGGGTCTGTTCCTTTGGCATTTGTTGTTTGATAATGTATTGATTCTGCAAGTTTTAATGAGAATACATTGGGATTCCAATTTCATATTTGTGTATGTCTTCTTATTTTGTTCTTGAGCTCATATATGTTAATTTCACAAAGTGGGTTAGCATATGGTAAACAAAGAGTATTTTGAAATTATCTTTAAGTTCCTAACAAAGTTAGGATTAAAGTCTTTGAGGTAGTTTCAGTGAGTTCATGGCTTGATAAGAATTTGATGTCCTGATATGTGAGTGAGAAGGATAATAGGAAAAGCACTTATCTTGAATTCAAGTGTGTTTGAGCTAGGGTTTTTAGTTGATGTATGCTATTAGGTGACTCTATGCCCTGGGTTAAGGCATTGATTTGTTCTTTGGATGTAGTCCATCATCATCAATCACACACACATTCAAATGATAAAATCTTTCAATCAGTTATTAAAGGATATAGTTGTATAATATTTTGGATTCCTTTGAAGAAGTGAATCAAGGGTACACCCGCCTGAGCATTAAGAATCAAAGTGTAGGAGGATCTCATTGTTGATCCTTGTTAATTGGCTCTCTTCCTTGTAAACTTTGGAGTGGTGATAGAGTCAAAGTTATATTAAAGTTATGCATCAAAGTATAAATCTACAATTTGAAGATCAAAGGGAACTCCCAACAACCCCAAGGCCTCCATGAATCTTAGGATCAACAGAAGGAGGCTCAAACATAGCAGGTTGAGTTTGAAACAACTTTACCTAATTTTGAGGAGATCTTTGAAGAAGCATATGAATTAGAAAGAAGAATTCATGAGCAAGAAGCTATTAGGCAGAAGAGAGAAAAGGAAAGAGAAGAGAAAATTAGGCATGCCATGATAAGGGCTGACCAATTGAGAAGACAACTACTAAATTTAGAAGCCATAAATTATGCTCCCATTCCTAAATAGACAAATGAATAGCCCATTATCCAACAAGTGTTTGAAACAAGGAATCCTAGGGATAAAGGAAAGTGGAAAGTAGTGGGCATTTCAATCAATGAGCCTATAGGCCCTAAATTTCCCATAGATCCAGCTTTAAAGTTAGGAGCAAACCTTGAGAATGCCAAGAGGGAATAGGAATTGCTAGCCAAAGAATTGGAAAAGGTAGAATTGGAAGCTTCAACACTAGAAATGAGAAAGAAGATAAACTTTCTTAGACTGTCTGTAGGACCCACTAACTTTGCTAATTCTATTATGACACAAGGAGGAAATGTTGCAAATATGGCTAATCAAACAATGGGTATTCCCCCACCAGGAGGTCTCAAGATTTCTACCATGACAAACACTAATGCATCTACATCCTAGGGTGCTGGTATTTCCAATACAGGGCTTATTCATGAAAGATGTAAATAGTTGGTTTTTATAGGCAGCCTTGGATATCCTAATCCCATCCCTAAAGAAATTAGGAAGAAAATTTCCAAATTCACTGGAAGTAATGTTGTCACTTGTGAGGAGCACCTAAAAATTTTTATTGATGTGATTGATGATTATAACATTGTGCATAATGATGTTATCATGAAATTATTTGTACAATCCTTGACAGAAGATTCAAGAGATTGGTTTATGGCATTGCCACATGGTAGCATAGGCTCATGGGATCAGCTTAGACATTGTTTCAAGGAACAGTATGGGGATAAAACACATGAGGGTTTTATGTTAAATGAATTTGATAACATCAAGAAAAATTTCAATGAGGATGTTGAATTTAATGTCAGATTCCAAAAGGCCATGCATAAACTCTTGCAAGTCATCAGATTGGATGATAGGGTTTATCTTGTCACCTATTTAAATGCCTTTGATTCTAAAATGGGATACCTTTTGAGAGATAAGAACCCAAGGAGTCTTGTTGAAGCTTATAAGCTAGCTATAAACATAGAGAGTAACTACAGGATTTCAGGAAAGTTGAGAAGAAGAGAAGATAACAAATCACAATTGTTGAATAGAAAGGATCCAAGGAAGCCTATGAGTGTAAAACTAAAGGATGATGATAAATTAAAGAAAATCTTGAAGGAAATAAAGGATTTAAAGCCTGGTGAGAATAGAAATAACAAAGTAACAAGAAGTGATAAGCCTACCTTTAATAATTTTAACAAGTTGCCAAGAATACAAAACTATCCTTATAATACTCAATGGAAGGATGAGAAGCCTATTCTCCCTAAAAGAAAGGATAAACCAAATGATAGGACCCCTGATCCATTGCAAAGGAGCTCAATGAATGTGGTGGAAGATGTCCCATGGTGTATTTTTTTTCAATCACCACATGACCCTAATTATTGTGTCATATCCCAAAGTGTCTCTTCACAAGAGGAGAAAGAATGTAATGAGGAACAACCTTATGATGACCAGGGATGTGGAATGACTTCCTCCCATGTTTGGGATGAAGTTGACTTTGCTAAAGAAGATGAAAATTGGGATATCTTTAATTCTCAGGCTAAAACTGAATCATACCATCAACAAGTCTTTTTAGATGAGGAGAGTGAGCTTGATAATATTCAATGTAATGTTTTAAAGGGTAAAGAAATAGTTACTTTGAGAAGACCATCAGATGAGGAGATTGCCTTGATAATAATTGATATGGTTACTCAAGCCAAAACAAGTTATAACTTGAGAAATAGAGTAGTTGGTAATCCAAATCAGAAGCCTGCTGGTATTTTCATCAAGAAGATAGAGAAAGATGTAAAGACATCCTAGAATATGTTAAAGAATGCCGATGCTACTAATAAGGTAAAAAAATAATAAAAATGTTAAGCCTAACATTGTCTATAAAGTAAAGTCTAAACCCACAGTTGGGGTTGTTCCAGCTTTGCAGAAGGAGGATAGAGTCCAGACTGAAGAACCTATAAATATATCCACTCAGAATGTTGATAAAGAAGATGCAAGTATAAGGCCATATGTATTTCATTCAAAATATGTTCCAATTGATATGAGAAAATTGTTGTCACAGATTACTATCAAAGTCCCTTTATTGGAAATGATGAGAATAGAAGAGCATAAGGAAAAGGCCCTGAATTGGGTAAATGGTGTGGTATCCATAGACTCCCCAAAAATAGAAAAGGTTGAGAAATAAGTAGCAAATGTGAATGATGAAATGAAAATTTTAATGAGGATATTGCTTTTAAAATTCCCCAAATCTATTTGGATACAAATGTTGTTAGTACTACAATAGGAACCGTTGATACTTTCTTTTTGACTTTGTTGATAAATGGAAATTTGCTAAAAAATTGTATGATTGATTCAAGAGCATCAAACACTATCATGCCTATTGAGGTTATGAAATCATTAGGGTTAAAGGTGGATACACCTCATGGAAGATGTCAAGCAATGGATTCAAGGGAAGTACTAGTTGTGGGTACTATTAAGGCTCTACCTTATAGAGTGGCAACATACCCTAGCAAACAATTGACCATGAGCATCTTGGTAGTGGATATTCCTCCCCAATATGGGATGTTACTATCAAGAAAGTGGAGTGCTTCTATGGGAGGTAGCATACAATGTGACTTGTCATTTGCTACTTTTAACTTTAAAGGATAGAATATTAAGATTTCCAGAGAACTTAGAACTCCACATATGATTGAACAAGAAGAAGAAGACACCATGACTTGTTTTCTTGACACTGACATCAATGCTTTCAAAGTCCAAAATAAAGAGTGTTAGAAATAGGAAATACTAAGAGGGGGGGGTGAATCAGTATTTCAAAAACTTTTTCTTTTGCCCACTTATGGATATAACAAATTACTTTAGTGCATACAAAGATTATCAAGCTGATTAACAAACATAGCAGTAAATAGAAAGAACTCATAACACATGATATGTTCTCGAGGAAACCCTAGCCAAGGGAAAACCCTGGTGGGGATGGTACCCACAAAGATCACTAATCAAAAGTATCTTGTTAGGGATATTGGACCCTATTAAGAGTCAATTTACAATATATAGTAAATCTATCTTGGTTAAAGGACTTTAGGCCTTGTTAGAAGCCTTAACCCTGTTAGGAGTTAGATTACAAAACCTGATCACCAGCTAAGCTCACTACCCAATTAGGTAGTACAAAATGTTTCTGACTATAGTATGGTACTACTTAAAATTTTGCATCAATAGCCTTTTCTACTATCACAATATACAACTATCGCAAGTTATCCTTTTCTTTCTTTTTACACATCACACACTTTTTCATTACATTTCAAGTATGCCTAATATATGAGTTATTAGAGCTAATAACTTTATATGGTCGACTTCCAAAATCTTTATCCAAGAGTAAACATCTAGGATGTCATCCCTTCATAATTTTAAGTCATTATTTTGACAAGCAAAAATAATCCCTTAACTCTTTCGCTAATACTGTCTCCAAAACTGTTCTGTCTGCAAAAACTATCTTCGGTAAACTTTGAATAACTTCGTCCGTACTACTCCAAACTTTATGCACACTAAGATGTGGTATCTTCATACTCTGTAGAAGCTTTAGTTAATTGCAAAAACAAAAATATTGCTCCAGTGGACGTCGCCAACTAAATCTTCATCGGGTGGTCTGTCAGGATCAATGTATCCATACTTAGACAATTTCTTCCTTCAACTTGCCATACTTGCATTCCAAATTTTGTGCTCTTAATAGAGATCATATGTTGCCATAATGACAAAATCTATGCATGCACATTAGCCAAATTACCAACAATCTCCCCCTTTGTCATTGGTGGCAACATATGGGAAAATTGGCTAAGTGTACAACCAAAACTTCAAAGTATTTACACAAAATTGTGGCCAAATGTTATACAACACATAAAATATTGTACTGCATAGAATATCTCCCCCTATGAGTATCCTTCCTCAAAATATTTTCAATTTTTTTCTATCTCTCCCCCTTTGACAACAATGACAAAGATAGGGTGTACAAAAATTTCAAAAAAAAACTCGATACCTTGTTATCAGCTATTGCAAAGCCGGTACGTTTGCAACACAGTCACCAAACTCTGACTTCCATGATTCAAAACCTTTCTCCCATATCTTCCTGATGGATTCAACAACATTGAGTAGAGTACTCAATCTGTATGCTGCTGTCTGACAAGCTGATGCAGGAGCATCCTGGGTGTAAGAGCAATCTTGCATCACCCAAAAATATTTCTTTTTTGTATTCAATAAGGGCTATCTTGTGTAGAGCCACCATTTATGGAAACTTTCTAGTTTTAGTAAGTTGGTCTTACGATCTTGGAATGTTCTAATTTTACATGTGGAGGTTCATCTCAGTCATATCAGCCTGCCAAAAAAGTTCCATGGCTAGATCAGGTCTAGTTTTGAAGATATTAAAGATTTTCGATATTGGCAGCAGGGTATAGAAACTTCAAACTTAGTTTTGAAGGCTTTAGAGGCCCTGGATGAGGTTGAAAACTTGGGTGACAAGTGCTTTGTGTAGGTCAAGCATGTAGAGCACTTCGTGGAGTTTTTGAAATGGGGTTATAATAGTCAATCAGGTCAACTGGTGATGACTTATGGTCTCCGAAAGTTGGGCCACCTGAAATGGCAGAAAATAATTTTTCTTCAAAATTTTTGTTTGGGTTTCAAAAATCATTTTGAGCTGACTTTGATGTAATAAATTGTAAAATAAAATAATTCTAAGGTTGGTTGGCCCTAAGGGCTAAATTTCTAGAACCTTCTTGGGCGGTGAAAATTGCCTATATAAATAAGGCCTATAGTGTTGTCTAGGGCAGTTCTGTGTAGTAGATCTAGGTATTGATTCGAGGCTTTATCCTATAGAATATTGTAAGGGAATGCCCATGTGGCTTTGCATATTGTAATTCTAAAAGTTTGTAATTCTACATTTGTGGAGATAATAAGAAGCCAATTTTCTGTTTTTGCATATTATTGTTGTTGTTTCTCTATTTCTGTTATGTGTTTGTGGTATTAAGGGGAGCACCCTTCATCAAGTGGTATCAGAGCAGGAATTCTTGAGTTTGTAAATAGATCACCGACTGTGAGGCAGTTTGCACCAGGACCATGGTTAGGGTTTTAGCGCGCATCATGAAAATACCTCCACAAAGAGAATGTGGCCGAAGAGCTGGTGTTGTGACACCTAAGGTTAGAGAACTGTAGAGACAAGTGCGAGCATTGCAAGAAGAGATTCACAGAGGAATGAATCTTAATGTGAGAGATGAAAGTGAGGATGAAGCTGAAGAAGAATATCAAGAAGGAGAAGCTGAAATTGTGAACCAGGAGGAAGAAAGACTTTTTCGGGCCATTTCCAAGATTGGGAAAAGACCTAAGATTGAGGTTCCTACATTTTTTAGAAATCTTAACCCAGAGGAATTGATCGACTGGATCAATGAATGTGAGGAATATTTTGAGTATGAAGATGTTGAGGATCCTGATAGGGTCAAATTTACGAAGGCCAGACTGAAAGGTCATGTGAAGATCTGGTGGCAAGAAATTCAATTGGAGTGAAATAGAAGAGGGAAAGATAAAATCATGAGATGGGATCGGATGGTGGATAAATTGAAGTGACAGTTCATTCTTGTTGATTATGAGCTTGACCTACTAAAGAAAATGCAAAGTTTGAAGCAAGCACGAAGATCTATTCAGGAGTATATAGAGGAGTTCTATCATCTCCTCATCAAAACAAGCCATGCGGAAGTTGATAAGGAGAAAGTTGCCCCATACCTTAATGGGTTACGGCCAAGCATTCAGGAGGAGTTGAATTTGGTTTGAATGAACAGTATTGAGGCATACCAGTTTGCCCTAAAAGTTGAGGAAAAGTTGAACAAGAAGTTTGAGAGTAGACAAAATGGAAGAGGTCGTGGTGGAAGATCTAGTGGACGGTCATATGGTGGCTGAAATGAAGATCCAAAAAAGAAGGATGAGGCCAGTAGCAGCCAAAATCAGAGAGGAAACAATTCCAATCATTTCCAAGATTAGAATAATAGAGATCAAAGAGGAAGAGGAAGAGGACAAGGTTCAGGAAGAGGAGGCTTTTGTGGAACATGTTTTCACTATGGAGAAGAAGGTCATAGGGCATTTGAATGTCTTCAGCACCAAGGTAGAATAGATAGGAGAAATGAAGGCCAGGCCAGAGTTGCACATGTAGATGAAGATGCTAGATCATCAAATTCTGAAGATGCTGAAAGAGGAGAAACACTAATTAATAGAAGAGTCCTACTGAGTGGTGAGAATGAACCTAAACAAAGGAGGAGCTTGTTTTGCACTAGATGCAAGTGTGAGGGTAAATGTTATGATGTGATTATCGATAGTGGAAGCACTAACAATTTGGTGTCAGAAGAGATGGTGACAAAGTTGAAGATCAAGAGACAGAAACACCCACATCCATATCGGATTGCCTAGGTGCAGGATGACCACAAGGTCATGGTCAGTGAATAGTTCCTGGTAAAGTTCAAGATCGGCGGGTACCAAGATGAGGTACTATGTGATATCATCTATATGGATGCATGTCATATGTTGTTGGGTAGACCATGGCAGTTTGACAGATGTGCTATACATGATGGTCGTGCGAATACCTATTCCCTGACAAAGGATGGAGTGTGACATAAGCTAAAGTCATTGAAGGAGACTAAAGAAAAAGTATGTGGTAATGCAAGAATAACATTTTTTGATGGAAGAAAATTCTTAGATGGTATGCGGCATGAGCATGTGTGTTTTAATTTAATTCCAAAAGCTAGTAAAGAAGAAGTAGAGGATGTACCTGTAGAGGTTGCAGATTTGTTGAATGAGTTTTAGGATATTGTATCTGATAATGTACCTGATGGATTACCACCGATAAGGAAGATCAGTCATCAGATGGATTTGATTCTAGGAGCTAGTTTTCCAAACAAGGCAGCACACAGAATGACACCAGCAAAAAGTGGTAAAAGCACAAAGTTGTGTCACATTTCAGGGCAACTTATCAGCATAGCTAAATTTGAGTATTTCTAACTAAAATTATTTTTTGTCAAACATATGGTCTAGCTAGATTCATTCTAGCTAAGTTAGATAAGTGCTTCACCTTTTCCAATTGGAAATATCTATTAACTGCATGTTTTATAGCAATTACTAAAGAAATAAAATTATTTTAGAAAAGCGATATTTCAATAACTCTTACTCTTTTTAATGATATTTTTTTACAAATATAAAAATACCCTTTTTTAGAGCAGAGAGTCAAGATTATCATCATATAATTTTTATATTATTTTAATTAGATCTAATATATTATAATTTTAAAATACTACAAGTAGGTATTTTAACATTCGAGAACAAGATGCTTCAAAAATAGAAAAAAATAGTAAAGCTTATCAAAAAAATTGAAAATTTATATTTAACACTAGAGGGGAGAGCTATCTTCAAGAGTGTGTAATTTATTTTCTGAATGGTGTAGATTTGATAGGGGAAATTTGACGCGAGATGAAAATTGTCGATTTTAGGTATGTTCAACTTAGAGTAGTTATAACAGAGAAAATATACATTGAAAACTAATTTTTCTTCTTTTTTGCACTAGCTATACATTTTATCTATGACATATTTTGAAATCAAAGGAAAAAGAGATTATTTACATATACTTTTTTGGTGCGGACAAGACCCTCATTTTTCAACATTTTTCAGAAAGTAAAAAATGGACTTAAAAAATTTAAAAACTATGTGAATTCTTGTTTAAAAAAATTAAAAAAATTATAGCCATAAACTTCATCCACTTTTACACATTTCATTAGTTTACATCAGCTCCAAATTTTAAACATAAATGCCATTTTTATGTCATTAAAGTTAAAATTTTTGTGTTGTTGACCTTTTCCTTTATAAAAGTGTGACACAGCTTTGTACTTTTACCCAGTGAAGAGTTGAATAGAAAAGTACATGAGTTGTTACAGAAGGGATTGATTCGGGAGAGCCTGAGTCCATGTGCTATACCAGTAGTATTAGCACCAAAGAAGAATGGAGAATGGAGGATGTGTATAGATTCTAGAGCAATAAACAAGATCATAATCAAATATAGGTTTCCATTGCCACGAATGGATGATATTATGGATTGTTTGAGTGGAGCTGTGTATTTCTCAAAGATAGATCTGAAGAGTGGATATCACCAGATTTGGATTAGAGAAGGAGATGAATGGAAGACTACCTTTAAGACAAAGGAAGGATTGTATGAGTGGTTAGTCATGCCTTTTGGGCTAACC
The DNA here is from genome assembly GCA_027943335.1 of Chamaecyparis obtusa. Lineage (NCBI taxonomy): Eukaryota > Viridiplantae > Streptophyta > Pinopsida > Cupressales > Cupressaceae > Chamaecyparis > Chamaecyparis obtusa. Next base: position 533,853 of record BSBK01002983.1, on the reverse strand, counting down.
AATGCATCGAGCACTTTCATGCGGCTCATGAACAAGGTTTTGAAAGAATTTTTGGGTAAGTTTGTCATTGTTTACCTAGATGATATTTTGATCTTTAGCAAGACATTGGATTAACATATGATGCATATTCGTATGGTGTTTGAGAAGCTGAGAGATGAGAAATTATTAATTAACTTGAAGAAGTACAGTTTTGTGAAGAAAGAGTTAGTGTATTTGACATTTGTAGTTTCAGCAGAAGGTCTAAAAATGGACCCAGAGAAGGTATAGGCTATCCTTGAATGGCCTACTCCAAGGAGTGCTACTGAGGTAAGATCTTTTCATGGTTTGGCTAGATTTTACAAAAAGTTTATCAAAAATTTTTGCAGTATTTGTGGACCCTTGACTAAAACAATGAGAGGGGATAGAAAAGAGTTTAAGTGGACTAATGGGGCAGAAAAAAGTTTTCAATTGTTGAAATAAAAAATTACAGAAAAACCTATTTTAGCACTTCTAGATTTTAATAAGGTGTTTCAAGTAGATTGTGATGCTAGTGGTACTGCAATAGGAGCTATTATGATCCAAGAAGGTAAACCTATTTCTTATTTCAGTAAGAAGTTAAATGATGCCAAGAGGAAATATTCTATTTATGATCAAAAATTTTATGCTATAGTTCAGGCATTAAAGAAGTGGAGACATTATTTGCTTCCTAAAGAGTTTGTCTTGTATACTGATCATCAAGCTTTATAACATTTGAATAGTCAAGGAAAGTTGAATCAGAGGCATTTGAAATGGGTTGAGTTTTTGTAGAGTTATACATTTGTTTTGAAACACAGGAGTGGAAAGTCTAATAGGGTTGCAGATGCTCTTAGCAGAAGGAAACTATTGCTGATAGAGATGCAGATTGAGGTGGTTGGGTTCAAGGAACTCAAGAATTTGTATCTAGAGGATCCTGATTTTGTGAAGCTCGGAAAGCTTGTACAAAAACTGTTACTCTAGACAGGACGAAATGGCTAGATTTTATCATCCAAAATGATATGCTATTTAGAGGGAGTCAATTGTGCATTCCAAGAAGTTCTATGAGGGAGAATCTCATCAAAGAGAAGCATAGTGGAGGATTGGCTAGACATTTTGGTCATCATAAAACCCTTGCTTTGGTTGGTGAGAATTATTATTGGCCACAATTGCAGTAAGATGTAAAGAATTTTATACAGAGTTGCAGAGTATGTCAGATGGCAAAAGGAGTGAAGCAAAATATAGGGTTGTATCAGCCATTACCTATACCAGAGAAGCCTTGAGAGGATATCAATATGGACTTTGTTCTAGGTTTACCAAGGACACAGTGGGGACATGATTCAATTTTTGTAGTAGTTGATAGATTTTTGAAGATGACACATTTCATTCCCTACAAGAAGACTAATGACGCTATTCATGTGGCAGAATTGTTTTTCAGAGAAGTGGTGAGACTACATGGTTTGCCAAAGACCATAGTTTCAGATCGAGATACTAAGTTTGTTGGATATTTCTGGCATACATTGTGGAAGAAGTTGAAGATAGCTTTGAAGTTCAGTTCATCACATCATCCACAGACTGATGGATAGACAAAGGCAGTGAATAGAAGTTTGGGAAATCTGCTAAGATGTTTGGTTGGAGATAAGCCAACAAGATGGGATTTGATTTTACCAAAGGCAGAATTTGCATATAATAATTCTGTCAATAGGAGCACTGGTAAATCACCATTCCAAATTGTATATGGAAGTAGTCCAAGAAATGCATCTGAATTGAGAAAGATAGATAAAGGAGAAATAAGTAGTGCTGAAGCTGAGGATTTTGTAGAACACTTGAAGAACATCCATGAGGAGGTGAGGAAGCATATTACCAGGATGAATGCGTAGTATAATGCTAAGGAAGATGAGAAAATGAGGCATAATAAATTTCAAGTTGGAGATGAAGTCATGGTTCATTTACGGAAGGAGCGATTTTTGGTTGGTACATATAACAAGTTGAAAATGAAGAAGTTTGGGCCATGTAAGATACTAAAGAAGCATGATTCAAAAAATGCATATGAGGTAGAATTACCTACTAAGCTAAATATTTCACCAGTGTTTAACATTTCAGATTTGACAGAGTATCATGAAGGAGGTGTTGAAGATGAGGTTGCAGTAGCACAGTGGATTATTCTAGCAACCAGTTTAGATATCAAGGAAATTGAAGACATACTAGACAATCGTGTTGGTAGAAGCACAAGGAATAGGACATATGAAGAGTATTTGGTCAAATGGAAAGGATGACTTGTTGAAGATTCATCATGGCTAACAAAGGAGGAGGTTAACCGTCTTGGTTTTGCTCTACACACCTGAGTCGTGACAGAGTCACTTCTCAAATTACCCAAAGTGTCTAATGCAGGAGCATCCTAGGTGTAAGAGCAATCTTGCATCACCCAAAAATATTTTTGTTTTTGTATTCAATAAGGGCTATCTTGTGCAGAGCCACCATTTATGGAAACTTTCTATTTTTAGTAAGTTGGTCTTACGATCTTGGAATGTTCTAATTTTACATGTGGAGGTTCATCTCAGTCATATCAGCCTGCCAACAAAGTTTCATGGCTAGATCAGGTCTAGTTTTGAAGATATTGAAGATTTTCGGTATTGGCAGCAGGGTACAGAAACTTTGAACTCAGTTTTGAAGGCTTTAGAGGCCCCGGATGAGGTTGAAAATTTGGGTGATGGGCACATTGTGCAAGTCAAGCCTGTAGAGCACTTCGTGACATTTCTGAAATGGGGTTATAATAGTCAATCGGGTCAACTGGTGATGACTTATGGTCTCCGAAAGTTGGGCCACCTGAAATGGCGGAAAATAATTTTTCTTCAAAATTTTTGTTTGGGTTTCAAAACTCATTTTGAGACAACTTTGATGTAATAAATTGTAAAATAAAATAATTCTTAGTTTGGTCGGCCCTAAGGGCTAAATTTTTAGAACCTTCTTGGGCAGTGGAAATTGCCTATATAAAGAAGGCTTGTAGTGTTGTCTAGGGCAGTTCTGGGTAGTAGATCTGGGTATTGATTCGAGGCTTTGTCCTACAGAATATTGTAAGGGAATGCCCATGTGGCTTTGCATATTGTAATTTTGAAAGTTTGTAATTCCACATTTGTGGAGATAATAAAAAGCCAATTTTCTATTCTTGCATATTATTGTTGTTATTTCTCTATTTCTGTTATGTGTTTGTGGTATTAAGGGGAGCACCCTTCATCACAAGCTTGCAGGGAATTAAAGCTAAACTTTTGAAAAGATGTCTTCACTAAAAGACACTGCTTAATTTGGTCTTCAACAATTTAGGTCTTGATTGAGATATGCTCTCTCAAGATGTTAATCCTGATCATCTTTCTGTTCTTCTCCTCTACTAACATTCTGATTTCATCATTTAACTTCCTTATGTTCTTCTCTATAGAACTTATCTTTACATTTGGGCTTGTCAAGGTGTTTGTTTCAGCTGTAATTGCATCTATCTTCTCTCTGATCTTCTTATCTTCTTCAGCTATTAGGATTTCTAATTTTCTGCATTGTATATACAAACTCTTTCCAGTCTCAAAATGTTTCCTCAAATTCTTTATGCATACATCAAAATTACCAATATCATTTTGAATATTTACACTTAAACTTTGTTGCATTTCTGCTTCAAAGGCTTCCTAAACTTTTATTCTAACAATATCCTTTAAGTTAGAAAATTCAGAGTCAAAAGAGTTTATTACTATTTTAGCTTTCTCAAGTGGATCTAATTCAAATACCTTAGTGTTGATCACACTCTCAAGTTTCTCTGTCAAAACTCTAACTTTGCCTTCAAGGTCCTTCACCTTCTTATTCTTTCCAATAATTTTATTAAGAGATGTGATGAACTCAAGCTGATCATCATCTTCAACCTCTTTTCCAAGGTCTTCAAAAATTGACCCAATTTGTCTCTTCTTACTATCAAGTGCACTAGGGGTAGTGACCTCTATCAAAATTTGTTTACCTTTAACTGTCTGCTCTACTGGAACTGATTCTGATACAGCTGGTGCTTCCACTGCCTCTGTATCCTTTTTTGATTCTATAATCTTTTCTTGCTCTTCTAAAGCCAAATTGTCAACAATGTTTCCTAGATCATGAAATACTGCATCATCTGACTCTAGTGTTGTGTGTGAAAATTGTACTTGATCTATAGACACAACACTCAGTAAAACATTAGAGGTTAGTGATAATCAAAATCATGCAAAATTGAAAACTATCTAACCAAGCAATTTACTGCCTTCTAATAGGTGCGAGATTAATGTTCTCAGATTGTAATCGAGATCAGTGACCTAGACGACACCTAAATGAAGGATTTGAATGCAAAAGATGGATATGAAATTGAATGCAATTAATCTATATTTTTGATATTTTCTATGCAATAAGAATGATAAACTGATATGCTATGAATGCTATTGAAAACTGATATGAATCTATGCTAATATGAAATTGATATGCTATGAATGCAAAAATAAGATTGATCTCACAAAGATGTCGATTCGCAAGAGCTTTGATTCTTCAATTCGAATTCTCCAGCGTGATTGTGCAAAAAATATGAGATGAGATATGAAGAGCTGAAGCCTTTAATTTATAGAAATCCAGGGCTTTGGAGGTGCATGGATAAAAGCCATAAATCACTCAAATTAACTCATCTTGATTTTTGAGTTATCTGATCATGAAAGATAGTTAATATGCAAAAACATGCAAAAATAGCTTTTTAACTCAAATTAGAGTTTAGATCAGCTTTTTGAACTCCAAAAGGATGTTGAGTTCCAAAAAGTCAATAACTTGCATTGATTATCTGATTTGGAGTTTAACTGTTTCTTTTGAATATGCATAATAATTAAGAATTAAATAAATAAATAAAGTGATTTATCCTCAACTCAACTGATTTTTGAAAATAAATAATTAATTTATGGGTTAATTAACTATTTATTCAAAAAAAACTATATTATTAAATAATGACAACATGCTTTAATTAATTAAATAAGAATTTAATCAATTATTCATATGATATTAGATTTATTGTCAAAATTAAATAATACAATTAATAATAGATAGAATTAAATTTAATTAAACAATTAAGTGGCAAATATTAAATTTAATTAATTAAGTATGAAAATATTCAATTAATCAAACTTTAGGATAAATGTGATTTATTGCCAAATAATTATAAAATTTAATTTAATTAAGATAATTAAGAATATTGCTAGGAATATTCCCCAATGCAGAATTTAAGATAATCAATTATGATTCGATGATGTTTAGATGTGCCTTAGGTTAGGACTTTGATGTCGATTTCGTTCGATATGTAGATACAGGATATTAATGAACTTATAGCCCATTTTTGGGGTATTACATTTTGCCCCTCTTTGAATTACTGTGCGAAGCGCAGTGGTTCAAAGATAGTTTGTGTTTGATAGAGATATGAAACTAATTCGAAATTGATAATTGATATGAGACAGAAGTTGATTGATATTGATTTGATATGGAGATAATAGGTCCTGAATGACTAGAGATAATGTTTACTATAGCAACAATGAACCGATGATTGTGAAAAAGTGTCAAAATGCCTGATTCTAAACCTTAGGATTGATAAGAAGTGAGTGACCAGTTCTAGACTCGATTGTCTTAGCAGAACTAGTAGGTATCACATCCAAACCCTTCAGTTGCCAAAGAACCAAGGAAAGAACACTATGATCTGATGGTTGCAAAAACTGATACAATTTACAAGATTAGGAGAATACCAGATTGATATGGATCTTGATGAATCTGATATGCCCCAAGTGATGATAGATTTGCCCCGAACGATGAGGAATTTTGATGAATCAGTAACTAGACGTGATTGTTATCTTGTTTACTAAGGAAGATATGATTTCCATAAAGATATGATTTCAAATTTGATTACAAACTTTGAATGATATGCAATACCATGCCCCCTTTGGGATTAAAATTGAAATCTGACAAGAGAAGTCAGCGTTAAATAGTTTAGAAGCATGTAAATTGATAAGAGAAGTGGTTATACATGTCCGAGAATGCATTTTGCATCATTGGAAGGTCCCAAAAGACCAAGTTTGACACCATGAGTTGACCATGGTTGACCTAGTTGAAATTTCAATAGTTTGATGTAAGATAATCAGTTAAGTTGAATACTAGATTTCTGTGATGATTGAAGGTTGATTATGCAAGCAATTAATAATATGAATGATCTCAGATTTGAATTTTGATCCTGAAAAAGGATTCTACTTGCTATTTCATTGGAGGAACCTTTGTGTGAGATTCAGCTCTTGTTAGACTTGAAGATGCGATTTGAAGAATCATTTAAGCATTGAAGTTCATTTAATCATTGTGAGATCATGCAAACATGCAAAATGCAAAGAGACATGCAAAATGAAATGCAACCTAAGACCTAGGACCTAGTCACTGATCATATGTCGATTTGTTATCATCATTGAACTTTTAGGTAACCAGATAAATCAATACAATGCCCACTAGCCATGAAACCATAGACATATGAATATTGATTTGTATGCGCAAGAATCAATACAACACCCATTGGTTATACAAGCATGGACATATGAATATTGATTTGTTTTAGAATGTTGGATTAGATATAAGCATCAAGGCAAAAATGCCAGGATGACCTGAATATCATGTCCATTTTGATATAGCAATTTGTACAAGCATCAAAACATAAATGTCATGATGACCTGAGTATGCCTTGCATTGCAAACACATCAAACAGTCAAGAGATCATTCTAAATCCAATGTGAATTACCTGTAGTGACCCTTTATCATTCACATCCTTAGGCAAGATTGCGTTCCACAGTAGGAGAAAGAACTTACTCAAAAAGATAATAGTTAGATCAAACTTCCTTGAATTTTTTGGGTATCAATGGTTGAGGTACGCATGGCCATCCAATTTGAGATAAAGGCTCTTATAGTCGGACACCATTTCAATCCAGAATTTCCAAAGTTGTTAGATTTTCACATACAAGCAGAAGACAAAGAAAAGATTATGCCCCCAGTCATCACTCTCTAAATCCTATAAAGGACATCATTGAAGAGCTCGAAGGGACACAATATGCAAAAATCTCAATGTGAATCAATAAGCATACAAGGAGATAAAAGCATGTAAAAAGCACAGATTGTTTTCAGTTTGAGTTTGATGTTTGATTGCATTGTTATAGATGTAAAATCTTTTCTGGAGACAAGACTGACTGACTCACTCACATGAAGCTTTAAAGGATTCTGACTAGATATGATCCGTCTAAGATACATGGGAGACTATAAGATATGACATTGATTGCCCCCAAGTGTTAAACATTGATAGGATACAGACGCTTGAGCTGGTTGGTGTACAGACTGACTTATTGAAAATTGGAAATGCAGAAACAAACCGGGAGATATGTACAAACTAAAGCAAGACTGAAAGCTGGGAAAGACCAAGATTGTGCTGATAGATGGAGCATTTTGAAGAAGTGGCGCCCGTTTGCTGGGTTTTCACCATCTTGGTAGAGATTCTATTTTTGCTACCGAGGTGCCTGTTTCCAGGTTTTCACCAAGGCACTTTTTTTTTTTTTTTTTGTATTTTTCATTTTTTCAATTTATTTGTACTTTTGATATTTTTTGATTCTTTTTTGTGAATCATCAAGGTGCCTATTGCTAGGTTTTCACCAAGATGTTCATTTTTTTTAGGACTTTTCCAATTTTTAAGATTTTTTTAGGATATTTTACCAAGCACTAAATGCCTTAGGCATAGAATTTCTTCAAATGGAGAACATTGATTGGTTCTCAAAGCTGTTCTCCTTCAGTTGTTGAGAGTTGATAAGCACCAGAGCCAAAAGTAGCAGTGATTACAAAGGGACCCAACCAATTGGGTTTGAACTTCCCCTTGCGTTCACGATGGGATTGATTTTTAGGATTTTCTCTCAACACTAGATCACCAACCTGAAATTCTCTATGTCTGACTTTCTTGTTGTAGCCTCTAGACATTCTTTTCTAATACACTCTAAGATGATCATATGCTTCTTGCCTGCGCTCATCTAGTAATTCAAGTTCTTGTAACCTAGACACTCTATAGTCTTCATCAGTGACAAGTCCATGCATTCTGATTCTGAGTGATGGGATTTCAACCTCAATAGGCAGTACCGCTTCAGACCCATAAACTAAAGCAAAAGGTGTAGCCCTTGTAGGTGTTCTGATACTAGTTCTATAGGCCCAGAGAGCTGGATTGATCATGAGATGCCAGTCTCTTCCTGTTTTATTCACTGTTTTGTGCAATATTTTCAAGAGATTTTTGTTTGAAGTTTCAGCTTGTCCATTCCCTTGAGGATAGTAGATAGAAGACCAATGTTGAGTAATTTTGAACTTAGCACATAAGTCATCTAGGTCCTTGTTTTTGAATTGTCCCCTGTTATCTGTGATTATAGAGTGAGGGATCCCATATCTGCAAATGATGTAGTTCAGGATGAACATAGAGATCTATTTCCCCATTGCTTGTGTTAGAGGAACTGCTTCTACCCATTTTGTAAAATAATCTATAGCTGTGATTATATGGGTATGTCCATTAGAAGAGTGCAGATGGATAGCACCTATGAGATCAAATGCTCATTGTTGAAAAGGCCATTGTGTAGTAAAGGGAATCAGATCTCTCCCTGGAGCATGAATCAAGTTGCCATGTACTTGACACTGTTGATAGTTTTTAGCAAATTTAATAGCTTCTTTTTCCATTTCAGGCCAATAGTACCCAGCCCTAATAAGTTTTCAAGCTAATGTTAAACCGTTCGAGTGTGACCCACATATACCCTCATGGACTTCCTCTAATGCACGTTGAGACTCTTCCCATTCTAAACATCTAAGCAATGTACCATCTAGACCTCATTTGTATAGATCATTACCAATGATGACATATCGAGATGCAGATCAGATAAGGTTTCATTTCTCAAAATAGTTAAAGGACTCAGGGATGATTTGGTCGTGGAGATAGGAGAATAGATTTTTGTAGCGAGATGAGTCATAACCTAAAACAGTGCAGATCATGCAGGTTTCAGGGGAGTCATATGCAGGATAGGTTGGGCTTCCACTAGGAACTCATAGCGTAGTTCATGTTCAGGCTGCTGTAAAAGAGTAGATAATGTCGCCATTACATCGGTAGCCTTATTCTCCGTTCTAGGTATTTGCTCAAATGTGATAGAGATGAAGTATTTTTTTAAATCATCTACCATTCTCTTGTAAGGAATGAGCTTTTCATCTTTGGTTTGGTACACATCATTGACCTGGTGGATGACCAATTGTGAGTCTCCATGGATGTGCATCTCTGTAACTCTCCACTGTATTGCCATTTTCATACCATTGAGAAGTGCCTCATATTCAGCAATATTGTTTGTGTAAGGAAACTTTAATCTAAATGCTTTGGGTGTCGAGTATCCTTGAGGAGTGATGAACAATATGCCTGCTCTCGATCCATTATGTGTAGGAGCCATCAAAGAATAAACGCCATGTTCTAGAAGAGAGATGCATGATAGAAGAATCGGGAAATTCCATTTGCATGGGTGTATCATCAAACAGTGGTGCTTCAGCTAATTGATCAGCAATGACCTATCCTTTGATAGCTTTTCTTTCAACATATTCAATGTCAAATTCACTCAAGAGCATGACCCATTTAGCTAGTCTACCTATGAGGGCAGCCTTGCTTAGGAGATATTTCAGTGGATCAATTTTAGCTACCAAATGAGTAGTATGAGCTAACATGTAGTGTCTCAATTTCTATGATGCAAAGATCACAACTAGACATGCCTTCTCTATCATTGAGTAGTTCTTCTCATAGGCCACTAAAGTTTAGCTGATATAGTAGATGGCTCTTTCTTTCTTGTTCTCATCATGCTGTGCTAGCAATGCCCCCAGTGATGTATCTGTTGCGGAGACATATAATATTAATGGCTTCCCATGAATAGGAGGCATCAATATAGGTGGATTTGATAGATACTTCTTGATATGTTTAAAGTTGTTCTCACATTCTTCATTCCATGCAAAGGTCACACCTTTATGTAATGTTTTTGTAAAAGGTTGTGAGATGTCCGCTAGCTGTGATATGAATCTTCTGATAGATTGAACTCTACCTTGCAACATCCTCATTTGACTGATATTTGTGGGAGGTTGCATCTCTATTATAGCCTTGACCTTAGCTAGATCAACTTCAATGTCTTTCTTTGAAACTATGTATCCTAAGAGCTTTCCAGAAGTGACACCAAAAGCACACTTCTTAGGATTTAGTCGGAGACTAAACTATTCCATTTTGTCTAGGATCATGCTCAAGTCTATTAGATGTTCAGTTCTAATCATGGATTTTTCCAAGGTATCATCCACGTAATCCTCCATTGTTTTATGCATCATATCATGAAAAATAGATGTCATTGCTCTTTGATATGTAGCTCCAGCATTTTTGAGTCCGAATGGCATAACATTCCAACAGAAGGTTCCCCATGCACATGTGAAAGCTATTTTCTCTTGATCTTTTGGAGCAATTTTGATTTGGTTGTACCCAGAAAAGCCATCCATTAAGGAATAAATTTCATAGCCCGCAGTCATGTCCACTATCATATCAATGTTAGGCAGTGGAAAATCATCCTTAGAGCATGCTCTATTCACATCTCTAAAGTCCGTGCACACTCTGATTGAACCATCTAGTTTTGAAATAGGTACAATGTTAGAGATCTTCTCAGCATAGTCTATGACACGGATGAATCCAGCTTTTAGGAGTTTTTCTAGTTCTGCTTTGACTAAGAGTGCAACATGAGGATACATCTTTCTCAATTTTTGTTTGATTGGTTTTACTCTGGGAGCAATGGATAGATGGTGCATAATGAGATTGGGATCCAATCCTGTCATATCTGAATATTTCCATGCAAAGTTGATCTTTTTCTCTAATAAGAAGGTAGTGAAGTTCTGTTTCTCTTTGTCTGATAGAGATTATGCTACATGTACCAATTGTGGTTCCTCTGTTGTACCCAAATTGATGGATTGAGTTGGCTCAATCAGAACTAGAGATCTATCCTATAAATGACTCGGAAGGACATCAAATATCTCATCCTTAGGTGCCTCAAAGAGGTTTTCACCTTCAGATAAATCTTTTCTTTTTACTTTTGTCGGTTCTGAGACTGCCACAAAGTGGTTTTCACCCTCAGAACTCTTTTTCTCTTTCTTTTTACTCTTCTTTTTCTAACTAAGATATTTGATGTCTGACTCGGTCATGCTGACACTCAGTTCACTAATGGAAGTACTCATAGGCTCAACTACATTGAGGTAGCAAGCAAGGGCATAGTCATTTGGGAAGGTGTACATACCATGGTTTGGGTTTGTGGAAGTTTGGTCGATAAGATCAGGGTGTTGGATAGTCAAAGCGGGAAAGGCTTGGGCTATGGTGTTCATGGATGTGGATATGTCATCATTGGTCCTAACCTGACGCTCAAGTTCAAAGGTGATATTACAGCTCAAAATGTTCAATTCATGAATAGGCTCAACATCATCATGGGAGTCCTCTTCAGCCATAGGTGGATCAGAGACGTTAAGTTCATTGTTTCACTCTAGACCTACGTTGTGCTGAGATACATATTGGTGAATAACATCAATATATTTCTCTATTATAAGCTCATCTTCTTCTGGAATGGCACCCCATTCATAGTCATTTGACTCAGCTTCTGATTCAAGATCTCTAGGAAAGCTTAAAAAATGTGTGAAATCGGGATGAATACCCCAAGAAGGATTTCCCTCAGTCTCTGACTTGAATTCATATTCATGGGAATCAGTGTCAGAATAACTACCCCTTTCTTCTTGATCAGTGTGATTGCCTTTGAGATTAGCTGGTTCTTGTGGTGCAACCATCTCTTGTGCTTTAGTAGGTTCTTGTGTTTCTACTACATTAATTCTTTTGATAGGATCATCTGTATCATCAAGAAGATCTTTGATCTCTTTAGGCAATTTTTCATAGGGGATAAGCTCAGAGCTATCTGAATCATCATCAGAGGGTTCTGTTTCTTCTTTCTTAAGAAGGGGTTCTCCTGGTGCAATTTGTTCTATGACATGAGAACAACCACCTTTGAGATGATAGGGTTTCTTCTGAAACCCTAAGCCACCAGTATCTTTGTTGGCTCTACCAATATGTGAAATGGGTGTCACAAGACCCTTTCCCCTGATTCCTAGAGGTCCTTGACCGAAATATCCCATCTTGGCTATCAATTTGTTTCCTGGACCATATGAATTAGAAAGGATTGTAGATGCTATAGATTCACTAGGTTGAACAATTTTGGATTCAAAATCATCTTTGTATAGCCATGCAAGCACAACTTCATCCTCTTCAAATTCTTGTTTGGATACTTGCTCCGCCACAAAATTTCTTTTGTATGCTTCCATAGGTTCCTTAGGTTCTGATTTAGACTGCTTCAAGGATTGTCCATATGACTTAGGTGAGATTGGGAGAGATGTCAGAGACAAGACTGGCTCTATAGTGTATTCTCCCATCCCATTTTCTTTGATATTGATCTCTTTAGCAATGTCTTCCATCTTGGATGTGGAAGCCACATTTTGTTGCTTGATGGAAGATTCTCTATTATTGGGAACAAGCTTATCGGCACTTTCCTTCAATGTATTGCAAGTTGTACTCAGATCTGCTGGGATAGTAACCTCCACTCCTTCATAGGGAAATTTCAAGCATTGATGGTACGTAGAAGGAATAGCTTGCATTTCATGTATCCAGGGTCTCCCTAGAAGGATATTGTAAGCTAATGGTAGATCAAGCACCTGACATGTGGTATCTTTGATGACTGGACCCACTCAGATGGGTAAGACAATAGTACCTTTAGAAGCTCGTTCTTGTTCATCAGAGGCTTTTATGGTGATCTTCTTTCGAGGATTAATAGCCATCTCTGAGAATCCCAACTGTGTGATTAAGTTGTAAGAACAAATGTTGAGGCCTGCGCCCCCATCTATCAACACATGTTTGACTCGACGGTTCTGGATCAAGACTTCTATGTGCAAGGGTTGATTATGTGGGTGACTTAGGGAGTTGTCATCCTCTTCTGAAAAGGAGATATATTGCGGAGTTGTTAGATGACCAACCATAGTCTGGAACCTGTCTAGATCTAGATCATTAGGAACATTAGAGCTGAGCAAAGCCTTGTCTAGGATATCTCTGTGAGCTGGAGATATTCGAAGTAACTCAAACATGGAGATTTTGGCATTGGTATGCTGGAGTTGTTGGACGATGCTGTAAGATGTAGGTCTTGTATCCTTTGGATTGGAAGATTTTGAGACAACCTTCTGTCTAGAAGCAGATGTGAGATTGAAAGGTATCTTAGGGACATTAGATGAACTTGGTGTTTGTCCTTTCAAATGAGTCTGAGCTTGTGATCTGGTAACCGCATTAGTTGAGGAATGATTTCTATCCCTTCGTACAATTGTGATGACATTGTAGCTCTCAGAGATACATGGTTCAACCATATTGATGATAGCATCATTTCCAGGGTAGGCATAGTTGACTTTTGCCCCCATGTTAGGCTGGGAAGTGGAAACTCCTTTGCCATGTTATGGAAACGGTTTTGTAAATGCTGTGTGATCATTATTGCTGGTAGGATTATCAATCATGATGTCCCTTTGATCTATCAAGTCTTGAATGGTATGCTTCAAGTGGAAGCATCCATTAGTTCTGTGGCCTTTAGTCCGATGGAAAGCATAGTATTCATTATCTTTCCACCAATATGGTTTTGGATCCGGATCAGGTTTTCAGATTGGTGGTAAAGAGATCATGTTATCAACTATCAGGGTTCTCAGGGAAGATTCCAAAGATTCTCCCAGGGGAGTAAACTTTCATTTATTATCCCATCTTTTGAATGGCTTCTTTGGAGATGGTTCAGCAGATTTTTGCTCTGAAGCTTCAATGGCTTTGGTGGCAAGGGTGAGATTGTAGGCCGGTGCCTTTGATGGGGCGCGGATAGTGTCAACAACACCATCAGAGACGATACCTTTGTTTCTATTCCAGCTCTTATTTTTATCTTTTGAGCTAGATCTAGATTCAGACTTGTCCTTTTGAAGTGTGATTTCTCCTTTCTTGACAAGTACTTTCTCAATCTTGATTGCATTATCCACCATTTTATCAAAAGATACATGATCTTGCATTTGTAATGGATAGTTGAGCTCTGGAACAAGGTTATTGATAAAGATTTCAAGTTTCTCCATTTCAGGAATTGGTCTAGCATATAGAGAAAACTTCTTTCACCACCTCTTGAGAAAAGTTAGGAATGATTCCCTTGGATATTGCTTGAGGTTACAGATATCGATCATGGTAATTGGATGTTGAATATTGTAGGAATATTGTTGATAAAACAATTTAATCAATTCCTCAAAAGTTTTGATCGTAGAAGGTAATCTTGAAAACCGCTGAATGGATGCTCCTCCCAAGGATCTAGGAAAAAGATGCATTAGATAAGTTGGTTCATGCATGAATTCCATGGATTGCGTATAGAACTCTCTGACATGATCTTGAGGATCAAAGTGTCCATCATATTTGTCATATTTTGGTATCTCCACTCTTTTTGGGAATGGAGGCATATACAAGTCTCTGTCAAAAGGGAAAGGACAAAGGGCCTCCATGGAGAATTCCTTGGGTTCCTTCTCTTTCTCAATTTTATTCATTTTGACCTACATAGCATGCAGCTAGTTCATTATGGCCGTCATCAGAGTTTCTTCCTCATGTGTGATTATATCATCAATGTTAAAGTTGGGAGGAAGCTTAGCCCCTTCCTGGGCTAATTGTAAAAAGTATGCCTCTCTATCCACTTTCAAGAAATGCCTCATCATTCTTTGGAATTCATCGTCATTCTGACATCGATGGATTTCAGAGGGTGTAGGGTCTTGGTCGGCATTATGTTGAGAATGGTGTCCTTGGGATCCTCCACCTAGAGAACCATGGTTTGTCCCTACTTAAGACATGGTAGGAGTTTTTGGGCTCCCTGGAATAGATTGAGGAGGAGTTTGTTGATTACCTCTGTGAGTTGATAAAGGAGGTATGTAACCAGTTTTCAATCAAAAGTTACCGAGACCGTCATCTTCGTAGATACCTAACTTGATGAGTTGTTCAAGAGTTGGACCTGGGGTATTGGTCAAAAGTAAGTGCTGAGATGTTTCTTTTGATTTCTTGTGTGAAGAAGCTCTGGTCTCCACCATTAACTTTAAATGAAACAGAAGAAAAGGACGAAGACAACTGAAGAACAATTTGATTCGTGAAAATCGGATGACGCAACCTTGTCAAGATTATGATAGTTTTGAAGATCTGATGAGATGTGGGTGAAGGAAACTGTGCCCTAGATGTATGGGATAGATCGCCCAAAAGATAGCGGACACGAGTTCTCAACACTTAGTCTATTTTTGAAGATTGATTGAAGATTGATAGTTATGACAAGGTTTTGACATGAGATAAAAAGGACTCAAATTGATCAAACAGAAGACTAGATCGGATTCAAAAGATCAAACTCAGAAAATGGTAGAATGCTCAATAGCTACTACTCTCTTCCTAACACAATGATATTTTTGACAGATTCTAGAACTAGGCTGGAAACATTGGATATCTTGCAATTTGACAATTTCTGACAACTCTCTCAAATTTTTCCAAACGACACTCTTCAGACTCGTACGACACTAGGTAGTCTATGAAATGATAGTTGCTAAACTCATACGATAGTTGGGTAATACTGAAATGACACTTGACAAAACTCGTACGACTTTTGACTTCCTAAAATGACTTTTGACTCTAGAAAGATTTTACGTCAATTTTTGCAAAATTTAAGGTCTTCAATTTTGGATTGTTTGCAAATTGTACTGTCTAGATTTTGAAGGTTATACCAGATTTGATCATTTTTAATAGCCAAGTAGATAAACAAGCACGCAGAACAGCAAGCAAGTGATTCCAAGCACATCTAAAAACAATGAACAAGGGCAAAAGCAACCTTGCGCATGAACAATCAAGTGACCAAATTGTGCTAATCCTTGAGAGTACTAATTGTGTATGCTCTAAAAAGTTTTGCAATAACACACATATACCTGAAAATGAAAAATTGGCCTCTCTAGTGTTTTTAGTAATGGTTTGACTCTGCAACTTTTATGATTCAAAGGGGTGAACTCCAATCCCAGTGCACCAGGGTTTTGACATAGTCTGAGAACTTAATCTTCAAGAGCTGCTAGGGAGATCTGACAACCCAATAATGAACCATACCCGTGGAGATTTCTTCCATAAGGACATTTATATAGCGGCTATCACTACCACGGTGAAAATGGCTATGACCGCTTGAAGTTCCATCAACACAGTTTTCCCTGTGAAGGGATTGTCCGCTACAGTTAACCCTCTCTATAGATGACTCATAGATTTATACCACAAGGGGAATTGGCTCCAGATTCAAGGTTTTGACACCTCTTCACTTTTAACCCAAACAAAGCAAGCAGATTAATCTGACATGCTAAGACAAAGTTTTGTTCCACCAAGGTCTGTGATATCAACTCCACGTGATCTATCAACCTCTCCGGGGAGAGAATGTATCAATCAATAAGAGAAGATGCACTAACCAATTTTGATTCACCAAAGCTCATGATATCAACCCCACATGATCTATCAACCTCTCCGGAGAGAGAATGTGTCGATCAATAAGAGAAGATGCACTAACCAAGTTGAATGTGAAACGCACTAAGTATCCTCCCTACCTACAAGGATTCTGTCATCAAGAAGGATTTCACTGGGAATCCAATCTCTCAAGAATAACGAATAGTGTTCATAGGGCCTAATTACTATGTGAGCACAGATGTATGTTCCGAAAGTAAATCTACCAAAAGCATCCAAAAAGTAGAAAGAGGAACACTTAATGCTTAAAGCGAATATGAGATGAGTCCACAAAGTGGAACACTTAACACCTCACACAAGCTAAAAATGAGTTCCCAACTTAGAAAATAAGTGAGTTCCTAAAAGCACAAAAGGGTTGCCAAGTGGAACACTTAACGCTTCTGTCCTGGTGACCCCTCCCCTTTATGGCGCTGAGATTGCAACCACGGGGCGGAAATGAGGGGCCGGCAGATTAGCAAGTCCAATAACCCAAGAAAGCAATCAAGATCAATCACAAGTATCTAAGACTACTTAATGAATCCTTAAGGGGTCACAACCTACTATCAATTATGCAAGTGTGTAGAAATAGATCAAAGCATGAAAAGATGCACACAAGCCAGACACATAAGAGATTTGTTTTAGGATCCAAATTGAAATATTATTAGCTTGAGAAGAATACCTTAGATCCAATGCTCTGCAATCTAGAATTTAGTACACGTTCGAAAGTACAAAACCAAGACAAATCAACAGCAAACTGTAAGCGTTAGAAATCAATAATCTAAAAGTACAAATATGCAAATTCTGTGATCAAATGGTAAAATTTGAAAATGAAACCAACATGCTTGGATTTGGCTTGGAAAGAGCTTTCCAATGATATATCACACTTAAACTTTCAATACCATATGTGAAAATTTCACAAAAAATGAGTGCCAATTTTCCAAAATTTTCAAAAAAAACAAATTAGAAAATAGAAAGCTGGCGTGATCAAACTAGGCATAGGCGTGATTGAAATGAGCATAGGCATGACTAAAATGTTCCCAGGTGTGATTTAAATACTGACAGGCATGATTTAAATACTGATAGGCGTGATTTAAATACTGATAGGCGTGACTGAAATGTGCCCAGGCATAACTAAAAATGGCAGATGCGTGATTGAAACTGTCACATGCGTGACTGAAACTGGTAGATACGTGACTGAAATTGTCAGATGCATGACTGAAACTATCACATGCATGAGTAGAATGCTTGTAAGCATGAACAAATTGCTCGTAGGCATGAACAGATTGCTTGTAGGTGTGATCAGATTTCTCGTAAGCGGCGTTAGATTGCTTGTAAGTGGCATTTTTCCTATTTGCGCAAAAATGATGAAAAAGTGACGCCAAAAATATATAAAATTAGATAAAAATGAAGAGAATGAGGCTCAAGGCCCCACGGTGGGTGCCAGAAATGTGTGTGTGAAAATTGTACCTGATCTGTAGACACAACACTCAGTAAAACATTAGAGGTTAGTGATAATCAAAATCGTGCAAAATTGAAAACTATCTAACCAAGCGATTTACTGCCTTCTAATAGGTGCGAGATTAATGTTCTCAGATTGTAATCGAGATCAATGACCTAGATGACACCTAAATGAAGGATTTGAATGCAAAAGATGGATATGAAATTGAATGCAATTAATCTATATTTTTGATATTTTCTATGCAATAAGAATGATAAATTGATATGCTATGAATGCTATTGAAAACTGATATGAATCTATGCTAATATGAAATTGATATGCTATGAATGCAAAAATAAGATTGATCTCACAAAGATGTCGATTCGCAAGAGCTTTGATTCTTCAATTCCAATTCTCCAGCGTGATTGTGCAAAAAATATGAGATGAGATATGAAGAGCTGAAGCCTTTAATTTATAGAAATCCAAGGCTTTGGAGGTGCATGGATAAAAGCCATAAATCACTCAAATTAACTCATCTTGATTTTTGAGTTATCTGATCATGAAAGATAGTTAATATACAAAAACATGCAAAAATAGCTTTTTAACTCAAATTAGAGTTTAGATCAGCTTTTTGAACTCCAAAAGGATGTTGAGTTCCAAAAAGTCAATAACTTGCATTGATTTTCTGATTTGGAGTTTAACTGTTTCTTTTGAATATGCATAATAATTAAGAATTAAATAAATAAATAAAGTGATTTATCCTCAACTCAACTGATTTTTGAAAATAAATAATTAATTTATGGGTTAATTAACTATTTATTCAAAAAAAACTATATTATTAAATAATGACAACATGCTTTAATTAATTAAATAAGAATTTAATCAATTATTCATATGATATTAGATTTATTGTCAAAATTAAATAATACAATTAATAATAGATAGAATTAAATTTAATTAAATAATTAAGTGGAAAATATTAAATTTAATTAATTAAATATGAAAATATTCAATTAATCAAACTTTAGGATAAATGTGATTTATTGCCAAATAATTATAAAATTAAATTTAATTAAGATAATTAAGAATATTGCTAGGAATATTCCCCGATGTAGAATTTAAGATAATCAATTATGATTCGATGATGTTTAGATGTGCCTGAGGTGAGGACTTTGATGTCGATTTCATTCGATATGTAGATACAGGATATTAATGAACTTATAGCCCATTTTTGGGGTATTACAAGTGTCACTTTGGTTCCTTCAGTGTCCATTGATTCTTTGCCAATATTGATATGTGAAGAAGATGGGACTTCTTCAATACCAACTTCCTCTGCATGCAGTTCCTCTGATTGCTTCTGCTAAGGATCTGATTCAACATGCTTTCCTGCAACTATATCTGTAAGAACTTGCATTATTGCTTGCTCAGTCTCTTTCTATACTTCCTCCTTTTTGCCTCCCATTATAAGGATTGTTCTTCTCTTAGTTCTCAATAAAGTTCCAAGAGGCTTCAAGATTCTCTTCAAATGATCTTCATCCTCAACTTTACAGAACTGTCTGATTACATGTTCTCTCATCTTTATGTCCTCTTCTTGTGCTCTTTGTTTTCTATTCACAAGTTTGTTATACAAATCTTCTGGGATCTTACCATGAATAGTGCTAAGTTTCTTATCTATCAAAATCATATGTGTAATCATTGCATTTTCAAAATTCAATCTGTCAAATGATCCATATAGATCATATAATTTATTTATCTTAGTGAAGTCTCCATGCTTCAATATATCTTCATTAACTCTTTCAATTCTTGGTTTCCAAGTTTTCTTCTTGATTGAAACTTCATCATCATCTTTAATTTCTGCTACTTTTCTAGGTATAGGTGGTACAATCACTTTCTATCTCTTGCCGGGTCCTATTGCACTCACTTTTACTCTTTTGCTAGGAATAGGAGAAAAAGATTTATCTCCTTCATCTTTTTCAGGTACTTCAACTTTTACCTTTACTGCAATAGGATCAACAAGGTCTGCACTAGATGCCATATGTGGAATTACAAGATTTTCACTTTGCTTCAAGGCTTCTGCAGTCTTCTTAGCTATGTCAAACTCATGACTTGACATACTTGATTCTTTCAGTATTTTATTCATAGTAGATTCAACTCTCCTACTAGATTGCTTCTTTTCTCTCAAACTTATTGCAGAGTTGAAATTCTGTTCATAGGTTCCAAACCTATTTGCATGACCATCCAACTCACACTTTAATAGTCTATTCACATATCCTACTATTTCTGCTTCAGATACTTCATAGCCAAGAGGGTCTATGAATTCCATTCTAGGCTCAATTGCTTCAATGTAGGTGAAATCAGTGTCTACCATAAAACAAATGTCATCTTTATGCTTTTCAACTAAGGATTGAGGAATCCTTGATTTGTTCTTAACAATATTCTGAAAAGTCTTCAATACAAGCTTCACACTGTCATTGACTTTATCAATTAGGTGCTTCATGTAGACTGATTTTATTCTTTCCATTGTCTTCACATTGTCACTCCAATCAACTATGTAAGGAAATCTTCTCAAAATATGGAAAAACATATAGGTTATCAGAGATGAAAACCTAAACTGTGTGTACTTAGCCTTCTTAATATTTTCTAAGTTCTCAAATAACCAAATTTTCAGAATTTCACATAGGTCTACTTGTTTCTTCTCAATACACATAAGATAAGCTACATGAACCATTCTTGTAGCCATGTCATCTTCCCTTGAACTACCAAAAAATTTAGTTGTTAGGATCTTGCCAAGGTACCTAACATCATCTTGCGTAATCTTACTTATCACAATTCCTCTACCATTATAACTAGATCCAGTGTTGTCTAAAACAATCTTTCTCGTGTTCTTTTCATTCAATGGAATCTCTCCAACTTTTGATAATCCAGTAACATCATGAATTAGGTCGGCAGTTATATCAATAACTCTATCCTCCATCCAGAATTTCCCATTGTGGATTCTACTTAAAATGACCTTGGTACATTCCTCATCATTAAATTCATACTTCATGGAATAATTGATAATTTCATTATTCTCTAGGTGCCCATAAGCTGGTTTAACTGACATGTCTTGATTATACAATTTCTTGTAATCATCACTAAAATCTGCATCTCCCAAAGTTTCAAACTTGCAACCTAAATATCCTTTAACATTCTCAATGTGTAATACTCCGTTTGGTACGGATGATAGTGCTAGTCTGTCA
This sequence comes from Chamaecyparis obtusa, assembly GCA_027943335.1. Taxonomy (NCBI): domain Eukaryota; kingdom Viridiplantae; phylum Streptophyta; class Pinopsida; order Cupressales; family Cupressaceae; genus Chamaecyparis; species Chamaecyparis obtusa. Next base: position 512,516 of record BSBK01002983.1, on the reverse strand, counting down.
TCAATTTCAGCTGGTTCTACTGGTTCTTTCTTAATCTTAGGTCTATTCTTATCCTTAACATTATGAACCATAGAAATATCCATTTTATCAACTGATTAAAGATCAAAAAATACCTCAACTTTACAAATCTAGGGTTTCGATATGATCGTCGCTACAAACTACTTCCAAACTTCTTCAAATCATCCTCAACTCACTTTTTCTTCTTTCAAATCTCTTTTCAATCACTTTGTAATCATGATAACTTTTATTTTGACCTTATAACACTTCACATTAACTTGATCTAACATCACATTCATTCATTTTGCCGCTAAAACCTCAAAAAGCTGATTCTGCAAACCTGCAACCATAAAACTTTTTGTGACCATGCAAAACATGATATTTTCTTTTGCACACTTAACCATAGCATTAGTACAACATAAAAAACCTATATCTAACTACACAAAACTTAACTCATTCAAATTCCTAATCTACACTAATCCTAAGTCCTAAACTATGGAAACTTACATAATTTAAGTACTTAAAGAAGGGTCAGGTAAAGATTCATCCTTACCATTAGTTACATTACCTTTGTGACTACTTTCAGTGCTGAATATACCTCCTTGATCTATGCCTTTATCAAATTTTACTTCATCTTTATTACTACAGCAACCTTTCTCTTTGTTTCCTGCATTTTCATTCCTTCTTGCATTGTTCCTAGGGTTAGGGTTATGATGATAACCTCCATTGTTCATTCTACAAATTCTTGCTGAGTGTCCAAATTTGTTGCATATCTAACAAATGATTCCATTGTTTCCAAATCTTTGTCCTTGCTAGTTAATCTATGACCTACAATTTCTAGCAATATTTCCTACTTTGTTGCATCTAAAACATACTACCACTTTTCTTTGATTCATTTCTTCAATAGATTTCTTATCTACATTGTTAGTATTCTCAATCATTCTATCATAATTATTCAAAATTACTTTAGGTCTTCTACATTCGTTAGCTCTATGTCCAAAACTATGACAATTATAACAATGTCCATTCAGAGGTTTAAATTGCTTACCTGTGCAATCTCTCTTCATGTGCCCAATAGTATTACAAGAAAAACATCTACATTTGAATTCTCTTTGCATACCTTTAGATGATTCTTCCTGTTTTGATTCTTCTTGCTTTGATTCTTCTTTCTCTCTAGGTGGTTCTTCTTTAGGTGGATCTTCCAATGTGTTCTCATCTAGTTTCATTTCCTCCACACTTTTAGATGTCTTCAGATCTGGCTTCTTACTTTCATGGTTTGTTCTAAACATACTAAATCCAAATCCAGTCCTTTTAAAGAATGGCTCTTCGAAAGAAATTTGTTTTTCAGTCTTATCACTATTTGAATATAGCCTTTCAAGTTGTTGTTTAGATTGAGATAATTCACCTTTCACAATTTTATTATACTTCTCAAGTTCCACATACTGCACTTTTACTTTTTCCGATTCGGATGTTTCCTTTTCAAGTCTTGATCTCAGATCTTCATTCTCAATTTTCAATTTTTCATTATCAGATCTCAAATTTCCATCTTTCATACTAAGCTTCAGATTTACTATCTTCAGCTCATGCTTAAGGATCTCATTTTCTTTTTCTAATTCATCACAATCTTCAACAAGCATATCAAATTTATTTTCAGATTTCAAATCTTCAATCTTACCTTTTAATTTGTTAATAGCATTATTTGCATCTTCATATTTTCTTGTTAAGGAGTTTCTTTCATTAGTAAGCATATCAATCTATTCAAGAGCTTCTTCAAGATTCTTCTGAAGTTGATCCATATCCATAGAGATCTTACTCAAGCTACTAAGCTTTCCTTGAATGTTCCTTCTCTGAGTAACTGTGCTCTGATACCAATTATTAGAAATAGGAAATACTGAGAGGGGGGGTGAATCAGTATTTCACAAACCTTTTCTTTTTCCCACTTATGGATATAACAGATTACTTTAGTGCATACAAAGATTATCAAGTTGATTAACAAACATAGCAGTAAATAGAAAGAACTCATAACACATGATATGTTCTCGAGGAAACCCTGGCCAAGGGAAAACCCTGGTGGGGATGGTATCCACAAAGATCACTAATCAAAAGTATCCTATTAGGGATATTGGACCCTATTAAGAGTCAATTTACAATATATAGTAGATCTATCTTGGTTAAAGGACTTTAGGCCTTGTTAGAAGCCTTAACCTAGTTAGGAATTAGATTACAAAACCTGATGACCAACTGAGCTCACTACCCAAACAGGTAATAAAAAATGTTTCTAACTATAGTATGGTACTGCTTACAACTTTGCATCAATAGCCTTTGTTGCTATCACAATATACAACTATCACAAGTTATCCTTTTCTTTCTTTTTACACATCACACACTTTTTCATTACATTTTAAGTATGCCTAATATATGAGTTATTAGAGCTAATAACTTTATATGGCCAGCTTCCAAAATCTTTATCCAAGAGTAAACATCTAGGATGTCATCCCTTCATAATGTTAAGTCATTATTTTGGCAAGCAAAACTAATCCCTTAACTCTTTCACTAATACTGTCTCCAAAACTGTTCTGTTTGCAAAAATTGTCTTTGGTAAACTTTGAATAAATTTGTCCGTACTGCTCCAAACTTTATGCACACTGAGATGTGGTATCCTCATACTTTGCAAAAGCTTTAGTTAACTGTGCAAACAAAAATATTGCTCCAGTGGACGTCACACACTAAATCTTCATCGGGTGCTCTGTCAGGATCACTGTATCCATACTTAGACAATTTCTTCCTTCAACTTGCCATACTTGCATTCTAGATTCTACGCTCTCAATAGAGATCATATGTTTCCATAATGACAACATCTATGCATCCACATTAGCCAAATTGCCAACAAAGAGTTGGAGGAGGATGTTGAAAATACACATAATTCGGACAACTAAGAAGGATGGATTGACCTCGATAGTTTATGGACCATGTATTTTGATGGTTCCAACAACAAGGAAGGGTCTGGAGCTGGAATATTGGTCATATCTCCAAATGGTAAAACTTTCAAATTCTCCTTTACTTTTTTATTCTCATGCACAAATAATGTTCCATAATATGGAGCTCTATTGATAGGTCTAAGGTTGGCATCAAGGCGTGGTATAAAGTGTTTAAAAGTAGTGGGTGATTCTGAGTTAGTTGTCTCCCAAGTTAGATCAAAATATGCTTCAGAAAATCAAAAATTAAAGCAATATAGAAATGCAGTATGGGATGAAATTGAAAGCTTCAGTGCTTTTAACATTTGCTGGATGGAAAGAAGTCAAAATAGAATGGTAGACTTGTTAGCTAATGTGGCTCTTAGACCAAAAGATGTTACATTTGTAGATATATCAAATATAGAGGTACAAGCCAAACCTTCCATTCCTGATAATGTAGAAAATCAGCAAGTTTTCTTTGATGACCAAAACATATTAAGATTTCTCCAATGTGAATCTCATTTTGGTGACAAAGAAATGGATTTCAGTACTTATGTTGATACAGTAAATGGTAAAGATGTAATTTTTGGAAAGGAAGTTTTGTAGTTGAAATCAAATAGAGTTCCCAAAGGATTGGTTGCTCTTGAAAGGGCATTTGACAACAAAGACAAAGCTTTCTCTACCAGTACTGACAAAACAAATGAACTTGAAGAAATAAATTTGGGCACAAAAATAGTACCCAAGAAGGTTTACATAGGTAAATGTTTGTCCCCTAGAACCAGAAAGAATTTGATTGATCTTCTTAGAAAGTTTAGACATGTTTTTTCTTGGTCCTATGAAGATCTTAAGGCTTATAGAGAGGACCTCTTTCAACATGAGATTCCACTAAAAGAAGGTACAAAAACTTTCAGACAAAACTTAAGACTTGTTAGCCCTACCTTGGCACCTAAAATAAAAGGAGAACTTAAGAAGATGATGGACGCTAGAATAATCAAGCCTACTAGACATTCCACTTGGGTTTCAAATTTGGTGCCTGTCAGAAAGAAGAATGGTGACATCAGGCTTTGTGTTGATTTTAGGAACCTTAATATAAATTCTCTAAAGGATAATTATGGATTACCTAATATGGAGAACATGTTGCAGAAGGTCACTAGGTTAGAATTGATGTCTATGATGGATAGCTTTTCTAGTTATAAATAGGTTATGGTTAAAGAGACAAAGCAATTCAAAATTGCATTCACAACCCCATGGGGGACATATGTTTATGTGAGAATGCCTTTTGGATTGACTAACGCTGGTGCCACTTTCCAAAGGGCCGTGGATGTAGCCTTTGTAGATTTTATTGACAAGTTCATGGTGGTATATCAAGATGATTTAACAACATTCTCAGCTACGGAGGAACAACATTGCCAACATCTGGAAAGGATCTTCATTAGAGCATTAGAGTATGGGGTTTCTTTGAATCCAAATAAATGTGCTTTTTGTGTGGTAGAGGGAAAAATTCTAGGGCATATTGTTTCAAAGGATGGAGTAAGAATAGACCCTGAAAGAGTGGAAGCTATTGATTTGTCTCTACCAAAAAATGTCAAAGGAATTCAGTCCTTTTTAGGATAGGTGAATTTCTTGAGGAGATTTATTACAAATTTTGTAGAAATTAGCATTCCTATATCAAGAATGTTGAAAAAGGGAGCCAAAGTTGAATGGAATACTGAAGCAGTGCAAGCTTTTAATGACATTAAAAGGGCTATCAAGCATGCCCTAGTTTTGAAAACACTAGATTATAGAAAACCTATGCAGATCTTCTCCTTTGCATCTGCCCATACTGTTGTAGCAGTACTATTACAGAAAATTTTTGATGGTTTTGAATAGCCTATTTCTTTTTTTAGTAAGACCTTACAAGCAGCAGAGCTAAACTATGACATTATTGAGAAGAAAGCTTGTCACAAACCCTAATTAGTGTATAACATACAAATATATTACTAATTAATATAGTAACTAATTAATAAATATAATATTAATAATCGATGATTATAATATTAAAAGTACGTAAATAATATGATAATATTATTAATCAATATATACCTGATCAATATAATAACAATAACTAATCAATTAATAATTAATATTTATATTTATTAATCAATATAGTTAAATATTGTGATCAATATATATATGATTAATATTATATTATTCATATAGATAATATAATATTATAACATTCTTGTTAAACATAATCAATCACTGTAATTTATTAATTAATATAATTTATATATTAATGAATAATAATTAATAACTACTATTAGTAATATCAATAATATACTTAAGTATCTATAATATTCAATATTAAACTATAGTAATATTAATGATATTGATCAATGTGATAAATATATTTAGTCACTTAAATTTCCATTAATCAATTAATATTTAATATTATTGATCAATCAATTAATAATTATCATTAAACAAATATAAAATAATAAGTATTGTTATTATCGATAAATAGCGGATATATTCAAGTTTACCAAACGGTATAAGTGGCTAACATACCATTTGGGGTCTGTAGTCAGTACTTATAAGTACCGATTAGCCATGTTAGAAAAGGATATATAACCCCCCAAAAAATACATACAACGCAGTGAAAGGATGGAACAATACAAACCGCAGACTGAGTGTTGAATAAAGGCAAGGTAATGGTTCGACTGCACGATACATAGCGGTAACCTGCATACATAGTATAAGGTACGTTCAGGGCTCACGTACCATGCATTATATATTGGGAACCCTCATTCGCTATAAATTATGGACAAGATATAAGTAATATATAAATAAGTTATATATATATATATATATATATATATATATATATATATATATATATATATATATATATTCTCTTAATTTCAGATTACACACACACACACACACACACATTAGGTAAATCTGAAATTAAGAGAATATATATATATATATATATATATATATATATATATATATATATATATATATATATATATATATATATATATATATATATATATATATATATATATATATATATATATATCATATATTTGTATATGTTTTATAAATATATTTGATGTGGTGGGTCAACATCAATTGTAGGAGATATCGATTTACTAAATAAGAAATCATACATAGAGTATCTTTATATATAAGTAATGTTCGATTAGATATATATACACAGATTATTATATATGTATTATATACATTTAATAATATCGAATCATATATATATAAACTATTCAAATAATAGAATATTTAAAATGTAAAGATTCTTCTGAATTAATATTTATTTATAAGCATATCTATTTGGAATATAAATATTTATTTTTATCATAGAATAATATGAACTATATATGTAAGATATCTATTTGGAATATAAATATAATATATTTCTAAAGGATCTAATCTAATCTTTCTATATGTATATTAGTAACAATAAAATCAGAATTATATATACATACATATATATATATATATATATATATATATATATATATATATATATATATATATATATATATATATATATATATATATATATATATATATATATATATATATATATATATATATATATATATATATATATATATATATATATATATATATATATATATATATATATATATATATATATATATATATATATATATATATATATATATATGAGATTGTTCTTAATATAATTGGATTTAAATGCAAAAGTGTCATATACTAATCATTGGGAATTGATATTTCTGATTGCAATCTTAATTGTGAATTCTAGGGAAAATCTAGTAAACTACCAATTGAGAACATTACAAGGGATATATAGATATATGAATCTTAAATGATATATACTGATATATGAATCTTATATATATATGGAAATAATAATGATTTAGGAATATGATCTAGATTACTCTAATTATAGTACATAGGGATATATCTCATCTCATACTACGATATCTTAGGATAGGGAGTTTGTGGAGGGAGAGGCAAAGTAATTTCGGGCACATGACGGATATCCTAAAGGGAGCCGCTTGTAGTCCGTTTCACGCACCCTTTGGCACTGTAAGTCTTCCATCTTATGATGATCATAGTAAGGGAAGGAGAAAGATTCCTGTGCCCTATATGAAGAGATCTTCTATATGACTACGTTCATTAGCTTATCACTCAATAGTTTCCTCTAACTTTAATGATAGTGATGGTTATATGTTGTTAATGATTCGATGATTCCCTAATTTATGCCTAACTGATAGAATTTCAGTCTAGGGGTAAAAAGGGTTCATTACAAAGCTTATGCCTTGGTAAAGGCTATCAAAACATTTAGGTTTTATTTGGTTGGAGCCATAGTGGTTGCCTATGTTCCAAGTGCTGCAATCAAGGATATCTTGGTCCAGCAAGAAGTTTTAGGAAGAAGATGTAGATGGATCAATAGAATTCAGGAGTTTAATATTGACATTCATATTAAAAAGTTGGTAAGAGGGTTGGGCTTAGCAAAGTTGATGGCTCAAAGCAATCTGACTGCAAACCAAATAAACATGTTGGAGGAAGATCAAAGAACTTTTGTTTGTAACATGAATTGTTGTGAGTGGTATAAGGATATTGTTAGATACTTACAAAATATGATTCTACCCCTTGAATTGGATGATAACATGAAAAGAACTATTAAGTTTCATTCCATAAGATATGCAATTATAACTGGTGAGTTATGGCGGAGTAGTGAAGGTGTCTTGCTTAGATGTGTAGACCAGGATAAAGTCAAGCTCTTGATGGATGAAATGCACAATGGGACTTGTGGAGGACACTATATGGAAAAGACTACAGCTCACAAGATCATTAGGTCAGGTTTTTGGTGGCCAACACTTTTCAAAGATACCCATCATTTTGTAAAGAAATGTGACCCATGTCAAAGATTTGTAGGAAAATTAAAATTCAGTGGAAATTTGCCTCTCAAACCTATTAGCATTCAAGCTCCTTTCCAAAAGTGGGGCATGGATTTCATTGGAAAAATCCCAAACAAGTATAGTGGTGGACATTCTTATATCTTGGTAGCAACTAATTACTTCACCAAGTGGGTTGAAGCAATCCCTTCAAAGAAAGAAACTAGTAAGGTGGTAATAGATTTTATGATGTAGAATATCCTTACAAGATTTGGTTGCCTAGAGAATATGGTGGTTGATAATGCAATGTGCTTTAGGTCAGAAGAGTTTGTTGACTTTTGTTAGAACAATGGTATTAAAATTTCATACTCATCTCCCTACCATCCACAAGGTAATGGCTAGGCTGAATCTAGTAACAAGAGTTTGATTAAAATATTGAAAAGAGTATTAGATAAAACTAAAAGGGCCTAGGATTCCAAGTTGTTGAAATCCTTATGGGCTGATAGGGTTACAATAAAGAAAGCAATAGGGTGTGCCCCTTTTGACTTAGTCTACGAGATTAATGCAAGATTAACCTAAAACAATTTGTTACAGATGTATCCATTCATACAAACCTATGATGATGATATGGATTTGAAATGACTATCAGAATCAATGATCTTATCTAGTTGAATGAGGTGAGAAATGATGCACATGCTAGAAATGAGAAGATACAGGCCCAGTGCAAAGTCTTGTATGACAAAAGGACTACTCAGAGAAGTTTTGTAAGTGGTGACTTAGTCCTGATGTGGAATGCAAGATTGGAAGATAAGGGAAAGCATGGGAATTTTAATCCCATCTAGTTAGGTGCATCTATCATTGAAGAGAAATGGGGAACATGTTCATATCTATTGAAGAATCTGACAGGAGAACTCATGGAATTTCTAGTTCATGGGCAATTCTTAAAATTTTACTTCTCTTGAAGAATTTTTTGAGTCTCTATGGACTTTTAGGTTTAGGGTTTATGTACAGTTCTATGTTGCCAGTTGAATTTTTGTTTTGGTCTTCTCTTCCAAGAGATTCTATTTTTCTTGTTGTATTTGTAAGAGATACACGTCCCTGAGTATGAGCCACTGTTAGCACTATTCTAAAATTTTCCATCCTCATGCTTAAAGGGTTTCTAAATTGAGGTCCTTAGACCTAATTGAAAAGTATTGTGGCTAAAAACCTAGCTTGACCTAAGCTCTGTTATGTTTAAGTGGTAGTTTTTTGCTCACTAACATTTCCTAATGGCACCTGTGCAATATTGACCCCTTTGAAATGACCGCTTCATTTTTTATACCACTAGGTTGTCGAACGGGGTCCCTTTTTAATTATTTCCTTTAAAAACATAAGTTTTCCTATTGAAATCTCCTTATGAATAACCTTTTAAAAACTTGTGGCTATCATTAAATCTTGAGCTCCCTGTTGTCAGATTTTCTAACATGCACCTTAGCGATAGGATCACATCTATCCAAGCGGGCCCATCTTCAGTGGTCTTTCATCAATTAATCATCAAGATGGATCTATGGTTGTCATTATACCATTGGGCCAAGATGACTATCCTTTAATCATCATGGTTTAGTAACAAGCATCCGATCAAGACCTTTTCTAACATTGCAGCATTTTGACAGTTCTTCTTTTGTGGAAGTTCTTTGCATTGACACTTGTCTTAAGTGATGTAGTAGCTATGGGGTCAGATTTTTCAAAGGGTAAAGCTTAGATGAATCTTACAATTGTCATTATACCATTGAACATAGATGTGAATTTTTTAAGCTTTGTGGTATAGCGATTACCATCTAATTCTATGTGAAGGATGTGATAGGAAGTGGGCCCTAAGTTGCCATGTCACATTGATATGGTTGTTTTATATTGGTTGAAATGATTTGTGATGTGGAAGTTGTCAGGGTGTTTGATACCAAGAAAGAAAAAGAGAAGGGCTTGCCCACCCACCAATTTTTGTAATGTGGCAATTTCTGACTCGATGAAGATTTAGTAAAGTATAAAGTGGGGTTGGTTTTCTTAGACAAATGAGGCTCAAGTTGATCTTACGGTTGTCATTATACCACAGAGGTAAGATGTGTGATGTTTAAAGCTTGTGGTATAGTGATGATCATTTGATCTTATAATCAGGGTGTGGAATATGGAGTGGGTCCTCCAATGCCATGTCATGTCGACATGCTAATTGTTGATTCATTGAAGTTAGGGTGATCTGGCAGTTGTCAGTACCTCTAGTGTAAAGAAAGAGTAGAGAGGGGTTTACTTGCTGGTCTATTCAACATGGCAATTTTATGATTAATGGGAGGTTCAAAAAGATAAGGTGAGGTCATTGTTTTGGGAAATGGTAAAGGAATGTTATGTTGGGAAAAGATCTACGGTGCTAGTTACACCATTGAGGAAAGGTGTTTGGATCTTATGCTTGCACCTTAGTGACAAGATGACACTTGTCCGCTTTGATCAAGGTTAAGATAAGTTATAACATTTTCCACATGTTTAAATTAGAGTGTTCTCATTGGTCAAGAACTAATCTAGGGAAAAGCAACACATGGTTATGGTACTAAACTTGTTAACCATTCAATGCGCTGAAAAATAGAAGGAATCGATGGTTCAAATTTGAATTTTTTCTCTATGACATTGCTTGTGTCCTGTGAACGTTGAAGCCACCAGTTCTCAGTAATCACGAACTTAATGAACTTCATATAGATGAATCATAAATGGTTGGAAAATTATTATATACCCTAATTTGATTACTGAAGATTTTACCTCTTTCTGACTATTTTGGCGAGCAAAATTATTTTTCTTTCTGGAGTGTTTTCAAGAGAAGATTTTCGGAGCGTCTGGTAGGCCAAAAATCCTAACTTAAGCATTGCATAAAATTTTAAGAAGAAGGAAGTGTGAAGAGATTGTTTTTCTTGGTTATAATTATCTGGTGATATTTGAGGTTCTCTTTGGTATTTGTGCACTATTTCATAACCCTAGTTAAAAATACCGTTTAAGAGGGGATTATTAGGAAAGACAGAGTATAAAGATAGGAGCATTTTTTAGGATTTGATGTAGCTACTTCCACACTCAGAGAATGGAATGGAAAAGGTAAAGGAGTTGAGCCCAAGAAACCCTAGGGATTCAGTAAATGAGGGGCTCTATGATAGAGGTCTTTGGATGAGAGATGCTAGAGTAGGGAAAGACCATAATGGTTTGATTTTGTTTAGGAGAGCGTACTCTCAAAGGAATTCTTGTGGCCCCCTCAACAATATATGGTAGTTTGATATAGGGAAATTAGTTGTCCCTAGAGTGTTCATGGATGCAGATCTCCTCATTCAGATTGCTAGGTGTTATGATCCTATGACTAGATGTGTCAAAGACATAAATGGAACTGACCTAATAAGCATTACAAAAGATGAAATTAGAGAGATATTTTCATTAAATGATCCTTCCATTAGACTATAAAAGATTGATTTTAAAGAGTTCATTGAAATATATGAAGCACAAAAAGATTATATAAGGGTAGGGCCTTTAAGGGACTTCCTTGATCAAATTGGATCAATGTGTGTGATTAGCCCTAGTACAACTGAGCCTTTAAGGTTGGATTTATTCAGTTTACGGTCACAAGCTGTGTACAAGTGTCTAACTTTGATACTTGGACATGATGAGACAACCCACATGCCAGTTCTGTATATGTTTATGATGGTACAGTCTCTACATCCATAATTGGCCCTGATTTATGATTTTGCCTCTCACCTTGCTGATTTAATCCATGATGGATTAATGGGGATAAATAACATGAAGATAAGTAGGCCTTTTGGGTGGTACTTTATGCTAATGCATATGTTCTTGTACAAGGGTGAGCAATTTTTTAGTTCAATAGTTAATATTATCAAGGAGAAAAATGGAGAAACCCTTCCAGTTCAGTTGTGGACAACATATTTGTCTTGGGATAGAAGAGAGACTAGCTTCCTTGTCTTTGATAGAAATTTTTCTTCAAGACTTAGGACATTATTATATCTTGAGAATCCCAAAATCCTAAGAGAATTGTTAAGACTGATTAGGCCTAAGGAGTATTTCCAAGATATCACTATTATTCACAATTTTGGTGATATTATATTGTTTCCAGTTTCTATAGTTTTTCGAGTATATGGTTGCAAGAAGGCAACATACATTTTGCTTTACCGGGTTCCACTAAAGATAGGATATGCAAAAATTCTAAGGTAGATTGGTGATCTATAAGAATCAGCACTTACTGGTAAAGGAAGGGGAACTTCGTTCCCAGATATCACCATTATACATCAATATGTAATTATCAAGAAAGGATGGGTGCACTTAGATAGGGTCTTGAAGCCTTATAGGATGGCTACAACTATGGTTAGATGGGTAGAAAATGAAGGTTTCTTGTCAAGAATGTTTAGGGACAAGGTAAGATGTGCCCTCATAGAGTATCAATTCAAATTTCCTGAAGACATAGTAAGAAATGAGTTTGACCTCCAAACTCAAGAAATTAAGAAGGAGAAATGGGTAATCTACAAGAAGATTGTAGATTTTATTAGACATTTTGATAGAGGCTATGACCCATTGAAGAGTTTTGAGCCATGGGCTAGAAACGTAGATTCTCTAATGGAGCATTTTGAAGGGATCATGCATGCAGTGAATGAGAAAAGAGCTATGGTAAGTAAGATAGACCTTGAGAGAGCTAGGTAGATTTTAAGCCATCCAGGGTATACAAAGCTGACCCCAAGGGGAGTTTACACTATATAGAGGAGAAGTGTTTATAGTGTTCTTCTACCAACATAGAAGAGAGATGAGAGTTTTCCTTCTACTTCAAGAGGACAAAGGCCTATGGATGATAAAACAATGTAGGGACCCTCTCCTAAGGGGCATAGACAAGAGGAATCAAGGCTAGAACAAGATGTTTATTCTCCTTCTCAATCCCCCTAACACTTAGATGAACATGGGGTAGCTGAACAGTTAGTGAAAATGAGGAATGAGGGGAACATTTTTGTTTCCAATGATGAGTTGCAGGAGGGAATGTTGGAGGCACCCAAAGAAATAGAGATGGATCTCAGTATTGTAGAATTTGAGGGTAAGCAAATTGACCATATTTTGAATTAGGCTAGTGATTCTTTTATTGCTGGTGATGAATTTGTAAAGACTAGGGCATTCATTCATTTCTTATGGAGAATGAAAATAAGGCAATTAAGAGAAATTTGTGAAAAGAAGAAAGAAGAGTTCCTTGATAGGGATATAACAGAGATTGAAAATGAAACCAAGGGGTAGATGATGAAACAATTTGAAAAAATTACCCCAGATGAGGGAAGGGCTATGGTCCACACTGTAGGAATTTTGATTCTTCCAGAATGGGATATTACAGATGCAATAATTTTTTATCAAGTTAGGAAGAGCAAGGTAAAGACCCTTGCTACTATAGAACAGGAAAAATAGGCTACTAGGGCTATTAATTTCTCTAATGATCATGCATCCATGGTGATGTGGTCCCTAAAGAGGGAAGAAAATGAAGGAAAGAGAGAGGTTCTCTCTTCAGGATACACCAAAAATCTATTAGTGCAAAGGGTCGATGAAACTTCTGGTGTTGAGGCTTCAAACCTCATTTTGAAAATGGCTAAGTTTAATGTTAAAGTAGCAGAAAAGGATCCATAGGAGAAAGAGGAACTAAGGCTCAAGTTTGAAACTATCCTTAAGTCCTATAATGAGCTTAAAATAGAGTTGATTGAGAAGGACAAGTTGATTGTAGAATTGTTAGGACCACAGGATCACAGGTCACCCCAATTGATGATAGCTAATATGCCTATAGTGGCTTCTTCATCAAGCCCTATCCTTGAATTTCCACCATCACCATACCCAGAGACAAACATAGATGCAAGGCTCAGCTGGGAAAAGCAACAGTTTCTTGAAGAAACAAATCATTTCAAAAGAAAAAGGGCAGATTTGGACAAGCTGGGGGAAGAACATTTGAAAGATAAAAGCTTGTTAGAGAAGAAGTATGAGGAAAAGGTAACAGAGGTTGTGATGCAATTTTCTAGAAATTTGAATCCCACAATTTTGTTTGACCATGCTAGGAGATTAAGGATATTGCTTACATCATTAGACAAGCATAAGGAGGAGTTAGGGCTGATTTTCAATAAATGGATTGAGAGATCTCTGAATGTAAGATTATTCAGATGGTTGTCCAAGTCTCAAATTGATCCTGACCCATTGATCAAACCATTGCATCAGAATGTGAAAAGGCTTGTAGAGCATGATATACTTTTGGGTGATTTTGAAAGAAAATCATATTTGTTGAAGAAATAATTGACACTCCCCTACTATGATTTAATCCCAGGAGTTTTCAAGAAGACTGGTGAACTTAAGGAGTTGATCAAGTGGGGAGCACAAATAGATGATGATTTTTCTTCTAGAATGATTAGCATTTTAACTTTGGAGAATACTTTATTTTTTATACATACTATTAAGACTTTGATTTATGCCAAGTCCAAATTTGATTTCATTCAGTGAGAAATCAGTCAACTAGAGGACAAGTGGGAATAGTTATCCAGCAAGGGTGCAAAGTTTGCAAATTTTGATTTCCCAAATGAAGAGGTGTATAACAGGTGGAGGTATCAGTATATTCCACATGTAGAGAAAGTAGACACTCCACCTACTTCTTGAGACAAATGAAGATTATAACTTTTTGATTCCTAATAAAGTTGTTGAGATATAAAGAGGTATTTATTGTAGGAATGACAATGAAGAGATGGCGGTCAAATTTTCTTGAGTAAACCAAGAAGAGAATTGAAGACATAAAGCAAGGTGGCTATCTGTAGAATATCTCTCTAATTTTGATCAATGCATTTATTATAAACCTAGTAGGGTTATTGTAAAGTTTTTAGGTTAAAATTTTGTAAACCCTAGAATGATTGGTAGCTTTTTGCATCTCCTTGTATATAAAGGATTTTCCATGATCATTCTAGGCATTGAGAGTTTTAAACATTGAAAATATATAAACTTTGAAACCCTAACCCTCAGTCAAGGATTGTAATATTTTACATCATTTTCTTATGAAAGCAATAGAAAAGAAGTATAGGTTTTTGTTGTTGTCTTGCAAGCTTTCCATTCAAGACATATTGTATACAAAGAAAATAGGTTATACTTAATACAAATATCAAAGTATTTGTCTCTCCTTTGCATTTAATCTATGAATTTCTCAAGTTTTCAAAGACTTGCACATATGTATTTTTGCTTTGACTTCTGATCTAGGGTTGGATTAAACATTGCTCAAAGTGGAATATATGTTCATTGGATTTGTATGAAGGATTCTCATAAGTAGGAAAGAGTTGGGGTATTTGTGTTTATGTTCAGAGATCATTTCTACTTGAGACATCTTTGTATTCATTTTATTTTTTGGTGTTGTATGCCTAATGGATAAGGCACTGGCCTGTATGGACCTATCTTTGTTTTATAAGGGATTATATCATTGTAATAAAAAATATTTAAATACCAGTCATTTTACTTATTTTACTTATATATAGTATTTCTACCTAGTGATGGAGAGTCAATGAATAATAGGTTTTTATTTAGTACTTTCTCACTGTTATATGTTATAAGATCCAATATTGAGTAAGGAATAGAGTTATATCTATTGGATCAAGTAGTGTACCCACCTTGGTTTTGTAGAGCTAGAAGCGAAGAGGGAAGTCTTGTCCCTATAGTTGGTCCAATTACTTATAGATTTCCCACATTTGGAGTTAACCCCTCCTTAATATTAGTCATAAGTATATTGGTATCTCTTGGAGTGTAAAATATTTTGAAGAACCAATAGGTTGTACTGGTTCCCTTTGAACTCTAGGTCTAACAATATCCCTTATATGGTGAATAAGTGATACATCCATGAATTATGCAAAATATTTAACTGCTTGATAGATTTTCTTAGTAAAATACCTCAAATTCATGATTTTAGGGCTTTGCATAGATCTGACATGAAATTCTTTACCAAATCCTGCAAACTACTTCCAATCACCATTGTACTGATCTCCTTATCACTTGTAGTTGCTTGAATGATCAAATAATACCGATCATAAGCTTTTAAACTTTCAATCTTTCAAGATTTTGACATCGCATTCAATTCCTTTTTTGCTTCTTTCAAAAAAGATATTCCTATTTTCCTACAAAACTTCATACTTCTTGTGAACTCACATAAATTCATATTAGTTCATGCGCTCTTAACCATAGCATCATTATATCACATACTACCTTATGTTAGAAATAGGGAATACTGAGAGGGGGGGTGAATCAGTACTCTACAAACTTTATCTTTTTCCCAATTATGGATATAATAGATTATCTTTATACATGCATAATAGAAGAAGCTAAACAACATGCATAACAATAAAACTAAAGAACTCATAACACATTATTTGTTCTTGAGGAAACCCTAGCCAAGGGAAAACCCCAGTGGGGATGGTACCCACAAGATCCACTGATCAAAAGTATCTTGTTAAGGATGTTGACCCTGTTAGGAGTCTATTACAAGCATATAGTGTATTAGTCTTGATTAAGGGACTATAGGCCTTGTTAGAAGCCTCAACCCTGTTAGGAGTTGGTAGTACAAAATGCGATTACTAGATGAGCCCATTGCCCAAAAAAGTAATGTACAATATACACTAATTACAAAAATAGATTAAGGTACATAACCTTATACTGCATGCATCAATATCTCTTTGTTTCTCTTTCACTATCACTATTACATATGCATCATATACTTTGCATCACTATACATCTATTGTCAAATCTACTTTTCTTACAATTACAATTAAATTTATATACATAACTTTACCCAAGGGTTAACATCTAAGATGTCATACCTTTATATTGTTAAGTCATTATTTTGATTAAAAAAATAATCTCTTAACACTTTACTAGTTCTATCTTCATATTCTATCCTGTCGGCTTGACATTGTCTTTGGTAAAATTGTCATAACTTCTTCCGTGCATGCCATATTGACTTGTTCTCTGAGATGGGTGTTCAAAATACATCATAGAGTCTATTTTCAAGTGTGCAAGCACTGAACTTACTCCAATCAACATCTCAAACAAAAACTATGTCCAGGTTCACTGGTAAAAATAATTCACTTAGACAAATTTGCAATGCACTTTATCATACTTTCTCTCTGACCTGTACGATCTTCATGTGGATCATTTGTTGCCATAATGACAACATCTATGTAATCAACTCAGCCAAATTTCCAACAATCTCCCCCTTTGTCATTGGTGGCAACATATGAAAAAATTGGCTAAGTGTACAACTCAAAATCTCAAAATTGCTCAAAATTGTGGCCATAGTATAAAATATATACTATCCTTATAAATCCTCAAAAAATATTATCTCTAATATAGTACTCCCCCTAAGAGTATCAATCCTTATCATATACTATCAATTCTCTACTATGTATCTCTCCCCCTTTGACAACAATGACAAAATAAAGGTAGGGAGGGTTAGAAAATTGTATATCAAAAAAGATTATACCTCAATTCAATTATTGCAAAGCCACTAGGCTTGCAACACAATCTACAAAATCTATCTTTATAGCTTATATCTCCTTCTCCCATGATTTCTTGATGGAATCTACCACATTAAGTAGTGCACTCAGTCCATAAGATACTATTTCACATGCTTGGAGGTTTTCAAAGTTAAAATTCTGAAAAGATGTCTTAGCTGAAAGAAATTCTTCCAACTGCTCTTCAATAATGCTTAACTTTAGAGAAGTATGTGTTGGAAATATTCAAGAATAGCTAGGTTACTAAGAGGGGAGGGGTGAATTGGTAACTTCAAAACTTTTACAAATTTTAAATCTCAACCATTTTCTCAATAACATTAGATTGATAAGCTAACTATATGTATGAGTAACAGAAAGAATAGAACATTCATAACACTTTGAACATAGAGATTTGGTAACCCAGAAACCTTCCAAATAGAAAGTAAAACTGGGGTGGGGATGAAACCCACTAAACTTCAATACTGTAGTATAAAGTTTTCTGGTTAAGGCTTACAATGATCACTTCTGATGATCTGCCCTGTTAGGAGCAATAAGGACTGCTAGGTCCACCTTGTTAGAGGATTTACAAACATACAAAGAAGTATGCACTTGGTTAAGAGATTTTTTCAAAGACTGTTAAGTCTACCCAGTTAAAGGATTTGGGGCTGATTCACTTGTTAGGATGAAACAGTAGATCTCTTACTTGCAACTATACTTGCTGATTGAGATTCTCTAATGTACTGATCACCTTCTGTGATAGATATGTCTCTGCTACTTCTTATACTATTGTATCCCTTTCTAATTTTCTTATCTCTTCCTTTCTTCTCTTTTTCACTTTTTTTTTTCACACATTGGATATGATACAAAACATTGTTTATATATCAATCCAAAATAATTACAAAACAATAGCAAAGTCAGCTCTATACAAGCAAACACAAATATTACTGAGTCGGCCCAAATATAGTGACTCGGTTACTGCAAACTAACTCGATGACTTTCTGATACTCGGCATCCACTGCATTACTTGGCATCATCATGAACTCGGTAGAAGTGGAGGCTCAGTCCATACTAACCATTCAGTTGTAGTTTTGAACTTGGTATATACTGGAGACTCGGTAGATATAGTGTCACTTGGTAGAGACTGAATTCCCTGTTTACCATGTTGTCACTCGATAGACACTACTCATCTCATCACTCAGTGATAATAACTTGGTAAGCACTGTGAAGCTTGGTAAGCACTATTCTGCTCAATAAACACATAGAGTCTAAATAAGTGTTGTCACTAATGACAATCATACTTAATGCCAATAATCTCCCCCTTTGGCATTAGTGACAAAAACACTTATTACCCAAAAACAAAAAAAAATCATGTTGAATCTGTCTGTTCTTTTTATAAAATTTATCTTTGTCATACTATTGTATATACATTTCATGTCTCCCCATACAGTATATATACAAATATCTTGTATCACCTCATACTCATATTTCCTATTTATACTTTCTCCCCCTTTCATATCTCATATATCTTATATATGTTCTCCCCCTTTTTGACAATAATGCCAAAGGTGTATATACAAATATTTTACAGGGAGATGCCAAAATGTGAGAGAAAATTAGAGTGTACCTTACTTATTAATGCTAGAGTTCTATCCCAATTCTCTTGTAGAATCTTGCATGTATGGAGTGCAACTTGGACTTTTGCAGAGAGTTCAATCATGTGATCTGCAATTGAAAATTGATTGTCATGGATTAATGTTTTTGAGTATGCAATATGCTTTTGCATTGTATCCATGATGGGAAGGATCATGTTCTGAATATCTATTAATGTTGATCTGATCCTTGCATCTTCTCTCAATAATTCTGACTGCTTATTAGATAGGAATTTGACTGTCATATGATGTGTAGAACTTGAACTAGGTTCAAGTTGCAACTTTTGTGCACTGATCTTCAGATCCTCATCAATCTTATTTATTTTGTCTTTGATCTCCTTTGAGAACTCGGCAACATTACAGACATTGAAAAAAATAGATGTTACCTTGGAATGGGAGGACTCAATGCTAGTCAAAACTAAAGATAACCCTGCCTGATTGATAGCTATTTGCTGAGTAATGTGCTCAAGCAATTCATTATCAAACTTCTTCTCAACCTTCTCAAGAAAATTGTGTATTCCAGAGGAATCATCATTGAACTTGTTAACTACTTCTGCCAACTGCAAAAAAATGTGTTGAGAGGAATCAACTTCAACACCTATAGCTTCTGTCAAAATGTTCTTGGCATCCTCAATGATCTTATATTCCTTATCTCTTTCTTCTTTTGGTTTCTTCTTCTTTTCTTTCTTCTGGAGGAGTTCACCAACTATTTACATTTGATCTGTAGTGAGGTTTGCAAAATCTAACTAGGGAATTTCTATCTCCTCATCTAGATCTATACCTTCTACTACACTCTTGCTCAAAAATTTTGTACTCGGTTGAGTCTTTATACTTAATGCTTTTGTAGTAGAAATTATGGTAGACATAGTAGGACTTGTAGTGAAAATTGATAAACTTCCAACTAATGGGATGCTAATTGGAATATTTGATAAACCAAAAATAGAACTATTTACAACTGTAGAATCTGAAGTACTTACTGCTGAAAAACTCAAAATTGAAGAAGGTACAGAAGACTACAACTCAGTGGAAGAAGGAGGTTGAAGCTTGATAGATGAAGTGGTAGCCACTTCTATTATTGATACATTGAGCTATGCTAGTGATGATTGGACATTTGATGTATCTGAGGGAGTTGTCACAATCACACTTGAAGTTTTCTCTGGGCTAGATGTAACAATTTTTACTGGAGAGTGAGGAAGTGAGGCAATTACCTCTGCAGCTATCCAAACTGGATCATCTTGCTCAACATTCTTCTTAGCTTCCTCGGTAGCTTCTTTTCCTACTTCTTCTATCTCAACATTATCAATTTGAACTATTTCTTCATCTTCTTCATCACTGTCATCGTCAATATCTTTAATTATCATAGTTTCAGTACTCAGTTTGTGAAGATGATAAATGTTTTTCCAAGTAGATTCTACACTCTTCACAACCAACTCTATATCCTTGATCAAAATTAAGCAACTATTGAATTTTAGTGTCATCTTGGACTCATTTTTTATCAATGCCTTATTTATTTCAGCATTTTTCAAACTTGGCATCAATTGCCTTAAGGTTTGTGCATAAATGTCCTTGATAGTTTGCCTTGCATTGGACCATCTCATCTTGATTGGGTTTAATAAAGCTCCTGGGATTTGAGAAGCTATTTCATATGTGCCAAATTTTAGTTCTACATCAGTAATGCTATTTATTCTCATACCTCTACCATCCCATTCGGCTAGGGTTTTCTTTTCTAGCTCTGCCTGACCTAGGGTTTTTGTAGATTTTGCCTTGGCAAGCATGGGAAGACTAGTGATTCGGTGAATCATCTTCTTTGATATTTCCACTAGTTGCTCAAGCCAAATTTTACCTTCATGCACTCGGCTTAGAATATATCTTATCCATTTTATTTTGAAACTCCGAGGCAAGTGGGTGATATGTGTCAAACCCTTATCTTCCAAATGTTTATGTTCTGGTTTGAGAACACCATCAACACATAGTTCATCAAGAACAAAATCTATCTCTAGGGTTCCAAGTTCTTGAATTGTACCTCTAAAATGACTGTGAATGTCATTTACAAGAAGTACCTTTGGAGGAATTTGAGACTGAGCTCCACTCAGATCTAGGGTTTCTACAATTGTGGGCATGAGTTTGAAATCTGGCGCTTTCCATTCTCCATGAACTAACATTTTTGAACCTTTATTTACTTTGGTGCTGGATGATGCCATGGTAGCTCTTCAAAAAAATTTTGCTACAAAATTTTGCTTTGAATCACTTTATCGCACTTAGAAATTTTTCTGCTCAATATGCTAATATTCATGGTGAAGAATGAATTTGATTTCATGCTTTTTGTTAAAACTTTATCATTAATGCTCCATAGGAATTAGGGTATAGAATTTGACAGACTATCATCCACTAAGCATTAATTGCTCGGTGAGGATTTCGCAACTTGGAGAACATACTGCTCCAACCTTACTCAGTAACTGAATGAGATTACATTACTCTCGACCTTGCTCGGTTGAAAATGATCCCAACCTTCCTGCGATCCTTCTGTATCTTGCATACTAATTTGGATCTTTCTTCCTTTCAATTCAGGAACTATTTGGAATATGTCTTTGAGTATATAGTTCCAGTGCTTTCTTGGAGACTTAGTTAGAATCGATAGAGCCACTCTCTTCATGAGTGACTTCATTACTTGGACTAGTTTGCTCGGTAGGTTTAGGGATCCACTGTTGTCTCATCTGCTTCCTAATGCTATCTACTTTTGCTTTCTTTTCATCTTCAACTTTGCCTAAATTCATGCAATTTTTTAGCTATGTGACCAAGCTTAGTGCATTTGTAACATCTTATGGTAGTATCCCTTTTTCTCAAGTGATGCCTTACACAATTCATGCCAATGTGTCCATATTATCCACAGTAATGACATCTACACCAAGTGTTGTAATCCCAACCAAATATTGCTTTCATAATTTGTTTTGCTAGATTGGGTGTTTTAGTTCTCCATTCTGATGCCTTGTGACCTTGTTTGTTACATTTGTGACATTTTCCTTCAAATCTTGGTTTCTCCTTGCATTCATTTTCTTTATGACCATGTTGATTGCAATTGTAGCATTTTCCATTGAATTTTGCTTTTCCATTGCTCCAACATTTGTTTGAAGTGTGACCAATTTTTCCACAGTGATTACAAGTGGGTTTCTGATTCATTTGAGTACCTTGTTTGGAGGATTCACCTTCCTCTTTGTATCCAAGTGCTACTTTTCCTTTTTGCTTATGAAGGTTTTGTTCATACACCTGATTCATATCTTCTTGAGATTTCAACATTCTTTCATTGATTTGCCTTTCAGTATCTAGGTCACTCATCAATCTTAAATTGATTTGCTTTTCAGATCTCAGTTCCTCTCTTATATTTTCATTTTCTGATCTTAGAGTCAAGATTTCTTCATTTGCATTGGAGACTTGATTAATAAGGTTTTCTAGTTGAAGGGTTTGATTCTAGATTTCATTGTTCTTTCCATCTATTTCATATTTTATCTTGTTTCTTTGTTCCAAGATTTCACAAAATCTTGTCGACTAAATTTCTTGTTCTCTTTTCAATTTTCTTACTTCTTCTTGCAGAGATCCATTCTTTTCTAGAAGTTCTTTTGCTTCATTGTTTGCTTCATCCGAGCTGCTTGAAGGGAAAAAGTCTTCAATCTTTTCTTCAACATACTGGTGGTCATTCATCTGATTTGCAAGTTCCTTCCTTCATTTTAGGGAAAGGGAAAGATGCTCTTTTGCTTCCTTGAGTTGAGTTATGGCCATTTCCAGATCTAGCTTTTCATTCTCAATTACTTTGTTAAGTCTAAATATCTCCATTGTCCTGAATCTTTTCTCAAGCTGTCAAACTTTATTCTGAGAACCACGCAACTCTGATACCAATTGTTGGAAATATTCAAGACTAGATAGGTTACTGAGAGGGGAGGGGTGAATCGGTAACTTCAAAACTTTTACAAATTTTAGATCTCAACCATTTTCTCAATCACATTAGATTGATAAGCTAACTGTATGTATGAGTAACAGAAAGAATAAAACATTCATAACACTTTGAACATAGAGATTTGGTAACCCAGAAACCTTCCAAATAGAAAGTAAAACTGGGGTGGGGATGAAACCCACTAAACTTCAATACTACAGTATAAAGTTTGCCGGTTAAGGCTTACAATGATCACTTCTGATGATTTACCCTGTTAGGAGCAATAAGGACTGCTAGGTCCACCTTGTTAGAGGATTTACAACATACAAAGAAGTATGTACTCGGTTAAGAGATTTTTGCAAAGACTATTAAGTCTACCCAATTAAAGGATTTGGGACTGATTCACCTGTTAGGATGAAATAGTAGATCTCTTACTTGCAACTATACTTGCTAATTGAGATTCTTTGATGTACTAATCACCTTCTATGATAGATATGTCTCTGCTGCTTCTTATACTATTGTATCCCTTTGTAATTTTCTTATCTATGCCTTTCTTCTCTTTTTCACTTTTTTTCTTTCACACTTTGGATATGATACAAAACATTGTTTATATATCAATCCAAAATAATTACAAAATAATAGTAAAGTTAGCTCTAAACAAGCAAACACAAATATTATTGAGCTAGCCCAAATATAGTGACTTGGTTACTGCAAACTAACTCGATGACTTTTTGATACTCGGCATCCACTACGTTACTCAACATCATCATGCACTTGGTAGAAGTCGAGGCTCAGTCCATACTAACCACTCAGTTGTAGTTTCAAACTCGGTATATACTAGAGACTCAGTAGATATAGTGTCACTCAGAAGAGACTGAATTCCCTATTTACTGTGCTGTCACTCAGTAAACACTACTCATCTCATGACTCAATGATGATAACTTGATAAGCACTGTGAAGCTTGGTAAACATTGTTCTACTCGGTAAACACTATTCTACTTGGTAAACACTATTCTACTTAGTAAACATTGTTCTACTTGGTAAACACGCAGAGTCTAAATAAGTGTTGTCACTAATGACAATCATACTTAATGCCAATAGTATGCTCTCTCAAAAGAGTGAATATTTTCAATTTTTTGTCTCTCTCATCTTACACAACTCTGATTTCATCATATAGCTTCCAAACTTTCTTTTTAACATCACATACCTTCACATTGGGGCTAGACAGAAGGTTAGTTTCATTCAAAATTTATGCTTGCTTCATCTTTACCTTCTGATCTTCTTCTATTGTCAAGGTCTCTAATTTTGTACAATGTATGTACAAAGATTTTCCTATTTCCAAATGCTTCCTCAAGTCCTTGATACAAATATCAAGAGTTTTGATATCATTCCTGATGTTCTGACTAATGTTTAAAAGCATTCTAGCCTCATAGGCTGCTTGTGCTCTCACTTTTGCAATATCAGACAAGTTTGTGAATTCATTGTCAAAAGTGCTCATTACTTTCTTGCTTTCTCCATAGGGTCTGCTTCTACAATTTTTGTAGTTACAGTGCTTTGTAGCTTCTTAGTGAGTTCCTTCAAACATCCTTCAAGACTTTAAACTTTCTTATTCTTGCCAATGATTTTATTCAAGTATGTGATCAATTCCAATTGATCATCATCATCTACTTCCTTTCCCAAATGCTCAATCATAGATCCAATTTGATTCTTCTTTCCAGTCTCAAGAGTAAGACTGACATCTTCTTTGGTGGGAATGAGAACTTGTTCCTCTATTACTAGTTATTCTACAACTGTTGTCTTTGTCATCTCTTCTTCTTTTGTAGCTGTTGTCATATTTTTGACACATTTTGAAAGCCTAGTTACTAGATGAGCTACAATAACCTAGTTTGTGTTATTAGGTGATCTGGATTAGATTTTTGTTCATTTCATTGCAATACATGGAAAAGAGAAGGAAATGAATAGCCTCTGCATCTACACATACATCTATCTGTATCATTTTGTACTGAGTAGAAGGTAAAAGAGCTGAAAAGAAAGAACATCTATCTAGGCTCACACAGGCCATGAGCATAGCCTTTACCAGAAATAAATGAATGTGTAAATATACATTAATTAAGAGGTGGTATTGGGGTACCAGACATTGCCTGGTAATGAGGTGTTGATTATTATGTCTGCCCAGTGCGCTCCCATGATCCAGAACCTACAAAAGAAGAAGAAGAGGATTTTGGATTAGATCCAATGGATCTAAACAATGCCTAATATTACAATACAATAATGCATATACACACTCAGTCATGCACCTCTAACAAAGGTTGTGCTCAAGGCATGTGCATGAGAGAAATCCAAAGAACCAAAAGGGGCACCATGTTTTCATTGACATGTTTGTTTCATGTGCAGATACAGGGGAGCTAATCCATAATGATTCCATGAATGACCTAGGCCCTTGATGCATTTCATGATAGGAAAAATCTAGGTTTCCTATCAAGTGATTGCATCAAGGGCCAAGAGCACACACAGTTTGTAAAAATAGGGAACATTCAAGTGATCTAGCATCAAGCAATAGAGTAAGAAATAGAGGGCTACACTAGCACCAAGGAATAGAATAGAGCTATTGATAGAGTACACAAATCTATGGACCATATAGGGCACTCTGTTGCATAGATGTTCAAATGACACATACTTGCTGAGGGCGCACGATCCACATGTTCAGAAAAGTAATACACATAAAGGTGCTTCAAAGCTAAACTCAATGCATTAACATGATAGTATATGTGCTCCAAAGTCTGCATTCTATTCAATAATGCTATGATTGGATATATTATTTTTGCATTGTGAACCAATACATGGAGCTTCAGTTATGAATCAGTGATAGTTCTTTTATGATAGTATGTCATCATGTGGATAATAATAAGAAGTGGCCCCAATGGAAAAAACAAAGATGTCATGATACCACAACAAAGATGCTTGATGCCAATGCAATATCATATCAGCAGGGCACATAAATTGCATTTCATTAGATTAGATATAGAAGGCCTATTTCATATAGAAAATGTACATCTACATCACTATGGTATTCAATATGCAAGCATGCAATAGAAATGGGGCCACCATGGAGTTCATACAACAATAAGTGGCATGGTGTACACTGGCACATAATAGACAAGGTATCAACAATGCTTAGCCAATTGTCAGCCTCTCAATAACAGCAAGTATGATGGTGAGGCTGGAGCATAGTATAGCATGATAATCAAGTAAACAATAGAGGTGCAATATATTATTAACAGGTTCTCATGCCCTTGGGTTATGATCAAATCAAAACAGAGCAAACTCACAAGCATCGAGACCTCAACTTTCATACAAATGCCTCAAACCAATACGAGCTGTGAAATATCATGAAACCATAATAAGAAAAATAGTGCCATCAAAGCTGGCTAGAGTATCAACAAAGAATGAAATCAGCAATGCCAGAGGTATCAACAAAAAATAGGGAATGAAGGGATCAATACTATGCAAAATAATGGATATGATGCCCTCAAGATAGCAATACAACATAGCAAGCAGGTGTTCATTAGCATACATTAACAATGCCCTCATTTCTACATTTTCTTATGGGCCATCAGTGATGTCATCAAAGAGGCAAGGATGCAACCATGCCGATACACATGGTGTGCTCAGGAGAATCAGTATACATGAACTTATGCCATGTTTTAGGAAAACAAAGTGTTCTAACAGTGCCTTAATACCTTCAAGGATAGTACCCTGGCCTTATTACCATCAAGCCATGAATAGAAAAGGTTTTGAGGCCTCGAGAATTTTAGAATGTTAGCATATGCTCTCGCACCTCGATATCAATAATAGTGATGCCATCATGAACAACACCTTCAATGAATATAGAATGCAAAGAAAAATGAATGTATAATCATGCCCTAGCTGGTATGATTTCCCAGGCTGATGTGCTAATAGTAGCACTGAACATTGATTCCTATGGCTCATGGGCTATACAGAATCCAAAATATTCTAACCGTGCCTAATGCCAGTTACAATCAAATATGCCACAGTGGTGCCCTAAATTTTATCAGATGGAATGTAGACTCAAAAAAAAAAATAATAGAGACCATTGTGCCCTAGCCCTCATGGGATGTATAAATAATGAATACCAGTGCCCTAGCCTTAACATCATTGGGCCATATACAGATGCATCAAAACAACAGTGCCCTATTTTTGTAGCAGTGTTCAAATTCAATAATAATGCCCTTAACATAATACAACTCAAATGAAGCGGATACAGTGCTATGTCAAAACCAGTGCCATCACCAAATGCCTTTCGAAATATGCAAAGTAATGAAAATGAAAACTCTTGAAGTGCCTACCTCATATGCTAAATCAAGAAGGACTTTGCTATTTCTTTTTCAATAATGGTAAGTTTCCATCGAGGACTGCAGTGAGTTTATTATGTTGCCAGGTGCCAAGATGTTGTTGCTATTGTGTAGAGGATGCCATTCCTGATGTAGGGTTTCATTATAGCATGTTTTCTTTGTCCCCCTTTTAGGGTTGAGCGATCATTTAGCCCCTTTTGATATAATATTCGCGGGCATAGATTATTTTTATGTAGAGATTTAATATAGTCATCTCTTTTAGAGGTAATTATATTAAATTTTGATGCTATTAAGTGCCCAAGCATTGAAGTCATGTGTGACTTAGGTGAATGTTATATTGCAATCATGATTTCATGTATGGGGGGGGGGGTGTTTTGTTTTGGTTGATATTTTTGCAATGTGGATTGTAATAAATTGTAAATATCTTAGATTTTTCTCCTCTTTTTGAGTTGAGATTATCTTAAGATATATATTTAGGATCCACTTTTATTTAGGAGGGGGTTAAAGTTTTAATTGTAAAAAGTCATTGCAAGGGCGTTATTGTAAATTTTGACATGGCATTTTATAAGTCTCATTAGAATATCATTTATTTTGCATGACTTAGTGGGTGATGGGCTTTCCTTTGACTATCCTATTTTTAGGGTCCCCACTTTTCCTATCCCCCCTAGATTCTTAGGAATTGGGCATCCGAATTTCAGAGTGATGGGATTATGGTCCTAGTGGCAGATTTTCTATTCTTGGCGAGGAGTGGTCATCATTGTAGATTCTATAGATTTTCTATATATGCCTCTCACTTAGGTGATAGTAGGTTGGTTATTCATTCCCTCATTCTCAGGAGGTGAATTTTGTAGCTCTTGTGAAGCAATCTGATACTATAGCTCCTTTTTTTTTTCCAGCTAATAATAAAATTGTTCCCTTCTTTTCTATAGTTTGTGAGTCAGTTGATGAGCTAAGTGTTATGTATTGTGATTGATTTTGATTCTTTACATGATAGTATGTTCATTTGATTGTTTTGCAAGCATTGATTTACTTAGAGGTTTTCAAATCTATGTGCATCTAACTATGTTGAGTTGTGAAAATTATCTTTCCTTCTCATTCACATTTAGCACTTGATTGTTCACTAAGAAGAAAAGTCAAACTTGGAAGAGTTGTGGAGTTCTTATTATGTGTTGGGGTTACATTGTGAGTTTGTTTTCAGTTTGTGGATCTATCTAGTTTGGTGAATCACCTAAGTCAGATTTAGTTTCAATTTTATGCAATCCCTCTATCCCTTTCCTTTCAAAGTTAGTACAGTTCAGGTGATACAAACGGGGAAGCCAGCCCTCAACCCGAAGGTCTATTCTCAAGAAGCAGTCCCACATCTTGAGAGTATTCCCATGTTTCACAAGATTGTTGAGTTTTATACTTAGCCATCACAGGTGCAATCCCTAGTGACAACAATAGCTTCTTCTTCTTCAAAGGCTGAATTATCAACAATGTTCTCCAAATTCTTGATTACATTTTCATTAGTATCCAAGGTGATTTTGTACATTCTACATTCATTGTTTCATCTTCAATATTAATAAATGGAGGAGAGGGAATGTCCTCTTATTCTATCTCACCTTCTTGCTCTGCTACAACTGATGATTCTCCAACATTTTCTATCATAACCTTGATAATAGCTTGCTCTGTCTCAGAATTGATTTCTTCATATTTGCCTCCCATAATCTAAATAGTTCTCCTTTTGGTTCTTAGATGGGTGCTTAAGGCTTTCATGATTTGATTAAAATGTGTTTCATCTCTTATTTCACTAAGCTTCCTTACAAGCTTTTCTCTAATAGTTGTGTCCTCCTCTGGTGCTCTCTTCTTCCTATTTACAAGTTTATTATATAAATCATCAGGTATGTGTCGCTGAATTGCGTCAAACTTCTTGTTAGCCAAAATCATATGCTTCACAACTACATTCTCTAGATTAAGTCTACCTATATAATCATAAAGATCATAGTACTTGTTCATTCTTTTAAAGTCACCATTCTCAATGATTTTCTCATTAAGCTTTTCAAATTTTTGTTTCCAAGCTTTCTTCTTAATAGTAGTGACATCATCTGTTATTTCTACAATATTTCTTGGAACTGGTTGTACTAAAGTTTTATGTCTCTTTCCTAGTCTAGTAGCACTTTTCTTTACTCTATTGCAAGGTGTAGAGGAAGTGGATCTAGTAGACATCTTTGCTTCTTGATCCTTCTCAGTTTCTTCAACTTTCACCTTCACTTGTGGTTCTTCCTATTGTACTGCAATTGATGATCAAGGAGGGATAGAAAAAACTTATTTTTATCCACTCTCTCTGATTGCTGCTATTGTTTTCTTTTCTAATAAAAACTCATGCTCTTTCATCCTTGTGTCTTTTAGGATTTTCTTTATGGTGCTCTCAACTCTCTTCTTAGACTACTTCTCTTCAATTAAGATCTTTGTGGAGTTGAAGTTCTCCTTAAAGGTTCCAAACCTGTTAGACTGAGTGTGTTGGAAATTTGGCTGAGTTGATTATATAGATGTTTTCATTATGGAAACATATGATCCACATGAATATCACACAAATCAGAGAGCAAGTATGATAGAGCGCATTGCATATTTGTCTAAGTATGAGACAGTATTTTTACCAGTGTATCCGGACATAGTTTTTGTTTGTGACATGGATTAGAGTGAGTTTAGTGCTTGTGCACCTGAACATAGACACTATGGTAACTAGTGATGACCCATCTCAGAGTGCAAGTTAGTATGGCATGTACGGAAGAAGTTATGATAGTTTTACCGAAGACAGTGTGAAGCCGACAAGACTGTATATGAAGGCAGAATTTGTAAAGAGTTAAGGGATTATTTTGTTTATCAAAATAATGTCTTAACAATCTAAAGGGATGACATATTTGATTTTTACTCTTGGTTAAAGATATTGGTATATATTTAAATGTATTTTTAATTGTAAAGAGTAAGAAATTGTAAAAAGCAGCAAGCATTTGTAATAGTATGATGCGAAGTATATGAAGCATATGTAATAGCGATAGTGAAAGATTAGTGAAGAGATATTGATGAAATAAGAATAAGGTTATGTACCTTGACCTATTTTTTTAATCAGTGTATATTGTACATTACTTGTTTGGGTAGTGGGCTTAGCTGGTAATCACATTTTGTACTACCAACTCCTAACAAGGTTGAGGCTTCTAACAAGGCCTATAGTCCCTTAATCAGGACTAATACACTATATGTTTGTAATAGAATCCTAATAGGGTCAACATCCTTAATAGGATACTTTTGATTAGAGGATCTTTATGGGTACCATCCCCATCGGGGTTTTCCCTTGGTTAGGGTTTCCTTGAGAACAAATCATGTGTTATGAGTTCTTTAGTTTTATTGCTATGCATGTTGTTTAGCTTCTTATGTTATGCATGTATAAAGATAATCTATTATATCCATAATTGGGAAAAAGATAAAGTTTGTAGAATACTGATTCATCCCCCCCTCTTAGTATTCCCTATTTCTAACAATTGGTATCAGAGCCTAGTTACTCGGAAAAGAATCATTCAAGGAAAGCCTAGTAGCTTGAGTAAGATCTCTATGGATATGGATCAACTACAAAATAATTTTGAAGAAGCTCTTGAATAGATTGATATGCTTACTGATGAAAGAGACACTCTAAAAGTAAAATATGATGATGCAAAGAACCCATTGAGAAATTGAAAAAAAAATTAGAAGATCTAAGATCTGAAAAGAAATCCAAAGTTCTTATTGAAGATTGTGATGACAATTTGGAAAAATAAAATGAGATCCTTAAGCATGAATTGAAGATAGCAAATTTGAAGCTTAGTTTGAAAGATGGAAATGGCAAGAATGAAGAAAATCTGAAATCTAAGAATGAAAGTCTAAAAATTGAAAATGAAGGACTGAAATCTAAACTTGGAAATATAACATCTGAACTTGAGAAAGTCAATGTGCAGTATGCTGACCTTGAGAAATACAACAAGATTGTGAAAGGTGAACTGACTCAATCCAAGCAACAACTTGAAAGGCTATATTCAACTAGTGAGAAGATTGATACACAAGCATCTTTTCAGAAACCATTCTATGATAAGACTCATCTTGGATTTAACACTCTTAAAGCAAATAATGAAAGCAAGGAACCAGATCTAAAAGTATTTGAAAGCTTAGATGAGAAGAAGTCTGATGAGATCAAAAAATTTGAAGATACACCTAAAAAAGTAGAATCACCGAAGCAAGAAGAATCATCCAAAGGTATGCAAAGAGAATTCAAAGGTAGATGTTTTTCTTGTAATACTATTGGTCATATGAAGAGAGATTGCACATGTAAGCAATTTAAACCTCTTAATGGTTATTATTATAACAGTCATGGATTTGGACATAGAGCTATTGAATGTAGGAAACCTAAATTTGTTGAGAATAATAGTAATAGTAGAATGTTTAGGAATACTAACAATGAAGATAAGAAACCTACTGAAGATATGAACAAAAGAAATGGAGTAATATGTTATAGATGCAACAAGATTGGACACATTGCTAGAAATTGCAGATCACAGATTAATCCACCTGGACCAAGATATGGAAGCAATGGAATCACTTTCCAGATATGCAACAAGATTGGACATGTAGCAAGGTTTTGTAGAATGAACAATGGAGTTTTTCATCCTAACCCCAACCCTAGAAATCATGAAAGAAGAAATGAAGATGCAGGTAACAGATAGAAAGGTTGTTGTAGCAATACAAATGAAGTGAAGTTTGTTAAAAGCACAGATCAAGGAGACATATTCAAGATTGAAGACAATCAGAACGTTGAAGTATCAAGTGGTAAGAATGAATCCTTACCTGACCTATCTCAAAGCACTTAATTTATGAAAAATATAGTAGATTAGGAACTTAGATTAGTGTAGAAGTAGATTTATGATGAATTAAGTCTTATGCAGATAATGGAAGGTAGTTTATGATATTATAATGCTATGGTTAAGAGCACAAAGAAAAATATTATGTTTTACGAGATCGCAAGAAGTTTTAAGTTTTGCAGGATAGCAGAAACAACTTTTTGGAAAGAAGCAACAAAAGAATTGAATGTGATGTTAGAACTAAGTGAGATTGAAGTAATAAAAGATTATGATCGATGTTATTTGATCATCAAAGTGAACACAAGTGTTAAAGAGATCAAAGAGTAGTGATTAGAAGCTTTTTGCAATGATTTGGTGAAGGATTTGAGCATTGAATCTACGCAATCCCTAAAATCATGAATTTGAGGTATTTTACTTTACAAATCTATGAATCAATAAAAGGAATTTGAAGTAATCATGCATGTATCTTTAATTCACAATATCAGAGATAAAAATAGACCTAGAATGAAGAGGGAACTAGTTGAACCTCTGGAAGAAGACCCTAAGTTAGCTTTATCATCTGTATTAGATAGAGTTTTACATTTAGAGAATGTAATAAGTTATCTGGGATGCAAGTTAGAAACCATTAGTGATAGTGATTTTACAAGTGAGTATGAGAAGATTTACAACTAGGACATGACATTGAAACAAGGATATGATCATTTGAAAGATAATGAGATTGTTAAGTATGCATTGCAGTATGAGTTTGATAATGAAGAATGCACTAAGATAATCCTTAGTAGAATTCATAATGGGAAGTTTTGGCTAAAAGATAGAGTGATAGACATTATAGCTGATTTGATTCATGAAGTCACTAGACTGTCTAAATCTGGAGCTATTCCTTTAAATGAGAAGAACATGAGAAAGATAGTCATTAATAACACTAATTCATCCTATAATGGAAAAGGAAGTGTAATTAGTAAGGTCAAACAACCTGATGTTAGATACCTATGCAAGATCCTAACAACCAAGTTTTGTGCAAATTCAAGAGAAGATGACATGGTAGCTGGAATGGTACACATAGCTTATTTGATGTGTGTTGACAAAGCCCTAGTTGATATGTGATGTAGGAGCATCCTGGGTGTAAGAGCAATCTTGCTTCACCAAATTTTTTTTTTTCTATTTTTATATTCAATAAGGGCTATTTTGTGCAGAGCTGCTATTTATGGAAAGTCACTATTTTTGGTAATTTTTGTATGTGATCAGAATGATCTGATTTCTTTCTTGGAGGTTCATTTTGGTCATTTAAGTCTGCCAGTAAAGTTTCATTGCCAGATCAAGTGTATATTGGAAGATATTGAAGATTTTTAGAATTGGGAGCAGGGTACAGAAACTTTGAACTCAGTTTTGAAGGCTTTAGAGGCCTCAAATGAGGTCAAAAATTTGGGTGACAGGTGCTTGTGTGGGTCAAGCCTGGAGAGCACTTTGTGGGGTTTCTGAAATGGGGTTATAATAGCCGATCGGGTAAACTGGTGATGACTTATGGTCTTCGAAAGTTGGGCCACCTGAAATGGTGGAAAATAATTTTCTTCAAAATTTTTGGTCGGGTTTAAGAGGTTATCTTGAGCTGACTATGATGTAATAAAATGTAAAATAAAATAATTCTAAGTTTGGTCGGCCTTATTGGCTAAAATTCTGGAACCTTCCCAGGCGGTGGAAAATTGCCTATATAAGGTGTTGGAAACAATTGTCTGAAGGAAATTGCTACTCAATTATGTATTGTCTTTGATGTCACACTATGTCATAGTCCGCAGCAATCTGCTTCTACCGAGCTCAGTCGGTCTGCCAGACAGGAATATTTAGTGTTTACCGAGTTCACTCGGTTGTCGAAGAAAAGTAGTATTTACCGAGTTCACTCGGTTGCCAAAGAAAATTTAGTGTTTACCCAGTTCACTCGGTTGCCAAAGAAAGTTTAGTGTTTACCGAGTTCATTCGGTCATCAAAGGAAAGTTAGTATTTACCGAGTTCAGTCGGTTATCAAAGGTAAAGGATTGTTGGTGTTTACCGAGTTCCCTCGGTCTCCGAAAAATTATAAAAAGATATGGTCACCGAGCACTGTCGGCCCTTGAAGGATTTTTGCAAATAGAGTTTACTTAATTCAGCCAACTGTTATACTAAATAGTGTCAATTTGACTAATCCAAAATCATATAAATAAAAGGTCAAATGTGAAAAATAAGAATAACACAGCAGAAGATTTATCGAAGAAAAGAAGGAAAGATATATGCGAATCTGTGAAGGATGTTCAGATATCCTTGAGGAGCAGCAGAGATTTATTCGATCAGAGAGGATCAGACTTATGCAGAACAGAGATCTGTAATCAGCAAGATAGTTGCATTATTATACAGGTCACTTTTTCATTGTTACCTTCTTATCATTGTAACAGTGAATTCTAAATCTCTCAACCGAGTTGGTTTAACAGCCATAATATAAATCCTCTAACAAGGTGACAATTCCATTGAATTTTTTTCAAGACCTCTTACCAGGCCACTCCTAGCAGGGTGTTTTAAATCCTCTAACAAGGTCACACCTAACAGTGTGTTTTGTAAACTTTTACCGGGTTGGCTTCTAACCGGGCATCACTTCAGAAAAGTGAAAATCAGTATCTAGATACATTGGTGGTTTTTCCCATATTGGGTTTCCACGTTAAATCTTGTGTCTCTTGTGTTCTCAATTGCTTCCTCAATCATTTACATGCACTGATGAATATCTAAAGATAATATTGCTAATACTTTCTGCATCTTCAAAGTTACTGCAATCTATTTACCGAGTGCTAAGATAGACAACATTGTTAAGATATCTTAAAGGATCTGCAAAGAATTAATTGTGAAGTGTTTTTATGGTTGACTAATTCACCCCCCCCCTCTCAGTCACTTCATCCATATTCCATCAATTGGTATCAGAGCTTTTGGTGCTTGCAGGAAGGGTTTCAAAGACCTAAGCTAAAGATCAGGATGTCTTACAAGAGGGAAATTCCAAAGCTTAACAGAGATAACTTTTCAGCATGGCAAGGTCTCATGCGACTTCATCTGGCTTCCATTGGTGATTCAGGATGCAAATACATTGATGAAGAGTATACAATTCCTAATGGCGCATTAACTGTTGAAGACATTGCAGATAAAAAGACTCACAACACCATGATGATAGACATTGCATCTGCTCTCAGCTATGAAGAATTTGATGATATTAAAGACTGCACTACTGCATATGAAATGTGGGTGGCACTGAAGAAAATATATGGTGGTGATGCAAATGTGAAGAGAGCCAAAGCAGAAAGCCTAAGAGGATAGTTTGACAAGATGAATATGAAGGAAGATGAAAACATTGCAAAATATGTTGAAAGAATCAAAGCAAGTGTAAGTGCAATTAGAGCTTCTGGAGGAACAATCTCAGATGAGACTGTTATAAGTAAGGTACTCAGAACACTACTCCCTATCTATGTAATAAGAGTATCTGCTATTCAAGAAAGAAGATGTGAAGCAAACCACAGTATAACCTTGGATGCTCTAGTTGGAAGATTGACAGCTTTTGAATTAGACAACTATGACAACTATGTTCCTAGTTCCAAAAATATTGAATCAGCATTTGAGGCCAAGGTTTCACTAAAGAAGAACAAGAAAATTAAAGAAGTTCAGACAGACAGTGAAGAAGAATCAGAAGAAAGTTCTGATAGTGATCTTGAAATTGTAGAAGCATTACTTGCAAAGAAGTACTCTAGAGGGAAAGGTAAGTATAAAGGTAAAACTCCTTTAATCTATTTTTCATGTGAAGAAATTGGACATATTGTAGCTAGGTGCCCAAACAAGCAAGCTAAGGAAGAAAAGAGAAGTCACAAGTACTATGGCAAAAAGAATTTCAAATCATACAAGGATAAAGGTAAGAAATCATGTTTTATGGCTAAAGATTCTGATGATAGTGAAGAAGAAATTGTCTTTATTGCCATAAAAGATGAATCTGATGATGATGAAGATAAGATAGCACTTATTTCTCATATAAGCAAAGATGATATATGGATAATAGATAGCGGATGTTCACACCACATGACTGGTGACAAGACAAAATTTGAATATCTAGAAGACTGTGACAATGGCAATGTAAGATTTGGAAACAATGAACCTTGTTGTATAAAAGGAAAAGGAAGAATCTCATTAACCAAAGAACTCATATGTGATAATGCTTACTGGGTTGAAGGACTAAAACATAATCTTCTAAGTGTAGCATAGCTAATCAACACTGGTTTCAAGGTTGAATTCATGAATGGTCAAGCAAGACTGCTGGATGAAAAAGGAAAACTCATTGGATCAGGCAAACAAACAAAAGGTAACCTATTTTATCTTGATCTCAATGAATATTCATGCTTTATTGCTCAAATAGAAGAAAGTTGGCTATGGCACAAAAGGTTATGTCATGTGAATTTTGATAACATGATAAAAATAAGCAAATTCAAGAAGGTTAGAGGCATTCCTACTTTGAAGAAACCTGACACTGGTCTATGTAAGAATTGTCAGATTGGCAAAATGAGTAAAACTAGTTTCAAGAGTAAGAACTATCAGTCTAAAGAAATTTTGGAAATTGTGCATACTGATTTATGTGGACCTATTGGAATACAAAGCTATACTGGAGATAAATTCTTTATTCTTTTCATTGATGATTATTCTAGAATGATGACTATTATGTATTTAAGAGAAAAATCAGAGGCATTTGAAAAGTTCAAATGGTACTTAGCAAGAGTAGAAAAAGAAACAGGGAAAAGATTGAAATGCTTAAGATCAGACAGAGGTGGTGAATTCATCTCCCATGATTTTAACAACTTCTGCATTGAAAGAGGAATCAAAAGGCAGGTATCAGCTCCTAGAACTCCTGAGCAGAATGGAATAGCAAAAAGAAGAAACAGATCTATTATGGATTGTGCAAGGACTCTAATGATAGAAAAGAACATCGCTATAAAGTACTGGAAGGAAGCTATCAGCACTACAGTTCATACCTTGAACCGAGTACAACTGAAGAAAGACACATTCAAAACTCCTTATGAATTATGGTATGGCTATAAACCTAATGTAAGTTACATGAAAATATTTGGTAGCAAGTGTTATATCTTAAAAGAATCCAGAAGAAATAAATTTGATGTGAAAAGTGATGAAGGAATATTCCTAGGATATTCTAGCAAAAGCAAGGCATACAAATGTCTGAACTTATCTACTCACAAAGTCATAGAAAGTATACATGTGAAATTTGATGAGTTTGCAGAAAAGACTGAGGAAGAAAGCAAAAGGGAACCTGAGAACTACAGAAGATTCGTTTACATTGAACCTGAAACATTGACAGACACAACTATCAATAAGGAAGCTATATCTACCGAGCCAAGCACAGTTACCGAGTTACAGGAAGAAGTTCAAACCGAGTCACAGGAAGAAGTTCAAACCGAGTCACAGGAAGAAGTTCAAACCGAGTCACAAGAAGAAATTCAGACCGAGTCTCAGCCTGAAGTTACCGAGCAAATATCTACCGTGCCTGAGCAACCTGAAGAAGAGATCCTAGAAGACAACAGCATGAATCTTTCAAAAGGCAAGGAACCTATACTAGCCAAATATGTCAGAAGACATCATACACCAGATCAAATCATTGGAAACAAATCAGATGGTACTATGACAAGAAGCAAGCTAAAAGGTACATGTCTACTTACTGATTTTGAACCTAGAAATATCAAAGATGCATTAGAAAATGAAAGTTGGATTGAAGCAATGAATGAAGAATTAGAACAAATACAAAAGAACAAAACTTGGACTCTTGTACCTAGACCTAAAGATAAGAATGTAATTGGAACAAAATGGGTATTCAGAAACAAACTGAATGAAGATGGTCAAGTATCTAGAAACAAAGCTAGACTGGTATGTAAAGGTTATTCTCAAGAAGAAGTTATAGATTATGGAGAAACTTTTGCTCCTGTTGCAAGATTAGAAGGTGTAAGAAGTCTACTTGCTTATGCAGCACACAAAGGATTTAAGGTATATCAGATGGATATAAAATCTGCATTTCTCAATGGAATTCTTGATGAAGAAGTCTACATTGAACAACCTGAAGGTTTTGTTGATCCAGACAAAAGGGACATGGTCTGCAGGTTACACAAAGCATTGTATGGTTTAAAACAAGCTCCTAGAGCATGGTATGAAAGACTCCATAACTATTTGATCCAGATTAATTTCAAAAGAGCTAATGATAACAGCAATCTGTATATTAAAGAAGGACCGGATGACAAAATTGTATTGGCAGAAATATTTGTGGATGATACAATATTTACAGGGAATGAGGATCAGTGCAAAGAATTTTCAGAACAAATGAACAGAGAATTTGAAATGTCTATGTTTGGTTTAATAAAATTCTTTGTTGGTCTTCAAATTCAGCAAAGCAAGAATGGTATATACATTACTCAATCCAAATACATTAAGGAGATACTTAAGAAGTTTGGAATGGAAGATTCAAAACCAGTTGGTACACCCATGTGTACTGGACTGAAACTTACCAAAAATGATGATTCAAAAGAAGTTGATCAAACCCTATACCGATCTATGATTGGAAAATTGCAGTATGTGGTACATACAAGACCTGATATTGCCTTAGCAGTCGGTATAGTAGCTAGATTCTCAGCAAAACCTAAGGAAAATCACATGATGGCAATCAAAAGAATCTTAAGATAATTAAGAGGAACTGAAGAGTATGGTTTGTGGTATAAATTTGGAGGCAATCTAGACTTGAAAGTATTTACTGATGCTGATTGGGCAGGAAACATTGATGACAGAAAAAGAACAAGTGGTGGAGCATTTTTTCTTGGAAAAAGACTGGTATCCTGGACTAGTAAAAAGCAGAATTGTACATCTCAATCCACAGCCGAAGCAGAATATGTTGCTGCTGCAGTAAACTGTTCAAATATTGTTTGGTTTAAACAGCTATTAGAAGGTATGAAGGTTGAAATCAA
The DNA here is from genome assembly GCA_027943335.1 of Chamaecyparis obtusa. Taxonomy (NCBI): domain Eukaryota; kingdom Viridiplantae; phylum Streptophyta; class Pinopsida; order Cupressales; family Cupressaceae; genus Chamaecyparis; species Chamaecyparis obtusa. Next base: position 473,315 of record BSBK01002983.1, on the reverse strand, counting down.
AGAACCAGTTGTCATATTTTGTGACAATACCAGTGCAATAAACATTTCTAAGAATCCAGTGATGCATTCCAAAACCAAGCACATTGCTATTAAATATCACTTTGTCAGAGAATTGGTGCAGGACAAGGAAATCAGATTAGAATATATTCATACAAAAGAACAGATTGCAGACATTTTTACCAAACCATTACCTAAGGATGCATTTGTGTATCTAAGAGGTAAGTTAGGGGTCATTCCCCTATCCGAGGCTCACTAAATACAGTTTTAGTGATGCATCAACCAGAACATGATTGAAAATCAACCTGTTGATGCAGCATATTAAAGGAATCATTGCATATGAATCAGTACTTGAGGTACATTAATTTTCACCGGTAATATGTGAATTGTCTTTGGCATGTGTTGTCAAAGAGGGAGTGTTTGCTATGTCTTTGCTATTACTTCAAGAAATTTTAAAATAGTCAGAAGGAAGAATTTTCAGGATACAGGAAGTTTGCTGACAGAGGGAGATTTGAATCCAAACCGAGCTAACTCTTTCAAATTTCTTATGGTATGACATATTGTGTTGCCATCAATGCCAAAGAGGGAGATTGTTGGAAACAATTGTCTGAAGGAAATTGCTACTCAATTATGTATTGTCTTTGATGTCACACTATGTCATAGTCCGCAGCAATCTGCTTCTACCGAGCTCAGTCGGTCTGCTAGACAGGAATATTTAGTGTTTACCGAGTTCACTCGGTTGTCGAAGAAAAGTAGTATTTACCGAGTTCACTCGGTTGCCAAAGAAAATTTAGTGTTTACCGAGTTCACTCGGTTGCCAAAGAAAGTTTAGTGTTTACCGAGTTCAGTCGGTCATCAAAGGAAAGTTAGTATTTACCGAGTTCAGTCAGTTATCAAAGGTAAAGGATTGTTGGTGTTTACCGAGTTCCCTCGGTCTCTGAAAAATTATAAAAAGATATGGTCACCGAGCACTGTCGGCCCTTGAAGGATTTTTGCAAATAGAGTTTACTTAATTCAGCCGACTGTTATACTAAATAGTGTCGATTTGACTAATCCAAAATCATATAAATAAAAGGTCAAATGTGAAAAATAAGAATAACACAGCAGAAGATTTATCGAAGAAAAGAAGGAAAGATATATGCGAATCTGTGAAGGATGTTCAGATATCCTTGAGGAGCAGCAGAGATTTATTCGATTAGAGAGGATCAGACTTATGCAGAATAGAGATCTGTAATCAGCAAGACAGTTGCATTATTATACAGGTCACTTTTTCATTGTTACCTTCTTATCATTGTAACAGTGAATTCTAAATCTCTCAACCGAGTTGGTTTAACAGCCATAATATAAATCCTCTAACAAGGTGACAATTCCATTGAATTGTTTTCAAGACCTCTTACCAGGCCACTCCTAGCAGGGTGTTTTAAATCCTCTAACAAGGTCACACCTAACAGTGTGTTTTGTAACCTTTTACCGGGTTGGCTTCTAACCGGGCATCACTTCAGAAAAGTGAAAATCAGTATCTAGATACATTGGTGGTTTTTCCCATATTGGGTTTCCATGTTAAATCTTGTGTCTCTTGTGTTCTCAATTGCTTCCTCAATCATTTACATGCACTGATGAATATCTAAAGATAATATTGCTAATACTTTCTGCATCTTCAAAGTTACTGCAATCTATTTACCGAGTGCTAAGACAGACAACATTGTTAAGATATCTTAAAGGATCTGCAAAGAATTAATTGTGAAGTGTTTTTATGGTTGACTGATTCACCCCCCCCCCTCTCAGTCACTTCATCCATATTCCATCATAAGGAAGGCTATATTATTGTCTTAGGTAGTTCAGAATAGTTCTAGGTAGTAGATCTAGGTATTGATTCGAGGCTTTGTCCTACAGAATATTGTAAGGGAATGCCCATGTGGGTTTGCATATTGTAATTCTGAAAGTTTGTAATTCCACATTTGTGGAGATAATAAGAAGCCAATTTTCTATTCTTGCATATTATTGTTGTTGTTTCTCTATTTATGTTATGTGCTTGTGGTATTAAGGGGAGCACCCTTCATCAATATGTGTGCAATTTTGAGAATTCAACTGTTTGAGAACTTGGAGAAGATTAAGAAGACAAAGTGTATACACTTAAAAATGGCTTCATTAATTGATTAAATATTTATTATTTAATTAATATTGACTTGATAAATTAATTAAATATTTATTATTTAATTAATAATTATTCATCTATTTGTTAAATAAATTATTCAATTTATTTAGTAAATTCACTATAGTCTATTCCTCTATCCTAAGTCTTTTGATTAGTCTTATTAAAGTGATTTAATTAAATACACAATCATCTAAATATGACTAAGTTCCCTAGTCCACCTCACCTACCTAGTCACCTAACACATCACTTTGGCTAAAATAAATAATTATTATTAATTATTTATTAGTAATTATCCTCACCCACACATGTCCTATTCTTAAGGGCTATGTGGCCTCATAGGACTTGGTCACATGACCACATGTCCTCTCTTAAACCAAGTCAAGAGACATGCCCTATTCCTAAGGGGCTTCTCAAGCCACCTCTAAGGGTCAAAGGTGACTCATAGGACACTTGTGCAAAGAGTCCTCATGAGGAAAAGGTCTCTCCCTCTTTCTCTCTTTGGTCTTTATGAGACACTTGACATGTGTCTTTCCCTTCCACCTTATTCTCCTCCATGTCAATGTGAGAGGAACATCATCCCTATTCTCCCTCTCACATTCCAACTACATCCCCCTTTATCTCAACTCCTTCAACCAAGTCAATCCTAGCCCTAGGATCTTCCACCTTTCATTCTCAACCATAGGATTGTGCCACCTAGGTCTAGATCCTCCAAAAGTTGATAAAAGGAGCCTCATTTCCCCTTTGTGAGCTAATAGGTATTTGTAATAGGAATTCAAGCAATCAAGGAATCAGGCATCCAAGCATCCAAGCATCCAAGCATTCTAAGAGCAATCAATCCATATTATCATCATTTCATTTGCATTCCATCCATTAGATTGCATAAGCTATTGTGCACTCATTTCATAGAATCTCCACACTTTGGTAGCATCTTGGGAGAAGGCTTTATTTGGAAATCTAAGAGCTCAACCTCTTTAAGAAATCAAGGCTAGGAGGACAATGGAGACAAGCTGCATGGTAGGTGAAGGTAATTGATTTAGTTTCATCATTTTATAGTTACTTTGTATTCTTCATTGTGTTGCATTAGATTGATTTATTGGATTTCAATAGTTAATTTATCATCTCTAGTCATTAGACATCTAATTTGCATACATTTTTGGTCTAGAAGGAGGGCCCAACTGGGTTTTTCACTTTCAATTTTTAGTTTTCTGTGTGTAGATTTTTCTACAGGATATTTTAGCGCATTCATACATGATTCCAGTGCATCTGTTCATTTTTTCTACGCATTCATTTTCTAACACCATAATCACTATTTCTCTTTCGGCATTTTCACTTTCTATCATATTTCTGCGCATTCGTTAAACTATTTTTCACATATGTATTTTTCTATTGCGCATCCATAATAGTTGCGCATATACATAATCTCACTATGCATTGGTATCTTTGTGCTACACATCCATATTTTTTGTGCATTTATCAAACATTACTGCGCATTTAGTTCACTGTTCTGTGCATTTTTCATTTGCTATGGTAGACTTCAGTTTTACAGTTGTTTAAATTTTTAGCTAACATTTTAACAAGTGTCTATTCATTCTAGTAGTATTTAGGCTATTTTACAAGACGTAATCTTGAAGACCCCATTACTAAAATTTTTTCTAATGGTTTGATTGTAGATTGCCAAGGGGTTTGCAAAATAAACTATAATCTCATTTGGGCTTAAAATAAGACATGTTTTTGCTTTGTGTGTCTTCTTTAGCATAGAATCAAGTGTCTATCATGTTTTTCTTTTTAAGCTATTTGTAATCCCAAAATTATAACAATGTATCCTCTCCCCTCGCCATTCATGGACCTTGGCTGTAAGAGAAATTGTTATAATTTTTAGAGCGCAGTCTTTGGTGGGAAAAGAGGTACTCACCACAAGGAACGACCCAATCGGTAATAGGCTAAAGCCAAGCCCTTCCAAACCAGTATATAAAAAATACTACTATGATTAGTCTCACATTAGATAGGTGTGAATTCATTGTGGCAACCAAAATCTCCTCCAGTACCTTAGTGGTGCGCTAAAGTCCTACTTAGTAGAGGTGAAAGCCTTGCTTTGAAAGGATTGGGAGAGCCCCCTTAATTGGGAAAATGACTTGATCACAACCACCTGAATGGATGTCCTTACTAGAAGCTTTCATTTAGTGGCCAAAAACCTTCTATTTGCTGGCTCAAGGGGTCACCCAAGCCCATGAAGACCCCCCACATTACTCACGGTTCATAGTAGAGATAACAGTTCTTTGGGAAGTAATGACCCATTGAATTTGAAACTTGGCATGCCTGAGAAGTGAGTGCACTATAAGGAGGAGCCCGTGCCTCCAAGTTCCTAGGTTGTTTGTTGTGGATTTGCATGGTTGGATTTTATTATCCTAGTGGGGATTCAACAGATATCGTCCTTACCAACCATAGGATTGTAAGCGTGTTTGTGCATTCATATTAGCGTAGTTACATTAAAATCATTTCTATCTTGCGTGTGTGTGTTTATGCATTTTTCATTCGCCAAAAAACTAGAAAACATAAAAAAATCAAACAAAATTTCAAAATCTTGCAGTCCAAAATAATTAGAAACAAAAACTTGTGCATTCATTCCAATCTGTTGTGCATACATTAAACTATCCTACACATTTGATAATTTTTCCATGCATCGGTCACAATTTGCTACACATCTATCTCATTTTATTGCACATTTATCAATCTATCTTGTGTATTTGTTACTGAGCATTTATAACAGTGAGCATTTCCACAAACTTTGCAGTTTTCAAAATTACTTTTTTAGATACCCATTTTCATCCTTAGTAAGATTCTATAAAAATAGTCGAGTTACACAGACCTCTGATCTTTAGTTTGACCATTTTCATCATGTTTCATCATTCCTTCATCAAGACTTATCACATCATTTTCTTCCAATCTTTTAAATTCTCAATTTAGTGTTGAAACATTACCTTATCTATCAGATTTTGATCTTTGTGAGTTTACCATATCAGGATATATCATCCTTAACCACCAAACTTACTTAGGTTATTATCTCTTAATTTCCCTTTTGTCATATCATAGTGAGATTTATACCTCCTATTGAATTAGAGTTTATCAAGTTGTCTTATCACTTTTCAACACGTTTCAATATCTTTTCTATTAATCACTTTCCATATCTTCTCATAAAAAATCTTTCATCCCACAATCAATTTTCTCAATTTTATGGTTCAAACTCGATCTCAGAAACTCAAACAAGCCATTAATCTAGAATCCCTAGACAAGATGGAAGGATATACCAGCAACAAAGAAAACTTGGTCAAAAGAGCTTCCTAAGAAAACTTCACTTTTTACATCCAATGACGAACCCACCGATGATGAACTTAGGGAAGCTTCACAAGATCCTCAATTTTATCATGTCATGGAAAGACTCTTAGGCTTGGATATAGAGATGTATTTCCTCATGCTTTCTCAACAAGGAGCTAAGTTACCAAGTGATTTTGATGTTTCCCATCTTAGAGAACTAGTTTATGCAAACAATCAAGAAAACCCTAAGGGTTCTCAAGATACTCATGGAGAAAAGGAACCCAATCAACAATCCAATGCTTCTCATAGCCAAGAATAACACACTACTTCTCAAAATGATCAGCAAAACCATTCTTCCCAAAATCATGCTTAAAAAAAAATGCTTCCCACAACAATGTTTCCCAAAACTCTCAAGGAAACACGTTATCTTTGGATCCTGTTCTACAACAAATCTAGATGCTTCAACAACAAATCGGTGACATCCAAACTAGATCATCAACAAAGAAGTATTCCTTGGATGATATATGTCCTTATCCTTTTGATAAGAACTTAGCAATGATTCCATTCCCTCCTCATTTTAAGGTACCAAAATTTGACAAATACAAAGGGAATTCAGATACACAAGACCATATTTGTGAGTTTTGTGCTACTTGTATTGAAGTCACTCACAATGACACTTATCTTATGTGACTATTTCCACAAAGTTTAGGAGGAAAAGCTATGGAATGGTTCTCCAAACTACCCCCAAGCATCAAATCTTTCAATGAGCTTCTTGACAAATTTGTGACTCATTATTCATATAACATCAAACATGAAGTCACTATGCTTGATCTTTGTAGTGCACATCAAAAGAATGGAGAACCCCTCCTTACTTTTTTGCAAAGATGGCATCAATTTTTTGCCAAATATCCATGAATGATTCCTGAACAAGAAAAGATGGATATCTTTGTGCATAACCTTACACTAGAAATGAGTTATAGGTTACAATTGCAATCTCCACCAAACTTCAATAAGCTCATAGAAAATGGTATCAAAATTGAGGAAGACATGGTTAGAAAAGGTGAGATAAAACTTTATTCCAAGGACAATGTTGGGTCATCAAATTCCAATCCCAACAACTATAACAATGACAAATCAAAATTCTGGAATAAAAACAAAAACATTGTCAATGATGGGATTGTTGATAATCATAATGTCAAACCAACACAACCCCTTCTCAATCTCACAAGTCAGGCCAATGCTACTCAAGGTACTTACATCAATCAATTTGTAAATCAAAACCCCAACAAAGATTCATCTAAACCATGATTTCCTTTTATGTCACCTTGAAGAAACTTTACTCCTTTAGGGGAATCTCTCAAATCAGCATTACGAAAGTTAATCAAAAAGAAACTCATTACACTTCCTAACATGAAAGATTTCAAACCTAGAGTGAAGCCTTCTTGGTGGGATGAGCATGATTATTGTGAATTTCATAGGGGCAAAGGACATAAAACCAATGATTGCAAAAGGCTCAAAAATTTAATTCAAGACTTAATTGAAAGTGGTGAAATTAGTGTTGATGGACATACCTCAAATGAATCACATACGGCTTTCAAAGATCCACTTCCTGAGCATGAAAAAGGAGGTTCTTCCAATACTAAGAGTGACAATCAAGCCAATTATAATTCCACTCCTTATCGATATGTTGGTAACATTTCTGAATGTCATCCTTCTAAGTATTATGCCAATGTCATTACCATCAAAGGAAAATTAGAGAGTCAACCAGTCCATGTTACTACTCATTCTCAATCCAAAGTTACTCTCCAAGGAGTCCAATCTAAACCAAATGCACCTCACAACAAGTCTGTTTATGTCCCAAAGTCTACAATGAATATTTCCAACCAATACAACCTTTTGGAACAACTCAAGAAAACACCTACCTAGATATCCATCTTAGAGCTTTTGTGTCTATCCCCATCTCACAAAGATATCCTTGAAAAAGCTCTCTTAGAAACCCAAGTCCCCACAAATCTAGATTATGATCAATTTCAAGCTATGGTGGGCCATTTAACAACCCTGTATTACCTATCCTTCACTGAAAATGATGATGTAGCTATTACCCAACCTCATAATGCTCCCCTAAATATCGAAGTCCTTGTCCAGAGTCACAAAATCAAACAAGTACTAATAGATGGAGGAGCTGGCTTAAATATTTGTACATTGAAACTAGTCCTTGCATTGGGATTCTCTAAAACTATTGTTGATCCCAAGAATAAAATCATGATAAAAGCTTATGATGAGGAAGAGCGGTCATCCAAGGGGTCTATTTTTTTACCAATCAGAGTAGGTCCTATAATCAAAGATGTACCTTGCCAAGTCCTAGACATGGATCTTGGTTATAACATTCTCTTGGGAAGACCATGGATTCATTCCATGCAAGCTGTACCATCAACCTATCATCAATGCTTGAAATTCCCTCATAATGGTTAGGAGGTCACTATCAAAGGAGACACTAATCCATTCTAGTATTTTAGTTCTATGAAGACATATAACTCTTTGATACCTTATAACTATACTAGATCTTCTACAACTACACCCAGTGATCCTAGTAATATAGCATCAACTTCAAAATCAAATGGGATCAAGATAGATATAAAAGAAAGAAGTATGGGAGAATACACTTTAGGTCAAGCTCTTTACATCATAGAGTTACCTTTATCTCCTAGATCATATGGTAGATCTTTGATCACTAAAAAATAATCAAAACCCCCTTCAACACTTGTTTATGACACATTTATAAGTGGGGGCACAATATCCAAAGAGGCAGCTGAGCATAATGCTACTCATTTTCTTAAGTCACAGAGGAATGAAGAAGATATCAAACATGAATATATATCACCTGATGTTTATGGTAAAGGGTATACTTTCCTACAAAAGATGGGATACCAAGGTACTGGACCTATAGGGTTATAAAGAGAAGGTGTTATCAAACTGATTTTGCAAAATCCAAACTATCAAAGAGACACTACAGGATTAGGATACAAAGGAGAAGGACCAAGAGAACCAAAAGGAAAAGCAAAGATCACACCTTTTCATGAGATATCTAAAGCTCCTGCTTTACAATTCAGAAAGAATGGTATGTATGTAGATCCAAAGAAACAAAGGATAGCACATAGAATCATTGATAGACTTGGGGATAATGATGATTCTAACTCAAATGATTATGAATGGGATTCATTATCTAATTGTACTAAAGAGATAGGATTTGATGTTGTCCATCAATATAGTAACGATTACCATGAGGGAGAGAGTTCAAGGAGTGACCCACTAGGATTGGTCCCACATAATACTACTCTTGTCGATTGTGAGGGAAGTGAGTGTTATCTTGTGATAGATGAATTAGATGAGAGTATGGAAATAGACCTCACTGATACCATCATAAACCTTGACAAATTTTCCATCAATACCATCTTTGCCTTTGAAACTGACCCGAATGATCCAATGCCCCTTGTACATCTTGAACTTATTGATTGGGATTCTCCCAATCATCCAGAACTTGATGTATTCCATAATGATGATGCAATCATTAACTATCTTGGAATCAGAGATCATTTACCACTAGGAGATCACAAGTCAAGATTTCTAATAGATCTCAATGACATGGCCTACTTTGGTGAGAGTGCCAATCCTTTCAGTCATAAAAATATAAAAATAATCAATAGATCTAATGGTGAAAACCACTTAGTGGCAGTATTAGATCCGAAAATAGTAAAAAGAAATGACACATCTGATGGTGAAAACCTCTCTGAGGTGCTCGATGATGGAAGGATTGACACTCTTCCCAACTATCTATATCGAGAGCAATTTGCTATTCTTATAGAACCAGTAGTACCTCTTAACATTGGAACATAAGAGTCTCTACGCATCCTTAAAGTAGTAGCATCCTTGATAGAATCAAAGAAAGAAGCTTTTACAAAAAATTTCAAAGAGAGACAAATCAACTTTGCTTGGTCCTATGCTGATATGCCTAGCCTGGATCCAAATCTCATTATGCATTATTTATCTATCAGACCAGGTGTAAAACTAGTTAAGCAGAAGCTCCACAAGATGCACCCCCACATTACGCTAATGGTTAAAGCAAAATTGAAGAAGCTCCTAGATGTTGGATTCATTCAAGCTATTGATTATGCTGAGTGGATTTCAAATATTGTCCTTGTCTCAAAACTAGACAAGTCTATTAGGATTTGTATTGATTTTTGAGATCTTAATAAAGCTTGTCCAAAAGATGACTTTCCTTTGCCAAATATTGACATTATTGTTGATCTGACAGCTGGGCATGAGATGTTATCATTAATGGATGGATTTTCTAGCTATAATCAAATAAATATTGTGCTATAAGATCAAGAAAAGACTACTTTTACTTGTCCATGGGGTACATACTACTGGAATGTGATGCCTTTTGGCCTCAAAAATGTTGGAGCAACTTACCAAAGAGCAATGACCACAATCTTTCATGATATGATGCACACCATTATGGAAGATTATGTTGACAAGATTTTAGCAAAATCCAAAGACAGAGCTAGTCATTTGAGAGTGTTGGATAGAATATTCACCCAGATGGAAAAGTATCAGATTTGACTCAATCCAAAGAAATGTGCATTCAGAGTTACCTCTGGTAAACTGCTAGGGTACATTGTCTCAACCAAAGGAATCAAAGTAGATCCAGAAAAAGTTAAAGAAATATTGGAGATGGCTTCCCCCACTAACATCAATCAGTTAAGATCCTTGCAGGGATGTCTCCAATCCATCTAAAGATTTGTTTCCCAACTAGCAGATCAAAGTCATCCCTTTCAACATTTGTTGCATAAAAATATCTTATTCCAATGGGATGATCAGTGTGATGCAACTTTCAATAAAATCAAACAATATCTGGTGAATCCTCCAACTCTAATGTCACCAATTCCAGGCAAGCCACTCTTGCTCTACATTTCAGCTATGACAGTTTCACTAGGTGCTCTACTAGCTCAATAGGATCATGAAGGAAAAGAAAAAGCCATCTATTATATCAGTCACACCTTAGTGGGATATGAGCTAAACTATTCTCCTATAGAAAGAGCATGTTTGGCTATTGTTTTTGCATTAGAGAAGTGGTGACATTACATGTTGTCACATTCAATCCAGCTCATTGCAAAGATTTATCCTTTAAAGTATCTATTAAGCAAAACAGCACTGACAGGCAGATTGGCTGACTGGGTCATGCTACTTAGTGAATTTGATATTGAATATGTAGACATGAAAGCTATCAAAGGTCAAGTGATAGTAGATCAGCTAGCATATGCTCCATTAATGGATGACCAACCTATACACATAGATTTTCCTGATGCACACATCTTGGCTTTATCTACACAAACCTAGCAACTATATTTTGATGGATCGTATACTCAACAGGGTTCAAGAGCTAGTATTCTTTTTGTCACACCACAAGGATACACAATTCCAAAATCTTACAAGCTGCTCTTTCCTTGCACCAATAATGTAGCAGAATATGAAGCCTTGCTGATTAGGTTAAAGATGGCTTTACAATGGAAAGTAATTGAAATAAATGTCTATGGGGATTGTCAGTTGATTATAAACCAAGTGAATGATGATTATTAGACTAAAGATGATAATTTATTACCATATAAACGTATGGTTGATAACTTCAAACAATATTTCTCAATCATCACTTTTGAGCAGATTCCTCAGCATGATAACAAGGCTATCAATGTGATGGCAAGGATTGCTTCTTTGTTTGATATAGAAGATACCAAGGTCCATTTTGAGTTCTTGGTGGAATCCCTGACTTGTCTTGCATATGATGATCCTGATATGAGTATTATATGTCATCTAATTGGACATGACTCCCCAATCTATGGAAAAATTTATTCCTATCTAAAAAATGACATCCTACCCCCTGACTTATCCCACAATCAAAAACAAACTTTTCTCTGCCAAGCCTCCCACTATGTCCTAATATCTGATACCCTTTATCGGTGAGGTCTTAACGGTACTCTCCTACGATGTCTCAAGCATGATGAAGCTCAAAATGCCTTACGAGATGTACATGAAGGTATTTTTGGGACACATTCCAGTGGTCCCTCTTTGGCTAAGAAACTCATGTGTGTGGGTTATTATTGGCCTACCATGGAAATAGATTCCTTTCATTTTTCTAGGCTATGTAAGAAATGTCAGATACATGGAAACCTTATTCATACTCCAGTGCAAGAGTTACATCCTTTTACAACTACCTTTCCATTCAGTTGGTGGGGGCTTGACCTCATGGGCACTATCAATCCTCCATCTTCCAATGGTCACAAATGGATCCTCACTGCAATAGAATATTTTACTAAATGGATTGAGGCCATTCCATTGATAACCACCATAGGGAAACAAATATCCATGTTTATCTTAAATTATATCATTTTTAGATATGGTATACCTATGTATCTCATTATTGATCATGGGAAACATTTTCAAAATTAGGACATGGATGAACTATGCACAAAATTCCATATTACCCATAACTATTCTACCATATACTATCCCCAAGGAAATGGCCAAGCTGAGGCATCAAATAAAACTATTGTTAAAATCCTACAAAAGACTATCAATGACGTTGGTCATGACTGGCATATCCAACTAAATCCAACCTTATGGGCTTACCAAACCTCCATTCATACTCCTACTGGAGCCACCCCATACTCCCTTATCTATGGATCTGAAGCAGTCCTGCCCCTCGAGGTCAAGTTGCCTTCACTTCGTGTTACTCTCAAAGATTTGATTCTTGATGAAGATTATAGAGTTGCACGGTTGACTGAACTAGAACTGCTGGATGAACGCCGTTAGAGGGCTTATGATCATTTGAAATTCTATCACTAGTGTATGTCTTGTTAGTATAGCAGCAAGGTAAAGATCAGAGACTTCCAATTGGGTGACTTAGTCCTTCATGAAAATCCAAAGAATCAATTGCATCATGAAAAGAAGGGCAAGTTCGAACCCAATTGGTTAGGTCTTTTTGTAGTTACAATAGTTTATGGTTCTGGGACTTATCAATTGTCCACACCTAAAGGAGATCCTTTGGATGAACCGCTTAACAATATCCATCTCAAGAAATTCTATCCTTGAAATCCCAATGCAAGGGCTATGTATATATTTTGTAAATACAAAAAATTATAAAAATAAAAATAAAATCAAAAAAATCAAAAGAAAATAGCAATAAAAGCATGTGGTGAAAACCTAGAAATAGGCACCATGTGTATCAAGTTAGCTCCTTTATCTATTAGGATTAGTTTGTCTGTTCATTGTATATATCCACAATAAAATGGCTAGTCAGTCCCCATACTCGTGATGTATATATCATAATAAAATGGCCAGTTCATACACCATCCATTGTATCTACCCATAATAAAATCCCATCATAGCTTGATCATTTGTGATGGTCTTCATCCTAGTCTTGTTTCATCTTTCTTCATCCATAATAAGTTAGTCCATCACCTAATTGGGGGCATGTCCTTGACCTAGTTCAGGAAGTGGATCTATGATAGTCATGACTCTTAGCGGACACAATGGAGTATTTTCACCAAACAAAGCAAACACAATCAATTGTTCTTTCACAATGATATCTTTATGATGAATCAAAATCTATGATCTCTCCTTTGAAACATGACTGTTTATCTATTGAATCTTGACTATACATCATCTCAATTGATCACTATATCTTACACTATCTTTTTGGCAAAAGAAATGTATATTCATGACAGGCATGTTAGAATGATTTGTTGTAAATTATGCATTCATATCTGGATTTCATTGTTATCATGTTTCCTATGCTATTCCATGATATCTTTGACATGAGTTTGAAACTCTAAAATGTCATTGATTAGGATAACCATGATGGGGCATGGTATTTTCTTTGATTTCTAATTATGGGATATTTTCCAAGGAAATTGAAGGAACAAATAATTGGGGTGTTTGCGCATAAGTGCCTTCATCCATTTAATAGTGTTGACAACATCCAAATCATGTTTCTCTACATATGCTATTTATGGTGATATGACAACATTCAAATCAAAAGTACAAGCATCTGTACCCTCTAAAGAAGAAATCAGTCTTACTCTTGAGACTGGAAAGAAGAAGCAAACTAGATCTTTGTTTGAGGATTTGGGAAAAGAAGTGCATGATGATGATCAGATGGAATTGATCACATGTTTGAAAAAAATCATTGGGAAGAATAAGAAAGTTAAAAGTCTAGAAGGATGTCTAAAGGACCTAACTGAAAAGCTACAAAGTATTGTGACCACACAGATTATAGAAGAAAACCCTATGGACAAGGAAAAGAAAGTGATGAGCACTTTTGATGATGAGTTCACTAACCTAGCTGATATTGAAAAAGTAAAAGCACATGCAGACAATGAGGCTAGAATGTTGTTGAACATCATTCAGTACATCAGCAATGATATCAGTACTCTTGATATCTGTATCAAAGATTTGAGGAAAAATTTGGAGATGGGAAAAGCTTTGTACATACCATGTACAAAATTAGAGACTTTGACAACTGAGGAAGATCAAAAGATAAAATTGAAGGAAGCTGAGATTTTGAATGAAACAAACCTTCTATCTAACCCTAATGTGAAGGTCAGTAATGTTGAAAAGAAAGTTAGGAAAATTTTTGATGAAATCAAAATTTTACAAGATAAGAAAGACAGGAAGTTGAGGAGATATAATCTTTTGAGAGAGCATGTTACTATGAAGTTAAGTGTCATTGAAGAGCAGTTAGAAGATTGTCTTACCGCTAAGACATCTTTTCAAAAATTCAACTTTGAAAACCTCCAAGCTTGTCAAATAGCATCTTATGGACTGAGTGCACTACTCAATGTGGTTGATTCCATTAAGAAGTCATGGGAAAAGGAGATAGAAAACATGAAGATAGATTTTGTAGATTGTGTTGCAAGCCTACCGGCTTTGCAATAAATACATTGAGGTATAACTCTTTTTTGATACAATTTTGTAGCCCTCCCTACCATTATTTTGTCATTTTTGTCAAAGGGGGAGAGATACTTAGTAGAAAATTGATAGTATATGATAAGATTTGATAATCTTAGGGGGAGTATTGTATTATAGATAAGATTTTTTTTTGAGTTATAAAGATAGTATATATATGTTATACTATGGCCACAATTTTGTCAATTTTGAGATTTTGGCATTGCACATTTAGCCAATTTTCTCATATGTTGCCACCAATGACAAAGGGGGAGATTGTTGGCAATTTGGATGAGTTGATTGCATAAATTTTGTCATTATGGAAACATATGATCCACATGAAGATCACACAAATTAGAGAGAAAGTATGACAGAGCGCATTGCATATTTGTCTAAGTATGAGACAATATTTTTACCAGTGTATCCGGACACAGTTTTTGTTTGTGACATTGACTGGAGTGAGTTCAGTGCTTGCGCACTTGAACATAGAATCTATGGTAACTAATGATGACCCATCTAAAAGTGCAAGTCATTACAGCATGTACGAAAGAAGTTATGATAGTTTTATCGAAGACAGTGTGAAGCCAATAGGACATACGAAGGCAGAATTGGTGAAGAATTAAGGGATTATTTTGTTTATCAAAATAATGTCTTAACAATATAAAGGGATGACATCTTTGATTTTTACTCTTGGTTAAAGCTATTGGTATATATGTAAACATATTTCTAATTTTAAAGAGTAATAAATTGTAAAAAGCAGCAAGCATTTTTAATAGTATGATGCGAAGTATATGAAGCATATGTAATAGCGATAGTGAAAGATCAGTGAAGAGATATTGATGCAAGAAAAATAAGGTTATGTACCTTGACCTATTTTTTAATTAGTTTATATTGTACATTACTTGTTTGGGCAGTGGTCTTAGCTGGTAATCACATTTTGTACTACCAACTCCTAACAGGATTGAGGCTTCTAACAAGGCCTATAGTCCCTTAATCAGGACTGATACACTATATGTTTGTAATAGACTCCTAATAGGGTCAACATCCTTAATAGGATACTTTTGATTAGTGGATCTTTGTGGGTACCATCCCCACCAGAGTTTTCCCTTGGTCAGGGTTTCCTCGAGAACAAATCATGTGTTATGAGTTCTTTAGTTTTATTGCTATGCATGTTGTTTAGCTTCTTATGTTATGCATGTATAAAGATAATTTTTTATAACCATAATTGGGAAAAAGATAAATTTTTTAGAATACTGATTCACCCCCCCCTCTTAGTATTCCCTATTTCTAGTAGAGTGTCCAACTTACACTTAAGTAACTTGCTAACATATTCTTCTGTTTCTACCTCAAATATCTCATAGCCAAGAGGGTCTATGAACTCTTTTCTAGGATCCACTGCTTCAATATAGGTAAAGTCAGTATCCACCATAAAAACATGTGTCATCTTTATATTTTTCCACAAGAGACTTAGGGATCCTTGATCTGCTAGACATTATTCTAAAATGTCTTAATAACCAGTACTGCACTCTCATTTACACTATCAATAATGTGTCTTCTATATACTAGGTTAATCCTTTCCATTGTATTTTGCCCATCATTCTAGTCATTTCCAATGTTGTGAGGAAATCTCCTCAATAGATGAAAAAACATATAGGTGATTAAGGATGAGAACCTAAATTGTGTATACTTATTTTTCTTAATCTTCTCCAAGTTCTCAAACAATTGAATTCTTAGAATTTCACACATATCAACTTGTACACTATCAACACACATTAGATAGGCTACATGTACCATTATAGCTGCCATGTCATCCTCTCTTGAATTTGCACACAACTTAGTACTTAGGATCTTGCATAAGTATCTCACATCATCTTGTTTGATCTTACTAATCACAATTCCTCTACCATTATAGGATGAATTTTTGTTATCAATGACTATTTTTCTAATGTTTTCTCATTTAATGGAATAGCTCTAGTTTTAGATAATCCAGTGACTTCATGAATCAAATCTACTATAATATCTATCACTCTATCTTCTAGCCAAAAATTTCCATTATGAATTCTACTCAAGATAATCTTAGTGCATTCTTCATTATCAAATTCATACTGTAATCCATACTTAACAATTTCATTATGGTCCAAATATTCAAAACCTTATTTCAGTGTCATATCCTGATTGTAAATCTTTTGATATTCATTTATGAAATCACTATCACTAGCTGTCTCTAGTTTGCATCCAAGATAACTTTTGACATTCTCTAAGTGTAAAACTCCTTCTGGTATGGATGATAAAGAAAACCTAGGGTCATCTTCCAAGGGTTCTGTTGGTTAAAATCTCTATTTTTTCCTTTTGCCCTGAAAGCCAAGGATGTTCTTGAGGAGATTTTTAAGTCTTTAGGGTTTCCTAGGTCTAAGTATCTTCAAAATAAAAAGAACCCTTGTTTAACCTTTTGGCCTTCTATTTCTTCGTTACTTTATCAGGTCACTTAAGTTTTAAATAAATCATGTGTGCTTTAGTTTTCCTCAGTTAGTTACTCAGTCTCCCAAAGAAATAAGAATATTCCTAAAAATCTAGCGATTGCCTGAAAGCCCTTTGTCACCTGATCTCATAAGCACTGTGGAATATTCTTTATTATCAAATGACTTAGTGATTGCCTTTTAATCTCTAGGTCTCTGTAAGTCTTTCTCAAGATCTAGCGACTACTATGATAAATTTTGAAAGAAAAGAACTATAGTCATGTGATCTCTAGATGAAATCACCTTTGGTTGGGTTGTCTTTGAATGATTTATTAAAGTGATGTATCTTTCAGTGATTATGATTTCCTCTTTGGTCACTGAATCTCTAAATGAAGGTGCGGTCTTATTTCAAGTTAATCACCAGGTCTCCAGGTCTTCACATAGTTAGTTATTTCATTCAGTGATTTAGATTTCCTTTGGTCATGTTATCTCTTGATGTGGCAGTTATATCCTACATAGTCAGCGATCCAGCAACATGATTGTTTCTAGGTCTCCAGATGTAGCGGTTAAGTCATAAAGGGTTGAGAGACTTAGTGTTGGCCAATTGATGAGGTTTTGATCAATGGACAACATTTAATCTCAGGATTAAACTATGGTTTAGAAAATCTTTCAGCGACTCAAAGAATAAGGTATTCACCAAGTCTCTAGATGTAACCAAGGTTAGATAAAGTATTTCACGACTGGGAGATACATACAGTCACATGATCTCCAGATGATGCCAAGTTAAAAGGAAGGATTAGTGAGCTACTTCATCTCAACCATTGATTTAATCTTGATCTTGTGGTGGTCGTGACATCTCAATACCAAATTTGGTTTATGAAAAGCTTTTAGCGATTAACAATTTGCCTATTGTCACCAGATCTTGTAATAAAAGTAAAGGGTGGTCTTAGTTGGGTGATCTCGTAATGTGAAAAATCAAAGATGGACTAAAGAAATTGACTATAGTTGCGGAGTCTCTAGATAAAAAATGTAGTGATCACTTAATCTCGTAATGGGTTCATAAAGTCAAAAATATTTCTGCGACTACGAGAAGTCCTCTAGTCGCCAGGTCTCACAAGCATTTTAAAGGCACCAATATTATTCTATGACCGTGAGACCTTTCTCTAGTCACCAAGTCTCTAAATAATTGAATTTGAATTTCTTGAGCTATGGCTAGTAAATTGGGCTCCGTTTGTGTTGAGTAATGGTAGAGGTGATGTCTTTGATGACTTTTCAGTGTCAGACATGGTGATGCATTCAATGCCATAGAATAAAACAATTAGAGGTCACTCATTTGAAGGTTACGGAGCAATTGTGAAGAGTACAGAGTGCAAAGTTTTTAGAGCTTTCTAGAATTACAGTGTGACTAGTGATTTTGCAAAGAATTTTTAGTATTCAGTCAGAATGAGTCAAGCAGCTGGAGGCAGAGCTTCAACCAGCTGAGGGTCAAAGGAGAAAGTGAAAGAAAGTTATTCAGACGGGTTCCTCACTCTCTTGTCAGGATCTTCACAGAACAAAAAGGTCAGTGATGATTATTTTGTGGATGAATTAGCTTATTGCAGAGATGCTAAGACTCCTAAGGTCACGGGCATGTATTTATTCAGATATTTTTATAAGAACCGTGATAGTGCAGTACCAGTCTCAAACCCTTGGACATCAGGGTTAGCTAAATTAATTATTCCTAAGGTCTTTTTAGATGTAGATGCATTGCTTATGCTATATCAATAGTATGATCCCTTGTCTAAAACTATTAGAAAAGAGGATGGTTCTCCCTTGGTAACCCTATACCGGAATTCATTCATGAATGCTTTTGGAATTCAAATCCCTATGGCCACTAAAATAGATTTGCAAGCCCAAGAAAATAGATATGTCAGAGAGGCTACATTGGTCTCTAGGGAGATTAAGAGCCATATGTCCAAAGAAAAAAGGAACTACATTGTACCCATGGCTGGGTCGACTCCATATTTTTACAAAGACCTTCAGTTTTACATGAAATACATTGCATATGGGATATGCTAGGTTCTGGGAGTCGATGCAGGCCGAGAGAGGATCACCTCTGATATTTTGATGTTGTTTATGGATTCACAAAGTCATCTGGTGAGCCAGGGATATGATTATATTAGATATGTGATAAAAAGAATGCATGAGGGTTTGTTGTCTTTAAAGAATTTCACACCTAGTTCTACACCCAAGTTCTTACATTATTATTTGTTGATGCACCTTATTGTGTATCATAATTATAATCTTATAAATGTGGAGGATCTCTAGCCACAAGTGATGTGGAATGGACAGCCCAACCTAGTGCAATTTTGGTTAGGAATTTGGAGTCCTTCTTGCCCTAGGCAGGATTTTGGTGCTTTTGAAAATTGGATTGTGTATCCTATTCTCCAGAGTATGGGAGTCAATTGTACAAGGTTATCCACCAAGGTCTTGCAATTGGTGAGACCCCAACAATTTATTGATAAGTGGACCAAGGGTCACAATTGGGGGGATATTTTTTATGAGAAGGGCTATGCAATGATTAGGGTTTATGGATTCCCTCAGCCTCCCCATCTGCTTCCATTTTTTGTCCCACCAAGGATTTCATTTTTAGAGTTTATCTAGAAAATCATGCTAATAGATAAAGAACATTTGGCTCCCCACAAGAAAGGGACTTTCACACCTCGGCACTTCAAAGTGCACTATCTTACAATTGGGAAGGGAGCTTTCAATAGGGTAAATGATTGGTTAGAAAAATACAGGATGTTTGCAGCACCATATAGATATGTGGATATAGAAGGTTTCATAGTTGCTGCTAGGAGATATTACATGCCTACCATTCCTTTTAATAATTAGCATGAGGAATATCCAAAGGAAGATGTGATCAGAAACATCATTGAAAATGATGAGGTAGAGAAAAGAGTACAATAATTGGATCGATTATTTGAAATTGAGAAACAGTTAAAAGGAAAAGGGTTAGTATTTGGGGATTTCTTTCCCACTTTGCCTTACCTCCAGAGACTTGAGAAAATGATGGCTCAATTTGACACATTGGTAGAATCCATGAAGGATCAAATTGATGATACTAATAGGGGTAAAAAAGGCCAATCTGATTTTGAATGTGAAGAAGATAGTGATGGTGGCTACCTAATATATAGCCCACCCCCTATGGAGAAACCAATGATTGTAGGGGCTAAAGAAGGAAATGAAGCCATTGACCTTAGTAAGTTACCCAGCTCTGATGATACTGCTAAGCCCCTCAAGAAAAAATAAAGGTTACTCATTGGGAGCCTTCTGAAAGAAAAAGAGATAGAGCAGGTGCCCTCTTTATAGGAACTGGTGTTCACCATCATGAGATAAGAAAAGTAGTAAGAGAGGCAAAAAGACAATGGAGATATGAGACTGAAGATGTTGAATTTCCTTTGACCCTTGGCCATGATGAGAGGATAATTGAGTAGGATGCATTCCTAAATGATGATAATTTTGTTAATTCAGATGAATTCAAAAGCTTCTTAGTTTGGCACAAGCAATAACAGGTTGCATCTTGTGTGCAAATAACTGAAGAGGGTCAAGTGCTAGATGAGGTAGTACAAAAGCTCAAATAATATAGCCTAAAAGCTAAGAGTTTGACCCCAAATGAGGCTAGATAATTGGTAAGACAGAGCAACATGCTGCTTGTGCCTGGGTGGAATTTATATTTTGATTTTATAATTGATCAAATAAAGAGACAAGAAGATGTCACTCTGTCTTCAGAAACCCAAGTAGGGGACATCTTTAAAGGGTTTGGGTATAGCCCAAAGAATCATGCATTAGCTATGTGGAGTCTATACCCTAAAGACAAGAAACCACAAATTTTGAATGTAAAAGAGAAATTGGAAGGTGATAAGATTGTGTGGTCTATCCACAATACAAGGGACCTTGAGATATCTCAGGTCTTGAACCAATTTGTGAAATTAAATGAGGATAAAAAGAAAATAGCTATCTGAGAGGTATGGTGCTCTATTGAGTGACTATAGTGCCCTTGTAAAGGATAGGGATTTAAAAATTATAAAGGTGACAGCATTAGAAAAGCATGCAGAGGAGCTACAACTACAAATTATCAATACTCTTGTAGTAGCTCCTGCACCTCTTGAGCAACCTGTATTGATTGAGGCATAAGAAATGACAGAGGAGGAGGTGGTCGTAGAATTGAAAAAGATAAATGATGAGAAGAATGAGGCTATCTTGCAAGCCCTATTAAACATTCTGCAGCACATAGTAAATGTTATTAAGGATAGATTTGATCTTGTTTTTAATGCTTATGGAAAATTGCCAGAATTGCAGAAAGAGGTCAATAATTATGTACAAATTTTGAGTGGATTTCATACTGTTTGGTCTATCAGAGCACCACTTTTTGAAAGGTTGATATTTGCTCAATCTTTGGGAAGTGACATTCTGGAGATAGTTGTGATGGTTGGTGAGGAGATTGATAGAGTTAAAGCCATATTACCACTTTTTAAAGGTAAGGAAAATCTAATTGAGGCTAAGATAGCCATGATTAGCTCCTGTTCCAACAAGTTTATCCCTTCAATCATGAATACAGATGGAACCATAAAGAGTCTTGATCAGTTGAGATCGGACGCTGATTTTTCATTGCCTAGGAAGGAGGCATTTTTGGGTGAAGATAATAATGTTGATTTAGAAAGCTTCAACAAAACCCTAGATGAAGTGATTAAGGTAGAGATAGATCTCACCAAATTTGTAACAGATGTCAAGGCAATTACAGATGTCAAGTGGTAGAGACAAAAGGCACAGCTACAACTTGTCCAAAACTTTAATTGGCTGTCAGATGAAGAAGTAACTACATGGTATGAACTGATAAAGCCCAAAAAGGTTAGATCTACTATAGTTGACTTGGACATTTTGGATGAAGAATGAGGAGGATATCTAACATACCTGACACTTGATCTTAGAATATAGGGATGATAAGCTATCATTTAAGAATGGTGTAGGTTAGCCTAAAATGGCAGTCACCGTATCTCATTAAACTTAAGGAGCTATCATAAATGCTTGTAGTTGAAGCTGTCAGTTTCAAGCATCCAAGGATGCAGAATAATCCAAGAATGTTTCATTCTTCCACCGCCTAAGGGCTTATTGTATTTTATTTTATGATTTGTCTCTTGTGCTCTTAGGGTTAGGGTTTTTCGAGCACCCAAAGCTTGTTGCATTCCCATTCATGAGGGAATTCTAAGGTGGTTGAAAAGGGGATATAAATAGATTTGATAACTCATTTTTGAGGGGTTGGAAAGATATAAAAAATTGGAACAGAGTTGTTTTGAAGCAGACTTCCAAGTTTTGTGTCTGGTCTTCTAAGTAACAGAATTGTGAATGTAATTGGCAAGTTGGTTTTAATACAAATACACTGCAACTTCTGCCATATACTGTTGTTGTGTCTCTACCTTTATATTATACTCTTGTATGTTTTACATGTTAGGCATTTAAAATATACCAGTTGTAAAGCAACTTGCTTGATTGATTTATGAGTTTCTTTCAAGGAAAGAATTAAAAATTCTCATAGTTCTTCTTGAAGAGTAAATATAATTGTATGGATTTTTGATAATAACAATGTTTGGTTAATAGAATATTTTGTAAGGCAATCTATTTGGATTTGTGGCTGGTATGCAAGGCATACTGTTGTATTTCTTTTAAAATTATCTAGTTGATTTGCATTTGGATTTCTTTTACCCATTAGATAAGGCACTGGTTTGGTGTTTGTTTCTTATGGTTTTATCTTTCATAGATATTTAGAAGAAAATTGAAACTTTCACATCAATTATCAATACATTTTTTATTTCATGTTTACTACACAAAATAGATAGGACTGTTCCTAAAATACACAGTCTATATATCTTGATTCCTTGAAGAGAGAATCATTTAGGTTGCCCCTCCTTAAAAGGAAGAAGGATGAGAATCCTTAAATCACTGATCCTTGCTTTATTTGCAATCATATTCTGCTTGGTTAAGCTCTATGTTAAATTGATCCTAGTCATATGCAGAGTGTTTTATAGATTGATGCATTAGAAGGATTAATAGAAGGTCAGTGTCCACTCATGTAAATACTATGTAATCAGTCATCATTAAAAGGTAATACCTGCCTGAGTATGTGGAGCTCAAAAATGAAGGAGGATCTTATCCAATCCTCAACAATTAGGTCTTTCTCTTGTTTGAATCAGCCCCAAGGAGCCTAAATTCATTATCATTTTGACCCTACAAGAAAAATCCCTAATAGGTTCTACTGGTTCCTTTTTCAATTTAGGTCTATTCTTATCTCTGACATTGTGTATTAAAGAAACATCCATGATCTCTTCAAATTCCTTTATTGATTCAAAGATTTGTCAAGTAAAATACCTTAATTTCACAATTTAGGGCTTGCATAGATTCGACACAAAATTCTTCTCCAAATCCTTGCAAAATGCTTTCAATCATTGCTCTTTGATCTCCTTAACACTTGAATTCACTTTTATGATCAAATAATACTGATCATAACCTTTTATTAATTCAATCTCACTTAGATTTGACATCGCATTCAATTCTTTTACCGCTTCTTTCCAAAAAGTTGTTTCTGCTAACTTGCAAAACTTAAAACTTCTTGCGATTTTGCAAAAAATAATATTTTTCTTTGTGCTCTTAACCATAGCATTAGAACATCATAAACTACCTTGCATTAACTATGCAAGACTTAGTTCATCATATATCTCCTTCTACCCTAATCTAAGTTCCTATTCTACTGTAATTTACATAAATTAAGGACTTTGAGATGGGTCAGGTAAAGATTCATTCTTACCTTTCAATACTTCACCTTCTTGAGTACCTTCAACGTTGAATATGTCTCCTTGATCTATGCTTTTGATAAACTTCACTTCATCTAATTTACTACAACATCCTTTCTGACTATTACTTGCATCTTCATTTCTTCTTGCATGATTTATGGGATTAGGATTAGGATGAAAAAATCTATTGTTCATTTTGCAAAACCTTGTTGTATGTCCAATCTTTTGGCATATCTGACAAACAATTCCATTTTTTCCATATCTTGGTCTAGGTTGATTGATTTGTAATTTGCAGTTTCTAGCAATGTGTCCAACCTTGTTGTATATATAACATATTAGTCCATTTCTTCTGTTCATATCTTTAGTAGGTTTCTTATCTGCATTTTTAGTATTCCTAAACATTCTACTACCATCATTATTCTCAATAAATTTAGGTTTCCTACATTCAATAGCTCTATGTACAAAACTATGACAATTGTAACAATAACCATTAAGAGGTTTAAATTGCTTACTTGTGCAATCTCTCTTCATATGGCGAATAGTATTACAAGTAAAACATCTACCTTTGAATTCTCTTTGCATACCTTTGGGTGATTCCTCTTGCTTTGGTGATTCTTCTTCTTTAGGCGTATCTTCAAATTTGTTGATCTCATTAGACTTCTTCTCATCCATACTTTTAGATATTTTTAGATTTGGTTCCTTGCTTTCATCATTTTCTTTAAAAGTGTTGAATTCAAGACTAGTCTTATCATATAATGGTTTTTGATAAGATATTTGTTCATCAATCTTCTCACTAGTTGAATATAGCTTTTCAAGTTGTTGTTTGGATTGAGTCAGTTCACCTTTCACAATCTTCTTGTATTTCTCAAGTTCATCATACTACAAATTTACTTTCTCAAGTTCAAATGTTACTTTACAAAGTTTAGATTTTAGTCCTTCATTTTCAGTCTTTAGACTTTCATTCTCTAATTTCATATTTGTTTCATTCTTTCCATTTCCATCTTTCAAACTAAGCTTCAAATTTTCTATCTTCAGTTCATGCTTAAGGATCTCATTTTCTTTTTCTAAATTGTCATCACAATCTTCAATAAAAACTTTAGATTCCTTTTCAGATCTTAGATCTTCCAATTTGTTTTTCAGTTTCTTAATGAGGTTCTTTACATCATCATACTTTCTTTTCAAAGTATCTTTTTCAATAGTAAGCAAGTCAATCTATTCAAGAGCTTCTTCAAGATTCTTCTGTAGTTGATCCATATACATAGAGATCTTACTCAAGCTGCTAGGCTTTCCTTGAATGATTCTTTTCTGAGTAACTAAGCTCTGATACCAATTGTTAGAAATAGGGAATACTGAGAGGGGGGGTGAATCAGTATTCTACAAACTTTATCTTTTGCCTAATTATGGATATAATAGATTATCTTTATACATGCATAACATAAGAATCTAAACAACATGCCTAGCAATAAAACTAAAGAACTCATAACATATTATTTATTCTTGAGGAAACCCTGGTGTGGATGGTACCCACAAGATCCACTAATCAAAAGTATCTCTTGAAGGATGTTGACCTTGTTAGGAGTCTATTACAAGCATATAGTGTATCAATCCTGATTAAGGGACTATAGGCCTTGTTAGAAACCTCAACCCTGTTAGGAGTTGGTAGTATAAAATGTGATTACCAGATGAGCCCACTGCCCAAACAAGTAATGTACAATATACACTAATTACAAAAATAGGTTAAGGTACATAACCTTATACTACTTGCATCAATATCTCTTCACTGTTCTTTCACTATTGCTATTACATATGCATCATATACTTCGCATCACTATACTTCTATTGTCAACTCTACTTTTCTTAAAATTACAATTACATTTATACACATAACTTTATCCAAGGGTTAACATCTAGGATGTCATACCTTTATATTTTTAAGTCATTATTTTGATAAACAAAATAATCCCTTAACTCTTTACTAGTTTTGTCTTCATATTATGTCCTGTTGGTTTGACACTGTCTTCGGTAAAAATATCATAACTTCTTCCGTACATGCCGTACTAACTTACAATCTAAGATGGGTGTTAGATATACATCATAGAGTCTATGTTCAAGTGTGAAAGCATTTAACTTACTCCAATCAACATTACAAATAAAAACTGTGTCCAGGTTCACTGGTAAAAATATTGTCTCACACTTAGACAAATTTGCAATGCACTCTGTCATACTTGCTCTTTGACCTGTGTGATCTTCATGTGGATCATATGTTTCCATAATGAAAACATCTATGTAATCAACTCATCCATATTGCCAACACCTTACATTAACTATGCAAGACTCAATTCATTCTACTATAACTTCTACATTATCCTAAGTTCCTATTCTAATGCATTCTTTATGAATTAAGTGCTTTGAGATGGGTTAGGAAGAGATTCACACTTACTAGAAGATACTTCACCTATCTAATTACCTTGTGTACTAAGTGTGTCTTCTTGATCTGAGGCTTTAAAAAATTTCACTTCTTCTGAATTACTACAATATCCTTTTTGACCATTGCTTTCATTCTCATTTCTCCTTGTATAGATTCTAGGATGATAGTTTCTCATGTTGTTCATTCTGCAAAATCCTGCTGCATGACCAAATTTGTTACATATTTGGAAAACTACTCCATTGTTTCCATATCTCGGTCCTGTCTGGTTGATTTGTGATCTACAATTGTTGGCAACGTGTCCAATCTTGTTGCATCTATAACACACAACTCCATTTCTTCTGTTCATATCTTTAGTAGGTCTCTTATCTACATGGTTAGTATATCTAAACATTATACTACTATTATTATCATTAGATATAGGTTTCTTACAATAAATAGCTCTATGTCCAAAACCATGATAATTATAACAATAACCATTGAGAGGTTTGAAATGCTTACCTATACAATCTTTCTTCATATGTCCAAAAGTATGACATGAAAAATATCTACCTTTAAATTCTCTTTGTGTACCTTTAGGTGCTTCATCTTCTTTAGGTGGATTAGGTATGTCTTTAGATTTGTTAGCTTCATCAGGTTTCTTTTCATCTTTGTTTTCAGAGACTTTCAGATCTAGTTCCTTGCGTTCTTCACTTATCTTAGATGAGTTAAATCCAAGACTAGTTTTATCATAAAAAGGCTTTTGATAAGATATTTGTTCATCAATCTTCTCAATGGCAGAATACAATTTTTCAAGATGTTGTTTAGACTGAGTCAATTCACCTTTCACAATTATATTGTACTTCTCAAGTTCAGCATACTGCAATTTGGTTTTCTGAAGTTCAGATGTTACTTTACAAAGTTTATACTTTAGATCTTCATTTTCAGAATTCAGATTTGATTCATTCTTTCTATTTCCATCTTTCAAACTTAACTTCATATCTACAATCTTTAATTCATGTTTAAGGATCTCATTTTCTTTCTTTAGATTTGAAATTTCATCACAATCTTCAATTTGAATTGTTGGTTCTTTCTTTGATTTTAGTTCTTCCAATTTTTCTTTTATCTTCTCAATGAAGTTCTTTGCATCATCATATTTTCCTTTTAGAGTATCTCTTTCTTTAGTAAGAATATCAATTTGTTCAAGAGCTTCTTCAAGGTTTTTCTGTAATTGATCCATATCCATAGAGATCTTACTCAAGCTGTTAGGCTTTCTTTGAATAACTTTCTTCCAAGTAACTAAACTCTGATACCAATTGTTATAAATAGGGAATACTGAGACAAGAGGGGTGAATTAGTATTCTAAAAACTTTTACTTTTTCCCAATTATGGATACAACAAATTAACTTAATGCTTGCAAAACAAAGTAAACTAAATAATATGCAAAGCAATAAAGCAAATGAACTTATAACACCATGTCTATTCTTGAGGAAACCCTGGCCAAGGGAAAACCCCAGTGGGGATGATACCCACAACTAATCCACTAATCAAAAGTATCATGTTAAGGATGTTGACCTTGTTAGGAGTCTATTACATACATATAGTGTCTTTATCCCGATTAAAGGACTCTAGGACTTGTTAGAAGCCTCAACCGTTCTAAGAGTTGGTATTATAGAATAGAATGATTAAAAGATGATCTCACTACCCAAACATGTAATATACAATGATATCAGACTAACAAAAAGGTAAAGTACATAACCTTTCACTACTGTTGAATAGCTTTCCTATTTTGATTTAGCTTTCTAGCTTCTTTGATTTCATATACAAAGTCTTCTTATTTTTCTTTTACAACATATATCTTTGCATCATATCATTATAATAACTTATTACACCATACATATCTCTTTGCATCACATACTTCTTACATTTATACAAGTTATTAAGAATAATAACTTTACAGTTGGCTTTACAAAACATAAACTCTTTCCAATATACAAAACTAACTTCTGCTTCCCAAGAGTTAACATCTAGGATGTCATGCTTGTAATACCCCAAAATTGGGATTTCTGCTACACTTTTCCATGTGAGGAAGTAAGAGTCTCACATGTGATTTCTCTATCACACAAGGCTTCATGCCTATTCATGCAAGAGATCTTCCCTAGGGAGATTCTCTCGCGCGG
Source organism: Chamaecyparis obtusa (assembly GCA_027943335.1). Lineage (NCBI taxonomy): Eukaryota > Viridiplantae > Streptophyta > Pinopsida > Cupressales > Cupressaceae > Chamaecyparis > Chamaecyparis obtusa. The sequence goes on along the minus strand of BSBK01002983.1, from coordinate 444,984 downwards.
CTTCGACGGCCTCTTCGCATGAGCTCGCATAGGGTCCCCATGTGAGGAAGCCCTCTTTTGGTGTTTTCTTGCATGAGACTCCTCCCTAGCCCATGTGAGGAAACCATTTCCTCATGCCAAATCTTGCAGAAAAATTCTAAATAGCCCTAAATCTACCTAAATCTACTCAAAAGTGTTAAAAAATTTGAAATGCAAACTAAGTTATCAACTACTCATAGGTGGGTCATAGTCTGCCAACTGGCTGTGTCATCGAGAGAACTTGAATCGGTGAAAAATCATTGGTACACTCTCCATTTCACTCTAAGCTCTCTAAATCACCAAAAGTCATAGGTTACAAATGAATTGAAAAATGACCCTTCCGGGCCTTATATAGGTTTTGACCTAATTTTCAAAAGTGCTCCATTTTGTGTGAAAACTTCACCCTTGGCTAAATCAACTACTCTGAATCCATTTTCAAGTTCGAAATTGATATCTGACATCTCTATATGTCTCAAAATCACATTTTAAATTTCTTAGGATCGATGCAATCGGATGCTTGTGCAAATGACCTTTTGATGTTGTTTTCTTGCCAGAATCACATCACATCATCATTTTCTCAACTTCTTCATCTTTTTTATCACAAGTCAACTCTAGTCAATTATGGTCAACCATGGTCAAACTTGGTCAAATGGACCTCTAGGACCTCCAGATCGCTCCAAATCACTTTTGCATCTTCTCGATCTTCTGTAATTTGTTCTGAGTTCTTTTGGATCTGCAATCTATTGCTGTTAATCATCATATGACATATTTTCTTTTGATTTTACTCCCGTGGGGGCAGGATGATTACATCATTGAATCCTATCGAATTAGTCTCAAATCAATTTGATCTAAATCAAATTCCCTCATCGCTTGGGGCATCTCATCACTAGGGACATATTTGCACCTTGCATCTTGTCATCTTGTCATCTATCTATTAGGTATCTAAGAAATCTAACTCGGGTCCTTGAAGATCAAGCTTCATTCTGGAGTTGGATCTCGAAAGCTCTCTTTTGATCGGTATCTGGGCAATCTAACCTAGGTCTCAGAGGACTAAGCTTCATTGTGAAGAGTCCTAAAAATTTTCATTAGTTATCATTTAATTGATGGGTATTAGGGAAATCTAACCCTGACTCCTAAAAATTGAGCATCATTTTGGGGATAGTCTTACTAAAGTGGTAATCTCACTGATGTCTTCATAATCTAACTTAGACTTCAGAGAATCAAGCTTCATTCTAGAGATGGTTCTACAACTTGATATGATCTATGTCTTAGAAATCTAACCTCGACTTCTGAGGATTAAGCTTCATTTTGGAGATAATTCTAAAAATCTCATCAATTGTCACATCAGACTATTCTTTGAATCAATGTGCAGCTTGCACATCAATTCAAAGAGGGGAAAAATGTAATACCCCAAAATTGGCATCTTTTGATCCTAAACAATTTTGGTGCATTTAGTCTCATTTCTTCAAATTTCTACGTCATCAAAGTCCTATTGTATTAGGCAATTCTGTCTCCTAATTGACTTTACTTGACCTAGTGTAAAATGGAGAAAACCTCAAATTTGCATTAATCACATGCCATATTTAATTCCTAAATATTAACCATTTATTGGCTAAATAAACCCTATGATTGATTAATTTAATTAGAAAGTCCTAGCAGTTTAATTAAATCAATTCCACCCCTTTTAGCTAAAACACGTCAAGAGGAATTAAATAATATTTAATTATTTAAATGGATATCATCATTTGAATTTAATTATTCAAAATAATTGGAAAAGTCACTCATGAGGCCATATTTCATTTAATTAATTAAATATTCTCTCCAAAATGTTTCACCTCTCCCCAAGGAGATGAAGGGTTGACCGTTTCTTTACAAGAAACTCTTCAATCTCCACTTGGGCTTCTCTATAATAGAACCCTCTCATTCCTCATTTGAGGAGGCAATATTTGAGTATCAAAACTCTGGTGAATTATTGTCTCATACTTTTTCACTCAAAGCTATTTTCACATTGCATATTAGAATAATTTCCATCTCTTAGAATAATGATGCATTTTTTCTTAATTTAGTTGCTTTTATTTGCTATTAGATTCATTTTCTTACATGCTTTTAGACTAATATTGCTCTCTCATTTTAGCATAAAATCTTAAATTTCATATTAGCTTAAAAATCCTCCATTCTAGAGTTTGGTCTATGGTTGTTAGACTCTCAATTCTGAGAGTTACTCAAAACCCCACCTAGATAGGAGGTAATAGGTCGATTCATACAAGAGTGCGAAATGGGTAATTTCAAATTCATTTTTGTATGTGGTTGACGAGTAATGACTATGTTGAAGTCTATGACTGAATAAGAGGTCCACATTTAGCTATAAATAGTAACAACATAGCAATATTTTTCAATAGAATATATGCTATATACACAAGTATGTATACATAGTTGTATATACATTGCTTAATATTTGAACTAACATAATCATGAAAATGAAATCATTTCTACTTAGGCTATAGGAAAGGTAAAATCTACATTATTTCATTTTCCAAATAAATGCTAGAAATAAACTTTGCATACATAGGAAAGAGTTTTGCATTCATACGAAAATATAACTTTTTCATGCATATAGAAAAACAAACCAGCAAGTTAACTTTTACATTTCAAGTTTAAGGAATACACTTTTGTTTCATTTTCATGTTTTAGAATACATAGAAAATTTTAGGAGTAACATTTCGCATTTAAGTACAATTTTTACAAGCATTTTACATGCTATTAGGCATTTACATGACCTTTTACACAACTTTCAACACATGGATTTTTAGCCCTTTTTCAACATAAAAACTACAAGTAGGAAAATATCTAAATCTTCTTTTTCTTCAACAAAACTAGCAAGCTTTATCTAATGAAAATCTGCAAAAGAAAACCACTTGATCATGGAGGCTCACCTCCCAACCTAGGCCATTACATGGCCACCCCCGAGCTTGGGGAAACAAACATGGATGTGGGTACAAACATGCTTCAAACATATATACACCACAAACACCAGCAAGCACATAATCACATAAAATTCCCATCCCAAGGGTTTTACACAATGGGTCCGTGGACCCATAAGAGGGGTGAAGGTGGAAGATACCCAAGTAGGAGAAGCCATAAAAATAAAAAACCATGCCTTAAACAAGACCTAAAAACAAATACCATTGCATTCACAAGGCCATCACAAAAACACCATTTCTTCCATTTTCCATACATAAGAATTAGCACTTATGGCCCCCAAATAAGTAGATACAAGATAAGATGGCAACATGGAGCCCATACATCCATTCTTTATCCCCTTCCTCCATGAGGAATGACTCTACACTAAATGAGAATTTCCAAATCAAGACCTTCACCCATCAAGGCCCTCTTCCCTTCCAAGGGTGAGTTTAGCCTTTCACACCCCAACAAAACAAGAACACAAAAACAAACAAATAATTAAACTTGAACAAGAAGCCATGAAAGGTAAGCACAAAGCTTCACACAAACCATATACAACTTCACACCAAAAACCATATTGGGTTTCCACATTAAATCCTAGTGTCATACTTGTGTGAATATTATTTGATGTGTTATGTTGTTGAAAGTTTTATATTCTACAAGTTGATTACTTTTGGATAGTGGACTGCAAATTTTATGTTACTGATATATTCAATAGAGACCAAGTGAATTTTTGAATAGATCCAAGTTTTTTGAAGTGTTTAAAATTTGAATTAGTACATTTGGACCTAAGGATAACTGATTCACCCACCTCTTAGTTATTCTAAAATCATTCTAACAAAGACAATAAATAAAAAATTTACTTGGCCATGCCAACTCACATACACATGTGCCAATTGACACCATGTAAAGTAACATCACATCACTACACACATGGTATGCCAAGTAGACATAATGTAAAATAAAAATAAACAAAATTTAAATAATACATCCAAACATTACTTTACAACATTATTACATAACAATGAGGTTATTTCTTCTTTTGGAGTTAACATTGGCTTTACAATATTTTCACATGCATCCATCTTTAATTTCCCCTTATATAATCCATGGTCAATTTCTTGCACACTATATAAAAATATTAGTAGATCATGAAAGATCAAATAACATATACATATAAAATACATCATAAATAATCACACTCAAATACATTATATAATCCAACTGCATCCACACTATATCATAAGAAATTCACATAATCTCAATAATAATTTCTTAATTTTAAATCAAGTTAATTCAAAACACATAAATATATCAACTAACCTAACTCATTAACTATGATCATCTCACATAAACTCTTCTTGCATAATCATGAAATTAAGGCGTAATATTCTAAATTAAATAATTCCTTAAATACCATAACATAAAGACCTAAAAATCAAAGCATGGAAAATATTCCTAAATCATCTACAGACAACATTACAACTAATTCTCTTCTCTCGCATCAATATAACATCAAGGCATAATAATCAGAATCTCCTTCCAAACATTAGGGCCTAATAATCAACTTTCCATTTAATACACATCACAACATAATATAAATTCAAATGGTCATTTATGTAAATATTTACATCCAATAGTAACATTTCAATATTCATAAAGGGTACATTCTACCTACTCATTTATCGACTCAACACACCTTTCCTACTGTATTTATTCTAGAAATTACATACACATGAAAAACAAAATTTAAATACATTAGAATATATATTTCACCTTTTTATTATTTAAATTTCCTTGTTTTAATTCAATTTCCACAAAACATGCACTCAATTTTACTATCATAAAGATAAGTTGAATTCAATTAATCCTATTTCAAACATAGAGCATCCTAGATTTATTGACATGAGTACATAAGCAACATAAAAAAGCATATGTCACAAACAGTGGTCAAGCCTCTATCCATCAAAATATAAATCCATAATGTCCCAACATAGATTTTCTAATAACATACTCTATAATGCAGAAAAGAATACAATGATAGGATTAGGGTAGGGTCCCTCAATACACATATCACAATCCTAATGATAACCTCCCGATTAACGCAAGATAGATGAACAAGGTGCTGTTAGGAATGGGAACACTGAGAGGGGAGGGGGGGTGAATCAATGTTCACTATATTTTAACTTTTCACTTTAATCTTTATGCTGAAATTAAATGCTTAAGTACTGAAATAAACATTCACATAAACATGAAACATGAAATCAACACATGACGCTGATATGATCACGGGGAAACCCAAATAGGTAAAACCCTAGTGGGAATTGACAACCACTAATATTCTGCACTAGTGTTTTGTGATCCTTGCTAGAAGATCCTTTACCCTGTTAGGAGTAGCTTTACAATGCTTTAAGTAAAATAGACCTTGTTAAGGGGTGGACCCTATTAGGAGTCTTTTACAATCATCCCTATTAAAGGAGAGGATGCATTGTCTAATAGCTCACTACTCAAGTGGTGAAGGCTACAACCTTCTGATCTCAGATACACACTATATCTACAGGATGAACTATCACTGTGACACTGCTTGTTAGATCAGTTCCTTTTATGTGTTTATGCTTTGAACTCTTGCAAAGATCTAATACATCTTCTAGTGTCTTTGCACACTTCTACTCTTCTTATCACAACTCTATTTCAACTCCCATACCAAATACAATGGGTGCAACTTATATTTATGCACTCATTCAAAATACACAATTAGGTGGGTCCTATAACTAATTATAAACAATGCTTCAAAATGAATTGGCTTAAGTGTGCTTACAATTATACATATAAACATGTCAGAAACATAAATACAATGGGAACATAGCCTTTACAACATTACATTATAATCACAAACCAAATTACTAACTGTCAGCTCCATGCTCTGTTCTCTGCTGGCACACACTAGCTGTGCAACTTCAACTAACTATAACTTTCTCATCCTTGCATATCTACTTATGTGCTCATAGACTAAGCATGAGTATAGTCTTAAAAACTTAACTTTTAGGGGACATACCATAATTCATCCATACACATGTGTTTTGATGCTCTGAGCTATAGGAACTTTGTACACTGTCTAGTCTTCAACACTTAACTCAATTCTGATCTTTTCATCAACTGCACTAACTCCAAACTGCTATATGAATTTTTTGCCATAATGAAAACACTATATCTAGTCATATACTTCAGTATAGACAACTTGACAACAATATCCCCCTTTTTCATTGATGGCAACAAAGGAATATGGCCAAGTTGCTAACTGTCCCTTAATACAAAAAACTTGTGTCTTCTATACATTTTAATACATACTCTTATATCTCCCTATACATGTTATAATCCATATTCTAGATGTAACTTCCCCTTTGAAATTAATGAAAAAGGTGAACCAAAAAATTGTATCTGCACATACTTACTTAGGGAAAACATTAGGATATGCTATCTTAAGATTCTGGATCTCCTTCTTCCAAAAAGTTATCAAAGAGTTAACTATTTGGAGATGGGTGCATAATTCATATTGAAGCTTCTCCATCTTCTTCAAATCTATGCTTGGACCTTGATCATAGGTTACCATTGTGGCATCAATCTCCTTTATGTTCTGATTGAGAATGTCTAGTGAGGGTGCAAGAGCATTCGTCAACTGAGTCTGTCTAAACCTTATCTTTGCCACCTCTTTCTTTGCCTTCTCAATTTTGTCCAATTGACCCTGGTAAACATTATTACACATGTTCACATTAGTGGATGAGTATTTCACTAAACTCTTCACCTATTCAATCATAGCTTCTGCATCTTGTATTGTCTTAAGATGGGCATCAGTAAGCTTATCCTGATCCATGTAGTCTGCAATGAATTTCCTTCCTTGATTAGCAAATTATTTTAGGGATGCTTGTCCTATCTTGAGGGAGTTCAGATCTAGTGCAAAGTTTCTCATCAATTCATTCAATCTTTTCTTCAGGTACTTCTCTTTTGCAACTTTGGATGTAGATTCTTCAAGGATAGAAAAATTACTTTTAAACTATGAGATAACTATACTCACATCATCAACCTAGTGTACCTTATTCACTTTCATGTCCATAGGAAACAAATTATTCAGTATGTTCACTGATTCCACAAGGAGAGAATTTCTCATGACTTATTTCTCCTTTGCCTTATCCATAGCTAAGATGCTAAACTTAATCAGGTCTTCTTCTTTCCATGAGTCTAAACTGGATGTGTTAGGTGTCAAACTTGACAACAATGTTGAGGAGGGAGTGATGGGAGGGCTATCCATCACTTCTAGTTTTATCTTCGGTAGATCAACATAAGTTTCATCTTTCTCTTGTTCTTTTTCTTCTATCTTATCTTCTTCTTTCTTTTCTTCCTCTTCCATTTTCTCTTCTTCTTTCTCATCTGATATATTTTCAATTAATATCTCTTCTTAATGAGTGGGAGGTGTGTTGCTACATAAGATCTCAGCTTCCTGTGTGCTCACAAAAGCTTCCTCAAACTTATCTAAGTCTATGTCAGTGGCTTCCATGGCTATCTCCACATTATCAATGATAATGGTGTTATCCTTGAGTTATTATGTCATGGGTGTAGATTTATCTACCTCTTTTTGTACTTCCACTACAAGCGTTGAATCCCGAGGACTTTTAGATTGTTCCTTGATAGTCTCTGCTACTTTGTCTTTCTTACTAGGTACTTGAGAGATGGGCATAGACATAGGTTTCATGTGCTATTCTAAGAATACCTCCTCAAAGGCCTTCTTTGTTTCCTTAGAAATCAGCTCATAATCTTTGTTCATGAGGTGTAGTGTTCTCATTTTTGACCTTAAGTTTGGCTTCACCAAATTCAACAATAGTGACTTTTCTTCAACAAAAAATATTGGAAGAGTGGAATCAAGAATTTTTTCCCTTATTCTAAAGTCCTCTTCAGTGGCTTGTCTCTTCAAGGTATCCATTATCTCCCATACTTTATCAGGAATTACTATTTTCAATTCAAGAATTATCTTCTTGAACTTTATCATATGTTTTACAATCATATCATGTATTTTTGATTTGTCAACCTCATTGTATGATTCATAAAACTTCCCTACTTGATCAATTCTACCCTCACTAACAATTCTTGTCCTCAATACTTTGAGGCTTGGTCTAAATCCTACCTTAGGAGGTGCTTGAATGTTTTTCTTGCTCCTTGTAGCTCACAAGGATGGATGACTAGTGCTAGTTTCTTTCTTCCTTTTGGCTATTGGCTTATACTACAAAGGAGCATTAGAATCACTAGTTTCTTTGGGTGAAGGAGTGTCATTAGTTATAACCTTCTGACTATCATCTTTTTCAATTTTAATCTTCTTCATCTTAGGATCTTCTTGTTATTCTTTTGCTACTGTGCTTTTCATTTCCAAATCAACCTTCTCTTCCCTTGCCTTATCAAGGTATGCTTGAGATACGCCATGAATCCTTAAGATCTCTGATGTGACCTTAGCAACCTTTCTTTATGTTTCTGTGTTATATAGCTTTGCATCTACTTCTCTAGTTTTCTCTGCATATGTTCCCCATCTAGGTTCATTAGGATCTTTGGGGGATGATAGTAATACCTATGCATATGCTTCAAGGAACTATTCCTCTACCTCATAACCAAGTGGATGAATCCACTTAGTTCTTGGCTTAACCACTTCCATACAAGTTTTATTAGTCTCCACCATTAAAAAAATTGTATCCTTGTATTTTTCCATAATGCTTTCTGGAATCATGTACCTCATTTGCATCTTGACCTTGAAGGTCTTCAATTCCAAAGTGATATAATCTCTTAGTGTGCTTTCAATGGATGCTTTATTGTATATATGAGGCATGGTTGGAATGGACTTGTCCAAATACAAATTTGGTATCTTCCCAAAAATATGAAGGTACATGTAGATGATTAGTGACCCAAACCTAAATATCTTTGTCTTGTCATGTTTGATTTCCTTGATGTTATGAATCAACCGTGCACACAAGATCTCACACAAGTTGAATTCCCCATCTTCCTTCACAATTCTGAAGGATACTAGAATAGTTCCCACAGATACACTATTCACCTTGCTAGTGTGATGAAACATATACCCTAGTATCATTGACATCAATTTGATGTATGCTTACTCAATTGGATTGATTGTCATACCATGCCTATCACTCCTTGACTTACATGTTTTCTCAACCATCTTTTTGACATCCTTGCCCATAGGAAGAATGGTGCCTGACCTATAAAGGCTTGTCATCTCATGTATCAAGTCATTGGTGATTCTTACTGGTATATCACCAATCCAAAACAAATCATCATGAATCCTGCTCAGTAAAATCTTTACTCATTCTGTCTCATAGAATTCATATGCCATAGCATACTCAACAATAGGGTGGTCATTCCATTTAGAAAATTCATCCAAGAATGTTTTGTCAGGTTTTGGCATGGTGTCCATGTGTTCTCTTAGCCTATCCAATCCAACTGGTTCCTTCTTACAATAGATATATGCCATAATATCCTTGACATGCATGACGCCCATAGGCGTGTGGGAGAAAGCTTCCTCTAAATCATCTAGGATTGATTTGAATGGATGTTTCTTGAAAAAATATCTCTTCATTTCAGTGACATCATAAATAATGGGAGCAGCCATGACTTACTTATAAATTCTTTCCAACTGAGCTACAAGATAATTTGAAGGCTTTCAAATTGGTGCAATAAGCTTAGGGTTTCTGCAATTGATCAAATGCACTGCAAACACTGATAGATCAATATCCAAGTCTTCACAACAACTTCCAAGGCTCTTTCTGCTCTCCTATAACTCTAAATTTGAATGCAATGAGAAATCAAATGACTTATGTATATTTTAAAGTGAAAAATCTGCCATTAATGCAAGTCACGTAAACTAGGCTGTCACTTCAAAATTTGCAACTCAAGTTCTGTTCACAATCAACATGTGTGCTCTTGCACATAGGTACCTTTATACTCCAAAATATTAAGTCCAAAGGTGCATACTCTAATGATGAGTATACCAGTTGCACAGGGGTCTAGAGCTAAATTAGCTCCCCCTATGACCTTGAGGGCCATTCATTCAGATGTAGAGGGTGTGTCCACTATGGATGCATCCAATACATTCTCATCAGTCTTGTCCTTCTTCTTCTCTAACCAAATCATGCTCACATCATTTGAGGCTTTGACAAAATTTAGTTCTCCTACGGGATCCAAAACTAGTTCTTTGGCCTTTTTAGGGCTTCCCTGACCTTGCATCCTTGATCTACAGAACCTTGAGATATGTCCAGCTTTGTTACAAGAGTGACAAATGACTGGAGGTCTTATATTCCTTGGTGCATTGACATGAGTCACCATTCTACATTATTTTTCTATGTGACCATTATAGTTACATATCTGGCATGTAACATTCTGAGCACTTCTTACATTTGTCTGATTCTGATTTCTCTGATCTTGTTGAATCTTGTTCTTCTTCCTAGTCTTGCAATTCATAACTCTATGACCAAATTTGTTGCATGAATAATAGTAACCATTAAAAGGTTTTACTTCTGTACAGTTCCTTGCAATGTTTCCATGTGTTACAAGCAAAACAAGTGCATTCTACTTTCTTGTGCTCATTCTTAGGTTGTCCACCATTATCTATGGTTTGATCTTTAGTCTTTTCAGCATTAGTGGAGTCCTTTTGTGAATCATTTCTTGCTCACATGTTGTCGATCTGATTTTGTGCTTCATTGTATCCAATATAGCTAGTGTCTCCTTTGACTCTCCTTGTATACAATTGAGATTCTATCAAATCAGAACTAGTGTGTAATTTGTCAATGTGATTCTTTGCTTCTTTCAATTCAGACTCCAAGCTTTCTTTTTTATTCCTTAGTTCCAAGATTTCCATGTTTTCTTGCCTTAGTTCTTCATTCAGCTGAAGATTCTCTTTGATCTGTTCATCATAGACTTTCTAATTATTAGCCAGCTTATCATCAAAATCTTCAAGTTGTTCTTTTAAGGATTTTTTTTCTTCATTGAGCTTCTTGACCATTGTCCCTAGATGACTAGTAGAGAATTCTTTCAAATCTTTCCTTATCTTTTTTATGACTAATTGAGCATCACTGAGTTTATCCTTTAGTTCTTTAGTTTCTCTTTCTGACTTGTCCAAATCTTCAAGAGAAGCTCCAAGATTTCTTTTCAAATGTTTCATTTCTACTTTGTCGATGATCTCCTCAAGAGGTTAAACTTCTTTGCTAAGGACCAGAGCTCTGATACCAATTGTTAGGAATGGGAACACTGAGAGAGGGGGGGGTGAATCAATGTTCATTATATTTTAACTTTTCACTTTAATCTTTATGTTGAACTTAAATGCTTAAGTAATGAAATAAACATTCACCTAAACATGAAACATGAAATCAACACATGACATCATTATGATTATGGGGACACCCAAATAGGTAAAACTCCGGTGGGAATTGACACCCACTAATATTCTACACTAGTGTTTTGTGATCCTTGCTAGAATATCCTTTACCCTGTTAGGAGTAGCTTTACAATCCTTTAAGTATAGTAGACCTTTTTAAGGGTTGGACCCTATTAGGAGTATTTTACAATCATCCCTATTAGGGGAGAGGATGCACTATCTAAGAGCTCACTTCTCAAGTGGTGAAGGCTACAACCTTCTGGTCTCAGATACACTGTCATGCCCCGCAAGGGAACCAGGGAATTGCACAAAGGTTTACTTTGTAAAAGAAAACCTAAGTAGAGTTTTACGAAAAATTTTGAACTTTTAAAGTTTGCAAATAAACAAAACATATTCTAACTTCTTTCCAAGGTTCCCTTAAATGTAAATTAAAAACTGATAAACTATTAACAACATTTACTAACCATACAAATTCCATTTCAAGTTCTTTATTGGAAAATACTTAAACACATTCATAATTAATTTCCATCTAAAACTTTTTAATGATCAATTACTATAATCCCATTTCCTCAAACAAACATATTGCAATAGTACAACAAATGATTCATCAACATTTTACATAACTTGATACATAACAAGATTACATCTTTCCATTAAATAAACATCCCATATAACCCTTTTCCTATGTCTACCCATTATTACATCATTTGAAAATTACATTACATTTAAACTCCTCATAGGAGAATACATAAGTTTACAACAACATGAATAAGTACAAGTCTTCATTCTTCAACAGGTGCTCAGACAAATATGAATCTTCAGTTGTTTACATCTGCACAAGATACCTCGATAGAAAGATTTTCCACCCAACCATGTGAAACTGGTAAGGTTTCACCCCCCGTGCTAGGAGATAAACACCAAGCCCACAATAAGGAACTTACTAGGTTTTACCAAAAGGGTTGGATAACATTTCACACAAGTAAAGTACATTTCACAAGGGATTCTAAGGTTTGGGTAGGAAATCCTGAGCAACAACCTAAGTGAGTGTCATCGCATAGCCCTCACCCCTTGGGTTGTCCTGGTACTAGCCACACTGGGCCCCGGCCCCCAAGTAGGCACATGCGGAAATCGAATGCCTTTCGTACAGACAAGCGCCATTCGATTTGTACCTACGCATAGGAACCTTCTCCCACTCCCATCCATAGCCTGTCCTAGCGCTAATGGCATGGGCGAGGCACAATTTAATCTTTTTAATGTTTTGAACCCATCCCTTAAATTTTATTAGGTTATCACTTGGTTAACTAACTCATCAGTTGGTTATCCTGGTCTAGCCACTTTAGGGCCCCGGCCCCGCACTGAGAGCCACTCACTTAGGGGTTCCTAGGTTTCCTAACCCTAACCTATTCCCGTTAGGTTTTCCTAGCAAACCACTAACATGTCCAACAATTTCATTATAACAGACCTACCTAGGATGCTTAGGAGATCACAAAGTTTGACAGGTTTGATTGCTGACAAGTTAGGAGACAAAGGGTTCAGTTTTCTAGTCCCCTCCTATCATCTATATAGATATGAAACCAAGAAATCAATTATTTATTTGCAACTTAAATAAAATTTATAAAATTAAAACATTGAACAGATATGCCTCTAGTTCCTATGTTTTCCCCATGTAATGGATTATATTATATCTAATATATTGTATATATAATATATATACATACAATATATTATATATATATAACCCTCATTAAATTTTAATATAGTTTTATTCCTTAAATTAATATGCCTCTAAGAAGTCTTAAATGAATGTCTCCATGTATTATAATTATATATATATAATATCATACATATTATATATATATAAACAAAGAAAGAAAACATGTGTTCCAATTATAAATCATATTATATGTAAAATATAATACAAATTTAATTTTAATAAAAAAAATACAAATTATATTATATATATATAATAATACCCATATTATATATATATAATATAATATCTAACTCAAATTAATGTTAAACACATATTATATTATATATATAATATATTAACCATATATTATATATATAATACCGAAATCTTTTTTTCAAATGCTAATAATAAATAATAAAACAAAATTCGTTTGTTTTTAGAAAACTGACAGGGGGATCCGCTCCCGTGCGGTACCCCCAGGTACCGCCGACAGCGGTCGCTGCCGCACGGCACCCGAAGGTGCCGCCGGCAGCGGACGCTGTCGTCCGGTACTGCGGGACCCGCCGCGGCAGCGGCCTTATTCAATTTTTAATATTTTTTTTATTTTTTTTTTACTTTTAAAACATATTTAATAGAATTTATATTATCTATTACATAATAATAATATTAAGACAATAGATAATTATTTAATGAATATTTTAGAATATCAAAACAATAGTAGGTTAATAAATTTATATTTATATATTTTTTTTTTCAAAGGACATATACAGGAAAATATAACTCTATTAATATTATAAAATACAATGTTGTGTATTTTATTTGTTTATCTAACTTCTTATACATTTTCTAGGGTTTAATATTTTGTGAATTTACATTTTATTTCAGCAAATATTAATATAACCATGATATTAAAACTATTGAGTTTGCCGATCTAACATAAACAATAATGCACAAACAGACATTACAATAAAATAATTATTTCATATCCTAGGGATTATCAGGGAAAAGCTCCAACCTGGTAAATAGTTCCCTGGTTGACGAAGCCCGTTCCTGCAAAATTTCTTCGGCTGCTCCCTGTTCCTCCGCTCCCAAATTTCTCCTGATTAGCCAAAGTTTCTCCATTCCCAAAATAGTTTCCAGCACCCCCTCTTCCGAACCAATCATCATAAATATAATCTCCTCCCCAACTATTTGGTTAGAGAAGTTTCTATACGGGAAGAAACTTCTCCAACTTCCATAGTCGGTTGGAGGAGAAACTAATCTCTCCCGTAACATAATAAAGTTTTGTTTATCTTTTTTTTTTATTTAAAATATTGTCCAAAGAAATCTTTAATAACCAAATTAGTTAAACATCTCACAAGGAATTCACATAGCACAATTGGTAACTAACTAGCCCAACTTCTAGGAGGTCTCGAGTTCAACTCCCTCCTAGCTAGTTAGTTTTGTTACCGAAGGCAATTATTTTTAATTATTTATTTTTATTTTTATTTACATTTTGGTTAGAGTTGTAATTTCTATTTATGAGAAATTATAGAGATATAGATATATATATATATATATATATTTACTTTTATCGAACAATAATTAAGCTAGTGCTATTTGTTAATATAATTAAGTATATATATTTATTTATATTTATGAATATATATATATTTATACCTTAATATACATATATGTGTTCATAAGCATATGTGTGCACCCACATGTTTATGACACATATAGTATAAATAACTCATTATTCATTTTACTAACATTTTATAACTATATAACCAGAAGATGCAAGGTACAAATAGCAACTCGATCTTAATACTAACATGAAAATCTAAACAGGGATAAGTCACTGAAATAGAAATCGATCAACAAGGACTCACATAAATAACCTACTGACAAAGTTAAGTATCCCTAACAGCAAGATCAAGATCCAAACCCTAATAACTGATAACCACATAATCCTCCCTACCAGGAACTGATCTGGCACTTCCCACCTAAGGTGAATGATCAAGGATAAAAGTTTTTCTTTTGTGAAGCTTGATGATATCTCCATGACAACAACAACGATCGAGGATTTTTAAGGGATCGCTCAGACCTGTGGAGCCAGGTGGAGACGATACCCGGTACCTGCAAATCCTGCATCACCAAGAAGAGATACATATACATATAGATATACACATCAGATATATGCAAGCAGATGACTAGGATCAATACATCGTGTGGACCTCACCGAGTGAGTAACTACGACTTCGTCCTGAGTCATGAAAAACACATATGTATCCATAAACCAATTGAGATAAGGGTTAGTATACCATTCATGAGATAAAACATGTAAAACTAATACATTCTTCTAGGATCTCATAAACATATAATCAAAGTAACTATAACTGAGCATATAAATATCATCTGATGAACGTATAATCCTCCATGAAAACATAAACATGAGTGCATAGTTCTAACCATCATAATAAAAAGTATCAAATCATAGTATCACTGTAGGAGAGGTATTACATCCTCCCCCCCTAGAGTTAGGCTTACTCCTGGAAGCCTACAAACAAGTACGGATAAGCATCTCTAATCCTAGTGGCATCTTCCCATGTGGCAGAAGATTCATCATTGGGGTCCCATTGGACCCTTGCCTGCTCTATGCTGTGACCCCTGAGGGTCAGTGTCCGCTACTGTAGAATACGTATTGGCTCTAAAGCCAGCTGCCCATCCGCTACCTGTAATGCATTCCAATCCAAAACATGAGTCACATCAGGAATATACTTTCTAAGAACTGAAACATGGAATACATCATGAATACGAGCAAGGCTGGGAGTCAAGTCAAGCCGATAGGCTATTGGTCCTATCCTCTCTAGGACCTCGAAAGGACCAACAAACCAGGGTGCCAACTTGGAGCCTTTTCCATAACGGATTGGGCTCTTTCGTGGACGCACCCTCAAAAATACTCTATCACCAGGAGAAGAATGTACATCAATCCTGTGAGCATCGGTGTACTTCTTCTGTCTATCCTGAGCTGTCACAATGTGCTCTCTGATGTGCCTGACCTGATCCTCCATGTCCTGCAACATTTCAGGCCCCAAAAGTACCCTATCCTCCAACTGATCCCAGCTCAAGGGAGTACGACAAGGGCGGCCATACAATGCCTGAAAAGGGGACATGCCTATGGAACTGTGATAACCATTGTTATATGCAAATTCTACCAAGTAGAGGTACTCCTCCCAATGGGTCTGCCTGTCCATAACATACATCCTGAGCATATCCTCGAGGACCTGATTGACTCGCTCTGTTTGTCCATCTGTCTCCGGGTGATAGGCTGAACTAAAGTTAAGCTGAGTCCCTAAAGCATGCTGAAGTGATGTCCAAAGAGCTGAGGTGAATACTGGATCACGATCAGATATGATTTTCCTTGGAATGCCATGGAGTCTCACAATATCCTTCATAAATATTCTGGCCACAGAAGATGCTGAATAGGAAGACTGTATTGGAGAGAAATGAGCTACCTTGGTGAGCCTATCCACCGTTACCATGATAGCATCATGTCTCCTAGGAGTAACTGGAAGTCCCACTATAAAATCCATGGAAATGATATCCCATTTCCATTCTGGCACTAGGTGAGGTTGCAATAGACCTGCAGGGTGCTGATGCTCGGCCTTCACTCTCTGACACTCTAAACATCTAGCCACATAGTCCGCTATATCCCTCTTCATCCCTGACTAGTAGTACAATGATCGTAGGTCGGCATACATTTTCTTCACCCCTGGATGTGCTGAATAGGGCACCTTGTGGCTTTCCAAAAGGATAAGCACACGAAGATCTCTGGCCATGGGAACATAGATTCTATTCTGTTGTTTTAGCAACCCTACTGAATCCAATGAGTATCCCGAGAAGCGACCTTCCAAAGGCCTTCCTGATTCTATCTCCGACTTAACTTCCTGGAACCAAGGGTCAGAAGTAAGGGCCTCCCTGATTCTGCTCTCCAGATCTGTGCTAAGGGTTATGACTGAAAGAGTATGTCGGCACCTACTCAGAGCATCTGCCACCACATTTTTTTTACCTTGAACATACTTAACTTCAAACTCATATTCGCATAAAAATTCCATCCACCTTCGCTGCCTAGCATTGAGATTGGGTTGGGAGAAGATGTACTGAAGACTTCTATGATCTGTTTGGAGTTCAAACTTGTGACCCAACAGAAAGTGTCTCCATTTCACCAAGGCATGAACAACTGCTGCAAGTTCAAGGTCGTGGGTGGGGTAGTTGAGTTCATGATCCTTGAGTTTCCTTGACTCATAAGCCACAACCTTTCCTTCTTGCATAAGAACTACCCCGATCCCCTCTAGAGAAGCATCTGTGCATACTACAAAATTTCTGGATGGCTCGGGAACTACCAAAATTGGAGCACTGGTCAATCTGTCTTTCAGGGTTTGGAAAGCGGCCTCACACTTTTCTGACCAAACAAACTTCTTACCCTTTCTTTGAAGTGAAGTAATAGGGTGAGCAACCCGAGAAAAATCTTTGACAAACCTTCTGTAATACCCGGCTAATCCCATAAAACTATGAATCTCAGGGACATTAGTAGGAGTTGGCCACCCTACTATGGCTTGAATTTTATCTGGGTCAACAGCAATGCCATTTCCTGATATGACATGCCCAAGATACTTAACCTTAGTTTGAAAGAATTCACACTTTTCAGCATTAGCATACAGTTGGTTCTCCCTAAGGCACTGCAATACTTGCCAAAGATGAACCTCGTGTTCTTCAAGAGTTTTGGAGTAAACCAAGATATCATCTAAGAACACTATCAAAAATTTGTCCAAGTAGGTTCTAAACACTCCATTCATCAAGCTCATAAATACGGAAGGAGCATTTGTTAACCCAAAGGGCACCACCGTGAACTCATAATGGCCATACCTGGTGCGAAAAGCTGTTCTATGAATATCAGCTTCTTGAATTCTCAGTTGATGATAGCCTGACTTGAGATCTATCTTAGAGAATATTTTTGCCCCTTTCATCTGATCAAATAGATCATCAATGTGAGGTAGAGGATACCAATTTTGATAGTAATCTTGTTCAGTTGACGATAGTCAATACATAATCGGAGGGATCCATCTTTCTTCTTTACAAATATCACTGGCGCTCCCCAAGGTGATACACTAGGTCTTATAAACCCTTTTTTTAAAAGTTCTTCTAGCTGAACCTTGAGTTCCTCAAGTTCTTGCGTGGTCATATGGTACGGGGCTTTGGAAATTGGTTTTGCTCCCGGCACCAAATCAATTCAGAAATCTATGTCTCTCTTGGGTGGCATCCCTAGAATTCCTTTTGGAAAAACATCCAAGTATTCCTGTAAAAGGGGGTGATCTAATGATATCTCCCTACTCTCTTCTTGATCTAAATCCTCCATTGTGACTGCAAAAAGTTGGCATCCTTTGCGCATGCACCTCTTAAGCTGCATCACGGAAATCATGCGGAGAGAGATGGATGATTGAACCCCAATAATCTTCTTAGTTTTCCCCAAGTCATCAGTGCATTGAACACTTTTGTTTCGACAATCCAAAGTGGCTTTGTGAGCATCCAACCAATCCATGCCCAACACTACTCCATATGATCCCAAAGGAATCACTCTAAGATCCACTAAGGTAGAGAAAGGTCCAAGTTCCAAACTACAACTTTGAACACAGGCGTCAGAGACTACCCTTGCCCCGGAGGCTAGTTCAACCTGCCACCTATCTTCCTGCCTTACTGCCTTCAGCCCACATTGCTCTACTAAAGAGGATGAAATAAAAGAATCTGTTGCTCCAGAATCAAACAAAACGGTGGTAGAGATACCCTCTAACAAACCTAGAGTTTCAATGACTATCCCCTGACTATTGGCTTGTCCATGGTTTACAGTAGAAAATGCTCGATGGGATCTGCCTGAGTTACCTATTGTAGGTTCCGAAGTGGCCTGTCTAAAACTAACTGCTGGAGAAGATTTCTGAGGGCAATTAACTGCAATGTGCCCATGCTACCCACAAGAGTAACATCCGGTGTTTTTGACAAAATTTCTTCCTGCAGAAGGTGCACTAGATTGCTGGTAGCTACCCCGACTAGAGTTCTGGGGCATACTCTGAGCTGGTTGACGGTTTGGGAATTGTTTTTCACGTTGCCAGTTGTGAGGGTTATTAAATTGAGAACTCCCACTTTTATTTTTGTTTCCATTCTGATTGTTGCTATAGTTGTTGCTGACAAACTTCCTTTTATGTTGGTTCTGGTTTCCTTTAGGTGGATAGTTCTTAGGTGTGCCTTGAAATTGATTCCCTAACCCAACCTGGAAAGTATTGCCACCTTGGCCACTGGTTCGACTTCCTAACCCCAAGGCTATGTTTTGTTCTTCAAGACGAGCCTTAATGACTGCTTCATTTATAGTCTGAGGTTCAAACATTCTTACACTGCAGGCCAAACGACTGTTGATCCCTCTGAGAAAGTGTTGAGTTAACATAGGTTCATCATCCTTAAACCCTGAATATGGCTTGAGTTCCAAGAACTTCCTCTCATAGTCATCCACTGACATATTAAGCTGTCTTAGATTATGAAATTCTTCGGCTCTGTCCCGCCTCCAATGGTCAGACAGAAATTTAGCTCGAAAAAGTTCTAGGAATAGTTCCCAAGAAAGGGTGGTGATGTCTAAGTGAAGTTTCTCTCTTTCTATTTCCCACCATGTGGATGCGAAGTCTCTAAGGTGAATAACTACAAACCAGGCTTTGGTATTACTGTGGTATGAGTGCATGGAGAAAAGCCTTTCTAATTCTAGCAACCAAGTTTGTGCGGAAGTTCCACCTTGTGTTCCCTTAAAGGGGTTTGTCTTGGTTCTAAGGAGATCCCACATATGAGAAGCCCATAGAGCATCCTCTTCCAATGTCTGGTCTCTCCTCCTAGGACTTCTTTCTCTTTCCTCATGGTGAGTGCCATTCTCCCCATGCTGGCCTCTATCCTGCCCTGCCTCTAACCTCTGAAGGATTTGTTGTAGTAACTCTGTTTCTTGGGCTCCCTGAAAGCCTCCTGATTGATTGTTAGATTGTCCCCCTTGTTCCTCGTATTGTTCTTCTTCTTGAGAATCTTCGTGTTTGGATCTCGGAGGAGCATTTTGGGCACCTCCTCTACGACCACGGGTTACGGGTGGCATCCTACCATGAGTTAAGAAGAATGATGAGTTTATGGTTTTTGATTTTCATTTTCAGTTTTCCTAAGGTGTAGTGTAAGTTTAAGGTACATGGACCCAATTTCTTTAGGTCCCAGTGTAGCAACTTAGCGCTTTGATACCAAATATGTCATGCCCCGCAAGGGAACCAGGGAATTGCACAAAGGTTTACTTTGTAAAAGAAAACCTAAGTAGAGTTTTACGAAAAATTTTGAACTTTTAAAGTTTGCAAATAAACAAAACATATTCTAACTTCTTTCCAAGGTTCCCTTAAATGTAAATTAAAAACTGATAAACTATTAACAACATTTACTAACCATACAAATTCCATTTCAAGTTCTTTATTGGAAAATACTTAAACACATTCATAATTAATTTCCATCTAAAACTTTTTAATGATCAATTACTATAATCCCATTTCCGCAAACAAACATATTGCAATAGTACAACAAATGATTCATCAACATTTTACATAACTTGATACATAACAAGATTACATCTTTCCATTAAATAAACATCCCATATAACCCTTTTCCTATGTCTACCCATTATTACATCATTTGAAAATTACATTACATTTAAACTCCTCATAGGAGAATACATAAGTTTACAACAACATGAATAAGTACAAGTCTTCATTCTTCAACAGGTGCTCAGACAAATATGAATCTTCAGTTGTTTACATCTGCACAAGATACCTCGATAGAAAGATTTTCCACCCAACCATGTGAAACTGGTAAGGTTTCACCCCCCGTGCTAGGAGATAAACACCAAGCCCACAATAAGGAACTTACTAGGTTTTACCAAAAGGGTTGGATAACATTTCACACAAGTAAAGTACATTTCACAAGGGATTCTAAGGTTTGGGTAGGAAATCCTGAGCAACAACCTAAGTGAGTGTCATCGCATAGCCCTCACCCCTTGGGTTGTCCTGGTACTAGCCACACTAGGCCCCGGCCCAAAAGTAGGCACATGCGGAAATCGAATGCCTTTCGTATAGACAAGCACCATTCGATTTGTACCTACGCATAGGCACCTTCTCCCACTCCCATCCATAGCCTGCCCTAGCGCTAATGGCATGGGTGAGGCACAATTTAATCTTTTTAATGTTTTGAACCCATCCCTTAAATTTTATTAGGTTATCACTTGGTTAACTAACTCATCAGTCGGTTATCCTGGTCTAGCCACTTTAGGGCCCCGGCCCCGCACTGAGAGCCACTCACTTAGGGGTTCCTAGGTTTCCTAACCCTAACCTATTCCCGTTAGGTTTTCCTAGCAAACCACTAACATGTCCAACAATTTCATTATAACAAACCTACCTAGGATGCTTAGGAGATCACAAAGTTTGACAGGTTTGATTGCTGACAAGTTAGGAGACAAAGGGTTCAGTTTTCTAGTCCCCTCCTATCATCTATATAGATATGAAACCAAGAAATCAATTATTTATTTGCAACTTAAATAAAATTTATAAAATTAAAACATTGAACAGATATGCCTCTAGTTCCTATGTTTTCCCCATGTAATGGATTATATTATATCTAATATATTGTATATATAATATATATACATACAATATATTATATATATATAACCCTCATTAAATTTTAATATAGTTTTATTCCTTAAATTAATATGCCTCTAAGAAGTCTTAAATGAATGTCTCCATGTATTATAATTATATATATATAATATCATACATATTATATATATATAAACAAAGAAAGAAAACATGTGTTCCAATTATAAATCATATTATATGTAAAATATAATACAAATTTAATTTTAATAAAAAAAATACAAATTATATTATATATATATAATAATACCCATATTATATATATATAATATAATATCTAACTCAAATTAATGTTAAACACATATTATATTATATATATAATATATTAACCATATATTATATATATAATACCAAAATCTTTTTTTCAAATGCTAATAATAAATAATAAAACAAAATTTGTTTGTTTTTAGAAAACTGACAGGGGGGCCCGCTCCCGTGCGGTACCCCCAGGTACCGCCGACAGCGGTCGCTGCCGCACGGCACCCGAAGGTGCCGCCGGCAGCGGACGCTGTCGTCCGGTACTGCGGGACCCGCCGCGGCAGCGGCCTTATTCAATTTTTAATATTTTTTTTTTTTTTTTTTTACTTTTAAAACATATTTAATAGAATTTATATTATCTATTACATAATAATAATATTAAGACAATAGATAATTATTTAATGAATATTTTAGAATATCAAAACAATAGTAGGTTAATAAATTTATATTTATATATTTTTTTTTTCAAAGGACATATACAGGAAAATATAACTCTATTAATATTATAAAATACAATGTTGTGTATTTTATTTGTTTATCTAACTTCTTATACATTTTCTAGGGTTTAATATTTTGTGAATTTACATTTTATTTCAACAAATATTAATATAACCATGATATTAAAACTATTGAGTTTGCCGATCTAACATAAAAAATAATGCACAAACAGACATTACAATAAAATAATTATTTCATATCCTAGGGATTATCAGGGAAAAGCTCCAACCTGGTAAATAGTTCCCTGGTTGACGAAGCCTGTTCCTGCAAAATTTCTTCGGCTGCTCCCTGTTCCTCCGCTCCCAAATTTCTCCTGATTAGCCAAAGTTTCTCCGTTCCCAAAATAGTTTCCAGCACCCCCTCTTCCGAACCAATCATCATAAATATAATCTCCTCCCCAACTATTTGGTTGGAGAAGTTTCTATACGGGAAGAAACTTCTCCAACTTCCATAGTCGGTTGGAGGAGAAACTAATCTCTCCCGTAACATAATAAAGTTTTGTTTATTTTTTTTTTTTAATTAAAATATTGTCCAAAGAAATCTTTAATAACCAAATTAGTTAAACATCTCACAAGGAATTCACATAGCACAATTGGTAACTAACTAGCCCAACTTCTAGGAGGTCTCGAGTTCAACTCCCTCCTAGCTAGTTAGTTTTGTTACCGAAGGCAATTATTTTTAATTATTTATTTTTATTTTTATTTACATTTTGGTTAGAGTTGTAATTTCTATTTATGAGAAATTATAGAGATATAGATATATATATATATATATATATATATATATATATATATATATATATATATATATATATATATATATATATATATATATATATATATATATATATATATATATATATATATATATATATATATATATATATATATATATATATATATATATATTTACTTTTATCGAACAATAATTAAGCTAGTGCTATTTGTTAATATAATTAAGTATATATATTTATTTATATTTATGAATATATATATTTATACCTTAATATACATATATGTGTTCATAAGCATATGTGTGCACCCACATGTTTATGACACATATAGTATAAATAACTCATTATTCATTTTACTAACATTTTATAACTATATAACCAGAAGATGCAAGGTACAAATAGCAACTCGATCTTAATACTAACATGAAAATCTAAACAGGGATAAGTCACTGAAACAGAAATCGATCAACAAGGACTCACATAAATAACCTACTGACAAAGTTGAGTATCCCTAACAGCAAGATCAAGATCCAAACCCTAATAACTGATAACCACATAATCCTCCCTACCAGGAACTGATCTGGCACTTCCCACCTAAGGTGAATGATCAAGGATAAAAGTTTTTCTTTTGTGAAGCTTGATGATATCTCCATGACAACAACAACGATCGAGGATTTTTAAGGGATCGCTCAGACCTGTGGAGCCAGGTGGAGACGATACCCGGTACCTGCAAATCCTGCATCACCAAGAAGAGATACATATACATATAGATATACACATCAGATATATGCAAGCAGATGACTAGGATTGATACATCGTGTGGACCTCACCGAGTGAGTAACTATGACTTCGTCCTGAGTCATGAAAAACACATATGTATCGATAAACCAATTGAGATAAGGGTTAGTATACCATTCATGAGATAAAACATGTAAAACTAATACATTCTTCTAGGATCTCATAAACATATAATCAAAGTAACTATAACTGAGCATATAAATATCATCTGATGAACGTATAATCCTCCATGAAAACATAAACATGAGTGCATAGTTCTAACCATCATAATAAAAAGTATCAAATCATAGTATCACTATAGGAGAGGTATTACATACACACTATATCTACAGGATGAATTGTCACTGTGACACTACTTGTTAGATCAGTTCCTTTGATGCGTTGATGCTTTGACCTCTTGCAAAGCTCTAATACATCTTCTAGTGTCTTTGCACACTACTGCTATGCTTATTACAACTCTATTTCAACTCCCATACCAAATACAATGGGTGCACCTTATATTTATGTGCTCATTCAAAATACACAATTAGGTTGGCCCTATAAATAATTACAAATAACACTTCCAAATGAATTGGCTTAAGCATGCTTATAATTATACATATAAACATGTCGGCAACATAAATACAATGGGCACATAGCCTTTACAACATTACATTATAATCACAAACCAAAATACTAACTATTGGCTCCATGCTCTGTTCTCTGCTGGCACACATTGGTTGTGTAGCTTCAACTAACTGTAACTTTCTCATCCTTTCATATCTACTTATGCACTCATAGACTAAGCATGAGTATAGTATAACAAAATTAAATTCTAGGGTGCATACCATAATTCATCTGTACACACATGCGTTGATGCTCTGAGCTACAGGAACTCTATACACTATCTAGTCTTCAACACTTAACCAAATTCTAATCTTTTCATCAGGTATGTTGACTCCAAACTACTATATGACTTTTTTTCCATAATGAAAACACTATATCTAGTCATATACTTCAGTATAGACAACTTTCCAATAGGTGCATATCACGATGCCATCATAAAAGATTATGTGAATAAAAATCACTACACTCTCAGGATCGACTCATCCCTAACTCAAAGGGTCATCAGAATGTGATCCAAGACCACATTCTACATCTCCAAGTTCACACAAGACATGAAAAACATGCTCCAAAAGCATCCTCCTTGCAAATTCACCCATAGATGGGACCAACATGACCTTACCATTTGAGTGTGACAATCAAAATCGCACCATTAGGATGTTCGTACAAGGAGGCAGGAAGGCACTACACCAACATGAACTCAAAATATAACACTAAAATAAATTAAAGTTTAAACCTAATCCTAATTTAATAATAAACTAAATTAAAACCTTAACATAAACCTATAAAATAAGAAATGGAGATAAATACTATGATTTAAATTACTCTCCATTTTATAATTCACACATTAGGAAGATAGAGAATCCCCACTAGGCTCAAGATTTGACTCAAGCTCTTACTAGGAATCAGATTTGTTCTTCCCTGAAGGTGAATGATTGAGTGAAGAATGATTCAAGGGTGCAAGAGATCTAATAGAAAAAGTACTAATTTTTTTATTAAAATAGACTGCAATATAAGCTAATATTAAGTTGAAACTAGTAGAAACTGGGTTGGACAACATAACTAACCTGGGCTCAAAATTTATGTTAAAAATAGAAGGAATAGAGTGGCTACTCAATCTATTCCTAGGAACACAGTGGCCAATCGACCTATTCCTAACACTTTTAGATGAACTTTTCATAGGATCTGTAACTATTCCTATACTACTCAAAAAGTCCAATAGCCATAACCCGCTCTTGCACAAAGAAAAACTAGGAAAGAAGGTTATAAAAGGGGTTTGGATCAGTCAAACCCCTATTGAGGAATCAACCTTAGAATAGAATAAAATGAAAAGCATGTTGTCCTATAGCAAAGGCTAGATCTGAATGATGAATCATATCATACATTACAAATGCTAATACTTCTTAGAAATGTGATCAAATATGTTGATGTAATAGCTTTGACATAACACAAAAACTAAAAAGGAAAACTCCTTTTCTTTTAATCCAATGTGGAAATAAGCTAGATCTATAGAAGAAGACACCTTGGTTGTTTGAGATGAATGGAGACTGGGGTTCTTGAACTTGATGGCTCTTGAATGCTCACAATGGATCTCAAAAATTCTTAATGGATGTGTTATATGGATAATGGATTTTATTGATGTCAAAATAAGGTGAGATAGAGGGTTTACATACATTTTTCATCATTTCAGGGAGTTAAACTTGAGAAAGCTGACCACGAGTCATTTTTTACCTCTCAA
Organism: Chamaecyparis obtusa; assembly: GCA_027943335.1. NCBI lineage: Eukaryota > Viridiplantae > Streptophyta > Pinopsida > Cupressales > Cupressaceae > Chamaecyparis > Chamaecyparis obtusa. Next base: position 418,509 of record BSBK01002983.1, on the reverse strand, counting down.
ACCCTGACATTATGCTCTAAAATTGTTTTTGGCCCAATATCCTAGGAACATATCACCAATGGAAATATGTTCCTAGGAGAATATTCCTAGATTTGATCTAGGTGTCAAGGACATGGAGTATGTGTGGGAAAAGAAAGGATCACTAACTTTGGGGTAAGATAAAGTAAAAAATATAAAAAATAAATGAGCATGTCCTAGGTGAGGAAATGAATTATGAGATTGGATAGAAAATGTGAAAACATGTCTAGAAACAAGGTCCAACCTTGAGTTAAAGTAGGATTGAAAAATGACCCATATTTGGATATAAGTACATTTTAAGTGCCATATAAGGTCCTACCATAGAAAATAAAGTAAAGTAGGCACAAAATGATCCTAAAATTGGGTACACATTAGGTTCTTAATTTTTAGGACTATAAATTTAGCCCCCACTTTAGTAGGAGTACGAGACAAGATCATGTTCACTATAAAGGAAGAATGAGAGAGAAGAGTTGCAGAATTATAAAGAGATGATACATTACTAAATTTAAGGACATATGCTCTAAAATAAAGGATCTCAACTCAAACATCTATGCATAAGGACATGAAAACAAGGAAAAATAAATGACAAAATATACCAACATACAAAGGGGTACTACTAAAAAAAAAAATTCCAAATCAACTAGTGAAAGAGACCTCAATCAAAAATATCCCATCCACTAATATCACATTTAGAAACCTATTGAAAGAGAAGAAGTGATCAAATAGAAAGGGTAAGATAATTGCTAAAGATAATGCCAAACTTCATTATCTAGCCCACTAGAATAGCTATGAAAGCATTGAAAGAAGAGAGAAACCACAAATCCAACAGTCTAGCAACTTGTGTTATGCTAGGTGATCCATGTGAGAAAAGGAAAATGAGAGAAGTAGAAAGGAGAGGAAAATAAATTATGCTAGTTCCACTCATCCCAAGAAGTAAGTAATAATTAATGGTCTAGGAAGCTATGTTATGCTAGTCAATTCTTCCTTGAAAATTTATGCACAGGGGAAACTTTGAAAATGTTTTGCGCATAAGGGTGGCTTGAAACTTTTTGGAAAATAGTGGAAGCTTGAAAAATGTTTTACACATAGGGGTAACTTAAAAAATATTTTGCACATAGGGGTGTCTTAAGGAATTTTTTGTGCATAGAGGCGGCTTGAATTTTTTTTTTGCACATAAGGGTGTCTTGAGAAATGTTTTTCACATAGGGGCATCTTGAGGGATCGGTCCTATGGAAATCAATCTCCATGTTGATCCATAAAAATGATTAGGACTAAAGAAAGTATTGTCTCCTTAGGGATAAACTAAACAAAAAAAAAAAGATGCATATACTGTACAAGGGATGCTACATGTATGCCCCCCTTTTTATGATGAAAACATAGGTGGAATCATAAGGAAAAATAACAAGGATACCTACTTCCAAAAAAAATAAGGTACCCTTAAGACAAAAATGTATTCTATAAGATTAGAAAAGAGTGATAACTCTTGTTATATAAGAAAATTGATAATCATGAAAGGATAATCTACTCATGGGAAGAGACCCTTGAAAGGAAGAGATATTGGTTGCAATAATTCTACCCTTTAAGAGGTGTTCTTGAACAAAGATAATATCTTCAAGACAAAGAGGGGAATAGAAAAAGAATGCACCCTTTTAGTCCCCTATTTCTAGATGAAAAAGGGATTCTTGATGAAGGGTAATGTACTATGAAAAACAAAGAAAAGGAATATCTTATGATTAACATAAGTTTCAAATAAATAAGAGGTGGTGATCAAGGATCTATACTGTTACTCCTAAGTGCATTAAGAGTTTTCATTAGTGTCATTCATACAATTGGTAAACAAAGAAAATAAGTTAAGTTGGTCATAACTACAAGTGTAGTCACCAAGTGTAGAGATTATCGAGTACACTAGTCATCAAGCACACAAGATTACCAAGTGTCAGTGAATTACCGAGTGATGAATGCAATGTATACCAAGTAAAATAGGAAATGATATAGAAGTTTGTATTGACACAAACTACAAGGTAAATGGTTTACACCGAGAAAGAAAACATTTTACCAAGATCGAGTTGAATATTTAATATGGATGTAATCATTGAATGATTGATGATTCCTATGTAAATATGATCTAGGTTATTCATTTTGACAATTGATCTTAGGTTTTATAAAATGTTTCCATAACCCTAATTAGGTCAAAATCATTTTTTATAAGAATTGAAAAGATGTCATTTTGGAGAAGTTTCACACATGAAGTAGCCAGATATATTGACATTTGAAGATCAAATAGGTTTGTGAAGATAAAACATTGAAAAAGTATTCAAGGACTGAATCAGATATTAGATCAGAAGGCTACCGAGCAGTACTTAGAGAAGAGGTCAATCACATTATGGTGATAACAGATAAGTACATATCAGATCTGAAATCAGGAAAAGTTTGTTTCTATCTACAAATTGATTTCACTATTGCATTCTAACCATTGTAGAAGACATAAATCTCTTAATAGAGTAGACTTAATAGTCTTATGTAAAATCTTTTAACTGAGTGCACACTTGAAGAGTGATGTTAAAATCCTCTAACCAAGTAGATCTAGCTGATATTTTTGTTACTCCTAATAGGGTAAGATCACCGAAAGTGATCAATATTTATAGCCTTAACTGACAACTTTATTTACTGTAGTAGTGAAGCTTTGTAGGTTCCATCTCCACCATAGTTTTTACCTTCTAACAAGGGTTTCTAAGATACCAAAATACATGTGTTATGTGTATGAATTTTCATTTATGCTTATTTGATTAGTTTACAAGTATTTACATTTTAATTATGTTATTGGATGTATGATGAATATAAATATTGCAGTCGGTTAATGAATTTCATGTCTACAAGGACTCAGTTCAAAAAAATTTAGGGTTATGGATTCACCCCTCCCCTCTCAGTAACTCACCTTTCCATAATCCCAAAAATTGGTATCAGAGCTAGTTCTCTTATTGAGGAAGTTTAATCACTAAAGAGAAAAGATCTTAAGGATGGAAAGGTATAAGATTGATAAGACTATTGAAAATTAGAGATTGGAGATGAAGATTCTCTTGGAACAAATTAAGGAAGCCAAAGAAAAACTGAGAGATTAACTGATCAAAAGGAAGAAATTGGCATTTCAGTACAATGAGACTGGTTATCAAGAAGAAGAGATAGAGGAATTATCTAAAGGATCTGGAAGTATATATAATGCATCTGAAGGAACAATATTAGATCTATCTAAAAAGAATCATCACCTTACTAATCAAGTGAAAGCACTACAAATAGGTCAAGAGACCCAAATGGTAAGAATGATTGATGTCATGAAGAATGCAAAATAGGTTGAACAAGAAAGGAATTTGGCTATTGAATATAGAAGAAAAATGACTAAAAAGATGGAAGAAAAGGAATCTAAAATAATGAGACTTACTGAGCATCAATTTTAAATTTCCAATCAGATGGTTATCATGACTTAGGAAGTCAACCAAGTAAACATTGAGCTTGCTAGAAAATTAGAAGACATCAAGAAATTAAGGGAAGAAAATGAAAGAATGAAGATTGAAGTGAAGATTAAATAACAACATAATGAGATGATAAAGAAAGCTAAATATAGTACTAAAAGGATGGATGAATTCTTAAGTAATCAAAGAAAACTTGATAGTACTATAGGTTTAGGTTATACCAAGTAGGGAGAGTCATCAAAACAAGCTAAATAAAAGAAATCCTATGAAAATCCAAGGCTAAAGAAGCTCTCATGCCATAACTATGGTAAACAAGGTCACACATCAAATGTTTGTAGAAGCATAGAAAAAGGTATTCCTAAATCTACTCCTAAATTTGATGGTTAATGTTATAATTGCAATAAATATGGACATAAAGCACATGAGTGTAGATCAAAGCTAAATAAATCACCTAAGAGAAACTACATAGAAAAGAACTGTCATACTTGCACCATGCATGGAAACATATCACATAAATGCATGAAAAAGATGAAATAAGTCTGGAAATTGAAAGGACAAAACAAGACATATCAACTGAGAGGACAAGGTAATGCTTATGCTTGGGATTACAATACTTGGGTTAATTGCACAACATGTGGTAGATATGGGCATATTGTAGAAAATTGTATGAGATTTCACTGGAGAGGAAAATCTAGAAACTCGACAAATTTTGGAATGACATGTTTGCACTATCAAAAGGTTGGTCATTTAAGTAAATAATGTAGAGAACAAGTACCAAAAGTGAATGTTGATACAAATGAGAACACCATTAAAGAAATCATGAGGATAAGGAATCAAATGTGGAGAAGAGAAAAAAATGAAAAATTGGAACACACACAATACTTAGTGACACCTCATCCTTTGGGTTAGGTGATTTCACCACCTCCACCTAAGAAAGTTAAGTATGGGAACTAAATTTTAACCAGTTATATATTACAATAGTTCTTGAAATATATTGCATGAAAACTAAATAAACATGAAATAAAATGCACTAGGTAGTTATATGTTTTAAAAATGAAATATGTATAGTCAGTAAAAGCATGACTGAGTGAAAGTTTGTTATTCGGTGAAAGTGTTAAGATTAACCAAGTTAAAGAATCAACCAAGAAATGTTAGTGTTAACTAAGATAAAGTTTCAAAAGACATAACTAAATGCTTTTTTTTGTATTAACCAAGCCGTGGTAGGTGAAGCATTTATTGTAAAGCTTCAAACGGGAAAATATTTTTGGATATAAATACATAAAAAAGATAACTCATTTCTTCACATAACAAACTAGAGAAAACCAGAGCAATTTGAGAAAGATTTGAGAGAAGCAAATTTGACCCACTCACAATGATTTGAGAAAATCATGAGCAGCTTGAAACTATTTCAAGTAAGTTTGCAGCTAACTGAGCATTTTACACATAGTTGTTGCAAAGCTCTAAATTATTGAAACAATGGCATCCTCATAAAAAACTACACAATCCAAGACTGATAGTGACAAAAAGGTCACATTGATCAAGTCCTTGACATATGAAGAACCAAGATATAAATTACATCCTGAGATTGCATCACAAATTGATGATAAATGTACAGTTTTGAGCATATCGCCTAGGATTTTGTTGCTCCAAGACATACGATGTTACATCCACTACAAGATAAGAGAAATCAAAGATTAAGAGATTCAATCTACATACTAGGAGCTATGCAAGGATGGAAAGATGAAGGATGAACACAAACACCTAGAATAAAAAGGTCTAACTAATGCCCTTCATTTCTAAAAGGAGTTCAAGACATAGTCGATTAGTGTTGTACTCAATTGAGTACACAAGGGAAAGATGTGGTTCGATGAACTAATTAAAATCATTAAAGATGTTATCCACATGGTTACCAGTTATCCAAAAAATGATAAGGCAAAATCCCTAAGGCACCCATCGAGGAGAGATAGAAAAAACTGACAGGAGTTGAGTGGGATGGTAGAGGCATGAGGATCAACACCATCACCGATCCTGAAACTAGATTTGGAGCCTATGCCATTTCTTACAAAATATTTCAATCAAGTAGGCCCAAAAGTGTCCCATGTGAAGTAGTTGACATAGCTTACAAAATTGTAAGAAAGGCTTACAATTAGACCTCACCAAGCTAACACTAAAGCAACTTGAAGAAAATATGAGGACTATTCATGTTTCTAAGGTCAAGCCTTATAAGTTTGGTTCACTACTTGTATGTATCTTTTTGTATCTACAAAATTCATTTCCATTGGCTAATAATGTACAGTGGGATGTAAAAAAACCATTCATCACACAAATTGGTGAATATATAAAGATTTTGGGTTATAATTTTGAAGAAGTAATGGATGATTACTTAGATAAATTTAAAGAAAGAATGCATAAGAGGAGCAGGATACCTGCACAATTAGTAGAAAAGTACAAGGATGATATTTGTTTTCTAGTGGACATTGACACCACTTTCATCAAAGTAGTTGAGTGAAGGACTGCATGGTTACCTCCTATGGGATATGAATTGATATTGACCGAGCCTCTAGGTCAATAAAGACACTCTTGGTAGAGCCTAAAAAAAAAAAAAAATTAGGTTTGGAACCTATGAAGAAGATAATCTTAGAATCAAAATGGACTTAGTCAGAGTAAAAGTGGGAAGAAATTCCAACAAAATGATGGATACTTTGATTAAAAATTTTTGTGAAGATGAAGAAGAAGCAGAGAAGCCGGTTGAAGAATTAATCGAGGAACAAATATTGATCAGTAATAGTAAGCATGAAGAGGAGACCAAGTCAAATAAAGAAATTTAGGCTGCACTAGTGAAGACAAGAGGGAAGAGGAAACTTGTAGAGACTCCCACACAAGCCACGTAAGAAAAATAGAGGTGCTACTACATCTACCAAGCCACCTAAGAAGAGGAGAAAGTTCATAAGAGGTAAAGATGATATTGATTCTGAGGAAGAAGATGATAATAGTCAATTTAAATTAGTTGTGAATAAAGGGAAATCCATAGATGACTTGATAAAGAACATAAAGGAAATAGGTAGACTAGGTCACCCTAAAATTAATCAGTATTTACATATATCAACTGAGGATCAGAAAAAAGTAGAAGAAGAAATCATCAGTATGATGATTAAATTCAAAATATTACCTATTGAATTTTCAAGTTACATTCCTAAGGAGCTATATGAGAAGATATCAACAAGATAGAATTATGCCTTGCATACTAAGAAGAAGATGAGAGAAAGATCTCTAATTTTGGAAATGCCCAATCTTTCAGTTACCGAGATTGAGGATTTTATGAAATAATATGAAAATAGATTTTTGATGAAAAATAGAGCATTGAATATATTGCAAGGGAAACTTGAAGATGTTGAAGAAGATAGTAAAGTTTTGTGGACAAATATTTTGAAGTCAAGGGATGAAGCAGAAGAAACAACACTTGTAGTAATCCCTGATAAAAGTGTCACAGGTCATGGAAAAGGTGTACATGCAGATGATATAGATCTTATTGAACCAAGGCCAACTATAGAGCATATTCATATTTCTAACATTGAGCAGCCAGATGATGAAACTTATGCAGAATATTTCTATCCTGAAGGCTATATTGAGGAAGAAAAATAGGGTACTTCTGAGAAGGTAGTTATAACAGGGAATGAAGAAGTAGTAATTGAAGATATCACTAAAGGAGATCATGATGATGAGGCAAAAGATGATGAAGATGTTATTGTTACTACTATCAAGAACATAGAAGAATATAATGTTGGCAAGTTGTCTATATTGAAGTATATGACTAGATATAGTGTTGTCATTATGGCAAAAAAGTCATATAGTAGTTTGGAGTCCACACACTTGATGTAAAGATCATAATTAGGTTAAGTGTTGAAGACTAGATGGTATATAGAGTTCTAGCAGCTCAGAGCATCATCACATGTGTGTATGAAATAATTATGGTATGCACCCTAGAAGTTAAGTTGTTTAGACTATATTCTTTCTTAGTCTATGAGTGCATAAGTAGATGTGCAAGAATGTGAAAGTTGCAATCAGTTGAAGTTGCACAACTAGTGTGTGCCAGTAGAGAATAGAGCATGGAGCTGACAATTAGCATTTTGGTTTGTGATTATAATCTAATATTGTAAAGGCCATGAACCCATTGTATTTAGGTTTTTGACATGTTTATATGTATAATTGTAAGCATGCTTAAGCCAATTCATTTGGAAGCATTGTTTGTAATTAGTTATAGAGCTGACCTAATTATGTGTTTTGTATAAGCGCATAAATATAAGGTGCACCCATTGTATTCACCATGGGAGTTGAAATAGAGTTGTGATAAGAAGAGAAGAAGTATGCAAAGCCACAAGAAGATGTATTAGAGCTTCACAAGAGGTCAAAGCATCAACACATCAAAGGAACTGATCTGACAAGCAGTGTCATAGTGATAGTTAGTCCTGTAGATATAATGTGTCTCTAAGATTAGAAGGTTGTAGCCCTCACCACTTGAGCAGTGAGCTCTTGGATAGTGTGTCCTCTCCCCTAATAGGGAATATTGTAAAAGACTCCTAACAAGGCCCAACCCTTAACAAGGTCTACTATACTTAAAGCATTGTAAAGCTACTCCTAACATGGTAAAGGATCTTCTAGCAAGGATCACAAAACATTAGTACAGAGTATTAGTGGGTGTCAATTCCCACTGTGGTTTCACCTATTTGGGTTTCCCAGTTATCATATTGGTGTCATGTGTTGATTTCATGTTTCATGTTTATGGGAATGTTCATTTTAGTACTTAAGCATTTATGTTCAGCATATAAATTAAAGTGAAAAGTTAAAATATACTAAACACTGATTCACCCCCCACTCTCAGTGTTCCCATTCCTAAAAATTGGTATCAGAGCTCTGGTCCTTAGCATAGAAGTTTAACCACTTGAGGAGATCATGGACAAAGAAGAAATGAAACATCTGAAAAAAAATCTTGAAGCTGCTCTTGAAGATCTAGACAAGTCAAAAAGAGAATCTGAAGAACTAAAGGACAAACTTAGTGATGCTCAATTAGTCATCAAAAAGCTAAGGAAAGATTTGAAAGAATGCTCTACTAGTGGTCTAGGGACAATGGTTAAGAAGCTCAATGAAGAAAAAAAATCCTTAAAAGAAAAACTCTAGGAGCTTGATGATAAGGTGACTAGTAATGAGGTAGTCTATGATGAACAGATAAAAGAGAACATTTAGTTGAATGAAAAACTAAGGCAAGAAAACATGGAAATCTTGGAGCTAAGGAATAGCAAAGAAAGCTTGGAGTCTGAATTAAAAGAAGCAAAGAATCATATTGACAAATTACACACTAGTTTTGATTTGATAGAATCTCAGTTGTATGTAAGAAGAGCCAAAGGAGACACTAGCTGTATTGGATACAATGAAGCACAAAATTAGATTGATAATATGCGAGCAAGAAAAGATTCACAAAAGGATTCTACTAATGCTAAAAAGACTAAAGATCAAACCATAGATAATGGTGGACCACCTAAGAATGAGCACAAGCCAGTAAAACGCACTTATTTTTCTTATAACAAGCATGGACACATTGAGAGGAACTATACAGTGGTAAAACCTTTTAATGGCTACTGTTATTCATGCAATAAATTTGGTCATGGAGCTATGAATTGTAAGACTAGTAAGAAGAATAGAATTCAACAAGATCATATAAATTAGAATCAAACAAATGTAAGAAGTGCTCAGAATGTTACATGCCAGATATGTAACTATAATGGTCAAATAGAAAGATAATGCAGAATGGTGACTCATGCTAATGCACTGAGGAATATAAGACCTCCAGTCATTTGTCACTCTTGTAACAAGGCTGGACATATCTCAAGGTTCTGTAGATCAAGGATGAAAGGTCAAGGAAGCCCTAAAAAGGCTAGAGAACCAGTTTTGTATCCTGTAGAATAAGTTAATTTTGTCAAAGCCTCAGATGATGTGAGCATGATTTGGTTAGAGAAAAAAAATGACAAGACTGATGAGATTGTATTGGATGCATCCTCTACATCTAAATGAATTTCCCTCAAGGTCATAGGGGGAACTAATTTAGCTCTAGACCCCTACATGACTGGTACACTCATCCTTAGAGTATGCACCTTTGGACTTAAGCTTTTGGAGTATAGAGGTACCTATGTGCAAGAGCGCACATGCTGATTGTAAATAGAACTCGAGTTGCAAATTTTGTAGTGACAGTCTAGTTTACTCGACTTGCATTAATGGAAGATTTTTCACTTTAAAGTTCACATAATTTATTTGATTGCTCATTACATTCAAATTTAGAGTGATATGCATGGTATGACTATAGAGCCTATTGAGCAAGAAGGCATCAAATTGATGTCAATGATATTGGGGTACATGTTTCATCACACCGACAGGGTGAATAGTGTGTCTACGGGCACTATTCTAGCAACCATCATACTTGTGAAGGAAGATGGAGAATTCAACTTGTGTGAGTTCTTGTGTGTATAGTTGATTGATGACATCAAGGCTATCAAGCATGACAAGACAAAGATATTCAGGTTTGGGTCACTATCATCTATATGCACCTTCATATAGTTGGCAAGATATCAGATTTGTATTTGGACAAGTCCATTCCAACCATGCCTTAGATATCCAACAAAGCATGCATTGAAAGTACACTAAGGGATTATATAACATTGGAATTGAAGACCTTTAGAGATAAGATGTAGATGAGGTACAGGATTCTAGAAAGTATTATGGAAAAGTATAAGGATACAATATGCTTTATGGTAGAGATAGATACAACTTGTATGGAAGCTGTTGAACCAAGGACTAAGTAGATTCATCCACTTGGCTATGAGGTAGAGGAACATGTCTTTGAAGCATATGCACAAGTACTACTTTCAGCCCCCAAAGATCCTAATGAACCTAAATGGGGAACATATGAGGAGAAAACCAGAGAAGTAGATGCAAAGCTTAACAACACAACAACAAAAAGAAATGTTGCTAAAGTCACATCAGAGATCGTAAGGATTCATGGTGTATCCCAAGTAGACCTTGACAAAGCAAGGGAAGAGAAGATTGCCTTGGAAATGAAAAGCACAGTAGTAGAAGAGGAACAAGAAGATCCTAAGATGAAGAAGATAAAAATTTAAAAAGATGATAGTCGGAAGGATATAGCTGATGATAGTCCTTCTACACCCAAATAAACAAGTGATTCTAATGCTCCTTCAGAGTATAAGCCAATATCCAAAAGGAAGAAAGAAACCAACACTAGTCATCCATTCTCGCAAGCTACAAGGAGCAAGAAAAACATTCAAGCACCTCCTAAGGTAGGATTCAGACCAAGCCTCAAAGTATTGAGCACAAGAATTGTTAATGAGGGTAGAATTGATCAAGTAGGGAATTTTTATGAATGATACAGTGAGATTGATAAATCAAAAATACATGATATGATTGTAAACACATGATAAAGTTCAAGAAGATAGTTCTTGAATTAAAAACAAAAATTCCTGATAAAGTATGGGAGATAATGGATACCTTGAAGAGACAAGGCACTGAAGAAGACTTTAGAATAAGGGAAAAAATTCTTGATTCCACACTTCCAATATGTTCCATTGAAGAAAAGTCACTATTGTTGAACTTGGTGAAGCCGCACTTAAGGTCAAAGATGAGAACACTGCATCTCATGAATAAAGAATATGAGTTGATCTCTAAGGAAACAAAGAAGGCCTTTGAGAAGGTATTCTTAGAAAAACACATGAAACCTATGTCTACACCCATCTCTCAAGTACCTACTAAGTAAGACAAAGTAGTAGAGACTATCAAGGTACAATCTACGTGTCCTCAGGATTTAGTGCCTATAGTGGAAGTACAAACAAAGGTAGATAAATTTGCGCCCATGATAGAATCACTCAAGGAAAACACCATTATCATTGATAATGTGGAGATAGCCATAGAAGCCATAGACATAGAATTGGATAAGTTTTAGGAAGCTTTTATGAGTGCACAAAAAGCTGAGATCTTATGCAGCAGCACACCTCCCACTCATCAAGAAGAGGTTTTCATTAAAAACATATCAGATGAGAAGGAAAAAGAGAAAATAGAAAAGAAAGAAGAAGAAGAGAAATAAAAAAAGAAAAATGAAACGTCTATGGAACTAGCCAAGATAAAACTAGAAGTGATGGATGGCACTCCCATCACTCCCTCCTCAACATTGTTTTCAAGTTTGACACCTGACACATCTAGTTTTGACTCATGGAAAGAAGAAGACCTGATTAAGTTTAGTGTCTTAGCTATGGAGAAGGCAAAGGAGAAACAAGTCATGAGAAATCCTCTCCTTCTAGAATTAGTGAACATATTGAACAATTTGTTACTTGCGGACATGAAAGTGGATAAGGTACACTTAGTTGATGATGTGAGCATAGTTATCTCATAGTTTAAAAGTAATTTTTCTAGCCTTGAAGAATCTACATCCAAAGTTGTAGAAGAGAAGTACCTAAAGAAGAGATTGAATGAGTTGATGATAAAATTTTCTCTAGATCTGAATTCACTCAAGACAGGTCAAGCATCCCTAAAAGAATTTTTTGATCCAAGAAGGAAATTCATTGCATATTACATGGATTCGAATAAGCTTACTGATGCCCATCACAAGATAATACAAGATGCAGAAGCTATGATTGAAAAGGTGAAGTGTTCAGTGAAAGATTTTAGGAATGAATGATGAATCCTTTGGCAGTCATTCTGTAGCAGTGGTTGTTGCATTCATGACTATGATTGTCATTGATGTCAACACAATGATATTTTGGAGTTTAGTAGAATAGCAGGTACAGTTTGTTTTGCACACATGTTATATTGTAGATTGAGTTATGTGTAGTTGATGCTATGTTCTTTATTGTGTTTTTATCCTATGGTTAAGAGCACAAAAATAAATTCATTTATTCATGAAATTTATAAGCATTTTGGTGGAAGCAGTATTCTAGCAGTATTCCTGTGTAGCGGTTTTTGGTAATTGGAGGATATCTCCTAACCAGGATGGAATCTGATTCTACATAGTTAAAGGGAAGTTTGAGACTCATTAGTGGTGATGTGGTTCATAGTGCAAACTCCAAGGTCACATGATTGGAAAGTTATTGTATCTGGAAGCTGACAATTTTATGTAATTTTGATGTCGCGTGTTGAAATTATTATTTTGTATTTACATGCCGACTCATTTGTAATTATTTGAGTGTGGTATAAAAGAAGGAATGTTTTCCTTGTTGAGAGAGAGGATTGTAATAGTTTTAATATGAAGTTGTAAAAGTTGTGATGCGAATGTATGCATGAAGTGAAGAAAAGAGCTAATTCAGTGATGAAGGAAGACTTGTGAAGTACAAAGATCTAGATTTGTGATCTTGTGTAGCAGAGAGTGCATTTTTGGCATAGTGTGAAGGAGGTAACATATTTTATATTATTCTATTGAATAATCCTAAGATCTATTGGACACTGAGTTCAGAGATCTTGCCTTGAAGCTGTTTGGGTAGTGGGTCCCTCTGTCTTCCATAACTCCTAATAGGGTTAGAATCTTTTAACAGGGATTCAAAATCTCCTAACAAAGATTCATATGTACTGAATGTATTTCATAAGACTCCTAATAGGGTCCATCCTCTAACAAGGAACTTTCATATTAGTGCATCATTTTGTGGGCATCATTCCCACCGGGGTTTACTCTTTGATCAAGAGGTTCCCTAGTTAACATATCTTGTGTTTTGTGTCAATGTGTATGATTATCCTGCTATGGTTGGTTACTGCATTAATTACATGGTTTAAAGCTATTGAAGTTGATATTGAAGTTAATGTTGATAAATGGTTTAATTATCAGATAACTAATTCACCCCCTCCTCTCAGTTATCTTGGTGGTCTCTACTTTCTAACAAAGGACTCATTCATTGATGTGAACATGTGTAATAATGTTTACCAAGGTCAATTGGACAAAATTGAGAAGGTAGAGAAAGAGATGACAAAGATAAGGTCTAGACAGACTCAGTTGAGGAATTCTCTTGTGCCCTCACTAGAAATTCTCAATCAAAACATAAAGGAGATAGATGCCACCATGATTACCTATGATCAAGGTCCAAGATTAGATCTAAAGAAGATGGAGAAACTTCAATATGCATTATGCACCCATCTCTAGATAGTTAACTCTTTGATAAATTTTTGGAAGAAGGAGATCCAGAACCTCAAGATAGCATATCCAGATGTTTTCCCTAAGTAAGTATGTACATAATCAGTTTTTTGGTACACCTTTGTCATTAATGTCAAAGGGGGAGTTGTGTATATAATATGGAGTATTATATGTATAGGGAGATATAAGATTATGTATTAAAAATGTATAGAAGAAAAAAGTTTTTTGTGTTAAGGGACAGTTAGCAACTTGGCCATATTCCTTTGTTGCCATCAATGAAAAAGGGGGAGGTTATTGGTAAGTTGTCTATACTGAAGTATATGACTAGATATAGTGTTGTAATTATGGAAACAAAGTCATATATTAGTTTGGAGTCAAGACACTTGATGTAAAGATCAGAATTTGGTTAAGTGTTGAAGACTGGACAGTATACAAAGTTCCAGTAGCTGAGAGCATCAGTACACGTGTATGGAAGAATTATGGTATGCACCCTATAAGTTAAGTTGGTTGGAATATATTATTTCTTATTCTATGAGTGCATACATAGATGTGCAAGAATGTGAAAGTTACAGTCAGTTGAAGTTTCACAGCCAGTGTGTGCCAATAGAGAATGGAGCATGGAGCCAACAGTTAGCATTTTGGTTTGTGATTATAATGTAATATTGTAAAGGCCATGCACCCTTTGTATTTAGGTTAGGGACATGTTTATATGTATAATTTTTAGCATGCTTAAGCCAATTCATTTGGAAGCATTGTTTGTAATTAGTTATAGGGCTGACCTAATTGTGTATTTTGTATAAGCACATAAATATAAGGTGTGCCCATTGTATTTGGCATGGGAGTTGAAATAGAGTTGTGATAAGTAGAGAAGAAGTATGTGAAGACACAAGAAGATGTATTAGAGCTTTTCAAGAGGTCCAAGCATCAGTGCATCAAAGGAACTAATCTGACAAGTAGTGTCATGGTGATAGTTCATCCTATAGATATAGTGTGTATCTGAGATCAGAAGGTTTTAGCCTTCACCACTTGAATAGTAAGCTGTTGGACAATGCATCCTCTCCCCTAACAGGGATGATTGTAAAAGACTCCTAATAGGGTCTGACCCTTAACAAGGTCTACTATACTTAAATCATTATAAAGCTACTCCTATCAGGGTAAAGGATCTTCTAGAAAGGATCACAAAACACTAGTGCAGAATATTAGTGGGTGTCAATTCCCACCAAGCTTTTACCTATTTGGGTTTCCCTATAATCATATTGGTGTCATGTGTTTATTTCATGTTTCATGTTTATGGGAATGTTCATTTCAGTACTTAAGCATTTATGTTCAGCATAAAGATTAAAGTGAAAAGTTAAAATACAATGAACACTAATTCACCCCCCTCTTAGTGTTCCCATTCCTAACAGATAAATCTATTGAGGAAACTATAATGAATATACTAGGTAACTTACCTATTTTGGTGCAAGACATAGATATTTCCACTCAAGGGAAACCTGAGGAACACACACCCTAGAAACATAAAGACACTACCAAAGAGAGGGGTGAGAAAGATAACAAGGAGACAGCCACACCTGAAAGAAAAGAGGCATAGCATAAAGAAGTAGAAACTGAGACTAATGTAAATGTTTCTACAACTGATACTAGAGTAGAAACCCAAGGACCTCAAATCAAGGGTATAGTTAAAGGGAAAGATAAGGAGGAAAGTATCTCCACTAAGAAAGGATAGTCAAATCTAGTGACTAAATCTCTAGTTCCATATGGGAAATCTACCATACATAGAACACAAGAGAAGAAGAAGAAGAAGAAGAAGAAATATGGAAAAGGTCTAGTCACTTTGTATGAAGTTATTGAAATTCCTACATGTGACCCAAGAACCCTAGACCCTAAAGCACTATGAAGATATGGAGAATTATGCATAAGCAAGGAAGCACAAGAAAAGTTGAGACAAGAGAGTAAGCATAAAAAAGTATTAGAAGATGTTAGAGAGATATTAATGCAAGTTGTACCTGATATCAATGTTGATGAGGAAACTCCCATCATAGATCAACTTGTAACTCTAATTAGATACATCAACTCTCCTAACAGTGATGCTGAGAAGAAAATTGAGGAAATAGCTAAATCCAAAATCCAATTTAAAATTGTAGAGAAAATCATCCAAGCAGTGGTGGTTAATAAGGTAAAAAATTTTGAGGTAATAATCAAATTAGAAAGTATTATTCAAAGGGTTATTACAATTTTACAATAGTTATGCACTATAGACTCTTTTTCTACCAAGATTAGTGAAAATTTAAAGAAACTATATGAAGATCTAAAGAATACACTTGCAACTAGTCTAACAACCAAGCCAAATGCATTTCATGAGCATTATGTAAAAGTTACAAACATTCAGTGGTTGAGACTAGAGTTGAGGAAGGAAGAGGAAAAAATTAGAGAACAAGTAACCAAGATACATGCCCAGTTACTACCACACTTAAAGGTGATGCAAAAACACATGGGAAAGGCAAAGGAACTGGTTGCCACCCTTGAGATATCAGTAATAGAAAACATTTTTGATATGCATGCACAAGTAGGATTAGAGAAGATTTCTCTAGAAAATCTCAAAGAGATACATGCCCAGTTACTACCACACTTAAAGGTGATGCAAAAACACATGGGTAAGGCAAAGGAACTGGTTGCCACCCTTGAGATATCAGTAATAGAAAACATTTTTGATATGCATGCACAAGTAGGATTAGAGAAGATTTCTCTAGAAAATCTCAAAGAGGAATGGGAAAACCTCCTGGCCACCCTCAAGAAATCACATCAAAATATATTTGATAAATTGTAAGTAAATTTTTGGCATTACTTCAAAAAAAGGGGGAAAATATGTATATGTATATTGTATATACTTTACATCAAGAGCATGTTCAAAGGGGGAGTTCACACAGTTCACACATTTTTTGTTTGTAAAATTTTTCAAGTCTAAATTTTTGTAGGTGACATACACATATATGTTTTTGATACTAATGCCAAAGGGGAAGAATGTTACTCCTAAGTATATTAAGAGTTATCATTAGTATCATTCATATAGTCGGTAAACAAAGAAAACAAGTTCAATTGGTCATAACTACAAATGTAGTCACCGAGCATAGAGATCACCGAGTATAGTAGTCACCAAATACATAGGATTACTGAGCATCAATGAGTTACTGAGTGATCGATACAATATTATTAGTAATTTTTTTTTCTTTTATTAAATCTTTCTCGTAACAACTACTCTATCACCCACTAAAAGATAAACAATCGCTAACAACTGGGTAAGTGTTTCTAAACCACTTTCCTCTAAATTTTAACTTAGGTACGGCTCCCTAGAATTGATTTTCAATGAATCTCAATTAACAATGTTGTATTTTTAGCTTTTAACCTAAAAGCCTAAAAGGTTTCTATATCATTCTTACATGATAATATTTTCCAATATAATTTTCACAAAAGTAAATAAGAAAAATAATAGTAGAAAAAATCATAGTTTTCCACTACCCATATCACTTCAAAGATAAAAGATTAAATAATAATTTATGAAATTGAAGATTAGACCAAGATCATTGGTGTTTCAAGCTACTACTAGAAACTTATTCAACACAATAAAAAATGAATTAAAATATTGACACAGAACATTCATCCACTCATTTCAAATAGCATAGGTTTCAAAATATAACTATATATATATATATTGATAATCTTTGTAGCACAGGAAAAAAACACCAAAAATATATAAGTTTTTGACAAAAAACTTGATTCATCTAATATTTTTCTGAGAAAAGAAGCTTAAATAGAAAAAGTAACAAGCTCTTTTCCAAAAAATTCCAACCCTTTCACTATCGCTACCATTCTACTTATAGTCTAAGCACACTGAGAGATCTCTCTAAAAATCCAACCTCTCAGTAAAGTAGTTAATAGATTAACCAAATTTAAAAGGAAACATGTCCTTATGATTTTTTTATGCAACTAAAAAGATAACTAAATTTCTAGATCAGGTTCTTTGTCAACAACACACTCCTCATCACTAGCAGAATTCTCTCCTTCACCTATGATAGAATGACTTACCTCGCATTGTTGTTATGCCTGGATGAGCTCCTTTGCAAGTGGTACATGAGGAATATTCATATTTAAGATCCTCCTCATGGAATATTCTTTGGTCCACTTCAGCTTCTTAACCTTCTTAACCATTACTGGGAGTTGATCAATACACATGTATATTAGGGATTCAATCTTGGCCATTTGTGTGAAATCTAAAACCTTTGCATTAACTTTCTTCTTGATCTTGTTCATAGTTGTCTCTAACATTTCTAGGGTTGTCTTTAATTATTTCTCACCATAATTGGATGTATATACATGAGAAAAGTTAATTACCTTCAATTCATTTAGCATGTTTTTTTGTAGTTTCTTAATCTCATTTTCGTAGTCTTTAGTTTCAGTAATGGTGCTCCTAATAGCGATGATGCACTAGCTGATGTTTCTTTTGAGAATGAAGAAAGTGGATTCTTAAGGGGTTTTCACTAATTTTTCAGTGCAACACTTAATGAACCCATATTTCTCAATGTCTAGAAATTTTGACATAGTGGAAATCCATTTCTCCTCTTCTTTGTCCCATACCTATCGCTGTGCTTGCATTTCTCCTATTAGGGTTTCAGTATCATGGAGCATAGATTGAGAACCTTTGATATATTTGATACCACTGGAGATGACTTCATTCATCCATTCATTTACTAAAGACACTAGATCTCGACCACATTGAACTTGACTCAAAATTTTTTTACTCTCAATGGAGTTTGGGTCAAAAATCTGAGGAGACCGAATCAGGGGAGTAGCATCAAAACTACAAAAAGTATTAATAAATTGAGACAATATCATAATTGTATGCTTTAATTCCTTCTTTTCCTTTCCATCCTTCCATGAAGTATATAGTATTTTTTGAGCCATTTCATTAAACAAATGGTTTTTACTTGCACGATCTATGGTACCCAGCACAACTTTTGTGAATTTGAAATCCTTAGTTTTGATTTCCTATTCTCCTTCTTTCAGTTTATAAGTGGCTACTTCAGTAGTCCACTTCCCTATTTTTGTTTCTCGATGAACATCCTGGTTGTGCTTTTCACCTTCTTAGTTTTTTGGGTTTTTTGAACATACTTGCTAACAATATCCTTGATAGGAATTGAGACCAAAACTAGACTGCATTTTTTACTTACAAAAGTGGCTAACCACTTAGGCATGACATCAGATCTGACTAGCTATTCAAGAATCTTCACTAGTGTACCAATAACTTCTAGTGTCACATCATCAAGATCAAAAAGATCTTTGTCAACTTGTTCCTCTTTAGTTATGTGAAAATTCACATCTTCAAACTCATCCTCATCCAAATTAATGGTCAACACACTTTCTTGAGCCATATCTTTCTTAAACCTTGATCAGGTCTTAGATCTCGTCAGCCTCTTTGAAGGAGCCATTGGTAATCGATCCACTATAGGTTTCTTTTAGATACTCTTAACTTGTTTTTTTGAAGGCCCTACATTTCCAATTGATGTAGATGTTGGAAACAATTGTCTGAAGGAAATTGCTACTCAATTATGTATTGTCTTTGATGTCACACTATGTCATAGTCCGCAGCAATCAGTTCCTACCGAGCTCAGTCGGTCTGCCAGACAGGAATATTAGTGCGTACCGAGTCCACTCGGTTATCAAAGAAAATCAGTGTCTACCGAGTTCACTCAGTCATCGAAGAAAAGTTAGTGTTTACCGAGTTCACTCGGTCATCGAAGAAAAGTTAGTGTTTACCGAGTTCACTCGGTCATCGAAGAAAAGTTAGTGTTTACCGAGTTCAGTCGGTTATCAAAAGGTAAAGGATTGTCAGTGTTTACTGAGTTCCCTCGGTCACTGAAAGATTATAGAAAGTTATAGTCACCGAGCACTGTCGGCCCTTGAAGGACTTTTGCAAATAGAGTTTGCTTAATTCAGCCGACTGTTATACTAAATAATGTCGATTTGACAAATCCAAAATCATATAAATAAAAGGTCAAATGTGAAAAATATATATGAGACAACAGAAAATTTACAGAAGAAAAGAAGGAAAGGTATAAGCGAATTTGTGAAGGATGTTCAGATATCCTTGAGGAGCAGCAGAGATTTATTCGATCAGAAAGGATCAGACTTATGCAAAATAGAGATCTGTAATCAGCAAGACAGTTGCATTATTATACAGCTCACTTTTTCATTGTTACCTTCTTATCATTGTAACAGTGAATTCTAAATCTCTTAACCGAGTTGGTTTAACAACCATAATGTAAATCCTCTAACAAGGTGACAATTCCATTGAATTGTTTTCAAGACCTCTTACCAGGCCACTCCTTGCAGGGTGTTTTTAAATCCTCTAACAAGGTCACACCTAACAGTGTGTTTTGTAACCTTTTACCGGGTTGGCTTCTAACCAGGCATCACTTCAGAAAAGTGAAAATCAGTATCTAGATACATTGGTGGTTTTTCCCATATTGGGTTTCCATGTTAAATCTTGTGTCTCCTGTGTTCTTAATTGCTTTCTCAATCATATACATGTGCTGATGAATATCTAAAGATAATATTGCTAATACTTTCTACATCTTCAAAGTTACTGCAATCTATTTACCGAGTGCTAAATCAGATAACATTGTTAAGATATCCTAAGGGATCTTGAAAGAATTAATTGTGAAGTGTTTTTATGGTTGACTGATTCACCCCCCCCCTCTCAGTCACTTCATCCATATTCCATCAGTAGATGTATTAAAAATTGAAATTGGAGAAGGTAAAGAAGTAACTCTAACTTCTTTTATTGTTTTAGGTTGTTTTTTCTTTCTTTTTGTTAATAACCACTCCTTAGTCAAATGAATCACATGTTGAGTCCTCTTCTCAATATTATCTTCCTTTCCCTTAGACCAGTCCATTGCCCCTCTTCTGTTCTTCCCACTTTAAAACAAAAGTGGATGCCTTGTGTTTAGATTGAGTCATGAGTTTTGGGATAATAAACTAAAGTCTAAGTCTAGATTTTCCCTAGGATAGGCGGTCTTTATCGAATAACCCCCTCATGCTTCTTTCTACTTTTAAGCCAGGTTGATTTTTAATTTCATCCTAGGAATGGGTAAGTTATAGTTTCTCATTCGATAAAGACTTTATTTCTTTCAGTTTTGATCGATGGTATTCATATGAATGTGAAGCTCTAAAATAACATTTTCCCCCTTTGTCAGAAAATTGAAAGTTGCCTTCTCCTCGGTGGGTTCCAACCCATGAAGGTAATTTTCTATGGGAAGAGAAAATAGGAATCATCAAGCACATAGACAAGGCTTGGAGATCAAGATTCTTAGGTTAATAATGAGTTGGGTCCAGAAAAGTAGCTTGGCAAAGAAGCTATAATGAACTTCTCCGCTTGCAGAGTTTTTCCTACAGAACTTGTTTTCTAAAGGACTGTATAAAGTGTATCAGAGATTCCTGCAAGCCAAACATCTAGATTTTTAGGAAATAAGATTGAGTCCCTATAGTGGATAAAAAGGTCTAAGAATATGAAAAAGTGAGTAAGAGACCTTTCTTTGAGAATCAGTTTTCAGCTTCTCCCTTATCGAAAAATCACCTAAGAAGGTCAGTTTCTGAGAAGCGAAAACTTGTGAAGAAATAAGCATAAGAAATCATAGGGATTGAATGATCTATTATGATGAAGATAGCCTGCTTTGATATCTAATATAAATTGCTAAAAAAATAGGCTAGTTGCAGATTTTTAGAAAATCACTCAGCTTCTCCATAGTTGGGTTTCTACCTTCGAAGTGAGTTTTTCGATAAAGGCATTGAATTGAGAGAAGCAGAAAAGTAAAAATCCACTGCATCAATTAAGTTACCATTACAACTAATTCAAATGGGTAAAAGGGATTTCCTAAGGCCATTAATAAGATGCATTTAATTCAAATCTTAATGTTAGAACTTTGACAAATATTTTTGAAAATCTCTCACTCATGTGGTGCAAGATATGAAAACTAATAGTAAGGAAATAGGCTATTTATAAAAGACCCAAGTGATCAGTCAAAAATTAAAATTTGTTCACATCTTTCTCATATGCCTTTTATTCCCTGTGATTTCACAAATCATCTGCCGACATTCTCCAAAGCTTCTTAGCAGTAAATTGAGAGTAGAATCAGAAGCTATGGCCACCAGATTCTTGGATTTTGATGGGATGAATGGGATTACATCTGAATGGCATAATTTGATAGATATATCCCTTAGATTCTATGATCCGAGCAATATACATAGAAGATTGAATGAAGAAAGTCTCCACTCCATGACACAGAAGCTCAAAGGTAGTGGTTTGGTCGAAGCTGCTAGATTTCTTGTTGCAGTACAAGCTCCCAAACTAATCTAGGAATGTATAACTAGATTCAACTCAGATACAAAATAGATTTTGTTGTAAGATGAAATAGTACTCATCTCCATTGACAAAGAGTCTGTGCAAAATAGTCTTTGTATCTGAGAGTGAGCAGAATTTTCAAATATGAACTTCTCGATCATAATTTTAGAATATAATGAGAAGAAGATGAGATGGAGGAAAGAGATCATGAACTCATGGTTTTAGAAGGCTAGAAGCATAAAGGGAAAAGTGCCAAAGACACTTTTTGGAATAGATCTAAAGGCTGAGATCATCGACATCCTAGTGCTCCTTCACAGGATAAAAGGTGAAAGTGACACATTGAATTTCATAGAACACTACTTCTTCTTGGTCCAGGTAATATGTGTTGAGCACCATTATATAGACTAGGCTCAAGTGGTAAGTGAAAATATGTCCAATGCCTTGAGTCTTGCCAAGTACTAGAACAAATTTTATATGTCTTCCTATTTGATCTATGTTTTAGCTACATTCCAAGTATAGTCGGGACTCCCTAGGATAGAAGAATTTGAAGATGATGTGAAAATTTATGATTTCTTCCCTCATTTGAAGTTACAAAATAGCTATGTCAAGTTTATTAAAGTTAATGACTCATTTACAATGAGATTGTGTAGAGAGTTGCAAGGATGCCTAGAGCAGAGATTCTCTCTAGAGGCCATGGAATTCATTAGCCAATTTGGGAGTTTCTTCATCCAATTTGCTAGTTTCTCATATCTTTGTCTTGTAGGTTTTGATGATTTTCCCATGAAGCTTCTAAGGTACCCTGATGACATGATTGTACTCATAGAGGTGATCCGATAGATGTTGCAAGTGAACCTGATCAATGCAAGAATTAAGAAGAAAGGCTATGAATTCCCTATTACCATTGGAGCATAAAGTTGTGCATCAAGATCAAATGCTAAGAATCTGATGAAGACATTCGAGAGAAGATATAAGCTAGAAATGTATGAAGTATTGAGGCTACAATTTGATGTAGTCAGTTATGCCAAAAATCATCTATAGATTGGCATTATGGTTAGGCATATCCCCGAACTTGAATATTATTGGGCGAATTGCAAGGATGAGTTAGAGAGCTGAGAAATATTTTACTCTAGGTTGACCATTGAATAAATCAAGTTGTTTAATGTCAACATTAATGTTGAAGGAATTTTTGATGATGGAGAACATATGTATAGTGACACATATAGAGATCAGATCAAGCCCTATCTTGTGAGCTCCAAAATAGTTCAAGGTCAATCTATAGAAGATTTGGAGACCATAACGGCTAAAGTCATTAAGAGAACTGATAAGTGGGTTTGGTGGATGATGGGAAGGAGAAAGAGATTCAGGAATCCTAGTCCTCAACAAGCTCCTACAATCAAGTCGATGAGTACTCTTGCATCCTCCTCTTTGCCAATGTCATCTATAGCCAAAGGACCAGCTTAACTAGTAGTTGGAGATAATGAACCACCCAAAAAAGAGATTCCAATTGAGAAGACTTGTGGAGCAGGTTCATGTCCAATCATCAGTTTGAATGAAGAAGTTGAAGTTGAGAAATTTGACAAGCCGGCGGAAGAAACTATTGGAGCCACAGAACCATAGCAGCAAGCACAAGGAGGAACCATTAAGATATAAGGTGACACTCCTACCCAAGAGGCTCCTAGCATTGCTGAGGTTGGTGATGACAGTAGCAGTTAAAAAATTGATAAGACAAATGAGCACTTGGCACTCCTCAAAAGGAAAAGAGCATTTCTTCTCCGTAGGTTAATCCTTTTGCTTCCAAGCCTAAATCTTCCACTCCTATTATCAAGAAATTATTTGTTGAAGATTTTATTTCTACAACAAAAGTTACAAGTGTAGAATCATGGCTTGATAATACTCTAGAGTGTAAAATAAAAAGGGTTGAGCAAGGTGATCCTAGTGGTGAGATGTTCTCACAAGTGATGCAATCAGGTTCAACCATAAGCAAGGCTAAGAAGACTAGGACTTTGACCACTCTTGGTCGAGATCTAGACATAGGACACCTGACTATGGAAATAGACAAGCCTCTAAAGGATGGTAGAATTGAAGATCTTATTGTTGCAGACTTTTCACTCTAGTCCTTGGACATGGGGCTCACCCGCCATGATACTAAAGTAGACTTGTGGAAGTCTAGTAACATCTTGATCGAGGAAGAGCTCGAAGTACTCAAAATCAATAAGACTCAACTCAAGGAAGATATTTAAGAAATGACTAACCTCATCAAGTAGTTGGTCACTCCTATAGCAAGCTTACCCAGTTCTCTAACAACATTCTACTATAGCTGAGAACCAAGAAATACTTTCCAAATTGCAAGAAGATAGACATTTCAGGTATATTGGTAGGAGGTGGATTGAGCGACTTAAGTCTGAAGGTCTGGTAGCCATCGAGCAGCTCAAAAATGTCTTTTTACAATTAGAGGTAGAGAAGGATTCTCTCAAAGGACATATGCAGACACTCACGATAGAGAGGTTGAGATGTGAAGAGTTCATGGTGCTACTACATTGGCTAGTTGGGATGAAGACTAAAGATGCAATCAAGGCCAACATTTGGCAGAAAGGGGATAAACCTTTGATCAAATGGCTCCAAGGTGTAGAATTCAAAATGGAGATGATAATCAAGGTAGAGATGGGAATGAAGGAAACTGATGAGGAAGCCACCAAAGAGAAAATTAAAATGTTTGTATTTTTGACAAGTCTTCACTCTGAGTCTCAAGCTAGCATAGATGGAAAGAGTTCAATTGGTATAACCCATATGCAGAAGTCATTCTTTGACTATTTGGACCAGCTTGTAGAGTTATCTGGGTCTCACCTTGATAGAATACTTGAGCTTCATCAACTCAGTGGATGCATATATAAAGCTATGGAGAAAATGCAACCTTGAAAGGATGCTAAAAAATGCATAGAGAAAGATCATGCTCGTTGGCTTATAAGATTGAAAAATGTGTACATTCCTAATTCTAAAAAGATGATTCTGATTCTTGCGGCTACCAAAGCTCATAAGGCTAAGTTGGAGAAGGCAAAGAAGCCAGCGAAGAGAAAATAAATTTCCCCCTTTTCTTTTTGATATACATTGTATAATCGGTAAATAGCCACTTGTCATCTACTGACTTTGTAGAATATGAATCAATTCGGTGGATTTTGTAATAGCTTAATTATTGAAGCCTATATGTAACAATTTGAAAATCAATGAAAAGGTCAGCTAATTTTTGGTGTGAAATACATCTTGTTGCAGAGTCAATCTAGAATGTGTTTTGTGCCATTTATTTACTATTCCATGCTTTTGTAAGTTTGAATGTTTATTTTCCTTAATTTGGACTGAAATTAGAAAATAGATGGAGTTTTGTTTCTACTCTTTAGTGCAACTAATCTACAATGATCAAACCATTACTTGGAGGTTGGGAAAATACTCATATATCATATTTTAGATTAGATTCATCTATGTTGTCCTACTGCAATTTTTTACATTCGAATAGGATTCATTGTTGCATTCCCACTGGCGTGAGTTCATAATTATTATGAAATCATGAAGTCGGTTAGAGTTAAGATCAAAATAATTGCCTAGATTAGTCTCTCACCAAGGGTTAATTTGGTTACCTCTTATGTTCTTTGGTCAAGAACATACCCCATTAGGATGTAGATAAAATAAAATTCATTGCATATCTTTACATAAGGGAGTTTTACTTGTTAAAATTCAGAGGAAAGTTAGTTGAATAGACAACAACTTTCCAACTGTTTGTATTCACATTGTTTCTTAAGAATATTTTGGGCAAATAAAGAGTTAAATCAAAAAAGAACAATCTATTTACCAAAAAAAATTTGGAGACTTTGCTGGGGAGAGAAACAGTCGCTAGACCAGAATATTTGTCATGAGGAAAAATGGTGTTAACTCATGAGAACGTGTTCCCTATGCTTCAACCAAATCTTGGTTTTTAGGATGATCAAGAAGACATATTCTCATCCCTGAATACTTTCGCTTGGAGATACAGAAGAAATCTAGAGCATTATAGGAATGCAAGTTGAGTTCTTGAACAAGAAGAAGCTAGAGCATAAGAACTTGAAAGAGCAATTCAAAGAAGAAATCAATGTAGAGTTGAGCACAAAGCTAGGTAGAAAAACTAATACAAAGCTCTAGATCAAAGAAGATTTCATAGAAGTGCCAAGGGGAAAGGTGAAAAATACCCTACAGTTGAAAGGCTCATCGAGCTTGGTTTTCCCATAATAGACTTACCTCATCAGAAAGGTGACATAAGAAGCAGGAGTAGACCACCTTCACCTCACAAGACACAAACTTCATTGCCTACAGCTTGCCAGGTATTAACTCTACATGGGGTAGTTGTGTACACACTAAATAGTGCACTTCTCTAAGTCATTACTTCCAAGAGAATCCATGAATGGGAAACCTTGAGAAAGTGACCTAGAGCTCCCTAGGTGTGGAGTCACAAGGATGTTGATGGTGCTCTCAGCTAGAGCTATTGTAGCATGCAACCTTGCTAGTAAACCAAACAATGGGAGATTCAAAGAGACAAGGGAAAGAATACTAATATCCTCAAGAATCAATAATGAAAATGCAATTCAACTATGCTAAGAATGAAGATGCAAGTAAGCTATGGAAATGAAAGTATTACAAGCCTTGCTAATTAAGCTATGTGAGCTAATCTAAAGCATAAAGGAAACTAAGCTAAGAAAGCATAAACATGAAGCTAAGATGCAAGAATGAAACTAGAATGCAAGAAGATCTCCAAAAGCTCCAAAGTCTCCAAGAAGTCTTGTAACATAAGATTAGTATTCAAAGTTGGGATCTAAAAGTGGAACCTAGAATGAGAAAAGAGCTCTCCTTTTAAAGGAATTGAAAAGGAATGGACCATGGAGATTAAGAGGCAAAAGATTTAATAAAGGGTGGAGCTTAAAAGAGGAGCAATCCATGTGCACAACCCTCCTCCAATGAGAAAATAAGAGTTGACTTTTGTGTCCATATGAGACAAAAAGGCCTTTTCTTCTTTTTATAAAAGAGGAATAATGCTTTACTTGTGCAACTTAGGATAAGAGGAAAAGTGGGGGTATTTTATTTAATAAAAGGGGAGGAAATTCTTTTTAATTAAATAAAGACTTAGGATGAAATGGTTAGCCCATAGAAAATAATCAAATGAAAGAGAGAACTAGGATTTGATCAAGGAAAATTGGTATAATTGAAAAATGTTGATTTTTAAAAATACTGATTCAGGAATTTGATAAATTGTTGAATGGGGGCCCAAAGTCTAGGCGACCATTTTAGGGTGCATACATTTTCCCCTCTTTGACTAATGTGAGATCGATTTGGGATCACATGTGGTGAAAGAATGGAATTGAAATGTGAGATCGATTTGGGGTCACAAAACAACCCAGATGTGTGTTCGATGGATGGGAACACATCAGGACAAAGATAAGCATAACCTAACAAAGATAGGCTGAAAGACAAGACCAACACACCTATGAATAGGAAACTGTCAAGTCTCAAATAAGAGATAAGAATCTCAAGCAAGGTTGATTGATAAAGTTGAATCAAGGACTGAAGCTGATAGGTACTGCCCCCTTGAAATTCAAATCAAAATTAGGTAGAGGAGAGACAGTAAATTGATAAACTTGATCAAGTCACTAAATATCACAATCAAAGTTGAAAAAATGATAGGATAACCATCAAGTAGGAAAGACATGCCCCAGTTTGACTGGGAAGTCAAACCTCGAAGAGACAAAGCAATGAAAATGAATGAAAGACTAGAAGGTTGAAAAAGATGGGGATGAAGAAATGAAGATGCCCCAGTGAAGATCGAAGGATCAGGCCTCAAATGGTTAGCCAACTGTGTAGAAGAAGGAGAAATTTTGAAATGTGATTTTAAATATCAAGATGAACTCAGAATTCAATTTTGATCCCGAAAATAGATCCAAGATGTCGAAATTAGCTAGGAGTGTAATTTTTATGCAATTCCAAGATGTTTTGAAAATTAGGTCAAAAAGTCAAAATGCTAAGATTAACCCCTTGTGATGACATGAAAAGGATGTGATGTGAAAGACAAGGAGTGAAAGACATGATCAAGAGGAGTGAAAGGTGAGTGCAGTTGACCGATAGGTCCATGAAATATGAAAAAGGAGATCTCTCTCCATATGCAAGATGCAAAAACTAACTATCATGAACCTAAAAATGTAAGATACTATAAAAAGTGGTTTTCTTGCAAGGTCACAAAGCTTTTAGACTCTAATATTCATCATCGAGCATTATTGGTAGCATTGCAAGATCATACAATACATAGTAGTATGACTATGTGAATTTGAATATGATCTATACTAGATAGATATGTGGGAATCCCACTTAGGCACCAAAGATTACGCTCGCATCGAGACACAAGAAAGTCAAGATGACTATAAGCATGCACTTGTGAAAATAGTCAAGGATAATACCTTGTAGACCCCAATGTTAAGTGGAACAAGCATAAATGCTAATGATAGTTAGGACCAATAAAATATACCCACAAGTAGAAAAAGAAATAAAACATGTCCTCATGCCCCCAGTCTTCTAGCTCAGCATCATCGAAAACTATTAGGGAGAGAACACTCATCAAACAAATCATCATAGGCAGCACACAAAGAAATAAAGTCAAACAAGTCTCAGTGAGTCATGTGTAGGTCATAGATTCAAACATTGAGCATCACATCTGTTAGTGGAAAATATCATATCATGCTAGACTACGAGTAAGATATCTGATAAGTGTTGAGAAACACTCAACGCTAGGATAGTGTTGAAAAACACAGTTGGGTGGTGTTAAAAAAAACCATTTGCAAGATGTCCTAAAGACCAACGCATCCTAGAGACCAAAGCTAACACAGTTATGCCCCCTAGACAAAGACAAATACCAATTCCAAACCAAGGCAATAAGGACAAGGCATGATGGAGAAAGGCTAAGTGTCGAGGATGCCTGCTAAGAAACAAGGGTGCAAAGGCCTCAAGTAGCACCTATTTCCAAGTTTTCACCATGTTGGGACTCAAAAACGAGGAAGGCATTTTTGGGTCCCCTATGAAATTTTTTGCAATGAGGTGTTCTTTTCGCTTTGGAAGGTTAGTTTGATGATGTTGCTTTGAGTGGTC
This sequence comes from Chamaecyparis obtusa, assembly GCA_027943335.1. Lineage (NCBI taxonomy): Eukaryota > Viridiplantae > Streptophyta > Pinopsida > Cupressales > Cupressaceae > Chamaecyparis > Chamaecyparis obtusa. Next base: position 389,303 of record BSBK01002983.1, on the reverse strand, counting down.
CTGATTTTGAGCCAATTTGAAATCAAGTGATATGAGCCTTTAAATGCTTGGAACACTCTTCATTCTACACATTCAGTGGTTTGCAACTTTCAGTTTTCAGTTTGAGTTGATTTGGTAAGTACCCATTTTGAGAGATTCACTTAAAGTTGCAGTTTGCCACTTTGAGCTTTTCTTATCAGGAGCCCTGTTTGGAGGCCTGTATCTTTTACCCAGGGGTTGATCCATGCAAACTGATTATTGATCTATGATCTATGGTCAAAATGGTACATGTTTTCCAAGTTTTAAGTTATTACGAATCCGTTTGATCACTTTTCAAGGGCCATTCTGTAGGCAATTTCTACTGATTGCATTGCTGAACAGTGTAATTGCTTGTCAAGACACTACTTTGGAGAGTTATAACTTTGGCTTAGGAGATGATCGAGTCAAAAGGATTGTTGCATTATAATGTATTCATGTTCATCTTCAAATGTTCCAAGTTTCAGCTCTTGATGAATCCATTTGCCATGAGAGCAACGCTATTTCCCAGAGCCATTCACACAAGTTTGCGAGTTTCACTATGTCTTCAAACTAAATGCATGACTTTGACTGCATGTCATTTTTAGCTCGTTGCACTTATTGAAAAAATTCCTTTTGCACTCTATTGCATTTGTCAGATACTTCATATGGCCAAATTTTCAAGCCTCTGCCAATTCATTTGCCTACCAATCAAATTCAATCAAAATGATTAAAATATTTGTCGTCAACTGTGTCCTGTCCCACCTCTACAGATCGTCAACTTCAAATTGTTATATCTTTGCACCGAGATGTCGAAACTAATTGCCATCGGTTGCATTGTTTATGATAAATATTGGTCTAACACTGATTAAAATTTCAAGTTCCCAGGCATCATTTCATTTTTTACCAAATTGTATGCCTAGCTGGATTTTATCCTGAAATATTTTAATCGTTTTGCACGATTAAAATTTCATATGCCTCGGTGGAGGAAAAATATGAAATTTTTTAGGGTCAAAGGATGAACTACAATCTTCAAGCATGCAAAGTGATGGGACGTGAAAAGTTGTTTTAACTAGTTTTCCAGGTTGATCAAACGGGTCGTTTGCAGTATTCGAGTAAAGTTTGCCGGATGATCCGGATAGTGTTTCAAGTGTTTTCGATCGATGCCCAATTCATGATTTTTGTGCCTTAGGAGTAATATGATGTTTTCGTGCAAAATTTGTATGGGAATGAAATTTTTTTAGCCGGGCCAATTTTTGGACCCGACTTCATGCCTTAAGTCTCCAATGCTGCTTCTTAGAAAAAGAGCAGAGTTGGCATGGTCAAGTCTTTTTGTTTGAATCTTATGGCCACGTTTTAGCAATTCGAAAGGATGCTTATTGATGGGTTTGAAGTGCCAGGAAAAGGCATAACAGACAACTGCTCAAAGATAGTGCCCAAACGAGTGATGCCTCATGCAAGGAAGTGGACGACATGTTTCAAATGGGGGGGGTTTCAACATTCAAATAAAAAGAACAGACCAGCATCAATACTCAATGTTCAGTGCCAGTGTGAGAGAAAGAAAGGATTCAGCATTTGATTAAATCAAAACTCAGTGCAAGTGTGACCAGTGTTTTTAATCAAAATTCAGCATTTCAAGACAAATAAAAAGGGGGTTTCAGTGTTTTAAGGAAAGGACTAGTGTCCAAATCAACCAGGCAGCGTTTCAAATTGCTCCAGCATCCAAATCCAAGGTCTCAGCATTACAATTCAAACCCAACACTATCAAAAATGCCCAGCACCATAAAAAAATGCCCAGCACCATAAAAAATGCTTAGCATTTTAAAGGAAAGACCCAACATTTAAAAAGAAAGGGGATGCAGCATTTGAAAAGGAAAAAGATGCAATTTTGATAAGAGGTAAAAGAATCAGCATTTGAAAAGGGGCACATCTTAACCAATTTCACAAGACCATCATCAAAGTGGAGGCTGCCACAATTAAAAAACTTACACACAGCATACAAAGGTAAAGAACTCAACGCTAAAATGAAAATAGCCCAGAGTTAAAGCATTTTGAAGACCTGCATTTTCCAATGGAAGACCACCATTTTTCAAAGAAGCTCAACGCCTTGCCAAAATCAAAGCACCAGCCTAGCGTTTTGAAATATAGATGCCCAACGTTTGAAAAAGAAGACCAACACATTGCAAATGAATGTCATGCTATACAAAATTAAAGGAAGCTAACACAAAGGAAATGGCTCTGCGCCAGATTGGAGGCTGGCATCCTAGTGTGAAGTGCAACCCGTAGCAAACTGAAAGAGGATGCTCACGGTGTGGTTTGGAGGAACACTGAGAAGTCTCAGCTCTCATGAACATGCTTAACCAAAATGAGTGAAAAGCTATTATCCCACATTCACGTGGGGCTGAGAAGATTTTGTTTTTAAAAGAAAAGACACTCAATATATGAAACAAATGAAAGAACCACGGAGGCTCTTGGCGGACTGCTTGACTGTGGATTGTTGTGCGTGGTGGGCCCACAATTTTGGGCAAAACACTGAGGAAGGCTTTAAAACTAAGAAATCCAATATCCCACATGCATATGGGAAGAGGCGTTTGTAATGAATATATAGAAACCCACACGCACTTAAGGTAGATTGAAATGGAGGAAGCTCTGCTGATGCAAGCTTGGAAGTGCCTTGGTTTCCGTGACAGGCAGACCCGACTTGTAGGTAAGGTCATTTTTGACTAAGTGTGTAACTGCAAGAAATTTGACCTCAAGATACGTGATCATCTGACGATGGTCGCATGATCGCAAGGGCTGAATTTGGCCCTTGCGATCATGCGCCTGGCTGCCATGTGGCGCTCCATTCAGTTGGTGCCTAGTGGACAATGCAACCAATCCGAGCCTACCACTTGGCAAGTGGGTCCCGCAGCTATGGATTCATAAAATAATTAAAAATTCAAAGAGAATTCCCATGCATCTTCAAAGACATTCAAAAATTAAAGTCAAAAACATATTTTTATATAGTTTTAACTATATTAAAAATTCGAATATCAAAAATTACAGAGCTAGGAGACTGTTTTAATAGCTGGGGGCTTCATGTTTCAGGCCAAATATGGAGTATAATATACTGTCGGAAAGGTGTCGACATGAGGATTCCGATTTTGGAATCAGATTTTGCACAGGTGGTCATTTGCTCACGTTGTTTGCAGTTTAAGTTTCAGGGGGGCCAGGAAGATATTTTTGAGATATTTGATTTGTTATGTTCGGTGACTCATGTTTTTTCAAGGGGATAGAGTAGATCAGGTTTGCTGTTCCAGACTTCATGACTCATTCAGTGAGTAGTTCAGAGTTTGACAAGTGTCAGTTGGTAATGCTTTCTGGTGTTTCCCCCTTCTCTTCTTAGTTTCGATTCTTTTCATTTCGAAGGGTTCCAATCTTTTTGCATGAGCAGGGCTCTGCAAGTTTGAATTCCATGAATGCAAGTTCTGAGTTTCATTTCAGAGTTCTCATTTTGAGTTTGTTGTGATTTGAATGGATAGATATAGGTGATTCAATGAAAGACAATGGAAATCCTTTCCTATATTTTTCTGATGTCTCTTTGTGTCTTTGTCAAATTGTTGTATATTGATTTGTAAGGCATCTCTGTATACCTGTTTACAAGGTAAATGGTGCAATGACTTTCAAGTTTCTTTCAAGGAAAGTGTAATATCTTGAAGATTGTTGTTGATAATATGATGTTTCATAAGGATCTGATGTCCAGATAGGGGGAAGAGAGAATGGTGTACAAGGTGCATTATTTGATTTTTAGTTGTATAAGATTTGAAGTTTCCTATTGATGTGCATCTCATGACTCCATGCCTAGGATTAGGCACTAGTTTAAACTAGGTTTGTAATCAAAATCTTTTCCAATCACTTTTCCCTTTCATGTTTAAGAGCATAAATGTTTGTCAATTGCATTGAATAGTGCAAGTGCTTTTGGTGATTCCTTGTAGAAGTGAATCAGATAGGTTAACCTGCCTGAGTTTTAAGCTCGAAGAGAAGAAGGGTGAATACCCTTGTCAGTTTTGCCATTTTTCTACAATGATTGTTTTCTTTTGTTAACATCATGGATTGGCTTTCTAAGCTCTGCATCAGTTGAAGCAAAAGACATTAGTGAATCATTGTGAGAACCCCTAATCCACTATAGGATTTCATTGTGAAGCAGTGAGTCTAAAGATAGGTACACCTGCCTGGGTCTGTGGAGCCCAAAGTAGAAGAAGGACTTGGTCCTTATCAATTAGCCTTTTCCCTGTAAGAATCTAGAATTGGGAACCTGAGAGTCAAGCTTAATAGCTAAATTGGTGATTCTACATGAAAAAGAGCTAACACACCACTTGGAGATTTTTTGGTTTTTTCTATTTTTTTGTATTTTTGCTACCAAGGTGCTTGTTTCCAAGTTTTCACCAAGTCACTTTTTCTATTCTTTTGAATTTTTTGGCATTTTTTTTTTTTTAAATTTTTTTTCAGGACTTTATTTGCATTTTAGGACTTTTTCAACATCATATATGAATTTTTTTGGAATTTTTTCAGGATCAATAAGTATGTACAATGGATGCCCCAAGACAGAATGGGCATCAAACTCACAAGCAAGATCACATTGTGTAGTCCTAATGTCTAGCAAGGTGGAGAATAAAAGGGATTAGCAAGCTAGTGGAAGAGATGAAAGACAAGAGAATGAAGGAGAATGAAGGGAAGAAATCATCAAGGGAAAACTCCTCAAGAGTACCCAAGCTAGGGAAAAAATGTCATGTAAAGCACATTTGGATAAGAAATGAAAGGCTAGCATATGATAAGTCACAAAAACATAATGCAAAAGAAGGAAGGGATGTAGTCCAAAGGAGTAGACATGTCAAGAGACTTCATAGAATCGTGTTTTACTCTTTTTTATTAGATCAAGACCAAAGGGGAAAATGATAGCGAAAGGCTAGAATGAATGGAGGAGAATAAATATGAAGGCTAAAAATGAATGGAATGAAAGCAATATCATCACAAGATAACTCACAAGATAGCCAAATGTTTGTGTATAGGTCAACATTGTCAAGATCAAAGAGAGAAGACATAATGGATGAAATATGTAGAAGAACTACGCATGATGCTTGATTTCCAGGTTTTCATCATGGTACTTATCCAAGGTACCACAAGGGAGTAGTTTTCACCATAGGACAAATTTATTTCTCTTTACTTTTTCTACCAAGGCACCTATTTCTAGGTTTCCACCAAGGTACATTTTCAATTTTTTCATTTCTTTTTGAATTTTTCTATATTTTTTTTTCTTTTTTTTTTTGGAAGAAGGAAAACTTTTTAGATAATGCTCCTTGAAAGGATAAACCATGATATGCCAAGGATTCAAAATGATATGCTCAAAGATGCTGATAGGGAAAAGAAGATGGAAGAGAAAAATGGAGGATAAGGTTTTATGTAAAGCGAGTGAGGTTGGAAGATAGGAGGAATAGGCAAATGAGGAAAAAAGATAGAAGGTAGAAGGATAATGAATGGAAGGATTGTGAAAGGGTAGATGGAAAGGAAGGCAAGATCAACATCAACACACACCATGAAGGGTGGCAAGAGGATGGAGGAAATGTGAATGAAGGAATACCTGAAGGAATATGGTGAATGGATAGCAGAGGTTGTGGTTTAGGTGCATGGAATGGAAGAATGTTTTTGGAAGAAGATGAAGTGGAAGCCTTTGGAAGCTTGAATGTGAACTTCACTTGTTGCTTAAAAATCAGACTGTTTCAAGAGAGGCTTTGGAATCTGTTGGTTCTTCAAAATATTTTACACTCCAAGAGATGCCAATATGCTTATGACTAATGTTAAGTTGTGGTTAATTCCAAATGTGGGAAATCTATAAGCAACTGGACCAACTATAGGGTCAAGACTACCCTATTCACTTCTAGCTCTGCAAAACCAAGGTGGGTACACCTGATCCAACAAATTCAACTATATTCTTCACTTAATACTAGATCTACCAATAGATGATAGTGAGAAAGTACTAAATAACAATCTATTATTCATTGACTCTCCATCACTAGGTAAAACAACTCATATAAAGTAAATAAATGTAAAAGAATGGTATTGATTATATGTTTTTGGATTACAAGATTTTTATCATTCCCCACAAAGTGAAGATAGGAAAATATAGGTCAGTGCCCTCTCCATTGGGAAAAATATCAGAAGATAGAATGAATACAAAGATATTGTGAGAATTACTGGTCTTTCAAACATAAATACAAACACCTAACTACCTCAGAATTTTAGCATATCCTACCTTCAATGGAACTTGGTAGGGAAAAATGTAAGGTGCCTTTCTGCAACCATAAACTCTAAAAACTATAGAAATGGGATATAAAATGATATCCCCAAAATTATGGACTATAGTAATGTCTTGATAGTATTCCTTTGGTCTAATTAATCTCAGTAACTCCCTTGGGATTCTAGGATTGTTAAAGAATAACAGTGTCCTAAGTCTTGAAGCAAAATCCCTATCAAATGCAATGCAATTGACATCAACTCTATCCCATGATAAAGTTGTGGTCCACAATTGGACTGGAAGGGTTTCTCCATTTCTTTCCTTCACAATGTTGATTGTTGAGTTGAAAAAATGCTCACCCTTGTACAAGAACATATGCATAAGCATTGAATACCACCCAAAGGGCCTACTAACCTTCATGTTCTTTATTCCCATTAATCCCTCATGGATTAGGTTAGCCAAAAGAGAAGCAAAGTCAAAAATTAATGCCAATTGGGGATGTAGTGACTGCACCATCATGAACATATATGGTATTGGCATATGAGTGACCTGATCATGCCCTAGGATTAAAGTCAAAGACTTGTAGAAACCATATGCTCTCTTACTGAATAAATCCATCCTAAAGGGCTCTAGTGTACTTGGATTGATGACACATATGGATCCAATCTGGTCTATGAAATCCCTTAGAAGCCCTACCCTTAAATAATCCCTTTGAGCTTCATATATCTTTGTAAATTCTATAAAATCTATCTTCTCCAACCCAATAGAAGGGTCATTTAATGAGAAGACCTCCCTAATTTCCTCTTCTATGATACTAATCAAATTATTTCCATTTACATCCTTGACACACTTTGTCAAAGGATCATATCACTTAGCAATTTGAATTAATAATTCTGCATCCATAAAAACTCCAGGGACTACAAACTTCCCGATATCAAATTGCCAAATGTTGTTGAGGGGGGCATAGGAATTTCTCTGTGAGTAAGCTAATTTGAACAAAATAAAACTGTTATGATCTTCACCCACCCTAGCATCTCTCATCCAATTCCCTCCATCATGGAGCCCACTATTTACATAATCCCTAGGGTTTCTCAGGACCAATTCTTTTAATCTACCTACCCCATTATCTGAATGTGGTAGCAATTGCATTAAGTGCTCAAAGACACCCCTTTCTTTATACTCTATCTTCCCACACAGTCCCCTCTTTGGTGGTATTTTAAACTAGGGCTTTTTAGAACAATATATAAATACCCAAGAAAAACCCTAAAAATATCACCAAACAATAGAAATTCCTCCCACAATTCCTTCACAGACCTCAAACAATTTTGTAATTCAAAAAAATTTGACTTACCAGGCACCTAAAAAAACTTCTCTTAGTATCACTCTAGAGGAAAATCTAGTTCAACAAAATGTTTATGAGAGCGGTAAAGAGCAACAATAATCAAATTTTGATATATAATGTTGCCAACCATTCACAATTCATCCGCACATAGCTCATTAAGTCCGCCATTACTGAAAACTGGTGGCCTCAGCATTCACAGGATGTGAACAACGTCATAGAGAAAAAAATTGAATTCAGACCATTGATATTATTTCCTTCTCGGTGCATCAGATGATTAGTAAAAATAGCCATGCAACCCTCTTTTACTTTTTCCCAAATGAGTTCCCAGCCAATGAAAATAGTTCAAATTAACCATGTGGGGAAAGAAACAAATTAAGTCTTCCTTGATCGAAGTGGACAAGTGTCATCTTGTCGCTAAAGCACAGGCATAGAATTTGAGCATCTTCATCTAGTGGTGTAATGACAACTGCAGGAATCTTTCCAAATCACAACACTTTATCTTTTCTCGAAGCAATGACCCCACCTTCCCCTTTAAAATTTTTTATCAAATCAAAAAATGCCACATCAGAGATTTTAGTAGGTAGAAAACCCTAACTTTATCCTCAGTGTTAAGTATACTGACAACTTCACATGTCATTTCTACCTTTGGCCAATGAAAAATGAACCTGTCAGCATGACCTAGCAACAAAGGACCCACCTTTCAGTCCTCATCCTTGAACAAGATCAATGGTTGTCGCTATATTGTAGACCTTAAAAATCATGCACTTTACCTCAGTGGTATACCAACAACCATGAGATCTTATTGAATCTTAACCATCTGACAAGGTTATCCCTACTATGACACTTCATTTATCTCTTTGTTGAATCAAAGCATGCCACATTTACAAGAATAGGTGGGTGGGCCCTCTCTCCATTTCTTCTTTAATATTAAATATCATGTCGACTGCCACATCATATTTATTTTATCCAATAAAAAACACACATGTCAAAGTGACATGGAAATTTAAGGCCCCACTCACCATATCATCCATCATAAAGCATCAAACAATCATCATTATATCATAGAGCTTAAATACTCCACATCTTCCATCAGCGGTATAATGACAACCATAAGATCAAACTATGATTTACCCTTTGAAAAGTCTGACCCCACAACTACTACGTCACCTAGGATAGGTGTCAACTTGGAAAACATGCCACTAAGATTGTCATGTCAAAAATTTTGCTACTATCAGTAAAGCTTGATCAGATTCTTGTTGTTATACTGTGATGCTTAAAAAGGAATCATCTTGACCCAACAGTATAATGAGAGCCGTTGATGCACTACTCAATTTAATCACTAACACAACACCAAAGATGGGCCTATCGAGATAGATGTCTACTTGTTGCTAGATCACATGTCATAGATTCTGACAACAAGGAGCCTTGAGATTTAATGACATCCACTCATTTTTAAAAGTCTAGTCACTTAGGAAAAATTATGGGAAACTTAGGCTTTGCGAGAAATATTAAAAAGGGTCCCGTTTAATAACCTAACCACATAACATGTAAAGTGGTCACTAAAAAGGGGTAAAAAATAACACATCTCTTATTTAGAGGGTTAGTGAGCCAAAAAACGTAACACAAAATTAGAACAAGGCCTAAGACTAGCTAGGGCTTCCATCAAACTTAGGGTTTTCACCATAAAACCTTACCATCAGGTCTATAATCTAGATTTTTCAAAAATTCTAGCATGAAGCTGGAAAAATTTAATATAGTGATAACATAATCCATATAGCCATAGGCTTTTTATTTCTTTTTGATGATTTAGAGAGAATATCTTCAATGATGGATTTTGGAACCCATACTTGTCTTGTATTTTTCTTCTTAGATATCTCTTTTGATTTTATGCCTCCATGTCGATTAGAGAAGACATGGTGATCTTATTTTTTTGATGGATTCTTGTATTGATTATTTTTCTTGTATTGAACATTCAAGTTACTTCTAAAAGACTTGGGACTTGTGGAAGAAGAAGGAGAATATGACTAGTTTAGATGGGTGGGTGGATGAAAATGATTCAAGGATATGCATCTCTGTTGATCTTGAGGAAAGATAGGAGAAGGAGGGACATAAGGACCCAAGATGGATGATGAATTAGGAGAGTTAGGAGGGGAAAGTGAAGGGACATACAGGCCCCAGATGGAAGTAAGATGTGAAGCCCTTAGTGTTGGTGGAGGAGGTCCCAAGATGGACATGGAAGATAAAAAAGGATAATCATTAAGTTCATCAACAACTATATGACAACCAAGGACATTAGCATCTTTAGAGTGAGCATTAGGATTTGCAATAGGATCATGAACATCTTGAATAGGAGCAAATTCTTTGATAGGATTGTTCAAAGCTTGCAAAGACTTAGGAAGAGTAGAAAGTGGAAGCAAACATGGAATGGTAGAACAAAAAGATGGAAGGCTTTGATCTTGACAAGTTGCTTTGGATATGATAAGTGCATCATTTTTTTCTAGATTTTCAATAGGCTTAATATTGGAAGTAACAACACTATTTTTAATAATCTTAATGGAAGTATCATCTTTAGAAAGTGCAAGTGTAGTAAGGTTATTTTGATTATCAATAAGCTCAACATCATAAGTAGTAGCTTGATCTTGCTTAGGGAAAGACTTAAGACATGGTGGAATGAATGAGGAAGGGCGTAGAGGATCACAAGAACCTTGAAGTGGATAAGAGACATCATGAAAAGGTTTGGATGACATGGAGGGTTCTTGATCTTGATCTTTCTTTATGTTATTTTCTTTATCATTTTTAGAGTCCTCTTGACATGGATCTACTTTTAAGGACAAGGAAGCATGTTGGAGTTGTATGGAAGACTTTGGAAGAGATGGTGAAGGACTAAATAAAGTAGGCATTATAGCATATAAAGGCTTAGGCTCTTTAGGTTTAGCATTATTGAAAGTATTGGCAGCCAAGTGAAGGTTAGCTTGAGTTTCTTTAAGGGGTAGCCCTTGAGGATAACTATAGGGAACCACATGAAAAGTATTAGGAACTTTGTTGGATGAAGAATTTGTGATAGATTTGGAAAACTCAAAAGCTTTATGAAATGTATGGGTATTGGAGGAAGTAAGGGATGGAAGGGAACCATCACAAGAAAAAGTTACATCATTGACATAATATTTCTTGATAGTGTAATCTTTATTTTCAGCATGATAATTCTTAGAGGAAAGATTCTTATAGTATTTATCTTTTAGATCAGCATGGAAAGCTTTCTCTTCCTCGAGTGAAGTAGATGTATCATCTAGGTATTGTTTATGAAAATCATCAATGTCTCTTTCAAAATTAAAATCATATGGATCACCATTGTGATCTATCCAATAGGATGACCCTTTAGTAAGCATGAGCACACAACAAGGAGGACTCTTAGGAATAGAGGTTTCATAGGTATGACTATATGGTTCATCATCATAGCCATCATAATAGTCATCATAGTCATCAAAGGTGGGTGTGTCACTCTTTGGAGGAGAGGTATCATAAGGACTATCATATTTCTCATCATGGTATGTCTTGAGATGAGGAGTAAGACTCTTTGGAGAAGTAGAAGAGGAACGAGATCATGAAGAATAGGAAAGTGAAGACCTAGTGGAGGAAGAAGACTTGGATAATGAGGAATGTGAATAATGTCTAGAAGAGTCATGGTAAGACTTAGAAGATGAGGAAGAATGAGAAGATTTAGATGATAAAGGATGTTTGGAAGAGGGAGGTTGTGACATGATCATGTCTATGATCCTAGCAAAGGCGTCTGATTCATTCATCTTTTATTTTATTTTTGCCTTAAGTTCATCACCCATGAGATATATAAGAGGACTATTGGAGGAATAAAACTCTTCGAATTGAGAAATGAGTACAAGATCATCTATTTTCAAGAGAGGTTCCATAACAAGATAGTTGAAATTCATGGTTTTGGAAGAGGAGAAATTAAGCATGGAAGAGACAGAAGAGATGAATAGAAGAAGGTAGACTAGATAATAAGAGGAAAAGAATCAAGAAGACATGAAGAGTTTAGGAAGAAGAGGGAGATGTGGAAGAAAGAAGACCAAGAGTCATTTTGTGCAACTTGATACCATTTAAGTTCATTTGAATGTTGAGGAACATCTCATAGCACCTAAGATCTGACCTAGACCGACCAAGGGAGACTGGAAATAGGACATAAATTAGCTTCAAATTATAGACAACTTTGAGGCAGCAAAATAACTCTGTGTGATAGTTCTCAGAGTAATAGGGTGATACAATTTTCCAGTGTGATATTTCACAAGAAGCAGTGCAATATTTTCTAGGTAGTGCATGTGATATTATCTAGACAAGCAATGTGATGGTTCTGTAGCAATGAAGTGTTGCACAATAATTGACTAGTCAGTGTGTAAATCTTTGTTTTGAAGGCAATTTGGTCAAAGTTGTAGTTTGGTAAGTTGAATTTCATGATTTCAAGCATAGTACTAGCAGTAATTAGATAAGTTTGCAAATAGTAGGTGATCAAACATGTCATAAAACACTTGCACAAGGGAAAAAGCAACCTTGCCAAGACAAGCAATTGTGATATCAAAGCAATAAAATCCTATGAATGCTACCATGATGTTTGATGTTTGAGAACATTTACACGGGTAGATCACAATGAGAACAATTCAAACACTTACTAGCCTAGAAAGACAAAGGCTCAATACTTAACAACTTGGCCCACACTTGATGTTCCATTGCCTCACACAAAGTGGATGCCAACAATAGATATTGGGTTTGTCATGGAAGTGCCAATGACACAACCAAAGGAACATAGATGGTGAGTAATCTTGGTGTGATCTGAGTTAGTCCACTAGGATCAATCTTTGCACCAAGAAGTTAAGTGGTAAAATAGGGTGGCTTCTATCTATGGTTCTTAGTAAGGGCTTCCATTCATAATACCCCTCTTGCTCCCCAAAGGGACTCCTTACCTTGCGGCAAGTAATGGACCTCATGGCCACAAGAGTACCTTAAGAATTCTTGCTCAACATTTTCCTCATGGTCACAATCCCACAAGTACTCACATCAAGTGAAGAAAAGTACTACATCTACCAAGGTTTTGTGTCCTTGATAGCCTTGAGTTTATAGTGGGTCAGAATAGCCGACAAAAAGCTTTTCCCCACTTGGGTCATTCCTCTTGATTGCTCAAGAGAAAGCCCACTAAAGGATTCTAAAACTAAACAAAGAGTGGATTAATCTTTGAGTTTCAACATTTCTGGTTCACCTCAAGGGTGAAGAGCATACTCTCCTAGCTCAAAAATTTCTCCCAAACACACCAAGAAAAGGTTCAATTACCCTCTTGCTTTCAAAATCTAAAGATGGGTCAAAAAAAAATTTCACCAAAACGTTGAAGAGCATACTCTCCTACCACCAAAAGATTCCTACAACAATATATTAAGTGCCTATGAAAAGAAACAACTAGTATATGCCACACTTAAAATGAAAGCAATTAAACAAGCACATGATTGGTTTTTATTCTTTGGGCAGCCCTGCAAGAAAGGATTAGTAGCCCTTGTGCATTTGGAGCTTTGACATGCATTCTTTTAAGAAAATATTCAAGAAATGAGAGAGCCTACAAGCACAACTTGTTAGCCCCACAAAGATTAGTGCATAAAAAACCAAGTACAATCTAAAAATTTATCAAAAAAACTATATATAAAATTTAGGTCCACTTGGAGAAGGCATAACTTTCTCATCCTAGCTCCAAATTACGAACCGTTTGATGCATTGGAAAGGTATTCAAATAATCTTGAACCAAATTTTGGAAATAGCGATGATCATCCCTATTCCCACGCACTAGTTTTGCCCAGAAATGCACCAAAGACCCTCAAATTGCAATTTACTAAAACATATGAAATTTTGGAAAAATTAGATTTTTGTATTTTCCCAATTTAATCATGATCAATGAATCTCTATCCTAACACAACAAGTCAAAACTAGCAAGCCAAAAAATCCAAATCTTGCAAAGAAAACACCAATATTATTCACTGCCAGGCCTGGGCGATAGTTCTGTTAGCAGAAGAATCATACGATACTTCACAATATACTGGTGTGATATTTCTTCTTTGTGTGATAGTTCATGATACCTGCATGTGACAGAGAATAATATGATAGTGTGACAAAATCTACAAGGGTTCATGATACTTTAACTAGTAAAGTATTGCATTGATATACAAGGAATTATCATACGACACTAGAAGACTATTGCACGATAATTCTGCCAAAAAAATAGAGAGCCGAAATAGCAAGTTAAAATGATGACAAAAAAATGAAAAAAATGCATAAACAGAAGGAAAAAACAAGAGTGTTTTGCCCCATGGTGGGTGCCAAAAATGTGCACACTTAATAGTGCACTTCTCTAAGTCATTACTTCCAAGAGAATCCATGAATGGGAAACCTTGAGAAAGCGACCTAGAGCTCCCTAGGTATGGAGTCACAAGGATGTTGATGGTACTCTCACCTAGAGCTATTGTAGCATGCAAACTTGCTAGTAAACCACACAATGGGAGATTCAAAGAGACAAGGGAAAGAATGCCAATATCCTCAAGAATCAACAATGGAAACGCAATGCAACTATGCTAAGAATGAAGATGCAAGTAAGCTATGGAAATGAAAGTATTACAAGCCTTGCTAATTAAGCTATGTGAGCTAATCTAAAGCAAAAAAGAAACTAAGCTAAGAAAGAATAAACATGAAGCTAAGATACAAGAATGAAACTAGAATGCAAGAAGATCTCCAAAAGCTCCAAAGTCTCCAAGAAATCCTGCTGCATAAGATTAGTATTCAAAGTTGGGATCTAAAAGTGGAACCTAGAATGAGAAAAGAGCTCTCCTTTTAAAGGAATTGAAAAGGAATGGACCATGGAGATTAAGAGGAAAAAGATTTAATCAAGGGTGGAGCTTGAAAGAGTAGCAATCCATGTGCACAAATCTCATCCAATGAGAAAATAAGAGTTGACTTTTGTGTCCATATGAGACAAAAAGGCCTTTTCTTCTTTTTATAAAATAGGAATAATGCTTTATTTGTGCAACTTAGGATAAGAGAAAAAGTGGGGGCTTTTTATTTAATAAAAGGGGAGGAAATTCCTTTTAATTAAATAAAGACTTAGGATAAAATGGTTAGCCCATAGAAAAAAATCAAATGAAAGAGAGAACTAGGATTTGATCAAGGAAAATTCGTATAATTGAAAAATGTTGATTTTTGAAAATATTGATTCAGGGATTTGATAAATTGGTGAATGGGGGCCCAAAGTCTAGTCGACCATTTTAGGGTGCATACAAGTTTCTCCTCCTGTTATTAATTTTTCTCAACATCCAACACCTACAGTCATGGCAGCTCCATGGGCCATTGCAACTGGTCTGTTACAGTTTGCAGCATATCACCAACTCCCTTTAGGATCTAGAAAGAACTTTCCTAAGTTCTCGAGAGATGGAAAAGTTACTACAGATGGACACATTAAAGCATTCTTCATAGAAATTCATATCCTAGGAGTTGGTTATGAAGATGTTGTTGTTAGGCTATTTGTTGAAACTCTAGTTGAAGCAGTGACTAACTGGTTTATCACATGGATGATGCTTCAATCACAAGCTGGGATACTATGAGGATGGATTTTGAAGCTAGATTCAAAACAACTAAAGATGAACATGCGTTGTTGATGCAATTGACCTCTATCAAGAAAAAATATTCTAAAAGTATGAGGGAGTTCATTTCTAAATTCAATAAGATGGCCAACAGAATTCCCACGGCTGATAGACCCACTCCTAAAAATTTGAAGATATTCTTTATGAATACCATGTCACCAGATATAAATTATGATCTGAGAAGAGCATGACCTACAGATTTAGACGCTGCTCAGTTTACAACCATTGAGTTAGAAATGACATGATTTCTACTGGTAGATGGAAAAGAGAAATATAGATAGGTGTAATGCCCCTCTAACCCTATCAAGTCTTGGTTATGATCTATTGAAATTAGGAAGGACTATATGTGAGAAAGATCCTACTTGTGATGGTTTCTTAAACCGAACCGCTTACAACTCACCCTAACTTCACATTTTAATATGGGAAATAATAATAATTACATAGGTATGTTCCTATACATCTTCTTGTGTGTCAGAAATAGTTAAGGACCTTAATGCTAAAAGGATCACCTGATAGACTTATATGATTTTATGAAAAATGCTCATTAGTATTATTCATGTGTACCTTAGGTTAATTGATTATAATCACTTAAGGGTTAGATCTGTTACCTTCTCTTATAATGTTACTTGGGATTAGACATGACTAATGCATTTAGGGTTATATGATTTATTTATCTTGATTTGATAATGGGACATTTTGAGTGCATGCTTGATGGTTAAATGGGTTTTTGAAAGTTAATAGATGATCTATATTCATATGATTATGTTATGATGCATTCTTTTATACAATATGGAAAAGAGATTATTCTGGTACTAACCATACTAATCCAATTATGCTTTGTTGATGTCATTGTCTGGTGTGAGTGTAGGATGAGGGGAGGCAGTTGTAGTTACTCCTACAGGAGGTCCACATGATTTTGCACTCTCCCTCCTTGTTGCCATTGTCTATTTATATATATGTATATATGCATGTTGGTTGGTGTTGTAGGTTGCAGGTACCAAGCATCGACTCCACCTGGCTACATAGGTCTGAGCGTGCCTTCAAAGTCCTTGAGCTATTGTTGTGTGGAGATATTACCAAGATTACTCTTAAGGTTACCCATGGACTTAGATTTTTGTTTAGGCCTAGCTGGGGGTTCTGAATGTAGTATGTGATGTGGTCTTGTGATTTATGATTTGACGTTGTTTTGTGATTTATGATGTGAGTTAGATTTATCCTTGTAAGTATATATATATATATGTGTGTGTGTGTTATATTGTTTTTATTTTATATAGGTATGTGTATATGTGGGTGCACACGCATATATCCATGCTTATATAATTATTAATAATTAATAAAACAAATTCTCTTGTAGTAAAATCTAGCTATCTAGGAGGGGGTTGAACTCGAGACCTCCTAGGAGTTAGGCTAGTTGGTTTCCATATGTGCTATGGTTTTTCTTGAAAGTTATTTGTAGGGTTTTCTTCTTATGGTTTTGTTTTGAGACTATTTTAATTAAAATTATTAAAACCTTGATTAAGTCTTTTACGAGAATGATTTATTGATTATTCAACCAACTACGAAAGTTGGAGAAGTTGCTTCCCGTAAAGCAACTACTCCAACCACATAGTTGTATGAAAAATATTTGCTTCTTTTGTGCGAAGGAAAAAGGAGAGTTTTTTAGGAAAAATTTGGGAGGATTTTTCCAGTGATTTCTTTGGAAAATTTATTAGAGTTTTTCTATGAGTTTGAGAGTTCTTCAGTTTGGAAGGGAAGCATGTGTGGATTGTTTAAAGTTTGAATGCCAGAGGAATATTTTTAGGAGAATATCTACTCAAGGCTGGAAATTTTACAGAGAGTCTCCAACCAAGGGAAGATGATTCTCCGCGGGACCCCAGGTAGGGTCTAATTGGGATGAATCTCTATTCTTCCCATGTGCATGATTATTTATATGAATGATATGTTACTCGATGAGAATATGATTATTTACTTTTGTTTGAAAATGAGAACTATATATATGTTTTGTTTTTCTGTGTATTTGAAATATGTTTTCGGGAAGTGATTTTTATGAATGCTTGTATGTTCACTATGGTGAAATATTCTTGGTAGAGTAGAAGTGGTTTTGATCATGTAGGATAGTGTATTATATTGTTAATGAATGTATTATGAATGCTTCTAGAATTTAGAACTATCATTTCAACCCTGCTGGTCCATATATGTTTGTGCCCCACCTTTAATTGTCCAGATCCAGAATAGATTTTTTAGATAGATAGGATGGATTGATGAGTTGTTTCTAAAGGTAAATTGGGAGATCTCAAATGGGTCATGCCCATATTAGGCAACCATAGTCCCCATAATGCCCAGTTTTACTCACAAGTCAGAGTTGACAGTCGTATTTTGTAGTTTTTGGCAATCAGTTTAGTGTTGGCCGAGCAAGTTAGTGATGAACGGGCAAGTTACTATTGACTAAGAAAGTTAGTGGTGACCAAGAAAGTTAGTGGTGACCAAGTAGGTTAGTGTAAACTGAGGAAAATAGGGTTTAGGGTTTATACAAGTATAACATTTAAGTATAAGTCATGGTACATTACTTAAGTCACGGTACTTTAATTTCTTATACTTTAAGTTATACTTGTATAAAGAAATTAGGTACCTTCTGAGATGATTGAGATAGGTTCTAGATTCATAGGAGTTAAGATGCAACTTCTAGATTTTAGTTTTTCAAAAAAAAAAATCAGACTTAGTTATAATTCAGGCACGTGAGATTTTGTAGAGCATGGTGTTTTGGCATATGAAATTTTGTGTAAACTTTGAATATGTTCATTTCTTGTTTTTTTGGGATTATATGGTGCATTTAGATGCTTGAATAAGGTTTATGATGTGTTTTAGGGATCATAATTAGGGTTAGGGTTGTCCAATGGACTAGGACTACTCTAAGGCCTCCTAAATGTTCCCCAAATGTTCCTAAACTTTCCTATTCTTTTCTATGCTTTGATTCTAGTTCTTGAAAGTTTTTATGATGTGTGAATTTTGTATCACCTATGTACATTCATCACTTGTTTTTTTGAGGTTATATGGTTTACTTATGATGATTTTTCACTTGGCATAGACTTGAGTTTAGTTTATGAGGCTAGGACTCATCTCCGTGGCCTGTGTGCATGGGAGGGTTCCTTAGACCTATAAATTAGCCTTGGAAAGTTCTACTAATGCATGTGGAAATTTTTATGTTTTTATTTGAGATTTCTTGTGATATAAATTCTTCTAGTGGTTCCTATTATGTATATCGCTAAGGTTAGGACTCACTCTCAGAGCCTGAGTGCGCAGGGGAGTTTCCTAAACCTATGAATCAGGACTTGGAAGAGTTATCTTATATTTGTGGATTGTGATGGGGTAAGGGAATAGGAACCATATGTGAGTGGCTAACCATAGGTTTTGGAACCCTAAACTAGTTTCTAGATGATCCTCTGTGATGCAGGAGCATTTTGAGTTCTTGAAGATCTTTCGTTGTCTTTGAGGAATTCCCTTGCAGAGGGATGCAATACTTTGTTTTTGGTAGTTTTCTAAGTTTCTTGGCTATGATGATCTCTAGAGATATTTGGAATGTGTGATGTATGTGGAAGATTTTTCTAAGGTTTCAGCTCTTGAGGTGGCATGGTTTGGGAGAGATTGGATGGATAGTTTGAAAGTTAGAGTTGTTTTCCTTGCTGTCGGAGCACTATTTTCCTACAGTTTTGGAGCTGATTGTGGGATTTGGAGACCTTTATCCTTAATTATTTAGTGTTTTAGAACTTATGGAATTAAATTAGACCTAAATTAATATCTTTTTCCAAAGGCACAACTCCCAATTCATTATGAGTCAAAAGTTATGGCCATTTTGGCACAGGACCTATTTTCTGCCAGTTTTCGAGTCCAAGCCATTTTTGCAGTTTGGTGCTGATTGTTCTTGTTGGAGACCTTGATCTATAAGGAATATTTATTTGCACACTTAAGGAGTTTTATAGGACCTAAATTACTATAATTTTCCAATAGTAAAAACTCCAATTCATTATGAGTAAAAAGTTATGCTCATTTTTCCCCGGGACCTATTTTCTGGCAGTTTTCGGGTGAAACGTGTGGTGTTTCTTCTTGCGATGTTTTGTGTGATCAAATGGGAAATTTAACACTTAATGGAATGTTTTTGGGTCATGTGTGGACCTAAATACAAATGTGCATTAAGTTTTTATCATTTTTTCATTAGTTTTGGTTTCTTTTATTGGACTGGACCTATATTGTAATTAAAGCCTGACTGGCCGACTTGTGGCATAGCTGGCTATATATTGAGGGCTTAGGTAGATGTTTAGTAGGAAGGAGGATGGTAGATTGGTAGTAGGAGACTAGCATCATATTGGATCTTGAGGGATCTTGAAGATCAGATTGTTATCTGATATCTGTAACAGCAGAGCTAGTGGTTTGCATGCTTGGAGACAATGAGATTGCTTGGAGGCTTGCGAGCTCAAGTTCAGATTTGCCTTAGTGTTTCCATCAGTTGCTGATTTGTTTCAGAACTGAACTAGCTAAGGGATAGAATAATTACTTTTGATTGTATTTGGCCCTAACCCGAAAGGCCTTATAGCTGGGCATATTGAATGAAATTCAATTTTGAATCATTATCTGTTGTATTCCGCTATGCTTGTTGTTCTTATAATCAGCAGTGTAGGTTTGGAATTTCCATTATTGGATCCTCCATCTCTACCCTGCATCAAGTGGTATCAGAGCTTGAAGATCTTGAGTGTGCAAATGGAGTTGAGGCTATTTTCACTAGGACCTTGTTGGTGATTTGTTGCCTTGGGTTTTCAAAGATCTTGAATGATGTTTTCGAGAAGATTGGATCCTAGAGCAATTGTAGATCTTTGTGATGTGGTGGAAGAAAAGATTTCTAAGAGGTTTGTTCAGTTGGAAACTGATTTCTTGAACCGAATTGATGATCTTGTGAAGGAAAATGTTATTGATCTTTGTAGAGCTTACCGAAGTTGGAGCATGCCAATTCGGAAGAAAGTTGTCTGGCTTGTTAGAAGACTAGTTTGAGAGAGAAGGCATCTTGACAAGGTTTCTTGTGATAGTATGGAGGTTGAAGAGGTATGTGATATTGGTTTTGATGCTCAGTTGGTGGATTTTGACATGAAACTTGTAGAGAAACTTGTGTCTGTTGCTAAGATACCTATGGTTATTGATGATGTTGTTGACCTTGTTGAGGCTGGTGAGAAGATTTGTTTTCATGTTCAATTGGTTGTGTTTGACATGGATATTGTAGAACATCTGGTTTGGCTTGATCAGATTGTGGTTGGTGAAGAGTTACTTGATGTTGAACACCTTTGTGATAATGGTGTTTCTGAGATAAGTTGGGAGATTGCAAAGCATCAGGTTGATGAGTTATCTATTGCTGAACACCTTTGTGATGGTGATGTTGGTGACTTGCTTTTGATCACTGTTATGGTGTAGATCTTATTTGATGGTTGTGGACTTGAATTGCTAGTTGACAGTAATAAGTCTTGTGATGAGTTGTAGATATGAGATTCTAATGATGAGGTATTTCATATTTATGTGGATCTAACTTTGGATCTACTTTTTGTGGAGTTGGATACTCTTGTTGCTGATATTGATTATGGTGATCAGTGGTATGTTGATTGGATTGATCAGATTCATGTGATCCTGATGTTTGAATGGATGAAGCATAGATGGCTGATTTTCAGATTTGTTCTCTTGTCCTTGAGGGATTGGAAACCTTTGGTGAAGATGAAGTTGATTTTAGGTAATTATATTGAGATTAAAGTATGGGAAATACTTTCTATTTACCTGGGTAGTCTGATCCAAGAGCATTTTGAGTTCCTGAAGTTCTTTCATTGTCTTTGAGGAATTCCCTTGCAGAGGGATGCAATACTTTGTTTTTTGTAGTTTTCTGAGTTTTTGGGCTATGATGATCTCTAGAGATCTTTGGAATGTTTGATGTATGTGGAATATTTTTCTAAGGTTTCAGCTCTTGAGGTGGCATGGTTTGGGAGAGATTGGATGGATAGTTTGAAAGTTAGAGTTGTTTTCCTTGCTATCGTAGCAGTATTTTCCTACAATTTTGGAGCTAATTATGGGATTTGGAGACCTTGATCCTTAATGATTTAGTTTTTTCTCACTTAGGTAATTAAAGTGGACCTAAATTAATATCTTTTCCCAAAGGTGCAGCTCCTAATTCATTATGATTCAAAAGTTATGGCCATTTTGGCACAGGACCTATTTTCTGCCAGTTTTTGAGTCTAAGCCATTTCTGCAGTTTGGTGCTGATTGTTCTTGTTGGCGACCTCGATCTATAAGGAATATTTATTTGTAAAATTAAGGAGTTTTATAGGACCTAAATTACTATCATTTCCCAAGAGCACAAACTCCAATTCATTATGAGTAAAAAGCTATGCTCATTTTGAACCGGGACCTATTTTCTGGCAGTTTTCGGGTGAAACATGTGGTGTTTCTTCTTGCAATGTTTTGTGTGATCAAATGGGACCTCACCCACCTAATGGAATGTTTTTGGGTCATGTGTGGACCTAAATACAAAGTTGCATTAAGTTTTGATCATTTTTTCATTAGTTTTGGTTTCTTTTATTGGACTAGACCTATATTGTAATTAAAGCCTGACTGGCTGACTTGTGGCTTAGCTGGCTATATATTGAGGGCTTGCGTAGATGTTTAGTAGAAAGGAGGATGGTAAATTGGTAGTAGGAGAGTAGCATCATATTGGATCTTGAGGGATCTTGAAGATCAGATTGTTATCTGATAGTGTAACAATAGAGCTAGTGGTTTGCATGCTTGGAGACAAGGAGATTGCTTGGAGGCTTGCGAGCTCAAGTTCAAATCTGCCTTAGTGTTTCCATCAGTTACTAATTTGTTTCAGAGCTAAACTAGCTAAGGGATAGAATAATTACTTTTGATTGTATTTGGCCCTAACCCAAAAGGCCTTAAAGCTGGGCATGTTATTCAATTTTGAATCATTATCTGTTGTATTCCGCTATGCTTGTTGTTCTTATAATTAGCAGTGTAGGTTTGGACTTTCCATTATTGGATCCTCCATCTCTACCCTGTGTTAGTATGGGTGGGTTTGTAAAAAGTGATAACCTTAAAAATTAACTTGGGAAGGGGGGAATCAAAAGATAATGAAAGAAAATATAATAATGGCCACATAGACCTGATTGGATTACTGAGACTAAGGATAACTACCAGGATGGATCCCTATTCATAAAGGGGGGACCAGGGTTACATGGTTTCTAGGAAGGATCCCAATATATAGGTTATGTGATGACACTCACTTAGGTGGTCTCCTAGAACCTTAACCTTAGTGTTATAATATGATGATATTTTTATGTGCCTTATTCCTTTTATTTGAGTCTTAGATTTATTGGTTTTTGAGACTTAGATTGTCTTAAGGTCTTGAGAGTACCTTGGTTCTATCTCCTAGCATGAGGGGTGGATATTTACCAGTTTCACATGGTTGGGTGGAAAATCTCTTTCGAGGTATGGTTAATGGTTCGTGTCATGGCTTGGATTCTAAGTTGTTTAGTGGTGAAGATTTTTTTCTTGTATCATGTATCTCTATCTTTTGTTATCAAGATGTAAAGATGTATTGTAAGCCCTTAGGCAATGTTAGCACCTTGAAAAAATTTCATGGCTCTAGCCCTTTTCTTCTCGTCTTTGTAGTTGTTTTTAGGTCTCTGGCATAAACCCTAAGCAGAATATTCAAAAACTAGTTGTTGCATAAAAACCCTTTGTAATGCCCTGGCGCTGTTCTAATTTCAAGTTAACTTTTTTGGGTCACTTAAAGGTCCTAATTCACAGGTGCTTAATTGTTACCCCCTTTGTCACATGATCGCATGAACCTTTTTAATGTTATGCAATCCTATGACTAATGTTTTTAGGCCCCTTTTAATAATCGTCGATTTGCCTAGGTCTCCTAAGTTAATTTTTCCTAAGTCTACAATCCTGGATGTGCTTTAATTTTTTTCTAAGTCATGCATTTTAATATTTCCTATGTTTTGGCTTAATATTTACTAAGGCCTGACATTCTGACACCATCTTGATCCAATGGTTGTCATGAAAGTGCAAGGGTTTTTTCAGAGGCTTGCGCTTTTGTGATGACCGTTGATTCTCTTTATGACACAGTGCTTCAAACTATGGGTCCAAGGTGAAATGTATGCACAAATGGTGGCATCTTATTGGACCATGTATTAATATGTTGGCATTTGTTAGAGGGACCTAGTTTTTGGATGTGTTAGAGGGTCCTGCCATTGTTAGAAAATCATCGACGAGCGTATGATCTTATGGGATCTGTCAGAGGTTTAAGATCATGTGCTGACCATCGATTCTACCTTTTTCAAAGGGGATATTGTGAAATGGGTCCACATGCTAGGTGTTCTAATTTGGTGGTATTTGATTGGTCCATGTAGTAATGACTAGATATGTTGTGAGTGGGGCTAGGTTTTTCATGGTCCAGTGGGTTCTGACACTTGTAGAGCATCAACGGTCGGCATGTAATCTGATGGGTTTTCTCTGACACATGAAAAGATGCACCAACCATTGATTTCATTTCCTATTAGAGGATCTGCAAAGTAGAGGTAAAGGGTTGATTTGATAGTTGTCTTAAGTTTTGATAGAATCTTTATGCTCCACGTGAACTTAAAACAACCATTCATTTCATTAAAGGCAGGCCTAGGTTTTGATCTAAGGTCTTAGCGGTTCTGATAAGGTGTTTTGGTGGTCTGATAAATTTCAAAGGGTTCACTCATTCATGCAATAAAATAGCAGTGTTCAAAAAAAGCTGGTGGTTCAACGAACAAGCATTCACGTAATCGATAAAATATCTAGCGGTAGTATAAAGTGTCCCACGAATTGGCGAAACCCTTCAGTCACCAGTTCACTAAATGTGACTGAGGTCATATTAAAAGGTAAAGACAAAAGGCCTGTGAAATAAAAGGATCAGATTGTCATGACTTAAAGTTGATCCAAATTCAAATGTTGACCACTGATTCACTGCTGGCACTATTAAACTAGACATTTAAATTCAAATTCAAATTTTTGAGGGTTTCCTGCGACCAAAAGGACCAAAATTGAATGCAGAAGTGATTAGAGCTAGTAAGAGATGATTTTTTTGCTGCCACATTGTGGTCCAGGGTGTGATGATCAATTGTAGAAGATCTGTACCATGCAAGGAATGAGAAGAATGGCTTGAGGCATGTTTCAAATGGGTGAGTAGACTAGTGAATGTGGTAGATTTTTGATCTTCGGTACAGTCAGAGGAAAGCTATCATAACTAAAGATAAATTTTGGATTTGTTTGCTCAAGGCTTCCTAGTTTTCCTCCCTTGCATTTAATTTTTAACTATTTCTAGTTGATCTGGTGGGTGAAACCCTAACCCTAGTCATCCGTAGCTTGTTGCAACCTGTTTTGGGTTTCCAAGATGACTAGGGGGTATATATGGTAGTATTTTTGACTTAGTGGAGGTTCCAAAAACTTTCTTTTTGGTCCCTGGTTGTTTTTGATGGCATTATACTAAGCAAGGAGAACTTGGATTTTGGGTTTGTTCCTTTGGCATTTGTTGTTTGATAATGTATTGATTTTGCAAGTTTTAATGAGAATACATTGGGATTCCAATTTCATATTTGTGTATGTCTTCTTATTTTGTTCTTGAGCTCATATATGTTAATTTCACAAAGTGGGTTAGCATATGGTAAACAAAGAGTATTTTGAAATTATCTTTAAGTTCCTAACAAAGTTAGGATTAAAATCTTTGAGGTAGTTTCAGTGAGTTCATGGCTTGATAAGAATTTGATGTCCTGATATGTGAGTGAGAAGGATAATAGGAAAAGTAGTTATCCTGAATTCAAGTGTGTTTGAGTTAGGGTTTTTAGTTGATATATGCTATTAGATGACTCTATGCCCTGGGTTAAGGCACTGATCTATTCTTTGGATGCAGTCCATCATCATCAATCACACACACATTCAAATGATAAAATCTTTCACTCAACTAGTAAAGCATATAGTTGTATAATATTTTGGATTCCTTTGAAGAAGTGGATCAAGGGTACACCCACCTGAGAATTAAGACTCAAAGTGTAGGAGGATCTCATTGTTGATCCTTGTTAATTGGCCCTCTTCCTTGTAGACTTTGGAGTGGTGATAGAGTCAAAGTTATATTAAAGTTATCCATCAAAGTATAAATCTACAAGTTGAAGATCAAAGGGAACTCCCAACAAAATGGCAACTCTACTGGGGAGAACAACAATGAAAAAGGATATTTGTTAGAATCTCTAGTTGTGGTTACATTGTAAAGTCAAAATCTTAAGGACCAGATTGATTTACCCATTCGAGTCACCAACAAAATGGTGACTCTACTGGGGAGAGTCTAAAGATAAAGTTTTCAAAGTGCACTCTTGTTTTCCTATCTGTATTCAATTAAAGGATTTCCCATCTAGGTGGGTGGTGACTCAAAAAGGTTAGAACTAGTGCTATAGACTACAAATCATGGAAAAGAGAAGGAATACTAGGTCCTTTGTTAGAAAAAATCTGGAGGTCACTCTGGAGCAATTACCTAGATAGGAAAAGAAGAGTTGGATCAGAAGGAATGGTGAGTCTACTAGTGTTCCCATAAGAGAACAAAGAAATACCAGAGGTAGAGAACCACATGTTTCCTCAAGTGAGGAAGGTTCACAAGATAGAGTTTCTAGATCAGATGGTGGTCACTTTGAAGATAAATTTTATGATACCCCAGAGGCTATATTTCAAGACAAGGGTTCATTGCCTATAGGTCAGGATGAACAAGCCAGAGAGATGGGTTTTGAGATTGATTTAGATCTTGATGAAGATAATTTCAAAAGGAAACTCGTGAGACCAATGCAAGTCCATTTCCCATATCAAAATCTCACTAATATGGTTGTTTCATCAGGTTCTGATGACATTATGATAGACCTGGATGATTTAAATGCACTTAGGTTGTAGTTGGCAGAGGAGGATGCCATACATAAGAGGTTACAAGAGGAGAGAGAAGCTAAAAAGGTGAATGCTCTAATAGAAAGATAGTCTCTCCTTAGAAAGATTAATGAAATGAAGGAGAGAAACAAGATGCTTGCTTCTACTCCTAGGATGTTGCAGCACGATGTTTTTGGTGATCTTGAAGCTCTAAGAAGTGAGTAGGAACTCTTGTTGCAAGACCATGAGTTTGATGAAGAGGGCCCTGTGATCAGACAAGTGCAAAGTTATGTTCCTTTTCCTAAGGATAATAATGGACATGAGATCACTAAGCCTACTATGGTTATTAACAAAAAAGGAAAGCAGAAGATGGTGGGTGTCCAAATAAGAAAACTAGTAACAATACCAGGGATCCCACCATCTAAATCAAGTAGGGAGATAGAGATAGAGAGAAAAAGAAAAGAGGATGAGGCCCTAGCTCAAGAATTGGAAAGAGCTAAATTTGATGCTGCTATTGTAGTGAAAAGAAGAAAGATCCAATTCTTGAGGGCTTCAACAGCTAATGTTTATGGCCCTTCTGCTACTGAACTAGGTATGCCATCTATGAACATTATTGTTCCACTTTGCAATTCTAGTACTAGTAATCTAATTCCTAATGTATCTACCAAATCATTTATTGATCCTAACAAATAGTCAAATGTGCAAGTGGGTGGGAATGTAGATAAAAATAATAATTCTAGTGGGAACACTAGTTTAGAATTTCAAAGAAGACCTATGCAACTAGAAGGCTATAGGCAAATTAGTTTTGATGGGATACCGGGCTACCCAAATGCTTTTCCAAATGATATAAGAGATAAGGTACCTAAGTTTTCTTGTAATAATGCTATTAGTTGTGAGGAGCATCTTAGGTTATTTGTTAATATGCTTAATGATTATGAGGTAGAGCATGAGGATGTAGTCATGAAATTATTTGTTCAATCTCTAATGGAGGGATGCTAGAGATTGGTTTAAGAGACTTCTTGATAAATGTATTGATATTTGGGATTCCTTTGAGAGATGTTTTAAATAGTAGTATGGTGATAGGCCTAATGCTAGTTTCATGTTGAATGAATTTAATACCATAAGGAAAAATCAAAATGAGTCTGCAGTTGAATTCAATATGAGATTTTAGAAGGGCATGCATAAGTTGTTCCAAGTTATGCGGTTAGATGATAATGTTTGTCTAACTACATACTTCAAAGCATTTGATGGAAAGATGAGATACTTGTTGAGGGAAAAAGAACCAAGAAGTCTTAGAGATCCTTTTAGGATTGATGTAAACATTGAGAACAATATGAAGATATTAGGGAAGTTGGGTGGGAAGAGAGATGACCCTAAGTTGTTTGGGGACAAGAAATACAAAAAGGAAAATGATAGGAATGTTGGAACTAGGAGGCAAGAAGAAGATAAATTGGATAAGGTGCTTAATGCATTGAAGGATTTGAAGGCACCTATAAATAGGAACATGAGTGCTCCTACCAATGAAAGGCCTTAGTTCAACAACAATTTCAATAAGCAGAATAGACTATAGAACTACCCCTACAACACCCAATGGAAGGATGGCAAGCCTATTGTCCCTACTACAAGAAATAATAATGATAGAGGTGTCCCTAACCCTCTACAAAAGGCTTCAATAAATGTCATGGAGGACATACCTTGGTGTGTTGCATGCCAGTCCCCTCATTCTATAGAGCATTGTGTGGTTGCACATTCTATGGTTGCAAATCAAGATTATGGAAATGAGGAGATAGATGAAGAAGAAGATTAAGATGATGTTGGATGCAACATGGCTATTTCATATCTAGGATATGAAGATGATTTTGATTTTGATGAAGAATCAGATGTAAATGTGAAGAGACACAATCAGGCCCTTTTTCATCAAGAGGTTTTTTTTTTATGGTGAAGACATTGATAAGAAGACATGTAACATGAACTCTTCTTCTGAGCTAGTAAACTTAAGAAGACCTTCTAGAGAAGAGATGGATAGGATTACTATAGAAATGATTTCTCAAGTGAGAAAGCTATAGGAATGTTTATAAAGAGTACCAACTCTGGAGAGCTTAATGAGAACAAATCAAAAGGTGATCACATGGTGAAATTCAAGAATGTAAAAGGTAAGAATTGTGAGCCTAAGGGAGTTGGAGTTGAAAGATTTTCTAGTGAGATTGAGAATCCAGTTAATGCAATGGCTAAGAATGAAAAGATGAGGGTGGCCAATACACCTAATGTATTAGATAAGAAAAAGGGTACTAAGGTTGGGCAGATTGAGATTCCTCATTTTGCTCCTATTGATATATTATTTGTATTGTCCCAGATTACAGTTAAGGTTCCATTGTCAGAATTGTTGAGGATCCCTAAACACAAAGATAGAACTATTGCATGGGTAGATAGGGTTCATAGTAATGATATTGCATCCAATGGATCTTAGGATAAAGCTTTGAAAGGTGTTACTACTCAGGGAATTGTATCTCAAATTACTCCTATATATTTGGATAGTTCTATCAATGCTAGCCTTGAAAACATTGATCCATTCTTTTTAAGTGTCCTTGTGAATGGAATGAAATTAAGAAATTGTATGATTGGTAGTGGTGCCTCTAATATTGTTATGCCTTTTAAGATTATGGAAAATTTGGGCCTTAAAGTTGATATAGTTCAAGGCAGATGTTGTGCAATGGATCAAAGGGAGGTACCAGTCATTGGGACTATCAATGCAATACCATATAGGCTGGCAGTATATATAGAGAAAGAGTTAACAATGAGTGTTTTGGTGGTGGACATCCCTCCTCATTATGGGATGCTACTATCTAGAAGGTGGAGTGCTACCATGGGTGGAAGTTTACAGTGTGATCTATCCTATGCCACTTTCAAGATTGATGATTAGTTTGTCAAGATTGAGTGAGAACCAAGAGTATGCCACATGATTGAGAGAAGTATTAATAATGAAACTACATATTTTGTGGATACTGATATTAATATTTTTAGAGCAGAGATACCTATACTTGAGAAGGAACTTATTTTGTCACCTATCTCTATTGAGGTAAGTGTTAATTCTGTGAAGGGTGATTTGTGGGTAATGTACTTTGATGGTGCAAATTGTAAGGATGGACCAGGAGTAGGTATTTTTCTTATTTCTCCTATTGGAAACACCTACAAATTTTCTTTCACATTGAATTTCTTTTGTACCAATAATATAGAAGAATATGAGGAATTATTGTTAGGACTCAGGTTGGCACAAAAGCATGGAATTAAGTGCTTAAGTGTTGTTGGTGATTCTGAATTAGTGGTGTGCCAAGTCAGGTCAATATATGCTTCCAAGAACAAAATGTTGAAACAATATAGGAATGCAGTTTGGGATTTGATTGAATATTTTGATGCCTTCAATATTGAGTGGAAGGATAGGAGTAACAATAAGATGGCTGACTTGTTAGCCAATATTGCAATCAATCCCACTAATATTACATTTATTGCTATCTCTAAAGTTGAAATTCAGGCTAGGCCTAGTATACCAGACAATATTGAAAATTGGAAATTTTTTGATGATGATAATGATATCTTGAAGTTTATGAGTTGTGAAGATCAGTATTATGGTTAGGAATTTGATTATTCAGCCTTGGTTGAGTCAGTAGAAGGAAGGGAGGTTTTCTTTGGCAACAAATTTATTTAGCTTAGAACTAACAAGGTTCCCAAGGGGCTCATTATTTTGGAAACTATCTTTGATAACTAGGATAGAGTTCAAAAGAATATCAAAAGAGATGATCATGCTAATCTAGAGTAGATAAACCTTGGAACACATGAGACACCTAAGAAGGTATACATTGGAAGGGACATGTCTCACAATGTAAGAAAATCCTTGATTGAATTACAAAGAAAATTTAGGCATGTTTTTGCATGGTCATATGATGACCTGAAGGTTTATAGACAAGATTTGTTTCAACATATTATTCCATTGAAAGAAGATGCTAAACCTTTCCGAAAAAAGAAAAGGCCTATTAATCCTACTTTGGCACCTAAGATGCAAGAAGAATTGATGAAATTAAGAGATGCTAGCATTATCAAGCCAATTAGGCATTCTTCTTGGGTGTCAAACCTTGTCCCTATTAGAAAGAAGCATCAGATTTTTTGTGGACTTCAGGAATTTGAACATCAGCTCATTAAAGGATAACTATTATATGCCCAATATGGAAGCTATGTTGCAGAGGGTAACCAGATTAGAATTGATGTCTATGATGGATGGTTTCTCTAGTTACAATCAAGTAATTGTAAAATAATTAGAACAATTCAAGATAACTTTCACAACACCTTGGGGGACATATGTTTATGTGAGAATGCCTTTTGGTCTCACCAATGCTAGTGCAACTTTTTAGAGGGCAA
The DNA here is from genome assembly GCA_027943335.1 of Chamaecyparis obtusa. NCBI lineage: Eukaryota > Viridiplantae > Streptophyta > Pinopsida > Cupressales > Cupressaceae > Chamaecyparis > Chamaecyparis obtusa. The sequence goes on along the minus strand of BSBK01002983.1, from coordinate 358,651 downwards.
TGGATGTTGCCTTTTCAGATTTTACAAATGATTTCCTTGTTGTCTATCAAGATTATTTAACTACCTATTCCAAAAAGGAAGAAGACCATTGCCCTCATTTAGAGAAAATATTTGTGAGGGCTTTGGAATATGGCATTTCATTAAATCCAAGGAAAATGTACTTTTGTTGTCACTGAGGGAAAGTTACTTGGCCACTTAGTTGGGAGGCAAGGAGTGAGAATTGATCCTAACAGGGTGGCAGCTATTGATAGAATTCAAAGGCCAAAAAATGTTAAAGGGATTCAGTCCTTCTTTGGTCAGGTCAATTTCTTAAGGAGGTTTGTAACAAACTTTGCAGATGTTACTAAATCTATTTCTAAGATGTTGAAGAAGGGATCTACTATTACATGGGAGGGTGAGCTAGATGAGGCTTTCAAAAATATCAAGCAGGCTATCAAAGATGCACCAGTACTTAAGGCACCTAATTATAGTATCCCAATGCACATATTCTCCTTTTCATCTTTTCATCCTATTGTTGTAGTTTTGTTACAAAATATTAAGGATGGTTTTGAGTAGCCTATTGCATTCTTTAGTAAATCTTTACAGGTTGCTAAATTGAAGTATGACATAAATGAGAAACAAGCATATGCACTTGTGAAGGCAATCAAGGCTTTTAGTTGTTACTTGATGGGGGCAGTTGTGATTGCTTTTGTGCCAAGTGGAGTTGTGGAGGATATTTTCTCATAGCAAGAGGTGTCTGGGAGAAGATGTAGATGGATCAATAGGATCCAAGAATTCAATACTGGCATCCAGATTACTAAATTGGTTAGAGGACAAGGATTGGCAAAACTGATGGCTCAATCCAATCTTGATGCAAATCAGATAAATCATTCTGAAATTGATTATAAATGTGATATGGATGATTGTATTTGGTATCAAGATATCATCTTTTACTTGAGAAATATGAAATGTCCAACAGGAATGAATGATAATCAGAGGAGGAAATTAAAATTATAGGCCATCAAGTATGTAATTGTGAAATGTAAATTGTATAGAAAGAATTTAGATTGCATACTTTTGAGATGTGTTGATGAGGATCAGACTAACAAGTTGTTAAAAGGAATGCATGAGGGGGTTTGTGGTGGGCATTATATGGGTAAAAATACTACTCATAAACTCTTGAGAGAAGGGTTCTTGTGGCCCACAATCTTCAAGGATGCAGAACAGTTGGTAAGGAGGTGTGATTCTTGTTAAAGGTTCTCTGGTAAGCTTAAATTTTTAGGTAATGTGCCATTAAGACTAGTAGAAGTACAAGATCTTTTCCAACAATGGGGAATTGATTTCATAGGGGAGATACCAAAAAAATCAAGTGAAGGACACTCATGTATCTTAGTTGCCACTAATTACTTTACAATGTGGGTAGAGGCTATACCTACAAGGAATGCAACTAGCAAGGTGGTGACTGATTTCTTATTGAACAATATTGTTACAAGGTTTGGTTTCCCTGAGAGAATAGTAAGTGATAGTGCTATGTGCTTCAGGTCTGCTAAATATAAGGTCTTTTGCAAAGGTTTAGGAATTTAGATTTCTAATTCCTCACCTTATCATCCATAAAGAAATGGTCTAGCCGAATCTACTGATAAGAGTTTGATTAAAATCCTCAAGAGGATTCTTGAAAAGACTAAGAGGGCATTGAATTCAAAACTGCCATTAGCTCTATGGCCTGATAGGGTAGCTATGAAGAGGGAAATTGGTTGTGCACCATTTGACCTAGTATATGGAATACATGCAAGAATGCCTCAAAATAATTTATTGGAAATGTATAAATTTGTTCAATTATATGATGATGACATAGATGATGAGACTTAGTTAAGGATTGAGGACCTCATTAGGTTGGATGAAACTAGAAGAGAATCAGTTGCAAGAAATTCCAAATTACAGTTGGAGGTTAAAAATTTATATGATAAGAAGGTTGTTGAGAGGAAGTTTGAACATGGTGATTTGGTACTAATTTAGAATGTCAGATTAGAGGATAAATGGAAACATGGTAAGTTGGATCCCATCTAGCTAGGGCCATATCAAATTCATGAAAAATGGGACCAGGATTCATACATTGTGAAAGAACTAAATGGTGAAGTTCAGGAATTGCTAGTTCATGGACAGTTCTTGAAGAAATACTTCAATTGAAGGTATTCTATTTCCATGAATAGTAGTTAGGTTTGTATATGTTGTAAATTCTATAAATATTGTAAAGTTTCTTGCCCCTATCCTATTTTGTCCTGGTCTGTAGGGTTTTGGTCCTGTTACTCTTTGTTGTTAGTTTTCTAGTGGGATGGTCTACTTTAACCAGTGATTCTAGATCCTTGCTATGCCTGCAGGAGGCATACATTCCCAAACAAAGCCATTGTTAGCACCTTGAAAAATTTTCATTTCTCTAGCCCTTTTCTTCTGGTCTCTATAGTTGTTTTTAGGTCTCTGGCATAAACCCTAATGAGAATATTCAAAAACTGGTCATTGCATAAAAACCCTTTGTAATGCCCTGGCCCTGTTCTAATTCCAAGTTAACTTTTTGGTCACTTAAAGGTCCTAATTCACATGTGATTAATTGTTATGTGATCCTATGACTAATTTTTTTAGGCCCCTTTTAACAATTGCCGATTTGCCTAAGTCTCCCAGGTTAATTTTTCCTAAGTCTACAAGCCCGCCAGTGCTGTAATTTTTTCCTAAGGCATGCCTTTTAATATTTCCTATGTTTTGGCTTAATATTTACCTAGGCCTGGCCTTCTGACACCATCTTGATCCAATGGTTGTCATGAAAGTGCAAGGGTTTTGTTAGAGGCTTGCGCTTTTGCGATCACCGTTGATTCTCTTTATGACACGATGCTTCAAACTGTGGGTCCAAGGTGACATGTATGCACAAATGGTAGCATCTTATTGGCCCATGTATTAATACATTGGTAGTTTTTAGAGGGACCTAGTTTTCGGATGCATTAGAGGGTCCTGACATTGTTAGTTGATCATCGATGGGCATATGATCTTATGGGATCTATCAGAGATTTAAGATCATGTGCCGACCATCAATTCTACCTTTTTTAGAGGGGATATTGTGCAGTGGGTCCACATGCTAGGTGTTTTGATTTGGTGGTATTTGATTGGTCCATGTAGTAATAAATAGATATGATATCAGTGGGGCCAATTTTTTTGAGGTCCAGTGGGTTCTGACACTTGCAGAGCATCAATGGTCGACATGTAATCTGATCGGTTTTCTCTGAAACATGTGAAGATGTGCCAACCATTGATTTCATTTCCTATTAGAGGATCTATAGAGCAGAGGTAAAGGGTTGATCTGACGGCTGTCTTAAGTTTTGATAGAATCTTTATGCTCCATGTGAACTTAAGACAGCCATTGATTTCATTAAAGGTGAGCCTAGGTTTTGGTCTAAGGTCTTAGTGGTTCTGATAAGGTGTTTTGGTGGTCTGACAAATTTCAAAGGGTTCCCTCATTCACGTAGTAAAATAGTGGTGTTCTAAAAAAGCTAGCGGTTTAGTGAGCAAGCATTCATGTAATCGCTAAAATATCTGGAGGTAGTATAAAGTATCTTGTGAACTGGCAAAACCCTTCAGTCACCAGTTCGTTAAATGTTACTGAGGTCATATTAAAAGGTAAAGACAAAAGGCCTATGAAATAAAAGGATTGGATGGTCACAACATAAAGTTGATCTAGATTCAAATGTTGACCGCCGATTCACTGCTGGTGCTATGAAACTAGCTGTTTAAATTCAAATTCAAATTTCTGAGGGTTTCCTGCAACCAAAAGGACCAAAATTGAATGCAGACGTGACTGGAGCTGGTAAGAGATGATTTGTTTGCTACCGCAGTGTGGTCCAGGGTGTGATGATCGATTGAAGAAGATCTGTACCATGCAAGGAATGAGAAGAATGGCTCGAGGCATGTTTCAAATGGGTGAGTATACTAGTGAATGTGGTAGATTTTTGATCTTCAGTACAGTCAGAGGAAAGCTATCATAACTGAAGATAAATTTTGGATCTATTTCCTCAAGGCTGCCTAGTTTTCCTCCCCTAAATTTAATTTTTGACTATTTCTAGTTGATCTGGTGGGTGAAACCCTAACCCTAGTCATCCGTAGCTTGTTGCAACCTATTTTGGGTTTCCAAGATGACTAGGGGGTATATATAGTAGCATTTTTTACTTAGTGGGGGTTCCAAAAACTTTCTTTTTGGTCCCTGGTTGTTGTTGATGGTATTATACTGAGCAAGGAGAGGCTAGATTTTGGGTTTGTTCCTTTGGCATTTGTTGTTTGATAATGTATTGATTCTACAAGTTTTAATGAGAATACATTGGGATTCCAATTTCATATTTGTGTATGTCTTCTTGTTTTGTTCTTGAGCTCATATATGTTAATTTCACAATGTGGGTTAGCATATGGTAACAAAGAGTATTTTGAAATTATCTTTAAGTTGCTAACAAAGTTAGGATTAAAGTCCTTGAGGTAGTTTCAGTGAGTTCATGGCTTGATAAGAATTTGATGTCCTGATATGTGAGTGAGAAGGATAATAGGCAAAGTAGTTATCCTAAATTCAAGTGTGTTTGAGTTAGGGTTTTTAGTTGATATATGCTATTAGGTGACTCTATGCCCTAGGTTAAGGCACTGATCTATTCTTTGGATGCAGTCCATCATCATCAATCACACACACATTCAAATGATAAAATCTTTCAATCAGTTAGTAAAGGATATAGTTGTATAATATTTTGGATTCCTTTAAAGAAGTGAATCAAGGGTACACCCGCTTGAGCATTAAGACTCAAAGTGTAGGAGGATCTCATTATTGATCTTTGTTAATTGGCTCTCTTCCTTGTAGACTTTGGAGTGGTGATAGAGTCAAAGTTATATTAAAGTTATCCATCAAAGTATAAATCTACAAGTTGAAGATCAAAGGGAACTCCTAGCAGGCAACTTGATGTAATTATCTTTCTATATGCCTTCAGGCAATGTGCAGTAACTATAATTATGTTTGTAAAAGGAAATTGTAAGAAATAAGTTATGTATAAGGGAAGGATAGAATTATGAATCTGAAAAGGGGATTGAATATGGTTAAATCAATGAGTAATGCCTACATTATATCTCTTGTGAATTTTTAAATGAAAATTTGGAAGTAAAGGTAATGCAATTATTTATGGATTGAAACTTCTTTAAAAGGAAACTTGTTTTGATATATGGTTAGTGAGAAGATATGCTAAGAGTTCAAGGGTATCTTTAGGTGAAATAATAATGGAAAAGGAAACATGTATGTTATTTAAAGTAGTAATGAGATGTGACTTCTTAAATGTATAGTTCAATGTGAGTAATGTGTGATTATTCAAACAAGGTTTTAAGCTCAATTCTTAACTATACTTATACAAGGTTATATATGATGATTTTTGGAAACTTATGGAAAAAGAAAGATTCATTCAATAGTTTGTGTTGGTTATCAATATATGGTTAAGTAATTTACACTCCTTCTATTATGATCTTAAGAGAAAATGGATAGTGAGGTCTTTTAATGGAAAGCTTATTTATGTATTGTTAATGCAATTGAGTTGTGTGTAGATAAGGTTAAGGAGTAAACAAATAGAAAAGGAAATGAACTTCATTTGATTAAGTGGTAAAATTCAATGCTTGATAATGGTAAATGAATTCATTAAGGGAACCTTAAGGAATGTACTTATGAATGTAACTAATGATGTAATGTTAGAATGCTAAAAAAAAAAATTGTTAGTTGTAATTTTAGGTCATAGACCTGATTCCTTATGAGTTCCCTAGTGGGGAGATTACATAGGTGCTAGTTCAAGTGGCACTACATCGACCAATGAGATGATGTAGAAAATGGCCAATGAAATCATCTCTTTAAAAAGGAATCTCCCTAAGTTCAACAATCTGTATCAAAAACCATTTCAAGATCATAATAGTAGAAATAATGATAATAGGACACTACAATTACCTACCCCGCAATAGAGGCTTGCAATTGAGGTGTTGGCACCTACAAAATTTTCATGGTCATTTTCATTTCCCTCTAGTCCCTACAGTTGTTTTTCCCTATTTCTAGCTAAAACCCTAAGCAAAAATTCATAATTCTAGTCGTTTGGGTTGAAAAACCCTAAGTGTGCCCTAGCCTGGTTCTAATTTCATGTTACTTTTTAGGCCACTTAAAATTTCATAAATGCATGTGCTTAATGTTTTATATCCCTTGCAGAGAATTCAGCCTTAATTTTTCCTAAGTTCTCTTTTTCCTGGGTGGGCTTTAATTTTTCCTAAGTTTTCATGCACCCAGCGAAATATTTTCCTAAGTCTGTCGGCTTTGATTTTTCCTAAGTCCAGTGCTTTAATTCTTTCTAATGTTTCTAGCTTTTATTCTTTCCTGGGCCCGGCTCTGATAGCATCTAGATCTAATGGTTGGCATAAGCATGCAAGCAATGTGTCAGAGGCTTGTGATCTTACGTTGGCCATTGATCTTTCCTATGATGCGATGTTTCAAAAAAAAAGGTGGGACCTTCTGATAGGTCAGCATAGTTGGTAGTCCCTTATTGGTTGGCATATGACTTGGTGGTTGTCAATGGGACCTGAGTTTCCTATATGTCAGAGGGTCCTGACATCTACATAAAACTGATGGTTGGTGTAAGTTCTTATTGAATGTGTCAGAGGCTTGAGATCATGCAACAACTGTTCATTCTCTTGTGTGATGTAATCTTTTGTTTCAAGTGGGTCCACTACCAGGTGTGCATAGTTGGCATCTTTTCATTAGTCCATGAGGTGATGTGTTGGAATTTGTTAGAGGGTCTTGTGTCAAGGAATCTATAGAGTGGTATCAAAGGGTTGATCTAATGGTTGTCTAATGTTCACATAGAATCTTTTAGCTCTATGCAAACTTACGACAGCCATTGATCTTATTTCTTAGTAGGTGGGTCCTATTAGAGGTGACTAGGTGGAAGTGACGAATGGTATGATGACATGTGGTAGTTTGCAAGTGGGCCTAGGTAGGGTCTAAGGTTTAGCAGTCTGGATAAATATGTTTAGCGGCACTGATATTTTTCTATGTGTTCACTCATTCATGAGGCATTTGGTGGGGTTCTAAATCCTTTTAGCGATTACACAAATAGTGTATTTGCTGAGTCTCCAGATAAAATAGTGAAGCCCTAAAGTATTAAGTGACTTAGAAATTCTTGCAGTCGTGTATTCGCCAAATAGTCAAAAGGGTTAAGGTTTAGCCGAGGAAAGTGGGACCACTTGATGACTCATTACTAAGTTGTCTTGTCATGATTGGTTGAGCTAGAAAGGAATTCTAGACATGTCATTGGGCCCAGAAGATTCAAAGGATGCCGAGATGGAAGATCTAACGGTTGGTGTATCGTCGCATATAATCTTTTGAGGCTATGTGATCTTATGCCAGCCGTTCGATGATAACTTTATAAAGAGAGGGTATAATATGATATGTGGTGCCTTTTCATCACTAACATGCTCTATTTTGATTGGATCAAAGGCTTAATGATGTGGAAAGCATTTTTTAAAAGGGTTTTGTCAACTATTGGAGGAATTTTGTGAACTGGCTGATCTGTCAGGAAGAGATCTAATCAACGACCATGTTTTAAAATTTGCTGACTGATTGTTGCCACTAGGAATTTGAATTTTTAAATGGTTTCTCAGTGATAGAAGGACTAGAAATTGAATGTTTTAGCGGTAGGATTTGGTAAAAATGTTTTCAATGACTACTGCAGAGTGGTCCAAAGGGTTTGATGGTTATTTGCAGATGCCTGTACTATCATGAAATGAATGCAAGTCTTGCTTGAGGCATGTTGCAAGTGTACAATTGGATTGAAAGGCATGGTGCTTGCATGATCTTTAGTATAAATCAGGAGATTTTCATTGATGAAGATCAATTTTGGGTTTGTTGGTTCAGGATTGCTTGGTTTTGTCCCCTGGAATTAATTTTTGATTGATATTGGTTGGTTTAGTGGATGAAACCCTAACCCTAGCTATCTGAAGCTTGTTGCATCCTGAATTCTTTGAGGATTCCAAGATAGCTAGTGGTATAAATGGTTAGAATTCTAATTTTGTAAGGGTTCCAAGATTTTTTGGTTTTCCTAGCTTTGTGGTTTTCCAAGCTTTTGGTCCTTGGTTCCAATTTTTTAGTAATCCAAGGGATTCTATTCTCTAGTTCCATATTCTTGATGGTTGAATGTAAATAATACAAGCTTTATAGCATGTTCTCATTTTGAGTCTTTGAGTGAAGAGTTTTCCTTGTATGTATTGATACATTTTCATGAAATACAATACAGTTTCTATCTTGGTTCTGTTATTGTCTCTTGGCTTTGTGTTTATTCTTGTGTGTCTCTATTTGTAAGGCATATAGAACATACTAGTTGTAAGGCAGCTATCTAATTGTTGCATGAGTTTCTTTCAAGGAAAGAATTAAATCCTCATGTGCAATTTCAAGGAATGAACACATCTAAGGGGATCTTGATGGTAGCAAACCTAGATTGAGGAGATAGTTTGTAAGGCACTCTATTTGAATTGTATGTGGTTTGTAAGACATACCACTGTATTTCCTTGAAATTCTTCTATTGATTTGTGTTAGACTCTTTGGCCCAAAGGATTAGGCACTGTCCTGATCTTTGTAATACAGTCACCTTTCTACCATCAAGCACAAATTTTATCATTACCATTACACATTTTCATTTCATGTTCATGTACCAAAGGAGATAAGACTGTCCCTAATGTTTTACAGTCCATAGTTGCTGATTCCTTGAAGATTGAATCAAAGGTTAGCCTTCCTTGAGTTTTACTCATAAAAAGGACTCATCACCCTTATGTCATTGTTCATGTTATCATAATAGGAGTTTCATTAGTCACATTCTACAACAGGTTGTTCTTAGTTGTCTTCAAAATTATCTTCCATAAAAGTACCTCTAATGAACTCAATAGCATGACAATGAAGACCTAATCCACCAATCCATAGTTTACTTGAAAGATAGTAACCTATTTGTAGGCAATACCCACCTGAGTCCTATGGAGCTCAAAGAAAAAGGAGGATCTTATCCAATCCTCATCAATTAGGCTTTTCTTGCAAACTTGGAAACCTATTTACTAAGAATCAAGCCAATATCCTTGCCAAGTTTGACCCACAAGAAAAATACCTAACACAAGACTCCCCCTAAGAAAGAAAAAATGTGTGTATTTCATCTAACAATGGACCATAATGGTGAGAGTTGTCTTGAAATAGCCCACATGATGTAGTTACTATCTACTAATGAGTTAGACACTACAACACCAAACAATGAACTAGATTCATGCTCACATGGTGACTCTGTAAATTTATTTTTTGAGTATGAATCCAATTCTAAGAAGCAAGGAGAGTGTTATGCTACCATAGATGGCACCACCTATGTAGTCCTAACTTAGAGCCAAAATGAAAAAATCTTGTTATGACTCCTTCTACAAGAACCGATGATGCATCTACTTCAGGTATGAAAGAAATTAGTCAGGGAGTGAAAATCTCACAGCTAGGTAAGGAAATTTGATTCTTTTGATTTCATTCAGTTATGTAAAAATTGTAGAATCCAATTTCTCCCATAGATTATTTAAGATTGAATCCTGTTGAATTGAAAAGATTCATGGATTACTTAAAAGGAGATAGTATAAATTTGAATCAAAATATCACCTCTTCCAATGAAGATGATTCCTCACTAGAAAAACTATTTGAACAAGGAGAAACCACTATATTGGCTACTTTCCCATGTAAAAAACCTGAACCATTTTATGTCTCCTTGTAGATCAACGGTTGTAAACTTAGCAACTGTATCATAGATTCAGGTGCTTTTGATAATGTGATGCCTTCCCTAGCAGCCAAATCTTTAGGCCTCACCATGATAGAGGTTCATGGTAGATGCTATTCTATGGATGCTAAGAAAGTTCCTTTGCTTCATCAAATAAAAGATGCCCAAGTAGCTCTGGCTGCCCATCCTGAAAAGAAGATGGGATTGACAATCCTTGTTGTAGATATACCAAAAAGTTATGGACTACTACTAAGAATAATTTTTTGCAGAGACTTAGGTGGGGAAATTAAATTGGATTTGTCCTAGGCAGTAATTCCTGTGGGAAATAAGAAGGTTAAAGTAGATCCTAAGGAGAAGTCAAAGTTCATAGTCCTAAAATTAGATGATCCAAAATCTCAAATCCTGTATCAAGAATTAGTGTTTGGTAATTACATGATGTTTACCTAGGCCATTTTTGATGAACCTGAAAGTGAACAAGAAGAAGTTAAGGCCTCTGAGAAAGAAAAGACTCCAAAAGTCTAGACACTAGAATTCGATGGTAGTTGTTCTTCCTTTGGATCCTATTCTAGAGTTGTATTAATTCCACCTGAAGGTGAACCTAAACCGATGGCCTTCAAATTGGAGTTTTCAAACACCAATAATACAACTGAGTATGAGGCATTATTACCCAAGATAATTACCATGAAAGGAAAGGGTGTGAAAATTCTAAAAGCTCAAGGTGATGCTGAGCTGATTGTGCACCAAATCAAAGGTTAATACTCTGTTAAAAATTAGAAATTGAAGAGTTATCAAAATAGAGTATGAGATGAAATTGAAGGACTAGATGCCTTTTCAATTGAATACATCCCTAGAGAATTAAATTCCAAAGCAGCTTCACTAGCAATCTTTGCTTCCTTACTACTACCCCATCTAGAATTTAAGGACAAGAAGTGTCGGGTAGAATTAATGTACAAGCCATTAGTACCTAATAACATAGATGATTAGAAAGTATTTGACGATGAAAAATGCCTGCAACTCTTCCTTGAAGGTAATGATAGTTCCCTTGAAGAAAATCCAAACAATCTCTCACAAGATCATCCCAAGAAATGGAATAAAGATGAACCAAGTGTGACTCAATTGGAAGGTAACGTCATTCCCCCATATTTTATATCATTAGAGAAATTGTTCAATCTTCATGATACTTATGTTAAGAAGAAGTAGATAGAGAAAGGTCTTATGACCCAGGAATATGAAGGGATGAACATTGGGAATGAGTCAAATCCCAGAATGATAAACATAGGGAAGTGTTGTACACCTTAAGAGAAAGAAAAAGATAGAAGGATTTTTTTGGAATACCAAGATGTCTTTCCTTGGAGTTATGAGGATTTAAAGAGCTTTATGGGAGGAAATTTCAAGCATCAAATTCCTCTAAAACCTGATGCTGCCCCATTCAAATAGAAACAAAGAAATTACAATCCAAAAGTGGCAGATTCTATCTTTAGAGAAGTTTAGAAAATGCTCAAAGCCAGGATTATCTACCATATCCACCATTCTACTTGGATAGAAAACATCATTCCTATGAGGAAAAATAATGGAGAGATAAGGATATGCGTAGATTTTAGAAATTTAAATCAAGCATCTCTAAAGGATAATTATGCACTCCCCAACGTGGATCACTTGTTGTAGACAGTCGCAGGGGCTGAAATGATGTCTATGCTTGATGGATTTTTAGGCTACAACCAAGTCAAATTAGAAGAGAAAGACCAGGACAAGACCATATTTACCACTCCCTTGGGCACATTTGCATACCATAGAATTCCATTTGGCCTCATCAATGCCAGTGCAACATTTCACCAAGGTGTGGATTTATCTTTTGCTAATATGAAAGATAAGATCATTGTCATATATTTGGATGAATTAACTATGTTCTCTATGAAAATAAGTGATCATATTAAGGATTTAGAAAAAGTATTGTGAAGGTGTAGAGAACATGGGATTTCTTTAAATCCTAACAAGTTAGTTTTCTGTGTTAGCAAAGGAAAACTACTAGGTCATATTATATCACAAGAAGGTATCAAGATTGACCCAAAGTGAGTCAAAGCCATTCAAAGGCTAAGTTTACCAATAGGTAAAATTGGAGTGAAGTCATTCTTCGGTCAAGTGAATTTTCTCAGAAGATTCATCCCTGACTTTTCAGAGATCACCAAGTGTATTATGGACATGATGAAAGGTAATCAAAATTTCAAATGGAATGACCCTGGTAAAAGAGCCTTCCAAGATATAAAGGATGTTATATGTTAGGAATAGTCCTAAGAGATAATTGAGAGGGGGGGGGGCAGGGGGGTGAATCAATTAACTAAAATATTCAATTCTTTATCCAATTAAATATACTTAAACATTAACCATAAACATAATGAAAAAACATATGAACACAACACCAATATTTTGGTTATGGGGAAACCCAAATAGGCAAAAACCCCAATGGGAATTGACACCCACTAATATTCTGCACTAGAGTATTATGATCCTTCTTAGAAGATCCTTAACCTTGTTAGGAGTTTCTTTACAATATATTTAGTATAGTAGAACTGGTCAGGGTTCAGACCCTGTTAGGAGTCTTTTACAATTGTCCCTGTTAGGGTAGAGGATGCACTGTCTGAGAGCACACGTCTCAAAGGGGTGAAGGCTACAACCTTTTGTTTAATAGATACACACTATATCTAGATCTTGGTGAGCTACACTTTGACATGCTATCTAGATCAGTTCCAATGAATAGCACAAGTACTTTACTTGGTCACATAGACCTTCTTCTAATAGCTCAACACTTTGCACACTCTGCTCTACTCTGCTTAATCAACTATGAACCACACTTCAATAATCACAAATGACTACCTATAAATATCTTTTCTCTAAATGATATAATCAAGTGAACCTATTAGAACCACCTTGAAATAATAAAAGAGAAACTATAAAAAATTCCAATAAACATTCTGTTAGCTCTACTATGCATGCAACCTGGGACCTGTCCAATAATATAATTGTAGATGCATGCTACATACTATCAGCTCTACCAAAACAACTAGATCTTTCTCCTCAAGTTGAATTAACTTATGTTATCTTAACCAAACATCAATAACTCTTCTCTACGCTTAAATCCAAGGTTTCATACCCTAAAGAACTAAAAAATCTCTGTAGACTCTTCTAAAAAAACATAGGAAACTATTGCTCGCGAATAGAAACTGCATAACTTCACTTCTACTCATCAACAGATTATGCATCCATGATTGAAACATCACTAACATGTCTTCAACATATATCCAAGTGCATAAGGCTCTATGATAACTATACATATAACTATACATAGAACACTACCTGTAACTCTGTCAAGAACGCTACTAACACAAGCTGTTATATAACTATCTGTACTAATAGTTAACCTTTGCGCCCATGATATCATGCTGATATCATGTCCATGCTACATATACTGAAAGATTACTACATAAGACTTCCATGCATGCTACTTTCCATATGTTGTCATCAATGACAAACATACAATTATTACTGGTCTATTGGCAAATCTCCAACAATCTCCCCCTTTGGCATTGATGGCAACATGTGGAATGAAAAATCACCACCAACCCAAATGAACATTTCTTTTATAATATTCTCCATTTCCTCTTCAAAACTCCCCCAAAGATGAATCCTCCATCTACTACAATATTTTCCAATATTCTCCATTTCCTCAACTGAACTATTGTCATAACTGAATGTTGCTCTCCCTTAGTATAATACTCCTCCTTTTTACTTCTATTTTTCATGACTCTATATATTACTCCCCTTTTGACATCAATGGAAAAGGGTGCCACTCATTTTAAGCACTGCTACTACTCCTAAGCTAGAGTAGTCAACCTTCCATCAGTCCCCAAGGACTAATGCCTTTCCTCCTTTCTTCTAAGTAGAATCAGGGAAGGGAATGACTCCCAACTTCTCCCTGAGATACTAAAAAGTATCCTTAGGTAAGGCATTTGTGAATATATTTGCAACCTGATCTTTAGTACACACATAGTCCAACTTGACTTCTTTCTCTGCCACTTTCTCTCTTAGGAAGTGATACTTGATCTCAATGTTCTTTTTCTTTGCATGCATCATAGGGTTCTTAGAAATATTGATGGTGCTAGTGTTATCATAGTGAATAACAATAGGATAATCAATCTAAATTCCAAAATCCTTTATCATCTACTTCATCTAAAAAGTTGTAGAACAATTCAAGGTTGCCGCAACATACTCCATTTCTATTGTTGACTAAGAAATACAATTTTGTTTCTTGCTTGTCCAAGTGACAAGTCTATCACCAAGAAACACTGCTCCACCTAAAGTACTCTTTCTGTCATCAACACATCCTACCCAATCTGCATCAGTGTACAGATGAAGCTAAACATTTTTTGAATTAGGATACCATAGACCATAATCTATAGTGCCCTAAAAATATTTTAATATTCTCTTTACCACCATGAGATGATTTTGTTTAGGCTCTACTGCAAATCTTCCAACTATGCCAACTGCATTGGAAATATTAGGTCTAGTCTGATTAAGATATATGAGTTTCCTAATCATAGACTTATACAATGTTATATCTACTGCTAGTGAGTCATCTTCTTTTGTAAGCTTGTATCCAATGATCATAGTGGTTCCTACTAACTTTCAATCATCCATCATGAATTTTTTCAATATCTCTTTCACATATTTTGACTGATTAATAAAAATTCCTTTTTCTATCTGCTACATATTTAGTCCTAAAAAGTATTTGATAGGACCAATCATACTCATCTCAAACTCATTCTTCATTTCTTTCTCAAATTCTACACTTAGTTTGTCATTACCTCCAAAGATAATGTCATAAAAAAATATAGCTACAAGTAGTAAACCTTTAGATGTCTCTCTAATGAATAGATTACAATCTTCTACTCCTTTCTTGACTCCAATCTTTGTTAGATATCCATCTAGTATCTCATACCATGCTCTAGGGGCTTGCTTAAGTCCATAGAGGGCCTTCTTCAATCTGCATACCATTTCAGGTCTATTTGATAAGGTGAATCCTTCTGGCTACTCAATGTATACTTCTTCTTTCAAATCACCATTTAGGAATGCTGACTTGACATCCATCTGATAAGCTTTGAATTTTTTGACTATAGAATAAGGTAGAAATAACTTAATAGCTTCTAATATTCTCACAAGTGCAAATGTATCTAAATAATCAATGCCTTCTCTTTGTGCATACCCTTTACATACTAATCTTTCTTTGTTTCTTACTACTATACCATCTTCATTCATCTTGTTTCTTAATATCCACTTTGTTCCAATCACATTCTTATCACTAGGTCTTGGGACTAGTTCCCAAATGTCATTCCTAACAATATGATCAAGTTATTCTTTCATAGCATCATGCCAATTTGAATCATTGCATGCATCTTCAACACTTAAAGGTTCAATCTAAGATAAAAAAACATACCACTTCATTGCTAGTTGAGTTTTTTGCTTGTGACCTTATTAGGACTTTGTCACTCTGATCTTCAATGATGTCTATCTTGGAATGATTTCTAGATGTAAACTTTGGAACTTTAGGTGATGCTAACTTATCAACCTTAGGAGTTTCTTCTTCACTTGTCTCAGGGTCATTGAATAACACATCAATACTATTAGAAATTTCTTCAATAACTATCTCACTAGTGGAGGGTCTGGGTTCTTCTTTAATCATGGGTGAGTAATCATGATATCTTTCTTGAACCATAAAATTTTCATCAATCTTTATATGAGAACTTTCAATGATCTTTTTTAATCTTAAATTGAAACATCTATAAGCTTTACTTTTAGTAGAGTAACCAAGAAAAATTCCTTCATCACTTCTTGCATCAAACTTGCCTACTGCTTCATCCCTCTTGATGTAGCACTTGCTTCCAAAGATTCTAAATTATTTTACTATGGGAACATTAACAAACCATAGTTCATATGGTGTTTTGTTAGCGCTAGGCTTTAATTGAATTCTATTGATGGTATAGACTTCTGTATTGACCGCATCTCTCCAATAGTTGTGTGCAACTTTTCCTTCTATCATGATGATGTGTGCTGTATAAAGAATGATCCTATCCTTCTCTCTACAATTCCACTTTACTGAGGGGTTCTAGGTTATTTTAACTATCTCTTTATGCCATGTTCTTAGCAATACTCATAGAATCTATCAAAGGTCAATTCTCCTCTTCTATCCGATCTTAAACATTTTATCTTTAGTCCAGATTCATTCTCAACCTTAGCTTTGAATATTTTAAACTTCTCAAATGCTTCTGACTTATCTTTCAAGAATGCAACCCACATCATTCTAGTATAATCATCAACAAACAAAATGAAATACCTTTCACTATAGTATGATGTTGTTTGAGTTGGACCACATAGGTCTGTGTGAATCAAATCCAACTATTTCTCTGCTGAATTCTTCTTTCTCCTGAATGAATTTCTCACATGCTTTCTCATTACACATTCCCTGCATATAGTATCAACTGGCTTTGCTATGCTAGGTAGATCTCTTACTACCTTTACATTGATTATCTTTACTATGTTATCAAAATTGATATTGTTGGAAACAATTGTCTGAAGGAAATTGCTACTCAAATTATGTATTGTCTTTGATGTCACACAATGTCATAGTCTGCAGCAATCAGTTACTACCGAGCTCAGTCGGTCTACCAAACAGGAATATTAGTGCTTACCGAGTCCACTCGGTTATCAAAGAAAATCAGTGTCTACCGAGTTCACTCGGTTACCAAAGGAAATTTTAGTGTTTACTGAGTTCACTCGGTCATCAAAGAAAAGTTAGTGTTTACCAAGTTTGGTCGGTCATCGAAGAAAAGTTAGTGTTTACCGAGTTCAGTCGGTCATCGAAAAAAAGATAGTGTTTACCGAGTTCAGTCGGTTATCGAAGGTAAAGGATTGTCGGTGTTTACCGAGTTGCCTCGGTCTCCAAAAGATTATAGAAAGTTATGGTCACCGAGCACTGTCGGCCCTTGAAGGATTTTTGCAAATAGAGTTTGCTTAATTCAGCCGACTGTTATACTAAATAATGTCGATTTGACAAATCTAAAATCATATAAATAAAAGGTCAAATGTGAAAAATGAAAAATAATACAGCAGAAGATTTACAGAAGAAAAGCAGGAAAGGTGTATACGAATTTGTGAAGGATGTTCAGATATCCTTGAGGTGCAGCAGAGATTTATTCGATCAGAAAGGATCAGACTTATGTAGAATAGAGATCTATAATCAGCAAGACAGTTGCATTATTATACAGGTCATTTTTCATTGTTACCTTCTTATCATTGTAACAGTGAATTCTAAATCTCTTAACCGAGTTGGTTTAACAACCATATTGTAAATCCTCTAACAAGGTGACAATTCCATTGAATTGTTTTCAAGACCTCTTACCAGGCCACTCCTAGCAGGGTGTTTTAAATCCTCTAACAAGGTCACACCTAACAGTGTGTTTTGTAACCTTTTACCAGGTTGGCTTCTAACCGGGCATCACTTCAGAAAAGTGAAAATCAGTATCTAGATACATTGGTGGTTTTTCCCATATTGGGTTTCCACATTAAATCTTGTGTCTCTTGTGTTCTTAATTGCTTTCTCAATCATATACATGTGTTGATGAATATCTAAAGATAATATTGCTAATACTTTCTGCATCTTCAAAGTTACTGCAATCTATTTACCGAGTGCTAAAACAGATAACATTGTTAAGATATCCGAAGGGATCTGGAAAGAATTAATTGGGAAGTGTTTTTATGGTTGACTGATTCACCCCCCCTCTCAGTCACTTCATCCATATTCCATCAGATATGACATAGTATTTTATGCCACAACCAACTGTTATCAACTTTAGCAACAAAACAACTTGCTTCTAAATTGAGTTGTAAAACATTGCCTCTTGTCTTTGAGCTTGATGAAATCATAACACCATCTTTGTTGTTAATGATGCATTTGTCATTTTTGAGCTCCAACTGATAGCCTTTTCCAAGTAACTATCCAAAACTGAGAAGGTTATGTTTCAAACCATCAACATAAAGAACATCATCAGTACTATTATTTCCATCCAAGGTGATGGCTCCTCTACCAACTATTGGTTTAGGAGTGTTGTCTCCAAATCTGACCATACCACCATTGTATTTTTCCAAATGAACAAACCTACCTTTATCACCTATCATGTGATGTGAACAACCATTGTCTATGATCTAGTCTGTCCTTATGTTAGCTTGTGAAATCAATGCTAGCTCTTGTTCCTTTTTATCATATTTATGACTTGTCTTATTATTCATTTTTTCAACAATAGCAATGAATCCAATTTATTCTTCACCTAATTCATCATCTAAAACTCCATCTCTAGCATAGTAGCATTCCTTAGAATACTTAGGCTTGTAATCCTTTTTGAATTTTCTAGCTCTAGTAGGACACTTAGATGCAAAGTGACTAACCTTATTACATGAAAAGAACTTAAATGGTAATTGATCTTCATATTTTCCTTTTCCTTTCTTTTCTCTTTTGGCAATCATAGCAATGAAATCATGTAGTGTTTTCTCTTCATCATCATCATCGAAATTACTAGAAGTGTTTGCAAATTTCTTACCATGAACTATTGCTTTGAAGGTTGTTTCACTCTTTGGTTCTATCTTCAATCTTGAAATCTCAAAGCTAAGATTTTACTAATCAAGGTCTCTCTTTTGAAATTAGATGTAAGATGCATGGTCTCATCAAGGATGTTGATCTTGCTTTCATATTCAGGAGTGAGAGTAGTCATTAACTTATCCATAATGTCCTCCTCTCAAATCTCTCCACCATTGTTTGTGATTCTAGCAACTACTTCATTTATTATTTGATTATAAGCTCTGATGTTTTCTTTAGGTAGCATCTCTAGTGCATTGTATCTTTTCTTCCATGTCTTTTTGCATGCATCCTTTGCTTGTTTGTCTCCTTCAAATATGTCTTGTAAGTGCTTCCATATTTTGTGGGCTGTATCTACCTTTTTTATTTTTGAAAACTCACCATTAGATAGGGTGCTCATAAGGGCTTATTTAGCAATAGCATTCTAATGAAATGATAACTTTTTCCTATCAGTAGCATCTTCCTGTGCAAGGTCTTCTAGGGTAGGTATCTTGGCTGCTTTGATAGTCACATCAAAAACTTCAAAACCAATGCACTGCAAATGGGTCACCATCTTGTTCTTCCAATCAAGATAATTCTCTCCATCAAACTTAGGACTTCCTTTCCTGAAGTACACCATCTGATCAACCTCAAGCTACTAAAATTTATCTCTGAGGCACTTGGCTCTGATACCAATTATTAGGAATAGTCCCAAGAGATAACTGAGAGGGGGGGTGAATTAGTTATCTACAAGATTCAATTCTTTAACCAATTAAGTATACTTAAACATTAAGAATAAACACAATGAAAGAACATATGAACACAACACCAATATTTTTGTTATTGGGAAACCCAAATAGGTAAAAACCCTAGTGAGAATTGACACCCACTAATATTCTGCACTCGAGTATTATGATCCTTGTTATAAGATCTTTAACCCTATTAGGAGTTTCTTTACAATATATTTAGTACCGTAGACTTGGTCAACATTTATATCCTATTAGGAGTCTTTTACAATTGTCCCTATTAGGGGAGAGGGTGCACTATCTAAGAGCACATTTCTCAAAGGGGTGAAGGCTACAACCTTTTGTTTAATAGGTCCACACTATATCTAGATCTTTGTGAACTGTGCTTTGACCTGCTATCTGGATTAGTTCCAATGAATAGCACAAGTACTTTAGTTGGTCACATAGACCTTCTTCTGATGGCTCAACACTTTGCACACTCTGCTCTACTCTACTTAATCAACTATGAACCACACTTCAACAATCACAAATGACTACCTATAAATATCTTTCCTCTAAATGATATAATCAAGTCAGCCTGTTAGAACCACCTTGAAATCATAAAAGAGAAACTATAAAAAATTCCAATAAACATTATGTTGGCTCTAATGTGCATGCAACACATTCTGGGACTTATCCAATAATATAATTATAGACACATGCTACACACTATCATCTCTACCAAAACAACTAGATCTTTCTCCTCAATCTAAATTAACTTATGCGCTCTTAACCAAACATCAATAACTCTTCTCTAAGATTAAATCCAAGGGTGCATACCCTAAAGATAGGAACAACTAAAGAACTAATAAAATCTATGTCGGCTCTTCTGAACAAACATATGAAACTGTTGCTGGTGAATAGTGACTACATAACTTCACTTCTACTCATCAACAGACTATGCGTCCATGACTAAAACATCACTAACATGTCTTCAACAAATATCCAAGCACTCAAGGCTCTATGATAACAATACAGATAACTATACACATAACACTGCCTGTAACTCTATCAGGAACACTGCTGACACAAGCTATTATATAATTGTATGTACTAATAGTTAACCTCTACGCCCATGATATCATGCTGATATCATGTCCATACTACATATACTAAAAGCTTACTACATAAGACTTCCATGCATGCTACTTTTCATATGTTGTCATCAATGAAAAACATACAATCAGTACTGGCCTGCTGACAAATCTCCAACACTATAGCCAATGCCCTTGTCTTATGTCACCCAAATTATAAGAAGGATTTCATGATTTATTATTATGCATATGAACATACATTGTTAGCTATTCTTATGAAAGAAAATAGAGGATTTTAGGCTCCTATTTCCTTTATGAGTATGCTACTAAAAAATCATGAACTAAGATATTCTCAAGCCGAGAAGCATGCTTTCTCGATGGTGAAAACCTTGAAGAACTTTAGATTTTATATCTTACATTCCCACTCCATTATTTTTGTTCTTGAAATTTCGGTAAAGAGTATATTAACCTAGCATTATGTATGATGTAATAACAGAGGGGCTTGGGTAGCCAAAACACAATAATATGACATAGAGGTCAAGACAACAAAACTAGTAGGAGGCAATGCATTGTGCAAAGCTATAGCAAAAAGTGAAGGAGATAACCAACCTGAAACAAAACAATTAGTTTTGGAGGTAAGTTTATAAGACCCATGGTTTGAAGACATCATATATTTCTTGGCTTATGGTGAGTGTCTTGAAAGATTGATAGCTAAACAAAGGAGAGACCTAAAGTTGAAAGCTACTAAATATATCATTTAGGAAGCTATGTTGTAAAAAAAATCTATAGATGGAACTTTTCTTAGGTATGCAGATAAGCAACAACAAGAGAGATTGTTAAAAACATTCAATGATGAAGCTTGTGGTGGGCATTTCTCATCTTCTGTAACTACATTTAAGATTTTGAGGCAATGCTATTATTGGCTAGGAATGTTCAAGGATGTGTAGCATTGGGTGGCCAAGTGTGAAAAATGTAAGATGTTCACAGGTCGACCTCAACTAGTAGCTCTTCCTCTTAGACCAGTAATAATAGAAGGTCCCTTTCAGCAATGGGGCCTCAATTTTATCGGGCCTATCAATCCTGCATCGAGTGCTGGTCACACTTATATAATCACTGCAACTGACTATTTTATGAAATGGGTGGAGGGAAAGGCCATGAAGAAAACTACTTCCAAAGTAGTGTGTGAATTCATCAAAGAGAACATTATTGTAATATTTGGTGTGCCTATTAAATTATTCATTGATAATGTAGCTTACTTTTCTTTAGCTAAGATTACCATTTTTTTTTTTAGTACGGTATAAATGCTAGCCATACATCTAACTATTTCCCACAAGGGAATCATCAAGTTGAATCAAGTAATAAGAACTGGTGTATGCACCCTAAAATGGTCACCTAGACTTTGGGCCCCCATTCAGCAATTTATCAAATCCCTGAATCAATATTTTAAAAAATTAGCATTTTTCAATAATATCAATTTCCTTGATCAAATCATATTTTATCATTTATTTGATTATATGCCTTGGGCTAACCATTTTATCCTAAAGTATTTATTTATTTAAAAGGAATTTCCTCCCTTTTTAATAAATAAAAAGCCCCCACTTTCCTCTTATCCTAAGTTGCACAAATAAAGCATTATTCTTATTTTATAAAAAGAAGAAAAACACTTTTTGTCTCATATGGACACAAAGTCAAATCTTATTTTCTCATTGGAGGATATTTGTGCACATGGATTTCTCCTCTTTGATGCTCCACCCTTGATTAAATCTTTTGCCTCTTAATGTTCACGGTCCATTCTTTCTCATTTCTTATAAATGGAGAGCTCTCTTCTCATTTTAGCATCCATCTTTTGAATACTAACCTTTTGCTGCAGGATTTCTTGGAGACTTTGGAGATTTTGGAGATCATTTCTTGAATTCTAGTTTCATTCTTGCATTCTTAGCTTAGCTTTCATGGCATCTAGCTTAGTTTCCTTTATGCTTTAGATTATCTCACATAGCTTAATTAGCTTGCATCTTCATTCTTAGCATAGCTTGCATTGCATTGCATCTTCATTGTTGATTCTTGAAGATATTGGTATTCTTTCCCTTGTCTCTTTGAATCTCCCATTGTGTGGTTTACTAGCAAGGTTGCATGCTTCAATAGCTCTAGCTAAGAGCACCATCAACATCCTTGTGACTCCATGGCTAGGGAGCTCTAGGTCACTTTCTCAAGGTTTCCCATCCATGGATTCCCTTGGAAGTAATGACTTAGAGAAGAGCACTATTTAGTGTGTACATTTTGTTTTGTCCTTTATTTTCTACATTTTTGTCATTTTTTTGTCAATATTTGCTTGTTGTTTCGTAAAAAATTTCCTCTCTAGTTTTTTCTGACAGAATTATTGTGCAACAATTTTCCAATGTCATACGATACTTTATTACATACCAGTGCAATATTTTACCTATTATAATATTGCATGCTTTGGCAGATTATATCACACTCTTGTTTTGTTTTCTATCACATGCAGGTAGTAGGAATTATTGCTCAAAAATATATTATCGCACCAGTACAAGACAAAATATCGCACGACTATTTCTCTGACAAAAATATTGCCTAGGCCTGGCTGTGAGCAATTTTTGTCATTTCTTTGCAAGATCTACTTGGTTTTGATTCAGATTTCTGATTTGTTGTTGTAGAATAGGGGTCTATTTGAAAATTTCATTTGATTTTTGATGTGCTAACCCTTATAGGGCTAACAATTGGTTCTTGTAGGTGCTCCTATTTCTTGATTATTTGCCTAAAAGAACACATGTCAAAGCTTCAAATGCACAAGGGCTACTAACAGTTTTTGTAGGGCTACCCAAAGCATAAAAACCAATCAAGTGCTTGTTTAATTGCTTTCTTTTGAGTGTGGCATATACTAGTTGTTTCATTTCATAGGCACTTAATATCTTGTTGTAGGAATCTTTGGGTGGTAAGAGAAGTATGCTCTTCACCCTTGTGGTGAACCAAAAAATCTTGACCCATCTTTATATTTTGAAAGCAAGAGGGTAATTGAACCTTTTCTTGGTGTGTTTGGGAGATGTTTTAGAGCTAGGAGATTATGCTCTTCACCCTTGAGGTGAAATAGAAATCCTAACACTTAAAGGTTGATCCACTCTTTGTTTAGCTTTTAGAATCCTTTAGTGGGTCTGCTCTTAAGCAATCAAGAGGAATGACCCAAGTGGGGACAAGATTTTTGCCGGCTATTCTAACCCACTATAAACTCAAGGCTATCAAGGACATAAAACCTTGGTAGATGTATTACTTTTCTTCACTTGATGTGAGTACTTGTGGGATTGTGACCATGAGGAAAGTGTTGAGCAAGAATGCTTAAGATACTCTTGTGGTTGCAAGGTCCATTACTTGCCGCAAGGTAAGGAGTCCCTTTGGGGAGCAAGAGGGGTATTACAAATGGAAGTCCTTATTAAGAACCATAGATAGAAGCCACCCTATTTTTCCACTTAGGTTCTTGGTGCAAGGATTGATCCAAGTGGAATAACTCAGATCACCTCAAGATTACTCACCATCTATGTTCCTTTGATTGTGTCATTGGCACTTCCACAATAAAGCCAATATCTATTGTGGGTAACCACTTTGTGTGAGGCAATGGGACATCAAGTGTGGGCCAAGTTGTTAAGTATTGAGCCATTGACTTTTTAAGCTAGTAAGTGCTTGAAGTGTTCTCGCTATGATCTAACCATGTAAACATTCTCAAATATTAAGCATTACGATAGCATTCATAGGAGTTTATTGCTTTGATATCACAATTTCTTTTCTTGGCAAGGTTTATTTTTCCCTTGTGCAATTATTTTATGACATGTTTGATCACCTACTATTTGCAAACCTGTGTATTTACTATTGTCACTATGCTGTCACTGTGCTTGAAATTGAAAAATCCAACCCTCAAAATTGATATTTTTAGCATTTACTAGTCAAGAGTCGTACGATCCTAAAACTATATCGCACACTATACTGAGAATTATCATGTGATAGTTCATCATTGGAAGACTATTGCACTACTTGCCTGGAAATTATCACATAGGCTGCCTGGAAACCATCACCCTACTTACTACAAAATATTGCCTGCTAAAAAATTATCGCACTGTTTGCCTGGAAACTGTTGCACAAAGTCTTTTTGCTACCTATCTGGTTTATGCAATTTTTAGTCTTTCCTTAGTTGACCAAATTTTAGTAGGTGACCTACTCTGCTACTAGAAACTTGTTTATACCTTGGGTTCCTGATTTTAGACCCCTTAAATTAGTGTTCTCTGATTTTACAAAGTAGTCTTTCTTGGCATCGATAAGTTAGGAATTATCCTTGTTGAAAAAGTACACCTTTAGATTCTTTAGTAACACGCTTGGAGAGTTTTAGTAATCTTTTGTCCAATTGACCTCCATCAAAATTCAATTTCAATTATATATTTGGAAAATCCATCCTCCTAGTCCATATGTGTTAGGATACTCATCCTTTTAGTATACACCTCTGTGGCAGTGTTGGTTTGCACCTTTTGCAACTTTCTATCTTACCATCTCTTTTTGGATAATTAAACACTTTCACTATCCTAGTTTGGTATTGACATTTCATAAGGTCATCTTATCACCAAGGGTCTTTTTATTTCATGTTAGTTATGACAAGGTACCAATTTAGTCAAAGAAAATGACCTCAAGTTGTCTTTGAACAATTACCCTTAGTTCAAACTCGTCAAAAGCGAAAGGGTAAGAAACCCATCTTTGATCAATCACCTAGGAGTGAGTCTAAGGCTTGGTTTGACCCAAAGAGCAATCCTAATGAGTTGAGTACCTCTTTACCATCCTCTTAATCAAATATGGACATGAGCTACACTTTGACTAGGAAACAAAGAGAAGTAGTGGATCAAACTCTTGATGACATTTTCCAAAGACATAGGGATAACATGTTGTTTGGGGATGATAATCAACCTAAATCACCCCCTATTAACTCAAGATATCTAGATACTCATCAAAGAGCTAAAAGACATTATGGGAAAGCTCACCAAGTTGCACGGTCACAACATGAAGACCAAAACAATGAATCTGGTGATGCTCATGTGAATGTCGCATTCACTAATGACTTGTTCAGACACTCAAGGTCCAACTCTCTGCTCAAAACAACCTCAAGATATGATAATGAAAGGCTTAAAAGAATTGAGCGCAAAAAGAAAGCCTTTTTGGATGAACAAGCTGCTAAAGAAGAAAAATTTAGACACTTAGAGGAAGAGCAACAAGCCTTGTTGGAATTGAGAAGAAAAGCATTCCAAGAAGAGAAAGATAGGATTTTAGCCCAACAACTCAACAACCAATTTAACAAAAGGGGTACCAACAGTGGAAACAACTCTCCACCCTCTACTCCCTCAAGAACCGCAAGAAGTAGAAGGTGGTTAAGGACCCCTTCAAGATCTTCTAGTCCTAGAGGAAGGAGGATTCCACAACATAGGAGATGAACACCTCCTAGGAACTCAAGACAACCCTCCCAATGAGCTCATCATGGCTCTCAACATTGAGGAAGTAGTGCAAGTTTTGATGATCAAGACTTTATGAGAATGCAACAAGAGCCACTATTCCAACAATATGTGGAGAAGTACCTTGATCAAAATAAAGATAGGCTCCTAAAGAGTTTGATTAACAAGGGTGCTAGAGTCCCTTACAACTTTGATGTGGATAGGAGGATCAAGAAACAAGGACCCTCTCAAGAAGAGGAAATCAAGCAACTCAAATGAATGATGGAAAAGGTGTTGGCACCTAAAAGTTCCTTTTCACTTGATTCTATTTGTCCCTATCCTTTTGAAAAAAGTGTGACTATGATGGATTTTCCTAGGAAAGTTAAAATTCCCCAATATGACAAGTATGATGGCAATGGAAACCCACATGATCATTTGCGTCAATTTTATATCATGAGTTTTGAGTTCCACCAAGATGCTCTTACCTTATGAGATTATTTCCAAGGAGCCTCAAGGGCCAATGCATGGAGTGGTTTACCAACATAACACCTCTCATCAAAAATTTCAAAGAACTTGTCCACAGATTCATTCAACATTTTGCATACAACTTGTCAAGATTAGTCACTATGTTGGACTTATGCAATTTGAAACAAAACCAAGGGGAATTCTTTGTTACCTTCTTGCAAAGGTGGAGACGATTGTGCTCCCTCTATTCTAGGACTATTCCTAAGCATGAAAGGATTGAGATCATTATTAGTAATTTGGTGTCTGAAATGCGTTATGAGGTTTGAAAAGTGGTCTTTGATTCCTTTGATACTATGGTTGAGACAACATGTCAAATTAAGGATGTCTTAAGAGAACAAGGCATTTTGACCAAACATAGCAATACCAACAATGGTCAAAATCCTAACAATGTTAATAAGGACAAAGGCAAGCACTCACACTGGAACAAGAATAAGCAAGTAGTCAATGATGGAGTTGTGGACTCTTCCCAACCCAAGGATCAAGGAGTCCTACACTTGTCTAGTGTAGTTCAAGCTATGAAGCTCAACACATGCTCCAACCAACAAGAGAATAAACCTAAGTATCAAGAAAATCCCAAGAAAAAGTTGAGATAGTTTTCTAAATTGGGTGACTCCTCTAAGGACATTTTCAAGACCCTTATTGCCAATAATCTTGCACAACCACAAGATCTAGCAAAATTTCACATACCTGGTGTTAAGCCACATTGGTGGAATGAAAAATATTTTTGCAAATATCAGAATGGCATTGGACATGACATCAAACATTGCTGGAAAATTAAACACCTTATCCAGGATCTTATTGAAAGTGGTAAACTTCAGATTGATGGGTTGCATAAAAATGCAGACCACAAGGCATTCAAGGAGCCTTTGTCCAAATATGAAAAGGGGAAAACCTCTAAACCTAAGAATGGGAAAGCTAAAATCAACTATACCTACACAGGTGCATAAAATGTGGTTAATATGCTTGAGATTGTTGAGGAAAATGTCAACATGATGCGAAAAAAAGATTCTTGTAGTCATGATGTGGGCTCTCCTCCTATATTTGATGAAGAACCTATGGTGGTTCTTAGGAGTCCTCACTCTCAAAGGTCATCCCAAGCTCTTAACAGTGTCACCAAAAGCCAAAGTCAAGGCCCTATGGTTATTAGAGGTCCTAATTCCAACTAGTCTAGCGAACCCAAGCAAGTGACATCCAAGAATGTCACCACCAAGTCAGCAGTCAATCTTGAAATGAGCTACAATCTTGTTGACCAGTTACAAAGAGCACCAGTGCAAATCTCAATTTTTGAACTCCTAGAATTGTCTCCAAGACATAAGCATGTCCTTGAGGATGCTTTGTGTACATCCAATGTTCCTAACAACATAGATGTTGACCAATTCCAAAATATGGTTAACCACCTTCCCAGCCCTCACTACCTCACATTCTTAGAAAAAGATGACAAATCCTTGAGCCATCCACATAATCTTGCTCTTCATCTCAAATTCATGATCTAGAAGAACCATGTCAGGCATGTGTTGATTAATGGGGGTGTTGCGCTAAATATTTGTTCCTTGAGTTTGTTGAAGATACTGGGTTACTCTGAGCAAGTTATTGATACTCATAAGAAAATCACCATTAAAGCCTATGATGAGGTAGAGAGAAGCTCCAAAGGCTTATCTGTCCTTCTTGTTAGGATTGGCCTCATTGAAAAGGACATTTTGTTCCAAATTGTTGATGTTGGTCCTTTAGCCTATAATATCCTACTTGGTAGATTGTGGATCCATGACATGCAAGTAGTGTCATCCACCTACCACCAATGTGTCAAGTTTCCCTATAATGGAGTAGAAGTTTGTATACTCAAGGATAGCACATTATCTGTTAATGCAATTTTAGTATGGACTCAGGTCCCTCTCAATAGGGAAGCCAAAGATTTTGATGGCACTTTAGCACAATGTCAGAATATGTTTAAAGCCATAGACCTTGGTATGGGGGGTATCAAATTGACTCCTTCACAAAACTAATAGTCTCACCTAGATCCTATGGTAAAACTTCACAAGAGATGTGTCCCTCATCTTCAGAAATGACTTTTTTTGGTACATTTTTAGATTGCTCAATGCCTATACAAGATGAAAAAGAAGAGGTTGATGTTAGAGATTGGATTTACAAGGAGGAAAAATACAGGCATAATGAAAATTTCTCCCCATCTCCTAAAGCTTATGGGAGAAGATACACTTTGGTAAAAAATATGGGCTACCTAGGTCATGGTCCTCTCAGTCACATATTAGATGCTAAGGCTGAACCACTCAATCATGTTCTCTTTGGCCATAGATCTAAGACAACGGTTGGCCTAGGTTTTGAAAGTCAAAATAAGAAAACTACTCCTATCCTTGCTACAATGGATAGTGATGATGAATCCAACTACATTCCCAATTTGCAAAATCAACAAGATAGGTGTGAAGATTGGTTCCCTTCCACCAATCTCCTTTGGGGAGATTTAGATGCTCCAGTTATTAATCCAATAGTTTCAGACCTAAAACAAGAACAATCCACTATTAAAGATCATGTTGAGGATCCTATTCAAGAACATCAGTACACAAATGGCATTCAAAAAGGTGTTACCCTTGGTGACATCAAAGCCTCTACCTCAAGGCCTAAAAAACATGCTTGGTGTAAACATCCCAGCTGGGATTCAGATACAGACTCACATGAGTATGAGTAGGAGACTCTTTCTGATTTTTCTACAGTTGACATGGACATTGATGTTGTCCATACATATAGTTCCCAACCTGAGGTAGCTAATGAATCTAATGTAGGATTAGAGGATTGGAATCTACAAGTCCCTTTAGTGGATGATGCTTTGCTTGATAGGATAAGTCTTGATTTGGGTACCTTAGAGGGATACTTGATGAATCCTAACTTTGCAATCACCAAGGATGATACCATTCAAATACACAATATCAAACTAGTCATTGAACTACCCCTTACCAATCCTCACTTAACTGATTGGTCTCAGCGCTATCAAGAGCCTCAACTCCTAAATTTCCAAAATGACTATGAGATAGCATGTTACCTAAATGCTCTTGAACCTATAGTCTCTTCCACCAGTGAACCAACTACAAGCATGATAGAACTAGATATCAAGTACCTTAGCCACAAAATGAAAAGAAAAAAAAAGAAAGAAAAAGAGTTCCGATGGTGAAAACCACTGTGTGGCAGTGTCAGAACCTTAAAAAGTAAAAATAAAGGACATATCTGAGGGTGAAAACCTCTCTGAGGCACCTAAGGATGAGGTACTTGATCATTTCCCAAGTTGCTTTCAAGACAGATCTCCAGTACTTGTTGAGCCTATACAACTAGTTAACTTGAATACATCAGAGGCTCCACAAATTGTGCATTTAGGTCCGCCTCTATCAACATAGGAAAAAGAAGCATATACCAAGTTCCTATATACCAAGAAGATCAATTTTGCTTGGACTTACTCAGACATGCTAGGATTGGACACTAATCTCATTATGCATCACTTTTCCATAGCTCCAGGTATCAAACCAGTAAAACAAAAATTGAGGAAAATGCATCCTCACATAGCTCTTCTTGTCAAAGCTGAATTAGAAAAACTCCTTAATGCAGGATTTATAAGAGCCATTGATTATGTTGAATGGATATCTAATATTATACCAATTTTAAAACATGACAAGTCCATTTGTGTCTACATAGATTTTAGAGACCTTAATAAAGCATGCCCAAATGATGATTTTCCACTCCCAAACATAGACATGATAGTGGACATGATTGCGGGCTATGAGATCTATTCTTTGATGGACAGTTTTTCTGGGTATAATCAAATCAAAATAGCTCCTAAAGACCAAGAAAAGACTGCTTTCACTTGTGCATGGGGAACCTATTGCTATGAATACAATCTTCCATGACATGATGCATAAGAATATGGAAGATTATGTGGATGACACCCTAGCAAAATCTAAAAAGAGGGATACACACCTAGGTGATTTGGAAGTAATTGTAGATTGTATGGAATAGTTTCAATTGAGACTAAATCCTAAAAAGTGTGCATTTGGAGTCACCTCTAGAAAAGTCCTAGGATTTATCATTTCAATTAAAGGAATAGAGGTGGACCAAGAAAAAGTTCAAGCAATAATGGATATCCTGTCTCCCAAAAACATCAGTCAAATGAGGAGTCTTTAAGGATGCCTTCAATCTATAAGGAGGTTTATTTCACAACTAGCTGATAGAGCTCAACCCTTTAATAAGACTTTACACAAAGGGGTTAAATGTGTCTAGAATGAAGATTGTCAACAAAGCATGGACCAAATCAAGCAATACTTGGCTAATCCTCCAATCTTAATGCCTCCTATCCTAGGAAAACCACTCATATTGTATGTGTTAGCAAAAAAATCTTCCCTGGGGGCATTATTGGCTCAACTTGATGATACTAGAAAAGAAAGAGCTATCTATTACATCAGTCATACTCTTGTGTCATATGAGGTTAACTACACTAGTATTGAAAAATCTTACCTAGTGGTGGTGTTTGCTTCCCAAAAGTTGTGACATTACATGCTTGCGCATACAATACACCTCATTGAAAAAATTTATCCTCTCAAATACTTTCTTGGTAAGGCTACTCTCATAGGTAGACTTGCTAAGTGGATGATGATGTTATCATAATTTGACATAGAGTATGTTGAGCATAAGGCTATAAAAGGACAAGCCATTGCAGACCAATTGGCTGATTTTCCAATACAAGACAAAGCACCAATTCAAGTTGAATTTATAGATGAGCACATAATGTACATGACTACAAGAACATGGAAGATGTTCTTTGATGGCTCTTTCATGCAAAATGGTTTAGGAGCAGAAGTGTTGCTTGTTTCTCCTCATGGGTACACAATTCCTAAGTCCTACAAACTATTGCTCCCATGCACAAATAACATTATTGAATATGAGGCCTTGGAAAATGGACTAAAAATGGCTATAGAGTGGAGAATCAAAGAGTTGCATATCTATGGGGATTTGTAATTGATAGTCAACCAAGTTAATGAAGAATACCAAACAAAAGATCAAAAACTGGTACCCTACAAGAAAATGGTTGATTCATTATGATGATACTTCACCTTTGTTACATTTCAAAAAATCCCTAGAGTAGAGAATAAAGCAGCTGATGCTATGGATACATTGGCTTCACTTCTTCAGCTAGAACAACATGAGTCTAGATTTGAGTTCCTGGTGGAAGAGCTGCGATACCCTATCTATGACTCCCAAGAAAGCCAAGTTGTTTGTACCCTTATTGGGCATGAGTCATCTTTCTATGGTGCCATTTATTCATACCTCCATGATGGTACTATTTGTTGGCACCTGCAAAATTTCATGGCCCTCCCATTTTTCTTCCAGTCTCTGCAGCTTGTTTTTTCCTATTTTCTAGCTAAAACCCTTGTTTGAAATTAAAAAATCTAGTCATTGCATAGAAAACCCTAAGTGTGCCCTTGGTCCTGTTCTAATTTCATGTTACTTTTTGGGCCACTTAAAATTGTATAAAGGAATGTGCATTAATTTTTTATTTCCTAGTGGCCTTTATTTTCCTAAGTTTTCATGCGCCCAGCGAAAAATGTTCCTAAGCCTTTTGGCATAAATTTTTCCTAAGTCCCCCGCAGTAATATTTTCCTATGTTTCACCCTTTAGAAATATGTGGTTTTCATTAATTCACATGAATATTTCATGTCAGAGGTCTCTAACATGTGAATTTGTGACTGTGTGCCATCTGTCCCAATGGGCCCTATCTTCCTTCCTTATTGACTTGGTTAGCGAGTGAGCAAAATCACCGATCATCACCATACCACTGATGGAAGATGTGTGGGTGTCAATGTAATTCTTTAATGATGATCATTCAATGCAATGGTAGAAGGCTGTGGGTCCAAGATGACACATATGCACAAATGGAAAGCTGTGATTGGTCCATGTATTAATGAGGTGGAGGTTGTCAGTGGGACCTAGTTTTTGAATATGTTAGAGGGACCTAACCTTGTTAGTCAATCAATGAATGGCGTAAGTTCTTATTGAATTTTTCAGAGGCTTGAGATTATGCACCAGCCATTGATTTCATCTGATGTTAGAGGGTTGTAAGGCCAGGGTAAGATTCTTGATCTAACGATGAGCATGTAATCTAATGGAATCTTGTCAGGCTATGTGAAAATGAGATGGCCATCGATCTTCTTGATGTGGGCCCAGTAAATTTCTTGGTCTTTTTGGTAGTTCTAATAAATGTATGCTTTGTTTGTTGGTTCACATGATGTTTTGGTGGAAGGTCTAGTGACCTAGCGATTTGGTAAACAATGTTCACATAATAGCCAAATGATTTAGTGGTGCCCTCAAATTTCTCGTGAATGGGTGAAAGTCTTTGGTTGCTGATTTTCCAAATGAATAGAAGGTTAGGGGTTTGTTGAAAAGTGGGACTACATGATTTGTCATCACTGAGGTGTCAATTTTTGATTGACTGAGTTGGATGATGATGAGGAATACTATAGAGTGGGGCCATTGTCAAAAGGGTTAGTGACGAGGACAAAACCCATGGTCAGTGTAAGATCTTATGGGTTGTGTTAGAGCTATGAGATTTTATGCCTACCATCCATTTTCAAAGGCTTAGGCATGTGGGTCCTATGTCAAAGATGACTAGGCATAAGTAGAAAATAACATGGTGACAGGTGGCATAAAGTGGGTTCGGGCAGGGGCCAAAGGGCTTAGAGGTTCTGACAAATTTCTTAGTGGCCCGACAAAAGTTCAAAGTAGTTTTCTCATTCATGAGGAAAAGTAGTGGAGTTCTGAAAGGTTTGGTGATTCAACAAAGGAAGGCCACATGATTGCTAAGTATTTTAGCAATGACTTAAAGTGTTTTGCAAACAAGCGAAATCCTTTTGTCACCAGTTCACCAAATAAGGACCAAAGTTAAATGTTTCCCTTTGTTCACTAAGTCATGGGGTTGAGGCCAGGTTAGGTTTTTCATTACATGAATAAAGATGTACCTTGTCACATGGTTGCAGGAGGTAAACCCAAGGTATCTGGTTGAGTTAAGGAGATAAAGCCTGAGAAGTAAGAGATCTAATGATCATGATATAAAGATAGCTTAGATTTAAATATCAACTGCCGATTCACTGTAGGTGCCATGAATGTGACCGTTGATTTTCAAATTCAAATTTTAGAGGGTTTCTCAGCAATAGAAAGGACCAGAATTAATGGCTTTTGCAGTAGGATTTGATGAAATTGTTGTGCCGACTACTGCAGGGTGGTCCAGAGGGTTTGATGATTGTTTACAGATGCCTATACCATCATGAAATGGACATAGATAAAGCTCAAGGCATGTTGTAGGTGTACAAATAGACTGAAAAGGCCTAGTGTTTGCATGATCTTCAGTACAAATCAGATGATTTTCATTGATGAAGATCAATTTTGGGTTTGTTTGTCTGCGTTGCTTGGTTTTCTACCTTGGAATTTATTGTTGATTGATATTGGTTGATTTAGTGGGTGAAATGCTAACCCTAGCTATCTGAAGCTTGTTGCATCCTAACTTGTTTGGGATTCCAAGATAGCTAGTGGTATAAGTAGTAAAAGTCCTGATTTTGTAATTGTTCCAAAACTTCTTGGGTCTCCTAGTTTTCTAGTTTTCCCATCTTTTTGGTTCCTAGTTCAAGTCTTTGGCAATCCAAGGGATTCTATTCTCTAGTTCCATATTCTTGATGGTTGAATGCTGATAATACAAATTTTGTAGAGCAGATTGTTGATCCTATGATTTTAAGTAAAGAGTTTACTTGTATGTATTGATACACTTCCATGAAATACAATACAAGTTCTACCTTGGTTCTATTATTGTCTCTTTTCTTTGTGTTTATTCTTGTATGTCTCTATTTGTAAGGTATTTGGAACATACTAGTTGTAAGGTAGCTATCTAATTGTTGCATGAGTTTCTTTCAAGGAAAGAATTAAATCCTTATGTGCAATTTTAGAGAATGAATACATTTGTGGAAGATCTTGATGGTAGAAAACCTAGATTGAGAAGATAGTTTGTAAGGCATTCTATCCAAATTTTATGTGGTTTGTAAGGCATATCACTGTATTTCCTAGAAATTCCTCTATTGATTTATGTTAGACTCTTTTCCCAAAGGATTAGGCATTGATTTGATCTTTGTTATCCAAACACCTTTCAGTCATCAAACACAAAATTCATCACTATCAATACCATTTCATTTCATGTTCATGTACCTAAAAAATAGGACTGTCCCTGATGTTTTACAATCCATAGTTGTTGATTCCTTGAAGAGTGAATCAAAGGTTATCCTTCCTTGAGTTTCACTCATAAAAAGAAGGACTCATCACCCTTATGCCATTGTTCATGTTATCATCCTAGGAGTTTCATTAGTCATATCCTACAACAGGTTGTTCTCAGCTATCTTCAGGATTATCTTCCATAAAAGCACCTCTAATAAACTCAATAGCATGACAATGAAGACCTAATCCACCATCCCATAGTTTACTTGAAAGATAGTAACCTATTTGTAGGCAATACCCACCTAAGTCTTGTGGAGCTCAAAGCAGAAGGAGGATCTTATCCAATCCTCATCAATTAGGGTTTTCTTGCAAACTTGGAAACCTATTTTTTGAGAATCAAGCCAATGTCCTTGCCAAGTTTGACCCACAAGAAAAATCCCTAACACTACTCCTGAAACCTTCAATCATTCTGAATGAAGAATCCTAACTTGAAATTCCTCTCGCCACAACCTTATCTCTGGTGATCTATAGAGGAGGGGTTTAGATGGGACACTTCTTAGGTGTTTAGAGAAAGATGAGTCCAACCAAGAGTTAGTTGATATTCATGAGGGCATTTGTGGAGGACATTATAATGGTCTTTCCATGGCCCAAATGTTTCTTAGGGTGGGGTACTATTAGCCTACCATGTAGACAAATGTAGTAGCTTTTGCTAAATCTTGTGAAAAGTGTCAAAAATATGGTAACCTGATACATGCTCCAAGTATGGAGCTTATTCCTTCTATTTCTCATTGGCCATTTTAGTGTTGGGCCTTTGACCTTGTTGGGAAGATTCATCCCAACTCATCAAGTGGACACAAATTCATTATCACTGCTATTAATTACTTTACCAAATGGGTATAAGTTGTCCCATTTTCTGTTGCTTCAGGCGAGACAATTTCTTTGTTTATTTTGAACCATATCATCTATCGGTATGGAGTGCCTTCTAAAATAATCACTAAAAATGGGGTTTAGTTTAAAAACAAGGACCTTAAACATCTCTACAAGAAATTCAAGATAAAACAACATTGGTCCTCCATTTACTTCCCACAAGGAAATGGACAAGAAGAGGCTTCGAATAAGACCATTCTCAAAATCCTCCATAGAATAGTTCACAAGAATGGTAGAGATTGGCATCTATAGATAAATTCAGCCTTGTCGACCTAAAGAAGAAGTATTCATACTCCAATAGGGGCTACTCTTTTTTCCCTCACTTATGGTGCTGAAGCAGTGTTACCTTTAGAGGTGGAGATTCATTCTCTTAGAGTTTCCCTTAAAGGTTTAGTGACAGATGAAGACTACCACGCCATGAGACTTCAAGAACTTGAACTTCTAGATGAAAAGTGTAAAGCATCTTTTGATCACATGAGAGTCTACCAAAAGTGTTTGTCCAAAGAATTCAACAAGAAGGTTCACCCTAGAGAATTTCAAGTGGGGGATCTTGTCCTACGAGAAAACCCTAAGAACCAACAACATAGAGAGTAAAAGGGAAAATTTGAACCTAATTGGCTTGGACCATACATCATTACTATTGCTTTTGGTACAGGTACTTATTTACTATATGATCCAGAGGGAGAGTAGCTCCCTAATCCTATCAATATTTTTCACCTCAAGAAGTTCTATCCATGATGCCTATTCTATCTGGGGGCATCCTTTGTACATATTTATTAATTCTAAAAAAATTCCAAAAAAATTCATATATGATGCTAAAAAATTCTAAAAAGCACATAAAGTCCTAAAAAAATACAAAAAAATCAAAAAATGCAAAAAATTCAAAAAAAATTTAAAAAGTGCCTTGGTGAAAACTTGGAAACAGATGCCTTGGTATCAAAAATACAAAAAAAATAAAAAATAAAAAAATTGAAAAAATAAAACAATCTCCAAGTGGTGAAAACTTGGAAGCAAGTGCTACTTGAGGCCTTTGCACCCTTGTTTCTTAGCATGCATCCTTGACACTTAGCCTCTCTCCATCATGCCTTGACCTTGTTGCCTTGGTATGGAATTGGTCCTTGTCTTTGTCTAGGGGTCATAACTGTGTTGGCTTTGGTCTCTAGGATGCGTTGATATTTAGGACATCTTGCAAATGGTGTTTTTCGACACCACCCCAAATTGTGTTTTACAACACTACCCTAGCATCAAGTGTTTCTCAACACTTATCAGATATCTTGCCTACAGTCTAGCATGATATGGTATTTCTCACTTGCAGATTTGATACTCAAAGTTTGACTCTATGACCTACACACACACACTTAAACACTCGACTCCCTGAGACTTGTTTGACTTTATTTTTTTGTGTGCTATCTATGATGATTTCTTTGATGAGTGTTCTCTCCCTAATAGTTTTTGATGATGCTGACCTAGAAGACTAGGGGCATGAGGACATGTTTTATTGCTTTTTTGCTTGTGGGTATATTTTTTTGGTCCTAACTATCATTTTCTTTTTTTCTTGTTCCACTTGACAATAGGATCTATAAGGTATTATCCTTGACTATTTTTGCAAGTGCATACTTCTAGCCATCTTGACTTTCCTTGTGTCTCGATGAAAGTATAATCTTGCTATATCAAACTTAGGTAATCTCACTGCACTAGTCATCTTGACCTATATGTCTTTGATGCCTAGGTGGGATTTCCACATATCTATCTGATATAGATCATATTCAGATTCACATAGTCATACTAGTGTGCATTGTATGATCTTGCGATGCTACCAATAATGCTTGATGATGAATATTAGAGTCTAAAAGCTTTGTGACCTTGCAAGTAAACCACCTTTTCATAATAGCTTGCATTTTTAGGTTCATGATAGTTAGTTTTGTATTTTCCATATGGAGAGAGCTCTCCTTTCATCTTTCAAGGACTTGTCGGTCAACTGCGCTCACGCTTCCTTTTCTCACTCATGTCTTTCACTCCTTTCCTTTCACATCACATCCTTTTTCCTATCATCACAAGGGGTTAATCTTATCATCATATCTATCCTAAAGAGATCATTTTTAGAAACATAAGTCTATATCATAAACATGAGAACTAAAACATACATCTATGAGAGAGATTATACATGAGCATATATGACATACATTTTGAGAAAAATGACAAGACATTATAAAAATTGAAACATCCATCACAAGTGGGACAAGTACACAAGATATATCACCAATCTAGTAATCTCATATATATAAAAATGTCATGATACAATGTGGGATACAAAAATTTGGATAAAGTCCCATGATATGTCTCTATACATCTATCTAACCTAGACCTAAGACTCATTAGCACCATCATGTAGTCCTGGTGGTGGAGGAGGTGGTGCTATGTCTAGTACCATATCAGATCTCCCAGCTATAGAAGAGTAGGGCAGTTCTCTCTAACCCTTTGGAAAAACCTGTATATAGAGACCATAATAATATGTAGCTCATGCTACCTCTCTCTGGCTCTTTACAGTGGCAACTTGTATGGTCCCCTCTCACCGCTCGATCTTCACTCTTAGATTAGTCACCTACTGGTCTCTAATAGCTATGGTGATCCACAATTGCTGCATCTCTATCTCCAGGACCTAGATCCTAGCTCTCAGATCCTCTCCCCCTGTAGGCTAATCCTACCTAGCATCCACCTAGTGGTGAGCTAGCCTCACCCCATCATCACCCTCATCCACAGAACCCTATCCTGGTGGCCATTTCTAGCCACCTGATCAAGAGCTCTATCTAGTCTCCCTAGCTCTCTCTCTCCCTCCTCCATCCCCTCCATCCCTGTCATCTCCATCATTCCCCTATGTTGCCAACTATGCATCAAGTATAGTAAACCTAGGGAACAGGAACCTCCACTGCTCTTCCCTATAGGCCACATTAGCCCCTGCATCTGCCATATCTGGGAGGTAGTCCCATGGCTCCTGACATATTGTAGCTATATCCTATACTACCTACTGGTAATCTAGCATTGATAGCCAACCTTGGCCCTCCTCATCCCTAACCTAAGAATAGGTGGTGGTCTCAGTGGGTACTCCCTACTGGTGCCCAAACTGTCTCCAGACCCAGGTGATCACAAATCTCTCCATAATATCTAAGTGTTGACCTACCAGTGGCTGACTACATAGCATATAATCTAACTCATCCCAGTCACCCCACTACTTGCATGCCCTATATGGTCTCCACTGGAATGAGGTGAGCTCATTTATTATCCTCCTATAGTAAGTCACATCTCTACTATGTGGTTGGGAGATGAATCTTGTGTATCTATATATATAGGGGCATCTCTACTCCCTTAGCTACACTCATGGTCACACAACAATGATGTGCTCCTGCACCCAAACATATGCTAAGATAGCACTGGATGCCTAGGTCCTCTCCTAATATACTATCTCATGGAGCTCGTGGTACATATCTGCCAGGATGGCTGGCCCCATGCCATCCACCATGGGTGTGCAATCAAATCCACCACTAACCGACCCCAGCCTAGTGGAAAACCCTTCTGAATCCTATCAGTAATAAGGGCCTATGCAATAATAAAAAAAATGATGCATGGCATTGGAAAATCCCTACCAAACTCCTCCATCAGCCAATCCTAGCTGAGGTGTCTATCCAAAAAAGTAACATCCTAAAACATGTCTTACATGATCTACCTCCCCTTTGTCAGATCCTCATCATAGTACACCTATGCCAACAAACAATCATGTCAATTTTTATCAAATGGAAACTTTACATCTATGAATATCCATAAACATGATTATACTTACAAGATCTCCATGGCTCGAAACCCATAGGATCTGATAGACATCCTCTAGGCTAATTGTAGCCTCTCCAATGGGCAAGTGGAAGGTGAAATGCTCACTGTGCCACCTCTCATCCAAAGTTGTAAGCAACCCATGATCAGCCTTGTTGGCATTAAGCTGAATTGCCACTAGTGACAACACTTATTTGCATTCTGGATATAAACCGAGCAGATAGTGCAAACCGAGCAGACAGTGCAAACCGAGCAGACAGTGCAAACCGAGTAGACAGTGCAAACCGAGCAGACAGTGGAAACTGAGCAAGTGAGTACAAACCGATCAGGACAATGTAAACCGAGTAACATCTTGTCTACCGAGTCACCAATGCTTACCGAGTTCAATACCTACCAAGTGATCAGTATGAACCGTGCCTTCACTTCTACCGAGTGCATGACGATGCCGAGTAATGCAGTGGACGCCGAGTATCAGAAAGTCACCGAGTCAGTTTGAAGGAACCGAGTAACCATATTTGGGCCGACTTAGTAGCACTTATGTTTATTTGTCAAGCTGACTGTGTAATTGTAATTGTAATTAATTGTTTGAGACTTGTATATATACAATGTTGTAAAAATAAAAAGATGTAATGAAATGAATGAAGTAGAATATATGTGAAAGAAAAAGAAAGGCAGAAATAAGCGAATTACAGAAGGCATCAGAAGTTTAAGGTACAGCAAAGACAAATTCATCACAGAAGGTGATCAGTACATCAGCGAATCTCATTCAGCAATCCAGTTGCAAAGCAGAGATCTACTGTTTCATTCTAACAGGTGAATCAGTACTAAATCCTTTAACCGGGTAGACTTAACAGTCTTTGTAAAAATCTCTTTACCGAGTGCATACTTCACTGTATGTTTGTAAATCCTTTAACAGGGTGGATTTAGCAATCCTTATTGCTCCTAACAGGGCAGATCATCAGAAGTGATCAAATTGTAAGCCTTAACCGGCCAACTTTATTCTGCAGTATTAAAGCTTTGTGGGTTTCATCCCCACCCCAATTTTACTTTCTTTTGGAAGGTTTCTGGGTAACCAAATCTATGTGTCATCATTGTGAATGTTTGTAAGTTTCATGCTTTCTGTATGCAAAGGTTAAAAAGTAAAACCCATGTTAAAATTAGAAGAAAATTTGGAGTTACTGATTCACCCCTCCCCTCTCAGTAACTTGGTTAATTCCTGAATATATCCAACAATTGGTATCAGAGCTACATTGGTTCTCAAGACAAAGCTTAACTAGCTTGAGCAAAGATCCAGGACAATGGAGGTATTCAAACTGAACAAGGTGATTGAAAATGAAAAGCTAGATCTGGAAATGGCCATAGCTAAACTCAAAGAAGCAAAAGAACATCTTTCCCAATCCCTAAGAAGAAGGAAGGAACTTGCAAATCAGATGAATGATCAGAATTACATTGAAGAAAAGATTGAAGATCTTCTTCCCTCAAATAACTCAGATGAAGCAAATAACGCTATCAAAGAACTCCTAGAAAAGGATGGGTCTCTGCAGGAAGAAGTGAGAAAATTGAAAAGAGAACAAGAACTACACTCTACAAGATTCTGTGAGATCTTGGAACAGAGAAACAAGTTGAAAGATGAATTAGATGGAAGAAACATTGAAGTCCAAAACAAAACCCTTCAGCTAGAAAATCTAATTGATCAGATCTCTCATACAAATGAAGAAATTCTAAATCTAAGATCAGAAATAGAAAACACAAGAGAAGAACTAAGATCTGAAAAGGAAATCAATCCAAGATTGATGGATGACCTAAACGCTGAAAAACAAATCAATGAAGGAATGCTGAAAAGTCAAGAAGACTTGAATCAGCTGTATGAACGAAATCTTCATAGGCAAAAAGGAAAAGCAGGACTTGGATATAAAGAAGAAGGTGAATCCTCTAAGCAAGGTACTAAAAGAAATCAAAAACCTACTTGTAATCATTGTGGTAAAATAGGACATACTTCAAATAAATGTTGGAACAATGAAAAAGCAGAATTCAATGGAAAATGTTATAGCTGCAATCAACCTGGTCACAAAGCAAATGAATGTAGGAAAAAACCTAGATTCAGAGGTAATTGTCACAAGTGCAACAAACAAGGTCACAAGGCATCGGAGTGCAGATCCAAGACATTTAATCCAGCAGAACAAATTGTGAAAGCAATGTTTGGATGGGACTACAACACCTGGTGTAGATGTCATTACTGTGGAGAATATGGACACATTGGCATGAATTGCATAAAACATCATCTAAGGAAAAGAGATACTACCGTAAGATGTTTCAAATGCACTAAACTCGGTCACATAGCCAGAAACTGCATGAATGCTAGTGAAATTGAAGAAGGAAAGAAGAATGAAGCAACTAAGGTTAGGAAACAGGTGAGACAAAAATGGATTCCTAAAGCTACCAAGAAATCCAGTCCAAGTAATGGAATGGATGGCTCTACCGACTCAAATTAAATTTCCAAGGAGGCACTGGAACTGTATTCTCATAGATCAATCTCAAGCAGTTCCAGAACTGAAATTAAAAGAAAAGTCTAAATCAGCATGCAAGATGTAGTGAGATCACAGGGAGGTCGGTATAGTCTTCACCGAGCAAGGTCAGTATAGTCTTCACCGAGCAAGGTTGGTACCTGTCTTTACCGAGCGAGGTCGGAGCATTATGAATTCTCGAGTTCACCGAGTTGTGAAGTCTTTTTCGAGCAATTAATTCTTAGTGGGTGACAGTCTGTCAGAATTCCAACCCTAATTTGAAATGAGCATTAATGACAGAGTTGTAAACAAAAAGCAAGTAATCAAACTCATTCTTCACCGCGAATCTTTAAGCACTTTGAGAGCAGAAAACTTCAAGGGCAACCCGACGATTTAATACTCTTGCGAAAGGAATTTTCTGTGAGCTACCATGGCATCATCCAGCACTTCAGCGAAGAAAGGATCTGATATGTTAGTTCAAGGGGAGTGGAAAGCACCAGATTTTAAGATCGTGCCCACAATTGCAGCAGCCCTAGATCCGAACGGAGCTCAATCTCAGATTCCTCCTAAGGTACTGCTTATCAATGATATCCGTAATCATTTTAACTGTTCAATTCAAGAAATGGGAAACCTAGAACTAGACATTGTGCGTGAGGAACTATGTGTGGATGGTATTTTGAAACCCGAGCACAAACATCTGGAAGATAAGGGTTTAGTCCACATTGCACATCTTCCTCAAAACTTTCGAGATAAATGGGTTAGGTTCATTCTCAGCCGAGTACATGATGGCAAGATTTGGCTTGAGCAACCTATTGAGATCACAAAGAAGATGATTCAACAAGTCACCGGTCTTCCCATGTTGAACAAAGCTAAAACTACCAAAACCCTAGGTCGGACGGAACTAGAGAAGAAAACCCTAGCCGAGTGGGACGGTAGAGGCATGAAAGTTAGCAGCATTACCGATGCTGAACTAAAGTTTGGTACACATATCATTGCACACAAGATTTATAGTTCTAGTCGACAGAACAGTGTCTCCTATGAAGCTATTGACCTAGCATACAAAGTGGTCAAAAACAACTTGACATTTGACCTAGCAGACTTATTGTTGAAACAGTTCAACAAGAACATGGAAAGCATCAAAACTTCCAAAAACAATCCATGTAAGTTTGGATCCTTGTTAGTCTGTTTATTCTTCTATGTTCAGAAATTCT
Source organism: Chamaecyparis obtusa (assembly GCA_027943335.1). Taxonomy (NCBI): domain Eukaryota; kingdom Viridiplantae; phylum Streptophyta; class Pinopsida; order Cupressales; family Cupressaceae; genus Chamaecyparis; species Chamaecyparis obtusa. The sequence continues at coordinate 315,657 of BSBK01002983.1, read as the reverse complement.
TCCCTTCAAAAGGAAAAGTTGTATGGAGAAAAGATGTGCCAGTACTCTATGAAATAAATGAATACATCGCAGAAATGGGTGAAAACTTTGAAAGCATCATGGATAATTATTTTGAGTCTTTCAAAGAGAAAATGAATGACAGGTTCCGGATTCCACAGAAGTTGGTGGAAGATTACAAAGATGACATCTGTTTTATGGTAGATTGTGATAATGTGTATATTCAAGTAGTTAAACTGAGAACTGTATATGTAAAACCTCTTCCTTATGAGGTAAATATTGATGAAACCAAGAACATCATTGAAGCTCTTCTAAATCAGCCTGTCAATCCCAAAGCCCCATATTTTGGAACATATGATGAAGCTAAGGTGAGAATTGAACTAAGCATAAAGCTTCCACAGGCGGTAAACAAAGGAAAGAAGAGGATAGCCAAAATGCAAATGATAACCGAGGATAAAGAAGAAATAGATGAAAAAGAAGAGGAAAAGGATGAGAAAACAAAGGAACCAGAACCTACAAAGAAGAAAGGAAAAGTTTTCATCACTAAGGCATCTGTGCCTCCCACTGATGTGTTTACAAGGAGAAATACAAGAGGCAAGGCAGAAAAGGTAGATAAAGACATAGTATTCAAAAGGCCTCCTCTAAGCCTTCAAGAAAAGCTCAAACTCTTCAGAGATGGATCAGGATCTGGAGTAAGTAACATAAAATCCTTGAGATATGAAACCAGATCGGAAGCAGAACAGAAGGAAATAGAAGATGCTGTTGTTGAGAAGATGGGACAGTGGAAATACTCTCCTGAAGAAATTACCCCACAGGTTCCAGCAGTTCTATTGAATCCAATAAAAATGAGATGGAGCAATGCAAGGCAAACTGTGATAGACATATTTGATCAAAACCTGAGACAGTTGATGCCGAGCTTGAATAATGATGAAGTAAAGAAGGCATTAAAAGAAAATGAAAATAAAATGACATTGAAGTTCAATACTTGTTTGATTTTGATCAACAATATTGAATCAGTTGTGAAGGCTGCAAAAGCCACATGGAAGAACATATACCACCTTCACCAACCGAGCATTGAAACTGTAATAATAAAAGATATTGAAGATGACAGTGATGAACAAGAAGAAGACACTGAGGTAGATGATACTGTAAGGATAGCAGCAGAAGTCATTGCATCCCTTCCTACCTCTCTAGTGAAAGTTTCTACATCCAGCCCAGAGACACCTTCAAGCATGGTTGTGACAACTTCTACATTTTTCCAATCATCCCCAGCAACATCAGAGGCAGCAACCATTTCTTCTACCGAGCTACAGTCTCCTGTACCATCAAGTTTTCCAGCAGTAAGTTTTCCAGCTTTTGAATCTTCAAGTGTAAATATTTTAAGTTCTCCAGTAGAAAGTATGCCAGTATCTATAGCCAGCCCTACCTTATCTACTGTCACTACTACAAAATCATTAAGTACAGATAAGCCTAAAGCTCTACCGAGTATAAAATTTTTGGGTAAAAATGTAGTTGAGGATATAGACCTAGATGAAGAGATAGAAATTCCTACACTAGATTTTGCAAATCTCTCAGCAGACCAGATGCAGAATATAGGTGAGATCCTCCAAAGGAAAGCAAAACAAAAGAAGCTTAAAGAGGAGAGAGACAAGGAGTATCAAATCATCAAGGATGCTAAGGACATTTTGTCTGATGCATTAGGCATTAAAGTAGACTCCTCCCAGCATGTTTTGTTACAATTGGCAAAAGCAGTTGAGAAATACAATGAGGACTCATCCGGGACAGAAAAGTTAGTTGAAAGAGCCGAGAAGAGATTCAACAATAAAGTGCTTGAGCACATTGCTTAGCACATAGCTATTAACCAAGTGGAATTGTCTTCAGTTTTGACTAACATAGAATCTATCTATTCGAATGCTACCTCTCTTTTGGCCAGACTATGCAATTTTGCCGAGTTCACAAAGGATGTCAAAGATAAAATGAATAAAATGGATGAGGATATGAAGATTAGCATACAGAAGCTGCAACTTGAACCAAGTTCAAGCTCTGCTCATCACATGAAAATCTCACATCTATCTAATATGCAGTCTGATCTACTGAAAGAAGACTCAAGGATCCGGTCTACACTGCTAGACATCCAACACATGATCCTTCCCATCATGAATACAATGTATAAGCACATTGAACATTCCAGAACATTGATTCATGACAATCAGTTCTCTATAGTAGATCACATGATTGAACTCTCTGCAGAAGTCCAAATTGATATACAAACATGTAAGATTCTGCAAGAAAGTTGGGACAGAACCCTGGCACTAATAATGAAGGTACATTCTGATTTCTTATCAAATTTTGGATTCTCTCTGTAAATAACTTGTATATGCACCTTTGGCATTATCGTCAAAAAGGGGGAGATATGTATAGAAGGAGAGATATGTATACAGTTATAGATTTGTATAAGAAACAGTTAGCACATTGAAAGGGGGAGACAATGTATAAAGCCCTATAACAAAGACAAATTTTGAAAAATCAAAATAAAACTCAGCATGATTCGTGTATATAAATTTTGGCCAATAAGTGTTTTTGTCACTAATGCCAAAGGGGGAGATTGTTGGCATTAAGCTGAATTGCCACTAGTGACAACACTTATTTGCATTCTGGATATAAACTGAGTAGACAGTGCAAACCGAGCAGACAGTGCAAACTGAGCAGACAGTGCAAACTGAGCAGACAGTGCAAACCGAGCAGACAGTGCAAACTGAGCAGACAGTGCAAACCGAGCAGACAGTGCAAACCGAGCAGACAGTGCAAACCGAGCAGACAGTGGAAACTGAGCAAGTGAGTACAAACCGATCAGGACAATGTAAACCGAGTAACATCTTGTCTACCGAGTCACCAATGCTTACCGAGTTCAATACCTACCGAGTGATCAGTATGAACCGTGCCTTCACTTCTACCGAGTGCATGACGATGCCGAGTAATGCAGTGGACGCCGAGTATCAGAAAGTCACCGAGTCAGTTTGAAGGAACTGAGTAACCATATTTGGGCCGACTTAGTAGCACTTATGTTTATTTGTCAAGCCGACTGTGTAATTGTAATTGTAATTAATTGTTTGAGACTTGTATATATACAATGTTGTAAAAATAAAAAGATGTAATGAAATGAATGAAGTAGAATATATGTGAAAGAAAAAGAAAGGAAGAAATAAGCAAATTACAGAAGGCATCAGAAGTTTAAGGTACAGCAAAGACAAATTCATCACAGAAGGTGATCAGTACATCAGCGAATCTCATTCAGCAATCCAGTTGCAAAGCAGAGATCTACTGTTTCATTCTAACAGGTGAATCAGTACTAAATCCTTTAATCGGGTAGACGTAACAGTCTTTGTAAAAATCTCTTTACCGAGTGCATACTTCACTGTATGTTTGTAAATCCTTTAACAGGGTGGATTTAGCAATCCTTATTGCTCCTAACAGGGCAGATCATCAGAAGTGATCAAATTGTAAGCCTTAACCGGCCAACTTTATTCTGCAGTATTATAGCTTTGTGGGTTTCATCCCCACCCCAGTTTTACTTTCTTTTGGAAGGTTTCTGGGTAACCAAATCTATGTGTTATCATTGTGAATGTTTGTAAGTTTCATGCTTTCTATATGCAAAGGTTAAAAAGTAAAACACATGTTAAAATTAGAAGAAAATTTGGAGTTACTGATTCACCCCTCCCCTCTCAGTAACTTGGTTAATTCTTGAATATATCCAACACAACCTAAATATGGGGCATTTGCAGCAAGTAGCCAAACCCCATCTCCCTCAAGTCTCCTCACCCTAGATCATCGACATCCTGAATGCATCATAGTCTAGTCACTCAAGGTGCTCTAACAAGCAGCTTAGGAAAGTTCTCTTGCAAGCCATTTTAACCCAAACTAGATGTCAGAACATGTCATGATGGATGTATCAAATTAGTATAAAACATCTTAAAAGAAAACATTTTTAGGACCCATGTCATTTTTCTCAAAAACATTAAAACAAGTCATTTTTCTATACTGTGCGATACTATTTTTTGACTAAGTATCATGCGATACTTTCTTTAATAGCAGTGCAATGGTATCTTTTCCTGTGATACTTTTCATAGCATCACATGATATTTCATCTAGTATCATGCGATACTAGATTTAATATCGATACGACACTATTTTGACCCATGAAGTATCGCACGATAGATATCCTCAAAGGGTGCGATACTTAGAAAGTATCGTATGACTTTTTCATACGAAGAAAATTTGAAAAATTTTTAAAACTTTAAAAATGTGTTTTAAATTAACATTAATGCTCATAAATGACCAACAAAGCAATTTTTTCTGAAAACATACCGAGGCACCCTACTGCGGAGGCTAGTTGTGCAACCAGGCATGCTCAAATCGATGCTTGTGGACCGGGGTCATTGCTTGTTGGGCCATTTTCTCTCTCTAAGCTCTTGAGATTATCAAATCACTAAAAGAAAAATGATTTTGAAAATGACCTTTTTACCCCCCTTTATAGCATTTTGACTTTTTGACCTAATTTTCAAAACACCTTGAAATTGAACAAAAATTGTACCCCTAGCTAATTTCGACATCGTGGATCTATTTTCGGGATCAAAATTGAAATCAAAGTTCATCTTCATAGTCAAAATTGCATTTCAAAAATTTCACCCTCTTCTGCATAGTTGACTAACCATTTGAGGCCTGATCCTTTGATCTTTGTTGGGGCATCTTCATTTCTTCATCACCATCTCTTTCAAACTCCTAGTCTTTCATTCGATTCATCTATCTAAGGTTTGACTTCATTTTTATCCTATATCTTTCTTAGTCAAACCTACTCAAACTGGGGCATGTCTTCACTGCTTGATGGTTATCCTATCATCTTTGATTATGATTTCTAGTGACTTGATCAACTTTATTAATTTGTTGTTCTCCTTTACCTGATTTTAATTCTGATTCTGAGGGGGCAGTACCTATCATCTTTAATCTTTGATTCAGCTTATCAATCATCTTTTCTTAAGATTATTATCTCTTATTTGAGACTTGATTATCACCTAGCTATACAAGTGTTGGTCTTGTCTTTCATCTTCTCTTTGTTAGCTTTTGCTTATCTTTGTCCTGATATGTTCCCATCCATCGAACACATGTCTAGATTGTTTTGTGATCCCAAATCAATCTCACACTTTAATTTCACTCTTTGGCATCATGTGATCCCAAATCAATCTCACATTAGTCAAAGAGGGGAAAATGTATGCACCCTAAAATGGTCTCCTAGACTTTGGACCCCCATTCAGAAATTTATCAAATCCCTGAATCAATATTTTCAAAAATCAGCATTTTTCAATAATATCAATTTCATTGATCAAATCCTATTTCATCATTTATTTGATTATTTGCCTTGGGCTAACCATTTTATCCTAAAGTCTTTATTTATTTAAAAGGAATTTCCTCCCCTTTTAATAAATAAAAAGCCCCCACTTTCCTCTTATCCTAAGTTGCACAAATAAAGCATTATTATTATTTTATAAAAAGAAGAAAAACACTTTTTGTCTCATATGGACACAAAAGTCAACTCTTATTTTCTCATTGGAGGATATTTGTGCACATGGATTGCTCCTCTTTGATGCTCCAACCTTTATTAAATCTTTTGCCTCTTAATCTCCATGGTCCATTCTTTCTCATTTCTTATAAAATGAGAGCTCTCTTCTCATTTTAGCATCCATCTTTTGAATACTAGCCTTATGCTGTAGGATTTCTTGGAGACTTTGGAGCTATTGGAGATCATTTCTTTCATTCTAGTTTCATTCTTGCATTCTTAGCTTAGCTTTCATGGCATATAGCTTAGTTTCCTTTATGCTTTATATTAGCTCACATAGCTTAATTAGTAAGGGTTTGTAATACTTTCCTTTCATAGTTTAGCTTGCATCTTCATTCTTAGCATAGCTTGCATTGCATTGCATCTTCATTGTTGATTCTTGAAGATACTAACATTCTTTCCCTTGTCTCTTTGAATCTCCCATTGTGTGGTTTACTAGCAAGGTTGCATGCTTCAATAGGTCTAGCTAAGAGCACCATCAACATCCTTGTGACTCCATGCCTAGGGAGCTCTAGGTCACTTTCTCAAGGTTTCCCATCTATAGATTCCCTTGGAAGTAATGACTTAGAGAAATGCACTATTTAGTGTGTAGACCTGGTAAATATAGTAAGAAAGCTTGTATCAGATAACCAAAGGACTTGGCATAAGAAAATTCATGAAGCACTTTGGGCTGATAGAGTAACTCCAAAGAGGGAAATTGGTATTTCACCTTTTGAGCTGGTATAAAGAGTTGAGGCAAGCCTTCCCCTACCTCTGGAATTGGTCACTAACAAGTTGAGAGTAGTGGTAGAAGATGGAATCTATAAGGATGGGTTGGAAAAATGAATTTTGTATCTGAATAAACTTGAAGAAGAATGAGAGAAGATTATTGATCACATCACATAACATCAGATGTGGGTAAAGAATCTCTATGACAAGAAAACCAGACCAAGGAAGTTCATGGTTGGAGATTCAATATTGCTATGGGATAAACAAAGGGTGCCTAAAGGAATGAATGGTAAATTTGAGACACTCTAGAAAGGACTGTTCATCATCCATCAGGCCTTTGATAGGAATTCTTTCAAATTGGCTTATCCAAGTGGTGAGGTACTACCCTTGACCTATAATGGTCAAGATTTAAAATTGTATCAAGTTGTAAATTGAAAACAAGTAGCCCCTATATTGTATGATAGTTATGTTTAGTTCCAATTTCTATTTTCCTTAGCTTAGGTTTCCTTGCTTTGTCTTTCCTTTCCTATTTCCTTCCTTTGCTTTAGTTTTGTTGTGAGCCACCTTTTCATTTAACTTTGTGAAACCAGAGATTTAGATTCCTTGCTTAGATATGAGCATATCCAAGTCCCTAGACAAAGCCAGTTTTTTCCCCTCTTTTGTTCTTCCCACTTTAAAACAAAAGTGGATGCCTTGTGTTTAGATTGAGTCTTGAGTTTTGGGATAATAAACTAAAGTCTAAGTCTAGATTTTCCCTAGGATAGGTGGTCTTTATCAAATAACCCCCTCATGGTTCTTTCTTCTTTTAAGTCGGGTTGGTTTTTAATTTCATCGTAGGAATGGGTAAGTTATAGTTCCTAATTTGATAAAGACTTTATTTCTTTTAGTTCTGATCAATGGTATTCATATGAATGTGAATCTCTAAAATAACATTTTTCCCCTTTGTTGGAAAATTGAAAATCACCTTCTCCTTAGCAGGTTCTGACCCATGCAAGTAATTTTTCATGGGAAGAGAATAGATGATTCATCAAGCACACAAACAAGGCCTAGAGATTGAGATTCTCATGTTAATAACAAGTTGGGTCCATAAAAGTAGCTTGGTGAAGAAGCTATAATGAACTTCTCCACTTGTGGAATTTTTCCTACATAAGTTGTTTTCTGAAGGATAGTAGAAAGAGTATCAAAAATTCTTGAAAGCCAAACATCTAGATTTTGAGGAAATAAGATTAAGTCCCTGTAGTGGATAAAACGGTCTCAGAATATGAGAAAGTGACTAAGAGACCTTTCTTGGAGAATCATTTTTTAGCTTCTCCCTTATCAAAAAATTTCATGAGAAGGTCAGTTTCTGAGAAGCCACAACTTTTAAAGAAATAAGAATAATAAATCATGGGGATTGAATGATCTATTATGATGAAGATAGCCCACTTTGATATCTAAAATAAATTACTAAAGAAATAGGTTAGTTGTGGATTTTTAGAAAATCACTCTTGAGCTTCTCCACAATCGGGTTTCTACCTTCGAAGTGAGTTTTCCAACAAAGGCATTGAATTGAGAGAAGTGGAAAAGTAAAAATCCGCTATGTCAATTAAGTTACCATTACATCTACTTCAAATGGGTAAAAATGATTTTCTAAGGCCATTAATAAGATGCATTTAATTCAAATCTTAATGTTAGAACTTTAAGGGATATTTATGAAAATCTCTCACTCATGTGGCATGAGATATGGAAAGTAATGGTAAGGAAATATGTAGTTTATAAAAGACCCAAGTGATCAATAAAAAATTACCATTTGTTCACATCTTTCTCATATGCCTTTTATTCCTCGCGATTTCACAAATCATCTACCAACATTCTCCAAAGCTTCTTAGTACTAAATCGAGAGTAGAATTAGAAGCTATGCCCACTAGATTCTTGCATTTTGATGGGATGAATGGGATTACATCTGAATGGCATAATTTGATAGATACATCCCTCAGATTCTATGATCTGGGCAATCTATATAGAATATTGAATGAAGAAAATCTCCACCATGACGCAAAAGCTCAAAGGTAGCAGTTTGGTTGAAGCTGGTGGATTTCCTGTTACAGTACAAGCTCCCAAACTAATCCGAGAATGTATAAATATATTAAACCGGAATATGAAACAAATTTTTCTACCAGATGATATAGTACTCATCTCCATTGATAGAGAGTCTGTGCAGAACAGTCTCCGTATCCTAGAGTGAGTGGAATTTTCAAATATGAACTTCTTGATCACAATTTTAGAATATAATGAGAAGAAGATGAGGTGGAGGAAAGAGATCATGAACTCATGGTTTCATAAGGCCAAAATCATAAAGGGAAAATTTACAAAGACACTTTTTGGGATAGATCTGAAGGCTAAGATCATTGACATCTTGGTGCTCCTTCACAAGATAAAAGGTGAAAGTGACACATTGAATTTCATAGAATACTACTTCTTCTTGGTCTAGGTAATATGTGCTAAGCATCATTATATAGACTGGGCTCAAGTGGTAAGTGAAAATCTATCCAATGCCTTGAGTCTTACCAAGTACTACAATAGATTTTATATGTCTTCCTATTTGATCTATGTTTTAGCTACATTGAAAGTATGGTCAGGACTCCCTAGGATAGAAGAATTTGAAGATGATGTGAAAATTTATGATTTCTTCCCTCATTTGAAGTTAAAAAATAGCTATGCCAATTTCATTTAAGTTAATGACTCATTTACAATGAGATTGTGTAGAGAGTTGCAAGGATGCCCAGAGTGGAGATTCTCTCTAGAGGCCATGGAATTCATCACCCAATTTTGGAGTTTCTTCATCCAATTTGCTAGTTTCTCATATCTTCGTCTTGCAGGTTTTCATGATTTTCCCATGAAGATGCCAAGGTACCCCGATGACATTATTGTGCTCATAGAGGTGATCTGGTAGATGTTGCAAGTGAACCTTATCAGTGCGGGACTTAAGAAGAAAGGATATGAATTCCCTATCACCATTGGAGCATACAACTATGCATCGAGATCAAATGCTAAGAACGTGATGAAGACATTCAAGAGAAGATATAAGCTAGAAATGTATGAAGTATTGAGGCCATAATTTGATCTAGTAAGTTATGCCAAAAATCATCTACAGATTGGCACTATAGCTAGGCACATCCCCGAACTTGAAGATTATTGGGCGAATTGCAAGGATGAGTTAGAGAGCCGAGAAATATTTTACTCCAGGTTGACCATTGAACAAATAAAGTTGTTCAATGTGTTGGAAATATTCAGGGATTAACCAAGTTACTGAGAGGGGAGGGGTGAACTAGTAACTTCAAATTTTCTTACAATTACAGATGTATTAACATATAGTTCACTTTTTCTTTATGCATATAGAAAGCATGAAACTTAAAAGCATTCACAACAATGACACATAGATTTGGTTACCTAGAAACCTTCCAAAAAGAAAGTAAAACTGGGGTGGGGATGAAACCCACAAAGCTTTAGTACTGCAGAATAAAGTTGGCTGGTTAAGGCTTACAATTTGATCACTTCTGATGATCTGCCCTGTTAGGAGCAAAAAGGATTGCTAGATCCACCTTGTTAAAGGATTTAAAAACATACAATGAAGTATGCACTCGGTAAAGAGATTTTACAATAGACTGTTAAGTCTACCTGGTTAAAGGATTTTAGTACTGATTCACCTGTTAGGATGAAACAGTAGATCTCTTGCTTTGCAACTAGATTGTTGATTGAGATTTGCTGAATGTACTGATCACCTTCTGTGATGAACTTGTCTTTGTTGTTCCCTATACTGCTGTAGCCCTTTGTAATTCATTTATCTCTGCTTTTTCTTTTTATTCACATATATATTCATATAATTACATCTTGACATCTTTACAACATTGTTTATATACAAGTCTAAACAATTAATTATAATTACAAAGTCGGCTTGACAAATAAACATAAGTGCCACTAAGTCGGCCCAAGTATGGTTACACGGTTCTTGCAAACTAACTTAGTGACTTTCTGATACTCGGCATCCACTGCATTACTCAGCATCATCATGCACTCGGTAGAAGTGAAGGCACGGTTCATACTAACCACTCGGTAGGTTTTGAACTTGATAAATACTGGTGACTCGGTAGACATAATGTTACTCAGTTTACACTGTCCTGCTCGGTTTGCATTATCTTGATCGGTTTGCACTGTCTTTCTCAGTTTGCACTATTCTGCTTAGTTTACATTGTTCTACTCGGTTTGCACTATTATGCTCAGTTTGCACTGTTCTGCTCGGTTTGCACTATTTTGCTTGGTTTGCACTGTTCTGCTCAGTTTACACTGTTCTGCTCGGTTTGAACTCAAAATGCAAATAAGTGTTGTCACTAGTGGCAATTCTGCTTAATGCCAACAATCTCCCCCTTTGGCATTAGTGACAAAAACACTTATTGCTCAAAACTTATATACACTTATTGATTTTTTAAATTTGTCTTTGTCATAGAGCTTTATACATTATCTCCCCCTTTCAATGTGCTAACTTTTTTTTATATATACAAATCTCCTTCTATACATATCTCCTTCTATACATATCTCCCCCTTTTTGATGATAATTCCAAAGGTGTATATACAAGTAATTTATAGAGAGAATCCAAAATTTGATAGAAAATTAGAATGTACCTTCATGATTAGTGCCAGAGTTCTATCCCAATTTTCTTGCAGAATCTTGCATGTTTGGATTGAAATTTGGACTTCTGCAAAGAGTTCAATCATGTGATCTACTATAGAGAACTGATTGTCATGAATCAATGTTTTCGAATGTTCAATGTGCTTATACATTGTATTCATGATGGGAAGGATCATGTTCTAGATGTCTAGTAGTGTGGACCGGATCCTTGTGTCTTCTTTTAGTAGATCTGATTGCATATTTGATAGGTATGAGACTTTCATGTGATGAGCAGAGCTTGAACTTGGTTCAAGTTGCAGCTTCTGTATGCTAATCTTCATATCCTCATCCATTTTATTCATTTTATCCTTAACATCCTTTGTGAACTCGGCAATATTGCACAGTCTGGCTAAAAGAGAGGTGACATTCGAATAGGTGGATTCAATATTTGATAAGTCTAAAGACAATTCCACTTGATTAATAGCTATGTGCTGAGCAATGTGCTCAAGCACTTTATTGTTGAATCTCTTCTTGGCTCTTTCAACTAACTTTTCTATCCCAGATGAATCCTCATTGTATTTATTTACTGCTTCAGCTAATTGTAGCAAAACATGTTGAGAGGATTCTACTTTAATACCTAATGCATCAGACAAAATGTCTTTAGCATCCTTAATGATTTGATATTCCTTGTCTCTCTCCTCTTTAAGCTTCTTTTGCTTTGCTTTCCTTTGGAGGATTTCACCTATATTTTGCATTTGGTCCACTGATAGATTTGCAAAATCTAATGTTGGAATCTCTATTTCTTCATCTAGGTCTATATCCTCTACTATATTCTTACCCAAAAATTTTATACTCGGTAGAGCCTTAGGCTTATCTATACTTAATGCCTTAGTAGTAGTGACAATAGACATAGTTGGACTGGCTATAGAGACTGGCACACTGTCTACTGGAGAACTTAAAATATTTACACTTGTAGAATCAAAAATTGGAATACTTACTGCTGGAAAACTTGATGAAATGGGAGACTACAACTCGGTAGAAGAAATGGTGGTTGCTTCTGTTGTTGCTATAGGTGATTGGACAAAAGTTGAAGTTGTCACAACCATGCTTGAAGGTGTCTCCGGGCTAGATGTAGAAACTTTTACTGGAGAGGTAGGAAGTGATGCAATGACTTATGTTGCTATCCTCACAGTATCATCTACCTCAGTGGCTTCTTCTTGTTCATCACTGTCATCTTCAATATCTTTTATTATTACTGTTTCAATACTCGGTTGGTGAAGATGGTATATGTTCTTCCATGTGGCATTTGCAGCCTTCACAACCGATTCAATATTGTTGATCAAAATCAAACAAGTATTGAACCTTAGTGTCATCTTATTTTCATTTTCCTTTAATACCTTCTTTACTTCATCATTTTTCAAGCTCGGCATTAACTGTCTCAGGGTTTGATCAAATATGTCTATCACAGTTTGCTTTGCATTACTCCATCTCATTTTTATTGGATTTAATAAGACTGCTGGAACCTGTGGGGCTATTTCATCAGGAGAGTATTTCCACTATCCCATCTTTTCAATAACAGCATCTTCTATTTCCTTCTGTTCTATTTCCGATCTGGTTTCATATTTAAAAGATTTTATGTTACTTACTCCAGATCCTGATCCGTCTCTAAAAAGTTTGATCCTCTCTTGAAAGTTTAGAGGAGGCCTTTTGAATACTATATCTTTGTCTACCTTATCTTTATCTGCCTTACCTCTTGCGCTTCTCCTTGTAAATATAACAGTGGGAGGCTTAGGTGCCTTAGTGATAAAAACCTTTCCTTTCTTCTTTGCAAGTTCTAGTTCCTCTATTTTCTCATCCTTTTCCTCTTCTTCTTCATCGTTATCTCCTTTGTCCTCGGTAAGCATTTGCATTTTGGCTATCCTCTTCTTTCCTTTGTTTACCGCCTGTGGAAGTTTTATGCTTAATTCAATTCTCACCTTTTCTTCATCATATGTTCCAAAATATGGAGCTTTGGGATTAACAGGCTGATTAAGAAGGGCTTCAATGATATTCTTGATTTCATCAATATTTACCTCATAAGGAAGAGGTTTTACATATACAATCCTCGGTTTAGCTGCTTGAATATATACATTGTCATAGTCTACCATGAAACAAATGTCATCCTTGTAATCCTCCACCAACTTCTGTGGAATCCAGAATCTGTCATTCATTTTCTCTTTGAAAGACTCAAAATAATTGTCCATTATACTTTCAAAATTTTCACCCATTTCTGAGATCTATTCATTTATCTCATAAAGTACTGGCACATCTTTTCTCCATACAACTTTTCCTTTGGAAGGGAAGAACTTTTGAACATAGAAGAATAAACAGACTAGTAGGGATCCAAACTTACATGGATTGTTTTTGGAAGTTTGAATGCTTTCCATGTTCTTGTTAAACTATTTTAACAATAAATTTGCAAGGTCAAATGATAAGTTGTTCTTGACCACTTTTTATGCTAGGTCAATAGCTTCATAGGAGACACTATTCTGTCAACTTGAACTGTATATCTTATGGGCAATAATGTGTGTACCAAACTTTAGTTCAGCGTCGGTAATGCTGCTAACTTTCATGCCTCTACCGTCCCACTTAGCTAGGGTTTTCTTTTCCAGTTCCGACCGACCTAGGGTTTTGGTAGTTTTTGCTTTGTTCAACATGGGAAGATTGGTGATTTGATGAATCATCTTCTTGGTGATCTCTATGGGTTGCTCAAGCCAAATCTTGCCATCATGTATACAGCTGAGAATGTATCTAACCCATTTTTCTCAAAAGTTTCGAGGCAAATGTGCAATGTGAACTAATCCCTTATCTTCCAAATGTTTGTGCTCAAGTTTTAGAGTACCATCCACACACAGTTCTTCACGCATAGTATCTAGTTCTAGGTTTCCCATTTCATGAATTGCACAGTTGAAATGATTGCGAATATTGTTAATAAGTAGTACCTTAGGAGGAATCTAAGATTGAGCTCCGTTCAGGTCTAGGGCTGCTGCAATTGCAGGCATGATCTTGAAATCTGGTGCTTTCCATTCCCCTTGGACTAACATTTCAGATCCTTTCTTCACTGAGGTGCTGGATGATGCCATGGTAGCTCACAGAAAATTCTTTTTGCAAAAGGTATTTGAGTCACTGGATTGCTCTTGAATTTTTCTGCTCTCAAAGTGCTAAAATTCGCGGTGAGAAATGAGTTCGATTTCTTTCTTTTTGTTTACAACTCTGTCATTAATGCTTAGTACAAATTAGGGTATGAATTTTGATAGACTATCACCCACTAAGAATTAATTGCTTGGTGAAGACTTCACAACTCAGTAAACTTGAGAATTCATATTGCTCCAACCTCGCTCGGTAAAGACTAATACTGACCTTGTTCAGTAAAGACTGGTACTGACCTTCCTGTGATCTTACTACATCTTGTATGCTGATTTAGATCTTTCTTTTAATTCGGTTCTGGAACTGCTTGAAGTTTGTCTATGAGAATACAGTTCCAGTGCTTACTTGGAAATTTAGTTTGAGTCGGTAGAGCCACCCATTCCATTACTTGGACTAGTTTGCTTGGTAGATTTAGGAATCCACTTTTGTCTCAGCTATTTCCTGACCTTAGTTGCTTCATTCTTCTTTCCATCTTCAACTTCACTAGCATTCATGCAGTTTTTGGCTATGTGACCGAGTTTAGTGCATTTGAAGCATCTTATGGTAGTATCTCTTTTCCTTAGATGATGTTTTATGCAGTTCATGCCAATGTGTCCATACTCTCCACAGTAATGACATCTACACCAGGTGTTGTAGTCCCATCCAAACATTGCTTTCATAATTTGTTCTGCTAGATTGAATGTCTTGGATCTGCACTCGGATTCTTTGTGACCTTGTTTGTTGCACTTGTGACAATTACCTCTGAATCTTGGTTTTTCCCTGCATTCATTTGCTTTGTGACCATGTTGATTGCAGTTGTAGTATTTTCCATTGAATTCTACTTTTTCATTGTTCTAACATTTATTTGAAGTATGTCCTATTTTACCACAATGATTACAAGTAGGTTTTTGATTTCTTTCAGTACCTTGCTTAGAAGATTCACCTTCTCCTTTGTATCCAAGTCCTGCTTTTCCTTTCTGCCTATGCAGATTTCGCTCATACAGCTGATTCAAGTCTTCTTGGCTTTTCAGCATTCCTTCATTGATTTGTTTTTCGGAGTTTAGGTCATCCACCAATCTTAGATTGATTTCCTTTTTAGATCTTAGTTCTTCTCTTGTGTTTTCTATTTCTGATCTTAGATTCAGAATTTCCTTATTTGTATGGGAGATCTGATCAATTAGGTTTTCTAGCTGAAGGGTTTTATTTTGGACTTCATTGTTCCTTCCATCTAATTCATCTTTCAACTTGTTTCTTTGTTCTAAGATCTCACAAAATCTTGTTGAGTGTAGCTCTTGTTCTCTTTTTAATTTTCTCACTTCTTCCTACAGAGACCCATTCTTTTCTAGGAGTCCTTTGATAGCATTGTTTGCTTCATCTGAGCTATTTGAGGGAAAAAGATCTTCAACCTTTTCTTCAATGTAATTTTGATCATTCATCTGATTTGCAAGTTCCTTCCTTCTTCTTAGGGATTGGGAAATATGTTCTTTTGCTTCCTTTAGTTTAGCTATGGCCATTTCCAGATCTAGCTTTTCATTTTCAATCACCTTGTTCAGTTTGAATACCTCCATTGTCCTGGATCTTTGCTCAAGCTAGTTAAGCTTTATCTTGAGAACCAACAAAGCTCTGATACCAATTGTTGGAAATATTCAGGGATTAACCGAGTTACTGAGAGGGGAGGGGTGAATCAGTAACTTTGAATTTTCTTACAATTACAGATGTATTAACATATAGTTCACTTTTTCTTTATGCATATAGAAAGCATAAAACTTAAAAGCATTCACAACAATGACACATAGATTTGGTTACCCAGAAACCTTCCAAAAAGAAAGTAAAACTGGGGTGGGGATGAAACCCACAAAGCTTTAGTACTGTAGAATAAAGTTGGCTGGTTAAGGCTTACAATTTGATCACTTCTGATGATCTGCCCTGTTAGGAGCAAAAAGGATTGCTAGATCCACCTTGTTAAAGGATTTACAAATATACAATGAAGTATGCACTCGGTAAAGAGATTTTACAATAGACTGTTAAGTCTACCTGGTTAAAGGATTTTAGTACTGATTCACCTATTAGGATGGAATAGTAGATCTCTTGCTTTGCAACTGGATTGCTGATTGAGATTTGCTGAATGTACTGATCACCTTCTGTGATGAATTTGTCTTTGTTGTTCCCTATACTACTCTAGCCCTTTGTAATTCTCTTATCTCTGCTTTTTCTTTTTATTCACATATATATTCATATAATTACATCTTGACATCTTTACAACATTGTTTATATACAAGTCTAAACAATTAATTACAATTACAAAGTCGGCTTGACAAATAAACATAAGTGCCACTAAGTCGGCCCAAGTATGGTTACACGGTTCCTGTAAACTAACTCGGTGACTTTCTGATACTCGGTGTCCACTGCATTACTCGGCATCATCATGCACTCGGTAGAAGTGAAGGCACGGTTCATACTAACCACTCGGTAAATACTGGTGACTCAGTAGACATAATGTTACTCAGTTTACACTGTCCTGCTCGGTTTGCATTATCTTGATCGGTTTGCACTGTCTTGCTCGGTTTGCACTGTTCTACTCGGTTTGCACTGTTCTGCTCGGTTTGCATTGTTCTGCTCAGTTTGCACTGTTCTGCTCAGTTTGCACTGTTCTGGTCGGTTTGCACTGTTTTGCTCGATTTGCACTGTTCTGCTTGATTTGCACTGTTCTACTCAGTTTGCACTGTTCTGCTCGATTTGCACTGTTCTGCTTGGTTTGCACTGTTCTGCTTGGTTTGCACTCAGAATGCAAATAAGTGTTGTCACTAGTGGCAATTCTACTTAATGCCAACACAATGTCAACATTAATGTTGAAGGCATTGTCAATTATGGAGAACATATGTATAGAGAAACATATAGAGATTAGATCAAGCCCCATCCTGTGAGCTCTAAAGTAGTTCAAGGTCAAGCTATAGAATATTTGGAGACCTTAATGGCTAAAATCATTAAGAGAACTGATAAGTGGGTTCAATGGATGATGGAAAGGAAAAAGAGATCTAGGAAGCCTACTCCTCAACAAGCTCCTACAGTCGAGCTGGTGAGTGCTCCTGCATCCTCCTCTTTTCCAATGTTATCTATAGCCAAAGGACCAGCTCAACTAGTAGGTGGAGATGATGAACCACTTGAAAAAGAGATTTTAATTAAGAAGACTTGTGAAATAGGTTCATCTCTAGTCATTGGTGTGAATGAAGAACCCAAAGTTAAGAAATCTGACAAGTTGGTGGAAGAAACTGTTGGAGCCACAAAATGAGAGGAGGAAGCACAAGGAGGAACCATTGAGATACAAGGTGACACTCCTACTCAAGAGGCTCCTACCATTGTTGAGGTTGGTGATGATAGTAGCATTTTGGAAATTGACAAGATAGATGAGCACTTGGGGTCTCCTCAAAAGGAAAAGAGCATTTCTTCTCCACAAGTTAATCCTTTCACTTCCAAACCTAAATCTTCCCCTCCTATTATCAGGAAATTATTTGTTGAAGATTTTATTTCTACAAAAAATTTTTACAAGTGTAGAATAATGGCTTGAGAATATTCTTGACTAGAAAAGAACGGGTTGAGCAAGGCACTCCCAATGGTGAGATGTTCTCACAAGTGATGCAGTCAGGCTGTAAGCAAGGCTAAGAAGACTAAGACTTTGACCACTCTTGGTCAAGATCTAGACACAGGACACCAGACTATGGAAATAGCCAAGCCTCTAAAGGATGGAAGAATTGAAGATCTTACTACCACAGACTTTTCACTCTAGTCCTTGACATGGGGTTCACTCGCCATGATACTAAAGTAGACTTGTGGAAGTCTAGTAATGTCTTGATTGAGGAAGAGCTTGAAGAACTCAAAATAACTAAGACTTGACTCAAGGAGGAGATTAAAGAAATGACTAACTTCATCAAGTAGATGGTCACTTGTGTAGCAAGGATACCTAGTTCTCTAACAATGTTTGATCTTGTTGTAGCTAAGAACCAAGCAATACTTGCCAAATTTCAAGAAGACAGATATTTTAGACATATTGGTAAGAGGTGGATTGAGAAACTTAAGTCTAAAGGTCTGGTAGCCATCGAGAAGATCATAAATGTCTTTTTACAATTAGAGGAACAAAAGGATTCTCTCAAAGGACATATACAGATAGTCATGACAAAGAGGTTGAGATGTGAAGAGTGCATGGTACTACTACATTGGCTAGTCATGATGAAGACTAAAGATGTAATCAAGGCCAATATATTGCAGAAAGAGGACAAACCTCTAATCAAATGGCTCCAAGGGGTAGAATTCAAAATGGAGATGATAATCAAGGTAGAGATGGGAATGAAGGCAATTGATGAGGAAGTCACCAAAGAGAAAAGTAAAATCTTTGCATATTTGACAGGTTTTCACTCTGAGTCTCAAGCTTACGGAGATGGAAAGAGTCTGATTGGTATAACCAATATGTAGAAGTCATTCTTTGACTACTTGGACTAGCTTGTAGAGTTATTTGGGTCTCACCTTGATAGAATACCTAATCTTCAGCAACTCGGTGGATGCATATATAAAGCCATGGAGAAAATGCAACCCTGATAGGATGCTACAAAATGCATAGAGAAAGATCATGCCCACTAGCTCATAAGATTGAAAAGTGTGTACATTCTTGATTCTAAAAGGATGATTTTGATTCTTGCGGCCGCTAAAGCTCATAAGGCTAAGTTGGAGAAGGCGAAGAAGCTAGTGAAGAGGAAATAACTTTCCCCCCTTTCTTTTTGATATACATTGTATAATTGGTAGATGGACACTTGTCATCTACTGACTTTGTAGAATATGAATCAATTCCATGGATTTTGTAACAACTTAATTCTTGAGGCCTATATGTAACACTTTGAAAATCAATGAAAAGGCCAGCTAATTTTTGGTGTGAAATACATCTTGTTGTGGAGTCAATTTGGAATGTGTTTTGTGCCATTTATTTACCATTCCATGCTTTTTTAAGTTTGAATATTTGTTTTGCTTAAGTTGGACTGAAATTAGAAAATAGATGGAGTTCTATTTCTACTCTTTAGTGTAACTAATCTACAGTGATCAGAGCATTACTTGGAGGTTGGGAAAATACTCATATATCATGTTTTAGATTAGATTCATCTATGTTGTCCTACTACAGTTTCTTTCATTCAAATAGGATTCATTATTGCATTCCCACTAGTGTGAGTTCATAAGTATTGTGAAATCACAAAGTTGGTTAGAGTTAAGATCAAAATCATTGCCTAGATTAGTCTCTCACCAAGGGCTAATTTGGTTACCTCTTCTATTCTCTGGTCAAGAACATACCCCATTAGGATTTAGAGAAAATAAAATTCTTTTCATATCTTTACATAAGGGAGCTATACCTATTAAAATTCAGAGGAAAGTTAGTTGAATAGACAACAACTTTCCAACTGTTTGTATTCACATTATTTCTTAAGAAGATTTTGGGAAAATAAATAGTTAAATCCAAAAAGAACAATCTGATTACCAACACAGTCGATGATAGGATCACCTTGTTCAATTGATTTCTTGAAACTAGGCTTAATTAAATTGGACCCATCATCAGTTATCCCTTCCACATTCATTTGAATTCGCATAGTTTGTATTTGTGATATGCACAACCTACTATGTCCTCTTTCTTCTACTTGTGATTCATCACAATAGTCTTCTGATAAGTCTTCTAGGTGAGGTATAGGGAACATGTGTGACCTAAGCCCTAAGCTCCCACTAGAATAATTTTTATTGTCAAATCCAACTCTTTCAGTATAACATTTGAAATTAAAATGACAAAGGTCACTTCCTATGCTAATTGCATCTGTCATTATTCCACATGACAACTTGCCTAGTCAGATAGGAAAAGCTTTTTCCCATTCTTCTTTAGGGATAAACCTCTTTAGAATAATGGTGAGTTGTCTATAGACTTATGTTATGATGAAATAGTCAAAATCATACCTAGACAGTCTCATTAGTGAATCCTCAAAACCTCCAACCTTGATGTAGGTGAACCTAGGAAACTGAATGTAGTAGCTCCCATATTTAGTTATAAATTCTTGAGCTTCTGGGCTGATTCTTTTGATAGAAATTTTGGCCAACTCAAAATAGATTATTCCCATGAACTTATCATGCATCCTTTGATAATTTTCAACAATATTATGCTTTTGTAGAATAGGTGATGTAGGAGCATCTTGGCTATTTGAGAAATCTTGCATCAACCAAAAACATTTCGTATTTTATGTACCTATATGTTTTTTGCATTATAGTTGTTGTAGTTGTTGGTTTCATATTATGAGAAGATTACATGATGTTGAGGACCTATTCTAGAACCTTCTCATATGAGTACATATGGATTGGATGGATCGTGTTGAAGTTAGAGTTGTTTTACCTAGCTATTGGAGTTGTATTTTCCTACTTTCCGCATGCTGAT
Source organism: Chamaecyparis obtusa (assembly GCA_027943335.1). Taxonomy (NCBI): domain Eukaryota; kingdom Viridiplantae; phylum Streptophyta; class Pinopsida; order Cupressales; family Cupressaceae; genus Chamaecyparis; species Chamaecyparis obtusa. The sequence continues at coordinate 295,080 of BSBK01002983.1, read as the reverse complement.
TGCACATTGTGTAACCATTGATACTTAATGAATCATCCTTTTCAATCTTAGGGCCTTAAAGAGGACCTAAAATAATATCTTCACCTAAGACCTTAAATCCTAATTCATCATGAGTTGGGAGTTAACACCATTTTCCTCGGGTATCAATTTTCAGCCAGTTTCACATGAAATGTGGAGTTTTTCATCTTGCATGGTTCTGTATGATGAAATGGGATCTTTCTAAGTTAGGGACATGTTTTTTCATCATGTGTGGACCTAAATGTAACCTTGCATTGAGTTTTGTTGATTCTTTCTTTTGTTTTGGTTTACTCTTTGTGGTTGGACCTATAATGTAATTAAATGCCTAACTAGCTGACTTGTGGCTTAGCTAGTAATACAAGGAGTCTAGGTTGATGTAGAAGAGTAAGAAAGGAAATCATTATCAAGATAAAAATTAGAAACAAAGATAGGATGCAAGTTGAGATTCTTTTTTCATAATTTCTTTGTATAAGGCCGAAACTTGTAAGGCCTCACAGCCGGGCATGTTGAATAATTTAATTTAATCACACCAGTTTGTTTTCTAGTTTCCTTGCCTCATATACATTGTTTTTTCATTGTTTCATGTGAATTATATATTTCTTCCATGTGTAACTCTGAGCTGGGCTTACTTGCTGGTTCAAGTTGAGTCAAATCTTCTTGAATCTACCCTACCCTTGTGTCAAGTGGTATCAGAGTTCTTTCTTTCTTGTGGATTGGATGATGGAGAACCTTATTGGATTGGTTTTAGGGTGGAAAATATGATATCTAACCTATAAATTATAGAAGGTTATGATCTTTCTAGACCTTGATTATAAAGATGGTTCATGGTAGAGGAAATGATAATTCTATCATGGAAATGTTGAGGCAGATTGCAACTAGGCTTGAAGCTATAGAGATAGCCCAAAGAAGAGGCACACATCTTGAAGATGTTAGTGATGAAGAAGAGGCAACACCTAATCCTTAAACTAAAGTTGAGCATGATGAGGAAAGACTTTTGAGAGTTTTGTCTAAGGCTAACTCTAGACCTACGGTTGAAGTTGCTTGCTATGATGGAAGACTTGAGACCGATGCAATTTTGGATTGGATCTCTGAGATGGATAAATAATTTGAGTATGAAGGTAATCCTAATAATAAGAAGGTTAAGATAGAAGTCACAAAGTTGAAAGGTCATGCATCTCTTTTTAGGAATGGGAACACTGAGAGGGGAGGGGGTGAATCAATGTTCACTATATTTTCATCTTTTTACTCTACTCTTGAAACTTAACTTGATTTCTTAAGTACTAAAATAAATATCAATGTAAACAAGATAAATAGTCACAACACATAACACCAATATGGTTATGAGGAAACCCAAATAGGTAAAAACCCCAATGGGAATTGACACCCACTAAGAACTGTACTAGTGTCTTATGATCCTTGTTAGAAGATTTGCAACCCTGTTAGGAGTTGTTCTTTACAATGATTTTAGTACAGTGACCTGGTCAAAGGTTGGACCCTATTAAGAGTCTTAAAATAACCCTATTAGGGGTGGGGACACACTATCCTAGAGCTCACTTCTCAAGTGGTGAAGGTTATAGCCTTTTGATCTTAGATACACACTATATCTACTGGATGAATTGTTGTTGTGACACTACTTGTCTGATCAGTTCCTTTTGTGTACTGAATGCTATAGCCCCTTGTAAATCTCTAACTCATTCTATTTTCACTTTTCATATCTCTTATTTGGTTATATCAACTTTATACTCACTTCCATACTTAATTACAAAGGCACATCTCATATTTATATGCGCTAACAAAATAAATAACTAGGTCAGCCTACAACCGATTACATACAACACTTCCAAGTGAATTGGCTCAAGTGTGTTTACAAATAAATATATTTACATGTGTACAAACTAATTACAATAGGTGCATAGCCTGTATAAAACATTAATATAATTGCTAATCAAATTACTAATAGTCATCTGCATACTTTGTTCTATTCTGGCATTCACTATCTGTATCACTTCAACTATTTGTATCTTCATCATACTATCTCATCTGGTCATGTGCTCATAGACTTAGCATGAATACTGAATTACCATCTTAACTTCAAGGGCACATACCATAACTCAGTCATACACATCTACGTTGATGCTCTAATCTAGTAGTGCTCTATTAACTATCTAGTCTTGTATACTTAGCCATATTCTGACCTTATGATAATGTGCACTGACTCCAAAAATCTATATGACTTTGTTGCCATAATGAAAGTACTATATCTAGTCATATACAATAGTATAGTCAACTTTCCAACAATCTCCCCCTTTTTATTAATTGCAACAAAGGAATATGGCAAAGTCATTAACTGTGTCCTTATACAAAATTCTTTAGTATATACTCTAATTTATGCCTCCCTTATACTCTGTACTATACTCCTCCTATACATCATATATGATACTCCATATTCTAAATATAATACTCCCCCTTTGAAATTAATGACAAAGGTGCTCAAAAAGGTGTATCTACAAGTACTTACAATGCTAGGACATCTAGATATGCTCTCTACAAATTTTGGATCTCTTATTTCCAAAATGCACATAAGGCATATTGCAACATCTCCATCATTTCCAAGTCTATACTCGAACCTTGATCATATTTTACCATAGTGGCATTGATCTCTTTGATGTTATGATTAAGTACATCTAAAAAGGGCACAAGAGAATTCCTAAGCTATGTTTTCCTTGCCCTTATCTTGGACATCTCCTTTTCAACCTTTTCTATTTTGTCTATCTACCCCTGGTATACATTATTACACATGTTCACATTGGTGGAGGGATCTTCCATTGATTTCCTTACATTATCTATCATTTCTTCTGCCTCCTAGATTTTATTGTAGTGATCAGCTTATCTTGGTTCATACAATTAGCAATAATCTTCCTTCTCTTGGTTGAAAAATCCTTCCAAGATTCTTGACCAATCTTAAATGAACTGAGCTCAAGTGCAAAGTTTCCAACTAGTTCACTTAATCTTTTCTTCACATATTTCTCTTCTAAAACTTGGGATGCAGATTCTTCCAAGCTAGAGAAGTTTTCTTTGAAGTTTGTCAGTATGGTACTGACATCATCAACTGAATGAACCTTAGACACTTTCTTGTCTAAAGGTAGAAATTTGTTCAGAATGCTGACTAATTCAACAAATAATGGGTTTCTCATCACTTTCTTCTCCTTTTCTTTCTCCATAGCTAGGACACTGATCTTAATGAGGTCTTCTTCTCCCCAAGAGTCCAAACTAGTGGTTTCTGGTATCAAACTTGAAAACTATGATGTTGAGGTTAAGGGAGTGATAGGAGTTCTATCCATCACTTCTTTCTTTATATTCATAGGTATTTCAATAGATGGCTCATTTGTTGGTTCACTTCTTTTAACCTCTTCTTCTCCTTTCTCCTCTTCTATCTTTTCTATTTCCTTTTCTTCTTCTTCTTCACATGGTATATCCTCTATGAATACTTCTTGTAGCTTAGGTGAGTTGTCACCACATAGAATTTCAACCTCATGTGTGCTCACAAAAGCTTCCTCAAACTTATCAAAGTCTTTATCCATGGCCGCCATGTCTATTTCTACATTATCAATGCTGATTGTGTCATCTCTTTGTGTCTCAGTCATGGGCACAGACTTCACTTCCTTTGTAGGTGTTACCATTGTAGGCATTGGATCTCGAGGACCTATTACTGGTCTATTGGTGGTCTCTAACTCCTTGGCTTCCTTAGAGGGAACTTGAGTTGTGTATGCAGTAGGTGGGTACATGTGCCTATCCAGAAAGACTTTCTCAAAAGATTTCTCTATCTCTTTAGCTGCCAACTTAGAGTTCTTATCCATAATGTGCAGTGTTCTCAACTTTTTTATGAGGTGGGGCTTCACCAGATCTAACAATAATGTTTCCTCTTCTAAGGAACATACATGGAGGTTTTCATCTATAATATTTTCCCTTATTATAAGATCTTCTTCAATAGCATGTTTCCTTAATGATTCCAAGATATTCCAAACACTATCTAGAATGTCTATCCTAAGTTCCAAGATTGTCTGTTTGAACTTAAGCATATGTTTTATGATCATGCCATGAATCTCTGATTTATCAATTTCACTTTACTTCTCATAAAACTTTCCTATCTGATCTATTATCCCTTCATCAATAATCCTGGTTCTCAAAACTTGAAGATTAGGTCTGAAACCTACCTCAAGAGGTGCTTGAACATTCTTTTCCTTACTTATAGTTTCCCACGAGGATGGGTGACTTGTGCTGGTTTCCTTCTTCCTCTTTGGAATGCTTGTGTATTCTGGAGGTGATGTGGTATCCAGAACAATTATCTCTTTGGGTGTAGGAGAGATGACATTTTTTTTACCCTATTTATCCTTTGGATCATCAGTCTTCTCAATCTTTATTTTCTTCATTTTAGGATCATCTTTCTTAGCTTCCATTGTGGATGCACTCTCAATATCCAATGCTCTCTTTTCTTCTCTTGCTCTATCTAGGTCTTCAAGTGTTACACCATGAATTATGAGTATCTTAGATGTAATAATAGTGCATTTCCTCTTAGTTATTGTATTGTTCAAAATTGCATCAACTTCCCTTATCTTCTCCTCATAATTACCCCACCTAGGTTCATGAGGGTCCTTATGTGCTGATAGTAATACTTGTGAATATGCTTCCAAAATTGGTTCTTGTACCTCATATCCAAGTGGATGGATCCACTTTTTTCTAGGCTCTACATCTTCCATGCATGTTATGTTAGTTTCTACCATAAAGCAAATGTTATCTTTGTATTTCTCAACAATACTCTTTAGTATCCTATACCTCATCTCCATTTTGATCCTAAATGTCTTCAATTCTAGATTCATGTAATCCTTCAAAGTGATCTTAGTAGATGCCTTAAGAGATATTTGAGGCATTGTAGGTATAATTTTATCCAAGTACAAATCTGAAACCTTTCCAAGTATATGGAAGTACATGTAAATGATTAAAGACCCAAACCTGAATATTTTGGTCTTATCATGCTTGATGGCTTTAATGTTATCAATTAATTGTGCATGCAAGATCTCACACAAATTGAACTTTCCATTTTCCTTAAAAATTCTAATTGCTACAAGAATAGTGGTTGTGGACACACTATTCACCTTGTTGGTGTGCTAAAACCTATAATCTAGTATCATAGACATTAATTTGATGTCTTTCTCTTTAATAGGCTCAATTTTCATACCACGCCTATCACTTATGGACTTGCATACCTATTCAACCAATTTCCTTACATACTTCCAATTAGGAATGAATGCTAAAGTGTTTAGCAGCCATTGTGTAGTAGTTTTTGTTGCATTCATGACTATGATTGTCATTGATGTCAACACAATGATTTACCGAAGACTTGTAGAGAGGCAGACAGAGTTTGGATTAGCACATGTGGGTTATTGTAGTTGGAGCGATGTGAAATTGAGGATATAGTCTTTGATATGTCATATGTCTATGGTTAAGATCATAGATAGTAATTCATTGATTAATGGAAGTTATGATCATTTTGGTGGAAGCAGTGTTCAAGGAGTGTTCTTGAGTAGCAGTTTGTGGAAATTGGATGATATCTCCTAATCAGGAAGGAATTTGGTTTTGTGCAATTAAAGGGAAGTTGGAGACACATTGATAGTGATGTGGATGATAGTATAGACTTTGAGGTCACATGAGTGAAGATTTATTATATTTGGAAGTCGACAGTTTTATGTAATTTTGGTGTAGCATGTGGAAACTTTTATTTTTTAATTGTATGCCAACTCATTTGTAATTATTTGAGTGTGGTATAAAGGAAGGAATTTATTTCCTTGTTGTAATGTATTTTTGGTGATCATGTGTGATGAGGTATGCATGAAGTGAAGAAAAGAGCTAAGTATGAAAGCGAATGTGTGAAGGAAGACATGTGAAGTACAGAGATCTGAAATTGAGATCTAATGTAATAGTGAGTGAAGTTTGGCACCATCAAAGAAGAGGTAACATATTATTTTTTTGAGTAATGAAAAGATTATTTGGACAGTGTGTTCAGTGATCTTACCCTAAAGCTATTTGGGTAGTGGGTCCTTTTGTCTTCCATAACTCTTAACAGGGTTAGAATCTTTTAACAGGGATTCAAAATCTCCTAACAGGGATTCATATGTATTGAATATATTTCATAAGACTCCTAATAGAGTCCATCCTCTCACCAAGAATATTCATATTAGTGCATCTTTTATGGGCATCATTCCCACTGGGGTTTAGTCTTTGATCAAGAGGTTCCCTAGTCAAAATGTCTTATGTCATTGTGTTATTGTGTATGAATATCTTTCTATGGTTCATAATTATATTGCTTATATCATTTAAGGCTATTGAAGATGATAAAATTTATAATTATTTGATAACTAATTCACTCCCCTACCTCTTAGTTATCTTGGTCAAATTTACTTTCTAGCAATTGGTATCAGAGCGGTAGGTCCTTGAAAGAGAAAATTAACAACTTAAGGAGATCCATGGTGAATTTCAGGAAAGAAAGCCCTAAGTTTGATGGAGTAAATTTTGACAACTGGAAAGAAAAGATGAAGGCACACCTATTATGTTTAGGACCGGGTTATTGGTTGATTACAAAGAATAATAAGATTATCATTGAAGAGGACAATCTTCAAACATGTACTGCAGAAGAGAGAGATCTATTCATGTGTAACATACTTGCAAGAGAAGCACTTTTGATAGCACTTCCAGAGGATGCATATAGTTAGACAAGATAGATGATTGAACAAGTGATACCTTGTACAACAAACTTTACAAGAGAGACTCTTCTTGGAAATTTGGAAGTAGCAGAAATGAACCTAAGATTATCAAGAGACTTACCTAGAATGGAGATAGCATTCAGTGCTCTTAGTGTTCGCCCTACTTTGTCAAGAAGCATCAGTGTGAGCAGAGACTATGTTGGTAGCAGTAGATCTAGAAATGAAGAAGACAAGAAGATTAAAGAAGGTATTGCCTTGCTTGTGAAAAGAGAACCAAATGGTAAGAAAAATTTTAAATGTTGGACTTGTCAAGAATATGGTCATTTTGCATCTAAATGTCCTAAGAGAGTTAAAAAGTACAGAAGAAATTTCAAACCTAGAAGATCTAAGGAATGTTATTATGCTAATGATGAAGATCTTGAAGCTAGTATAGAAAGAACTTTAAGTGAAAGTGATACTGCGAGTAATGAGTACATATGATTTGTAGCAATTAAAGAAGAAAATCTTGAATCTGATGTTAAGGAAGAAAAATCCTTAGTTTCTCAAGTTGAAAAGAAATTTGATTGGATTATAGATAGTGGTTGTTCAAATCATATGACTGGAGACATGAAAACATTCATAAATTTGAATGAATATGATGGTGGAGTTGTTAGAGTTGGAAACAATGCACCTTATTTGATCAAAGGTATAGGATCTATTACTCTTGATGGAAAGACTAATACTGATGATGTTTATTTTTTGGATGGATTGAAACATAATCTTTTGAGTGTTGGACAGTTAGTTGATAAGGGATATCAAGTTTGGTTTATTGAGAAAACTTGTGTGATAAATGATAAAGATAGAAATCTGATTGGAACTGGATCTAGAACTAGAGGTAATGTATTTTAGTTGAATCCTACTAAGATGACATGTTTGATTACAAATATTGATGATAATTGGTTATGGCATATAAGGTTTTGTCATATAAACTTTGATAACATTGTGAAAGTAAGTACTACACTTGTAGTAAGAGATTTACCTAGAATTATGAAGCCTACTAACATGACTTGCAAAGAATGTGTAATGGCTAAACATAAGAGAAGTTATTTTCCTAGTAAGAAGTTTACATCTACAGAAAAGCTAGAGATTGTTCATACAGATTTGAGTGGTCCTACTAGAACTAGAGGATTCTATGGAGAAAGGTATTTTATGATTCTTGTTGATGATTTTACAAGAATGATGTGGATTGCATTTCTTAAAGAAAAATTTGAAGCATTTGATAAGTTTAAGATTGTTAAGAATAAAGTTGAGAATGAATCTGGAATGAAGATTAAATGTTTAAGATTTGACAGAGGTGGAGAATTTACTTCTAGAGAGTTTAACAACTTTTCTGAAGAAAATGACATTAAAAGATAGTATTCAGCTTCTAGAACACCTGAACAAAATGGTATTTTAGAAAGAAGGAAAATATCAGTGACTGAAGCAGCAAGAGCTATGTTGTTTGAAAATAATTTGGAAAAGATATTCTGGAGAGAAGCAGTGAACAAAGCAGTATATACAATGAACAAAGTACAAATCAAAGTAGACATAGAGAAGACACCTTATGAATTATGGTTTAGAAATGCACCTCAGTTAAGTATTTTAGAATTTTTGGAAGCAAATGTTATATATAGAGAGATGATGATATAGGAAAGTTTGATCCTAGAAGTGATGAAGGTATATTTCTTGGATATTCTTTGAAAAGAAAAGCATATAGATGTTTCAATAAAATAACTAGGACTATTGTTGAGAGCGTAAATGTTAAAGTTGATGAAAAGTTCAAAATTTAGGAAAGAATGCTTGATTATGAATCTGATGAAGAGGCTCATCCTATGCCTAATCTTGGAACTACTGAATTGTTTTATGAAACTACTAATGATTTGTTAAATGAAAGCCACAGTGAATTTATTGAAGAACCTACATCTGAAGAGAGATCTTAGATAGTGACACCTAGCAAGAATTTGTTAAGGAATCATCCTTTTGAATAGATTATTGGGAGCATCAAAAGAGGATTTATAACTCAAAATAAGGCACAACAATAGTTATGTTTGATTTCTCAAATTGAACCTAAGACTACTAATGAAGCTTGTGAAGATGAAAGTTGGACTAATGCTATGAAAGAAGAACTAGATAAGATTGAAAAGAACAAGACATGGGAATTAGTCCCTAGACCTAAAGACAAGAATGTTATTAGAACTAAATGGGTATTCATAAACAAGATGAATGAACAAGGAGAAGTAGTAAGAAACAAAGAAAGATTGGTATGTAAGGTTTACTCACAACAAGAAGGAATTGACTATGAAGAGACTTTTCCACCTGTTGCAAGAATTGAAGCAGTAAAAAATGTTTTTGGCATATGCAGCTTACAAGAAATTCAAAGTGTATCAGATGGATGTGAACTCAACATTTCTAAATGGAGAATTAGAAGAAGAAGTCTACATTGAGAAGCCTGAAGGTTTTCTTTTAACTCAAGAAGGAGACATGGTATGCAAATTAAAGAAAGCTTTATATGGACTTAAACAAGCACCTAGAACTTGGTATGCAAGACTGGATAAGTATTTGTTAAAGTTGGGATTTATAAAAGGTATAGTTGATAGAAATCTTTACACAAAAGAAATTGAAAATGGTTTATTAGTTATAGTTATTTTTGTTGATGACATTATCTTTGGAGGAGAAGATGAAGCTAGTGACAAATTTTTTGATGAAATGAAGACTGAATTTGAAATGAGTATGATTGGTGAAATGAAATACTTTTTGAGATTATAGATAACACAAAAAAATGATGGTATCTTTGTAAGTCAGACAAAGTACTTGAATGACTTGTTGAAAAGATTTGGAATGGAGGATTGTAAACTAGTTGGAACACCAATGGTGACCAGACATAAGTTATCTAGCATAGATGAGACTCTTGTAGTAGAACAAAAGAAATACAAATCTATGATTGGAGGATTGTAGTATTTGACTCAGACAAGACTTGATGTAGCACATTCAATTGGAATTGTAGCAAGATTTCAAGCTAAACCTAGAGAATCACATTTTGCAACAGTAACGAGGATACTGAGATATTTAAGAGGCACAATGGACTATGGATTATGGCATGAAAAATATGATGATTTTACCCTATGTGCATATATAGATGTTGATTGGGGAGGCAGTGTTGATGATAAGAAAAGCACCAGTGGAGGAGCATTTTTCCTTGGAGGAAGATTTGTTTCTTGGCTAAGCAAGAAGTAGAATTGTATCTCACAAAGCATAGAAGAAGTAGAATATGTAGTAGCAACAAACAATTGTAACCAGACAATTTGGATGAAGCAGATGCTGAAGGATATTGGAATAAATTTTTTTGAACCTATTGTTATACATTGTGATAACACTAGTATAGTTAGTATGTCTAAGAATCTTATATTACATTCTAAGACAAAGCATATAGAGATTAAGTATCATGTTGTAAGAGAGAAAGTTGTTGAAAAAGAAGTCAGACTTGAGTACATAAGTACAAAGGAGCAGATAGAAGATATATTCACAAAGCCTTTGCCTAAGGATACATTTGAGTATCTGAGAGGTATGCTTGGGCTTATGCCCTAGCCTACTTTTGAGAAGTGTAGTTGGTTGCATCTATCTAGTGGTATATGAGCCTTATCTTTCTTCTTGACTAGATGTTGGTACTTCCTCTATGGGGGAGTATGTGTATCTGAGCTGAGTCATGAGGACTCTAATAAATGTATTTTCTAAAAAGTGTCTTTTGACATTGAGTTGTTGTTGACTCAGTGATGGAATTTCTATCATTGATGTCAATGGGGGAGAAGTATGCATGAAAAACAATATGAGACATCTGTTGGAGAGAACTGAATGGGATAACGAAGCAAGATTTGATTGATGAAGATGATTTGAAGTAGTGTTGCAGTATTTGATTTTTGGAACATTGGATGTTTTTAATCTATGTTGCCATCAATTCCAATGGGGGAGATTGTTAGGAATGAATGCTAAATTTTTTGGAATCCATTCTATAGCAGTTGTTTTTGCATTCATGACTATGATTGTCATTGATGTCAACATAGTGATTTACCAAAGACTTGTAGAGAAGTAGATAGAGTTTGGATTAGTTGACATGGGTTATTGTATTTGGAGCTATGAAATGTTGAGGATATACTCTTTGATATGTCATATGTCTATGGTTAAGAGCATAGATAGTAATTCATTGATTCATGGAAGCTATGATCATTTTGGTGGAAGCAGTGTTCAGGCAGTGTTCCTGATTAGCCATTTGTGGAAATCAGATGATATCTCCTAATCAGGATGGAATCTAGTTTTGTGTAGTTAAAGAAAATTTTGAGACACATTGATAGTGACATGGATGATAGTGTAGACTTAGAGGTCACAGAAGTGAAGATTTATTGTATTTGGAAGTTGACAGTTTTATGTAATTTTGGTGTAGCGTGTGGAAACTTTTATTTTGTAATTGTATGCCAACTCATTTGTAATTATTTGAGTGTGGTATAAAAGAAGGAATGTATTTCATTTTTTTAATTTATTTTTGGTGATGATGTGTGATGAGGTATGCATGAAGTGAAGAAAAGAGCTAAGTATGAAAGCGAATGTGTGAAGGAAGACATGTGAAGTACAGAGATCTAAAATTGAGATCTGATGTAATAGTGAGTGTGGTTTGGAATAGTCAAAGAAGAGGTAACATATTATTCTATTGAGTAATGCAAAAATTATTTGGATAACGTATTCAATGATCTTACCCTGAAGTTGTTTGGGCAGTGGGTCCTTCTTTCTTCCATAACTCTTAATAGGGTTAGAATCTTTTAATAGGGATTCAAAATCTCCTAATGAGGCTTCATATGTACTAAATGTATTTGATAAGACTCCTAAAAAATTCCATCCTCTCACAAGGAATATTCATATTAGTCCATCTTTTGTGGGCATCATTCCCATTGGGGTTTACTCTTGGATCAAGAGGTTCCCTAGTCAACATATCTTGTGTCATTATGTTATTGTGTATGAATATCTTTCAATGGTTGGTAATTATATTGCTTATATAGTTTAATGTTGTTGAAGATGATAAAATTTATAATTATTTGATAACTAATTCACCCCCGCCCCCCTTCTCAGTTATCTTGGTGGACTTTACTTTCTAACACTTCCCCACTGGAAGAACGACGCCTGTCCTAGAAAGGCCTATCATTTCATGAATAAGATCTCCTATGATTCTTACTAGTACTTCACCTATCCAAAATAGGTCATCATGGATTCTTCTTAAGAAGATCTTGATCACTCGGATTCATAGAACTCATATGTCATAGCATACTTAATAATGGGATGGTCTTCCAAATGTGAAAACTCATCTAGGAATGTTCTATCTAGTTTCATCATGGACTCAAGGTGCAACCTTATCCTATCAAGTCTAAATGGTTCCTTCTTAGAGTATATGTAAGCATGAATGTCTTCTACATGCGTTATGCCCATAGGATTTCTTGAAAATACACCTTCTAGGTCATTTAGGGTTGACTTAAAAGGGTGCCTCTTAAAGATGTATCTCTTTCTCTCAGAAACATCAAAGACAACTAGTGTAGCCATGAATTCCTCAGTTAACACTTCAAATTGGATTCCAAAGACTTTTGAATTGTCACGTTAGACTAGGGATTCATAACTAATCAATACACTTATTTGTAGGTAAATCAAGCTTCAACACTTAACAATTCAACTGCTAGGGCTTCTGTGGTCTCCAACTACTCTCTAACTTGAATGCAATGAGTGATATGTAAGTTTTCATAGACTATAAAGTGAAATTTTTTCCATTAATGCTTGCAGCGTAAACTAGAATTTGACTAATAATTTCCAACTTCCATCTTGTGATCAATAAGGTGGTGCACTCTGTTAGGAATGAATACTAAATGTTTGGCAACCATTCTGTAGTAGTTATTGTTGCATTCATGACTATGATTGTCATTGATGTCAACATAGTGATTTATTGGATACTTGCAGAGAAGCAGATAGAGTTTGGATTAGCACATGTGGGTTATTGCAATTGGAGCTATGTGATGTTGAGGTTATAATATTTGATATGTTATATGTCTATGGTTAAGAGCACAAATAGTAATTCATTTATTCATGGAAGTTATAAGCATTTTTGTGGAAGCAGTATTCAGGTAGTGTTCCTGAGTAGCGATATGTGGAAATCAGATGATATCTCCTAATCAGGATGGAATCTAGTTTTGTGTAGTTAAAGGGAAGTTGAAGACACATTGATAGTGATGTGGATGATAGCACAAAATTCAAGGTTGCATGAGTGAAGATTTATTGTATTTGGAAGCTAACAGTTTTGTTTAATTTTTGTGTAGCGTGTGGAAACTTTTATGTTGTAATTGTATGTTAACTCATTTGTAATTATTTGAGTGTGGTATAAAGAAAGGAATGTATTTCCTTGTTGTAATGTAGTTGTGATATAGAAGTAGTGGTTGTGTGTGATGATTTATGCATGAAGTGAAGAAAAGAGCTAAGTATGAAAGAAAATATGTGAAGGAAGACATGCGAGGTACAAAGATCTAATGTAATAGTGAGTGTGGTTTGGCATATTTAGAGAAGAGATAACATATTATTCTATTGAGTAATGCAAAGATTATTTGGACAATGTGTTCAGTGATCTTACCCTGAAGTTGTTTGGGCAGTGGGTCCTTCTGTCTTCCATAACTCTTAACAGGGTTAGAATCTTTTAACAGGGATTCAAAATCTCCTAATAGGGATTCATATGTACTGAATGTATTTCATAAGAATCCTAATAGAGTCCATCCTCTCACAAGGAATATTCATATTAGTGCATCTTTTGTGGGCATCATTCCCACCAGGGTTTACTCTTTGATTAAGATGTTCCCTAGTCAACATATCTTGTGTCATTATGTTATTGTGTATGAATATATTTCTATGGTTGGTAATTATATTGCTTATATGGTTTAATGTTGTTGAAGATTATAAAAGTTATAATTATCTAATAACTAATTCACCCCCCACCTCTTAGTTATCTTGGTGGACTTTACTTTCTAACAGTTGGTATTAGAGCGTCGGGTCCTTGAAAAAGAAGTTTAACAACTTAAGGAGATCCATGACAAATTTTAGGAAAGAAAACCCTAAGTTTGATGGAGTAAATTTTGATAGCTGGAAAGAAAAGATAAAGGCACACCTACTATATTTAGGACCAGGTTATTGGTTGATTAGAAAGAATGATAAGACTATCATTGAAGAGGAAAATCTTGAAACATGTACTACAGATGAGAGAGATCTATTCATGTGTAACATACTTGCAAGAGAAGCACTTTTGATAGCCCTTCCAGAGAATGAGTATAGTCAGGTAAAATATTTAAAAAAATCTCATGAAATTTGGAATGCTTTACCCTCTACTTTTGAAGTTGATGAACATCCAAAAAGAGTTAGATTACATAATTGGATATGTGCATTTGAAGAAATAAGAATGTTGGAAGATGAATCTATTAGAATTTATATTGGTAGAATGTCAAAAATTATTACAGGTATAAAATCTTGTGGAGGAACAAAGACAGAGAATGAAGTGACATGGAAAATTTTGAGGACATTGACTCTTATATTTAAGTAGAAAACATAGATGATTGAACAAGTTATACCTTGTGAATAGTTGTAATTTGGAATCACCACTATGTGTGTGCGGAAAATGTAAGATTCACTCCTAAATCCAAATTCCCAAAGGAGAGATCCAATTTGATCAACCAAGAGGTTAATACATAATCGAATCAGTCTATGAAGAATATGAAAGAAAGAATAAATCCTATACTTCCCTATAGTTGGATCAAGCTTGAAATTTGAAATAATTGAAGTGTAAATACTAACCTTAAATTAGGGTAGATCTCGAAAATGCTGAATTCTGGCTTCTGTATGAACTTTCTAAAGATTCCATCACCTAATCTGGACTAGAAATGTCGAGGCGGACAAAACCCAGAAATCTTTTCTCCAAATTCACATAGGTCAACTTTGACCTTTTAAAAGGTCAAAGACCACATTATTTATTTGAAGTCCAATTCTGATTCTGTTCACAGATCCTAAAAGATTTCCGAAAAGGGTATCTGAATTCACTCTCAGATCTAAGATTTCACACCTGTACCTACAAGAAAATGGGGGGTTTTTGGTTGTATGGGGAGTTAGCCTTGGTCAAACCCCAATTTAGGAATTAACCTTGAAATTGAATTGAAATATATTGTGCAAAAACAATGTAATTGAAAAAAATCACCTTGCTTATGTTGAAGTCCTTGTAGAGGATTTGAATCCTCAAATCCACAAGTAGGAATGCTTCAATGGATGGAAAGATATCTCTAATCAATGGTACTTGATCTTCAACACCAATCTCGATTTGATCTTTGCATATGAGAAGGCTTGAATGAATGGAGAAGGATGGATCTTCAAGGGGCCTCCAAGGAGATTGAATCCTTCAATAGCTAATAATGGAACTCCTTGATGGATGAATTCTTGAACACTTGAATGCTTGAATACTTGCTTGAACTTGAGAGCTCTAAATAATTGATTGAGAAAACTTGATATGAAAATGAGAGAGGAAGGCCTCCTTTTATAGTGATCTAGGGCACACTCCTCTAGATGGGCCACCTTGAAGAATTAAATCCCAATTAGGTCCTCACCTTTAGAAAATATACCTTGATTAAATACCATTAAAGGATTTACTATTTTGGAGCCTAAAACAGCCGACCTGGAAGTGGGAAATAACTTTCCCAAAAGATAAATTACCGACAAATGAAACTTTGAAATCCTGGTAGGAAGAGGTCAAGGTTGAGGTCAACCCTAACCTAGTCAGGGTCAAGGTCAACTCTGACCCAGTTAGGGTCGAGGTTGACTTTGACCTCAAACCCTAACTTTGTCAGGATTTGTAGCAGAGGTTCTAGGAGATGCCAGAGATGCAGGATTTGATACCTGAATAGGACCCGGTGTTAGGAATAGATAGAAAATCCTTAGAATGATGTGATGAAGGAATAGGAGGTCTCATTTCTAAACCCTACCTAGAAAATAGATCCATGGAAGAGGGAAAATTAGGAAAGTCCTTAAGATCTTAACCCTAATTTCACCTAGAATGAAGAAATCAAGTGCGGAGAAGAAGTGGAAAGTGGGGAGAAATCGAAATACATGCAAAGACCTAGTCGAGGTGCTTAACATGACCCCAAACCACTTAATTCAAGGGATAAATTATCTTAACATGGAAGTGCTTCCATTTTAAGATGATACACCTTGTACTACAAACTTTACAAGAGTAACTCTTCTTGGAAGATTGGAAGCAGCAGAAATGAACATGAGATTATTAAGAGACTTACCTAGAATGGAGATAGCATGTAGTGCTCTTAGTGTTAACCCTACTTTGTCAAGAAGCATCAGTGTGAGCAAAGATTATGCTGGCATTAGTAGATCTAGAAATGAAGAAGACAAGAAGATTGAAGAAGGTATTGTCTTTCTTGTGAAAAGAGAACCAAACGATAAGAAAATATTTAAATGTTGGACTTGTCAAGAATATGGTCATTTTGCATCTAAATGTCCTAAGAGAGTTAAAAATTATAGAAAAATTTTCAAACCTAGAAGATCTAAGGAATTTTATTATGTTAATGATGAAGATCTTGAAGCTAGTATAAAAAGAACTTTAAGTGAAAGTGATACTAAGAATAATGATGACATAGGATTTGTAGCAATTAAAAAAGAGAATCCTAAAAATGATGTTAATGAAGAAAAAGCCTTAGTTTCTCAAGTTGAAAAGAAACCTTATTAGATTATAGACAGTGGTTGTTCACATCATATGAATGGAGACATGAAAAAGTTCATAAATTTTAATGAATATGATGGAGGAGTTGTTAGAGTTGGAAACAATGAACCTTGTTTGATTAAAGGTATAGGATCTATTACTCTTGATGGAAAGAATAATATTGATGATGTTTATTTTTTGGATGGATTGAAACATAATCTTTTGAGTGTTGGACAGTTAGTTGATAAGGGATATCAAGTTTGGTTTACTGAGAAAACTTGTGTGATAAAGGATAAAGATGGAAATCTAATTGGAACTGGATCTAGAACCAGAGTTAATGTATTTTAGTTGAATCCTACTGAGATGACATGTTTGATTACTAATATTGATAATAGTTGGTTATGGCATAGAAGGTTTTGTCATATAAACTTTGATAACATTGTGAAAGTAAGTACTACACTTGCAGTAAGAGATTTACCTAAAATTATGAAGCCTATGTTAGAAATAGGGAATACTGAGATGGGGGGGTGAATCAGTATTCTAAAAACTTTATATTTTTCCCAATTATGGATATAATAGATTATCTTTATACATGCATAACATAAGAAGCTAAACAATATGCATAGCAATAGAAATAAAGAACTCATAACACATGATATGTTTTCGAGGAAACCCTAGCCAAGGGAAAACCCTGGTGGGGATGGTACCCACAAAGATCCACTAATAAAAAGTATCCTATTAAGGATGTTGACCATGTTAGGAGTCTATTACAAGCATATAGTGTATCAGTCCTGATTAAGGGACTATAGGCCTTGTTAGAAGCCTCAACCCTGTTAGGAGTTGTTAATACAAAATCTGATTACCAGATGAGTCCACTACCCAAACAATTAATGTACAATGTATACTAATTTAAAAAATGGATTAAGGTATATAACCTTATGTTGCTTGCATCAATATATTTTTTTTGCTCTTACATTTTCATCATATCATTACAATATTACCACATATCTCTTTTTTTTCTTCTTACAATTACATATTACATATATACAAGTTATTAAGGATAATAAATTTACATGGCCAGCTTCCATATGTCTTTATCCAAGATTTAACATCTAGGATGTCATCCCTTTATATTGTTAAGTCATTATTTTGATAAACAAAATAATCCCTTAACTCTTTACCAATTCCGCCTTCATATTCTGTCCTGTCGGCTTAACACTGTCTTTGATAAAACTGTCATAACTAATTCTGTACATTTCGTACTGACTTGCACTCTGAGATGGGTCATCATTAGTCATCATAGAGTCTATTTTCAAGTGCACAAGCAATGAACTTACTCCATTCAATGTCACAAACAAAAACTATATCCTGGTGCACTGGTGAAAACATTGTCTTATACTTAAACAAATTTGCAATGCACTCTGCTATACTTTCTCTTTGACCTATGTGATCTTCATGTGGATCATATGTTTCCATAATGAAAACATCTATGTACTCACTTCAGCCAAATTTCCAACAATCTCCCCCTTTGTCATTGGTGGCAACATATTAGAAAATTGGCTAAGTGTACAAGTCAAAATCTCAAAATTGTATCAAAATTGTGGCCATAGTATAGAATATGTATACTATCCTTATAACTCCTCAAAATATAATCTATAATAAAATACTCCCCCTAAGAGTATCAATCCTTATCAAATATATCAATTTTCTACTCTAATATCTCTCCCCCTTTGACAACAATGACAAAATAAGGTATGGAAGATTACAAAATTGTATCCCAAAAAGATTATACTTTCATTTTCTTATTGCAAAGCTAGTAGGCTTGCAACATAATCTTCAAAATCAGCTTTCATAGCTTCTATTAGCACCTTGAAAAATTTTCATGGCCTGAGCCCTTTTCTTCTAGTCTCTACAGTTGCTTTTAGGTCCTTGGCACAGACCCTAGTTCAAATTTTTGAAAATGCAGCCGTTGGTAAGAAAAACCCTGGCCTTGTTCTAATTTCATGTTACTTTATTCAGGTCAATTAAAATCCTTTTAGTGCATGTGCTTTAATATTTTTCTAAGCTTAAGTCTGTCGGTGTTAATTTTCCTAAGTCTATCACTTTAATATTTCTAGGGTTTCACCCCTTTAAAATATGTGGTTATCATTAATTTGCAAGACTGTTTGGTGTCAAAGGTCTCTAACATGCAAATTTGAAACCGTGTGCCATCTATCTCGGTGGGCCCTATCTTCCTTCCCTATTGGCTTGTTAATGGGTGAGTAGAATCAATGATCATCACTATACCGCTGAGGAAAGATGCGTAGGTTTTAAACATAATGCTTTAACGATGGCCATCTAATGTGTTCCCTGAAGAAGGCTAACAAAGGTGGGTCCAAAGTGACACATAAGTACAAATGGAAGGCTTTGATTGGTCCATGAGTCAGTGACTAGATATGCTATTAGTGGGACCTAGTTTTTGGATGCGTCAGAGGGTCCTGACATTGTCAGCAAATCAATGAACAACATAAGTTCTTATAGGATTTGTCAGAGGGTTGAAATTTTGTGACGGCCATTGATTTCTTTCGGTGCCAGGGGGTTGTCAGGTCTGGGAAGAGTTTCTAGATCAATGGCAGGCGTGTAATCTGATGGAATCTTATCAGGCCATGCGAAGATGAGATGACCATCAATTTTCTAACAGGTGGGGATCTAAAGTTTGGTAGTCCAGATAAAATGCTTAGTGGTTTTGGAAAATCTCAAAGGGGTTTCCTCATTCATGTAATAAAATGGTAGTGTTCCAAATCAGCTAGCGACTTGGCGAACAGTGTTCATGCAATCGCTCAAAGTTTTAGCAGAGGTAAAAGGTATTCCATGACCCGGCAAAATGTTTTGGTCACTGATTTGCCAAAAAATTGATTAAAGGGTAAAGCTTTGTCGGAAATGGTAGGACCGTTTGATGATTCATTATTGAGGTGTCATGTTCTTATTCACTAAGCTGGAGAATGATAAGGATCTTATTAGTGGGGCCTGTAGAGAGGGTTTTTCAATCAATGGTCCATGTATAATCTTAAGGAATATTCCTACCCCATGAGATCATGTGCCATCCATTGATCTTGCATCTTACTTGGATGTGTCAGTGGGTCCTATGTCAGGGGTGACCGATCGATTGTAGCAAATGGTGTAGTGATAAATGGCATAAAGTGGGCCTAGGTGGGGTCAAAGGGTCTGGCAATCCTGATAAATGTGTTTAGCAGCTGACAAATTTATAAAGGCTTTTCTCATTCATGAAGAAAGGTGGTAGTTCTCTAAATGTTTTAGCAGTTTAGTGAACAAGCATTCGCGTAATTGCTAAACTATTTGGCAGAGACATAAAGTACCCTGCGACCTGGCAAAGACCTTCGGTCACTAGTTCGCTAAATGTGACTGGGGTTATATTAAAAAGTAAATCATAAAGCTTGTGAGATAAAGAGATCTAACAGCCATGACTTAAAGTTGATCTGATTTCAAATGTGGAAGGCCAATTTATTGCAATTTCCATAAAGTAGCCATTGTTGTTCAATTTTGAATTTTTCAAGAGTTTCTAGTGACAAAAAGGACTAGAATTGAATGCTTTCATGGCCAGATTTGATTTGTTTGGTGGCTCTTGCTATTGTAGTGTGGTCCAGGGTGTTCGATGATCGTCTACAGGGGTCTGTACTATGTTTTTTGTGCTCAAGGCGTGTTGCAGGTGGCCGACCAGGTTGACATTTTGGATGTTTTTGTGGTTCTTAGTGCCTTCTCAATGAGATTTCTCATGATTGAGGATCAATCTAGGATCTCTCTTCTCCTAGTTACCTAGGTTTCTTCCCCTATATTAAACTTGTGACTATTTCTAGTTGGTTGGGTGGTTGAAACCCTAACCCTAGTCACCTGAAGCTTGATGCATCCTCTTTGAGGATTCCAAGGTGACTAACGGTGGTATATATTGTAGCATTTTTTATTTTGTAAGGGTTGTTGTTGATGGTATTATACTGAGTAAGGAGAGCTTGGATCTTGGGTTTGTTTCTTTGGCATTTTGTTGTCTTGGTAATGTATTGATTCTGAAAATTAATGAGAATACACTTGAATTCCTATCTCAAATCTTTGATTGTCTTCTTTTTCTAATTGTGGATTCATATATGTTAAGGTCACAAAGTGGATTAGCATATGGTAAACAAAGAGTATTGTGAGATCAGCTTGGATTTCCTAAAAAAGTTAGGATTAAAGCCTTTAGGGTGATTTTAATGAGTTCATTATTAGATTGGAATTTGGTGATCATGTTTGGGAGTGAGGGGAGTAATAGGAAAAGCACTTACTCTGAGTTCATGTGTGTTTGAGTTAAGGTTTAGTTGATATATGTTATCAAGTGACTCTTTTCCCTAGTGAAGGCACTGATCCCTTCTCTAGAGGTAGTCCATCATCATCAATCACACACACAATTCAAATGATAAAATCTTCAATCAATTAGTAAGGGGTATAGTTGTATATTATTTTGTGATTCTTTTGAAGAAGTGAGTCAAGGGTACACCCACCTGAGCATTAAGGCTCAAAGTGTAGGAGGATCTCTTTTGATCCTTGTTAATTGGCCCTCTTCCTTGTAGACTTTGGAGTGGTGATAGAGTCAAAATTATATTAATGTTATCCATCAAAGTATAAATCTACAAGTTGAAGATCAAAGGGAACTCCCAACAAAATGGTGACTCTGCTAGGGAGATTCTAGAGATAAAGCTTTCAAAGTGTACTCTTATTTTCTTTTCTATATTCAGCTAAAGATTTCCCACTTTGGTGGGTGGCAACTCAAAGGGTTAGAGCCAATGTCATACTATAAAAGATGGAGAAAAGAAGGAATAGTAGGTCCTTTGTTTGAAAGAATCCAGAGATTTCTCTAGAGCAATTGCCTAGACAAGAAAAGAAGAGTTGGATCAGAACAAATGGTGAGTCTACTAGTGCTCCCATAAGAGAAAAAAGAAATACTAGAGGAAGAGAACCACATGTTTCCTCAAGTGAGGAAGGTTCACAAGATAGAGTTTCTAGATCAGATGGTGGTCACTCTGAAGATAGATTTTATGATACCCTAGAGGCTGTATTTCAAGACAAGGGTCCATTGCCTATAGGTCAGGATGAACAAGCCAGAGAGATGGGTTTGGAGATTGATTTAGATCTTGATGAAGATAATTTCAAAAGAGAACCCATGAGACCACAACAAGTCCATTTCCCATATCAAAATCTCACTGATATGGATGTGTCATCAGGTTCTAATGACATTATGGTAGACCTAGATGATTTAAATGCACTAAGGTTGTAGTTGGTAGAGCAGGATGCCATACATAAAAGGTTACAAGAGGAGAGAGAGGCTAAGAAGGTGAATGCTCTAATAGAAATATAGTCTCTCCTTAGAAAGATTAATGAAATGAAGGAGAGAAACAAGATGCTTGCTTCTGCTCCTAAGGTGTTGCAGCATGATGTTTTTGGTGATCTTGAAGCTCTAAGAAGTGAGAAGGAACATTTGTTACAAGACCATGAGTTTGATGAAGAGGGCCCTATGATCAGACAAGTGCAAAGTTATGCTCCATTGCCTAAGGGTAAGAATGGACATGAGATCACTAGGCCTACTATAGTTATCAATGAAAAAGGAAAGTAGAAGATGGTGGGTGTCCAAGCAAGCAAACTAGTGACAATACCAAGGATCCCACCACCTAAATCAAATAAGGACACAGAGATAGAAAGAAGAAGAAAAGAAGATGAGGACCTTGCAAGAGAATTAGAGAAGGCTGAAATTGAAGCTTCCATTGCAAAAAAGAGAAGAAAGATCCAGTTCTTGAAGGCTTCATCAGCTAATGCTCTTGGTCCATCTGCTACTAAACTAGGTATGCCATCTATGACTACTACTATTCCACTTATTAATGCTAGTACTAGTTCAATTCCTTCTTCATCTACTAGGATAGGTGTTGATCCTAGACATCAGTCAAATGCACAAGTAGATGGAAATGTAAATGCAAATGTTAATCCTAGGGTTAACACTAGTTCAAGTTTTCAAAGAAGACCTATGCAACTAGAAGGCTATAGGCAAATTAGTTTTGATGGGATTCCTAGTTACCTGAATGCTTTTCCAAATGATATAAGAGATAAGGTACCTAAGTTTGCTGGTAATAATGATATTAGTTGTGAGGAGCATCTTAGGTTATTTTTTGAGATGCTTAATGATTATGAGGTAGAGCATGAGGATGTAGTCATGAAATTATTTGTTCAATCTCTAATGGAGGATGCTAGAGATTGGTTTAAGAGATTTCCTGATAAATGTATTGATACTTGGGATTCTTTTGAGAGATGTTTTAAAGAATAGTATGGTGATAGGCCTAATGCTAGTTTCATGTTAAATGAATTCAATACCATAAGGAAAAATCAGAATGAGTCTGTAGCTGAATTCAACATGAGATTTTAGAAGGGTATGCATAAGTTGTTCCAAGTTATGCGGTTAGATGACAATGTTTGTCTAACCACATACTTCAATGCATTTGATGGAAAGATGGGATATTTATTGAGGGACAAAGAACCAAGAACTCTAAGAGATGCCTTTAGGATTGTTGTCAATATCAAGAACAATATGAAGATATCAGGGAAGTTGGGTGGGAAGAGAGATGACCCTAAGTTGTTTGGGGACAAGAAATACAAAAAAGAAAATGATAGGAATGTTGGAGCTAGGAGGAAAGAAGAAGATAAATTGGATAAGGTGCTCAATGCATTAAAGGATTTGAAGGCACCTACAAATAGGAACATCAGTGCTCCTACCAATGAAAGGCCTCAGTTCAACAACAATTTCAATAAGTAGAATAGATTGCAGAACTACCCCTACAACACCCAATGGAAGGATGGCAAGCCTATTGTCCCTGCTACAAGAAATAACAATGATAGAGGTGTCCCTGACCCTCTACAAAAAGATTCATTAAATGTCATGGAGGACATACCTTGGTGTGTTGCATGCCAGTCCCCTCATTTTGTAGAGCATTGTGTGGTTGCACATTCTATGGCTACAAATCAAGATTGTGGCAATGAGGAGATAGATCAAGAAGAAGATCAAGATGATGTTGGATGCAACATGGCTACTTCATATCTAGGATATGAAGATGATTCTAATTTTAATGAAGAAGTAGATGTAAATGTGAAGAGACACAATCAAGCCCTTTTTCATCAAGAAGTTTTTTCTGATAGTGAAGACATAGATAAGAAAACATGTAACATGAACTCTTCTTCTAAGCTAGTAAATTTAAGAAGACCTTCTAGAGAAGAGATGGATAGGATTACTGTAGAAATGATTGCTCAAGTGCAAAATAGAGGCATGGTGGCAAGGACTACAAATGAGAAAGCTGTAGGAATGTTCATAAAGAGTACCAACTCCGGAGAACCTAATGAGAAAAAATCAAAAGGTGACCACATGGTGAAATTCAAGAATTTAAAAGGTAAGAATTGTGAACCTAAGGGAGTTGGAGTTGAGAAGATTTCTAATGAGATTGAGAAGCTAGTTAACACAATGGCTAAGATTGAAAAAATGAGGGTGGCCAATAAACCTAATGTATTAGATAAGCAAAGAGATACTAAGGCAATGCAGATTGAGATTCCTTCCTCTGCTCCTATTGATATGTTAGTTGTATTGTCCCAAATTATAGTTAAGGTTCCATTGTTAGAATTGTTGAGGATCCCTAAACACAAAGACAGAGCTATTGCATGGGAAGATAAGGTTCATAAATGATGTTTCATGCAATGGATCTTATGATAAAGCTTTGAAAGGTGCTACTGCTTAGGGAATTGTATCTCAAATTCCTCCTATATATTTGGATAGTTCTATCAATGCTAGCCTTGAAAATATTAATCCATTCTTTTTAAGTATCCTTGTGAATGGAATGAAACTAAGAAATTGTATGATTGATAGTGGTGCCTCTAATACTATTATGCCTTTTAAGATTATGGAAAAATTGGGCCTTAAAGTTGATACAGTTCAAGGCAGATGTTGTGTAATGGATCAGAGGGAGGTACTATTTATTGGGACTATCAATGCAATGCCATATTGGCTGGCAGCATATCCAGAGAAAGAGTTAACAATGAGTGTTTTGGTGGTGGACATCCCTCCTCATTATGGGATGCTGCTATCTAGAAGGTGGAGTGCTGCCATGGGTGGAAGTTTATAGTGTGATTTGTCCTATGCCACTTTCAAGATTGGTGACTAGTTTGTCAAGATTGATCGAGACCCAAGAGTATGCCACATGATTGAGAGGAATATTGACAATGAGACTACATGTTTTGTGGATATTGATATTAATGTTTTTAGGGTAGAGATCCCTATATTTGAAAATGAACCTATTTTGTCACCTATCTCTGTTGAGGTAAGTGTTATTTCTATGAAGGGTGATTTGTGGGTAATGTACTTTGATGGTGCAAATTGCAAGGATGAAGTAGGAGTAGGTATTTTACTTATTTCTCCTAATGGAAACACCTACAAATTTTCTTTCACATTGAATTTCTTTTGTACCAACAATATAGCAGAATATGAGGCATTATTATTAGGACTGAGGTTGGCACAAAAACATGGTATTAAGTGCTTAAGTGTTGTTGGTGATTCTGAGTTGGTGGTGTCCCAAGTCAGGTCAGTATATGCTTCCAAGAACAAGAGGTTGAAACAATATAGAAATGCAGTTTGGGATTTGATTGAATATTTTGATGCCTTCAATATTGAGTGGAAGGATAGGAGTAACAATAAGATGGCTAACTTGTTAGCCAATATTGTAATCAATCCCACTGATATTACTTTTTCTGGTATCTCTAAAGTTGAAATTTAGGCTAGGCCTAGTATACCAGACAATATTGAGAATTGGAAAGTTTTTGATGATGATAATGATATCTTAAAGTTTATGAATTGTGAAGATCAGTATCATGGTCAGGAATTTGATTGTTCAGCCTTGGTTGAGTCAGTAGAAGGAAAGGAGGTTGTGTTTGGTAATGAAGTTATTCAACTTAGAACTAACAAGGTGCCCAAGGGGCTGGTTGTTTTGGATATTGTCTTTGACAACCAGGATAGAGTTCAAAAGAATATCAAAAGAGAAGATCATGCTGATC
Source organism: Chamaecyparis obtusa (assembly GCA_027943335.1). Taxonomy (NCBI): domain Eukaryota; kingdom Viridiplantae; phylum Streptophyta; class Pinopsida; order Cupressales; family Cupressaceae; genus Chamaecyparis; species Chamaecyparis obtusa. The sequence continues at coordinate 269,418 of BSBK01002983.1, read as the reverse complement.
TAGAGGAGATAAATCTTGGAACACATGAAGCACCTAATAAGGTATACATTGGTAGGGACATGTCTCACAATGTGAGAAAATCTCTGATTGAATTATTGAGAAAGTTCAGGCATGTTTTTAGATGGTCATATGATGACCTAAAGGTTTATAGAGAGGATTTTTTTCAACGTATTATTCCATTGAAAGAAGATGCCAAACCTTTCTGACAAAAATAAAGGCCTATTAATCCCACTTTGGCACCCAAGATGCAAGAAGAGTTAATGAAGCTAAGAGATGTTGGAATTATCAAGCCTATAAGGCACTCTTCTTGGGTGTCAAACCTTGTTCCTATGAGAAAGAAGAATGGTGACATCAGGCTTTGTGTGGACTTCAGGAATTTGAACATCAGCTCATTAAAGGATAACTATTGTCTACCCAATATGGAAGCTATGTTGCAGAGAGTGACCAGATCAGAATTAATGTCTATGATGGATGGTTTCTCTAGTTACAATTAGGTAATTGTAAAAGAATCAGAGCAATTCAAGATAGCTTTTACTACACCTTGGGGGACATATGTTTATGTGAGAATGCCTTTTGGTCTCACAAATGTTGGTGCTACTTTTCAGAGGGAAATGGATGTTGCCTTTTTAGATTTCATAAATGATTTCCTTGTTGTATATCAAGATGATTTAACTACCTATTCCAAGAAGGAAGAAGACCACTGTAGTCATTTAGAAAAAATATATGTGAGGGCCTTGAATTTGGCATTTCATTAAACCCAAGGAAATGTGCTTTTGGTGTCACTGAAGGTATGTTGCTTGGCCACTTAGTTGGCAAGCAAGGAGTGAGAATTGACCCTGAGAGGGTAGCAGCCATTGATAAAATTTAGAGACCAAAGAATGTTAAAGGGATTTAGTCCTTCTTTGGTCAAGTCAATTTCTTAAGGAGTTTTGTGACAAATTTTGCAGAGGTTACTAGACCTATTTATAAGATGTTGAAGAAGGGATCTGTAATCAATTGTGAGGGTGAGCCTGATGAGGCTTTCAAAAATATCAAGCAGGCTATCAAAGATGCACCAGTGCTCAAAGCACCTGATTATAATGTCCCAAATGCACATCTTTTCCTTTGCATCTTTTCACACTATTGCTGCAGTTTTGTTACAAAAGAATAAGGATGGTTATGAGCAGCCTATTGCATTTTTTAGTAAATCTTTGTAGGCTGTTGAATTGAAGTATGGAATAAATGAGAAACAAGCATATGCACTTGTGAAGGTAGTCAAGGATTTTAGGTGTTACTTGATGGGGCTAGTTGTGATTGCTTTTATGCCCCAAGTGCAGCAGTAAAGGATATTTTCTCACAATAAGAGGTGTTTGGGAGAAGATGCAGATGGATCAATAGGATCCAAGAATTCAATGTTGATGTTCAGATTACTAAATTGTTTAGATGACAAGGATTGGAAAAATTGATGGCTCAATCCAATCTTGATGCAAATTAGGTAAATCATTCTGAAATTTATTATACATGTGATATGGATGATTGTATCTAGTATCAAGATATTATTTATTAGTTGAGAAACATGAAGTGTCCAGTAGACATGAATGATAATCAGAAGAGGACATTGAAATTATAGGCCATCAAGTATGTAATTGTGAAATGTAAATTGTATAGAAAGAATTTAGATTGCATACTGTTGAAATGTGTAGATGAAAATCAAGCTAGCAAGCTGTTAAAAGAAATGCATGAGGGAGTTTGTGGTGGGCATTATATGGGTAAGACAACTACTCATAAAATCTTGAGAGCAAGATTTTGGTGGCCCACAATCTTCAAGGATGCAGAGCAGTTAGTGAGGAGATGTGATGCTTGGAAAAGGTTCTCTGGTAAGCTTAAATTTTTAGGTAATGTGCCATTAAAACTAGTAGAAGTACAAGCTCCTTTCCAATAATGGGGAATTGATTTTATAGGGGAGATACCAAAAAAGTCAAGTGGAGGACACTCATGGATCTTAGTTGCCACTAATTACTTTACAAAGTGGGTAGAAGCTATACCTACAAAAAATGCAACTAGTAAGGTGGCAATTGATTTTTTGTTGAATAATATTGTTACAAGGTTTGGTTGCCCTGAGAGAATAGTAAGTGATAATGCAATGTGCTTCAGGTCTGTTGAATATAAGAAATTCTACAAAGGTTTAGGAATTCAGATTTCTAATTCCTCACCTTATCATCCACAAGGAAATGGTCAGGTAGAATCTACTAATAAGCATTTGATTAAAATCCTAAAGAGGATTCTTGAAAGGAATAAGAGGGCATGGAATTCAAAGCTGCCATTAGCTCTATGGGATGATAGGGTAACTATGAAGAGGGCAATTGGTTGTGCACCATTTGACCTAGTATATGGAATACATGCAAGGATGCCTCAGAATAATTTATTGGAAATGTATAAATTTGTGCAAATTTATGATGATGACATAGATGATGAAATGCAATTGAGAATTGAGGACCTCATTAGGTTGGATGAAATCAAGAGAGATTCAGTTGCAAGGAATGCCAAATTGTAGTTGTAGGTTAAGAATTTGTATGACAAGAAGACTATTGATAGAAGGTTTGAGCCTGGTGATGTGGTGTTAGTTTGGAATGCTAGATTGGAGGATAAAGGAAAAAATGGCAAGTTTTCTCCCATCTGGCTAGGGCCATATCTAATTTATGAGAAATGGGGCCAAGATTCATATATTGTCAAGGAATTAAAAGGTGACATTTAGGAATTGTCAGGTCATGGACAATTCTTGAAGAAATACTTCTCTTGAAGGTATTTTGTTTTCCATGAACAATAGTTAGGTCTGTATATTCTCTAAATTTCTATAAATAGTTTCCTTCCCCTATCCTATTTTGTCTTGGTCTATGAGTTTTTGGTCCTGTTGCTTTTTGTTGTCATGTTTTCCAGTGGGATGGTCTGCTTTAACCAGTGATTCTGATCCTTGTTATGCCAGTAGGAGGCATACATCCCCAAACAAAGCCATTTTTAGCACCTTGAAAAATTTTCATGGCCTGAGCCCTTTTCTTCTGGTCTTTGTAGTTGCTTTTAGGTCCCTGGCATAGACCCTAGTTTAAATTTTTGAAAATGTAGCCATTGGTAAGAAAAACCTTGGCCTTGTTCTAATTTCATGTTACTTTATTTAGGTCACTTAAAATCCTTTTAGTGCATGTGTTTTAATATTTTCCTAAGCCTAAGTCTGTCGGCGTTAATTTTCCTAAGTCTGCTGCTTTAATATTTCCAGGGTTTCACCACTTTAAAATATGTGGTCGTCATTAATTCACAAGACTATTTGGTGTCAGAGGTCTCTGACATTAGAATTCATGACTGTGTGTGATCTATCCTGGTGAGCCCTATCTTCCTTCCCTGTTGGCTCATTAACAAGTGAGCATAATCAACGATCATCACTATACCACTGAGGGAAGATGCATGGGTTTTAACATAACACTTTAACGATGGTTTTCTGATGTGTTCCCTAAAGAAGGCTGACAAAGGTGGGTTGAAAGTGACACGTAAGTACAAATGGAAGGATTTGATTGGTCCATAGGTGAGTGACTAGATATGCTATCAGTGGGACCTAGTTTTCAAATGTGTCAGAGGGTCTTGACATTGTCAGTAAATCAATGAATGACATAAGTTCTTATAGGATTTGTCAGAGGTTTGAGATTTTGTGATGACCATTGATTTCTTTTAGTGTCAAGGGTTGTTAGGGTAGGGAGGAGTTTTGAGATCAATGGCAGGCATGTAATCTAATGGAATCTTATTAGGCCATGTGAAGATGAGATGACCGTCGATTTTCTAATAGGTGGGGGTCTAAAGTTTGGTAGTCCAGATAAAATGCTTAGCAATTTTAGCAAATCTCAAAGGGGTTCATTCATTCACGTAATAAAATGGCAATGTTCCAAATCAGTTGGTGACTTGGTGAACAGTGTTCACGCAATTGCTAAAAGTTTTAGTGAAGGTAAAAGGTATTCCATGACCTGGCAAAAGTCTTCAGTCGCTGATTTTCCAAAAAATTGATTAAAGGGTAAAGGTTTGTCAGAAATGGTAGGACCGTCTGATGATTCATTGTTGAGGTGTCATGTTCTTATTTGCTAAGCTAGAGGATGATAAGGATCTTGTTAGTGGGGCCTGCAGAGAGGGTTTTTCAATCAATGATCGGTGCATGATCTTAAGGAATATTCCTACCCCATGAGATCATGCGCCAGCCATTGATCTCACATCTTACTTGGACGTGTCAGTGGGTCCTGTGTTAGGGGTGACTGAGCGATTGCATCAAATGGTGTAGTGACAAATGGCATAAAGCGGGCCTAGGTGGGGTCAAAGGGTTTGGTGGTCTTGATAAATGTGTTTAGCGGCTGACAAATTTATAAAGGCTTCACTTGTTCATGAAGAAAGGTGGTAGTTCTCTAAATGTTTTAGTGGTTCAGTGAACAAGCATTCACGTAATCACTAAACTATCTGGCAGAGATGTAAAGTATACTATGAGCTGGCAGAAACCTTCAGTTGCCTATTCGCTAAATGTGATTGGGGTTATATTAAAAAGTAAACCATAAAGCCCCATGAGATAAAGAGATCTAATGACCACAACTTAAAGTTGATCTGATTTCAAATGCGGACCACCGATTTACTACAAGCTACATAAAGTAGCCTTTGTTTTTCAATTTTCAATTTTTGAAGGGTTTCCAGTGACAAAAAGGACTAGAACTGAATGCTTTCATGGCCGGCGTTGATTTTTTTGGTGGTGCTTGCTATTGCAGTGTGGTCCAGGGTGTTCCATGATCATCTATAGGGGTTTGTACTATGTTTTTTGTGCTCGAGGCATGTTGTAGGTGGCTGAATAGGTTAACATTTTGGATGTTTTTTTGGTTCTCAGTACCTTCTCAATGAGATTTCTCATGATTGAGGATCAATCCAGGATCTATCTTCTCCTAGTTGCTTGGGTTTCTTCTCCTATAATAAACTTGTGACCATTTCTAGCTGGTTGGGTGGTTGAAACCCTAACCCTAGTTACTCAAAGCTTGATGCATCCTCTTTGAGGATTCCAAGGTGGCTAACAGTGGTATATATTGTAGCATTTTTTATTTTTTAGGGGTTGTTGTTGATGGTATTATACTGAGTAAGGAGAGCCTGGATTTTGGGTCTATTTCTTTGGCATTTTGATGTCTTGGTAATGTATTGATTCTAAAAATTAATGAGAATACACTTGAATTCCTATCTCAAATCTTGATTTTCTTCTTTTCCTAATTGTGGATTCATATATGTTAAGGTCACAAAGTGGATTAGCATATGGTAAACAAAAATTATTGTAAGATCAGCTTGGAGTTCCTAACAAAGTTAGGATTAAAGCCTTTAGGGTGATTTCAATGAGTTCATTATTAGATTGGAATTTGATGATCATATTTGGGAGTGAGGGGAGTAATAGGAAAAGAACTTACTCTGAGTTCATGTGTGTTTGAGTTAAGGTTTAGTTGATATATGTTATCAAGTGACTCTTTTCCCTGGTTAAGGCATTGATCCCTTCTCTAGAGGCAGTCCATCATCATCAATCACACACATAATTCAAATGATAAAATCTTCAATCAATTAGTAAGGGGTATAGTTGTATATTATTTTGTGATTCCTTTGAAGAAGTGAGTCAAGGGTACACCCACCTGAGCATTAAGGCTCAAAGTGTCGGAGGATCTCTTTTGATCCTTGTTAATTGGCCCTCTTCCTTGTAGACTTTGGAGTGGTTATAGAGTCAAAGTTATATTAAAGTTGTCCATCAAAGTATAAATCTACAAGTTGAAGATCAAAGGGAACTCCCAAAAGATTCTATCTCCTTTTCCCATTAATTTTTGATGGAATCTACCACATTGAGTAATGTGCTCAGTCCATAAGATGCTATTTGAAAATCTTGGAGGTTGTCAAATTTGAATTTCTGAAAGGATGTCTTAGCTGTAAGACATTCTTCTAACTGATCTTCAATGATACTCAACTTCATAGAGATGTGTTCTCTCAAAAGAGTGAGTCTCCTCATTTTTCTATTCCTCTCATCGTGCAATATTCTTATTTCATCATAAAGCTTTCAAACTTTCTTTTCAGTATCACATACCTTCACATTAGGTCTAGAAAGAAGGTTACATTCATTCTGAATCTCAGCTTCCTTCAACTTGATCTTCTATTCCTCTTCTGCTGTCAAAATCTCTAGTTTTGTACATTGTATGTACAATGATTTTCCTATCTCCAAATGTTTCCTCAAGTTCTTGATACAAATATCAAGACTACTAATATCATTCCTGATATTCTGACTGATGTTCAAAAGCATTTCAGCTTCATAAGTTGATTGAGCTCTCTCTTTTGCAATATCAGATAGATTAGTGAATTCATTGTCAAAAGTGCTCATTACCTTCTTATCTTTCTCCAAACGGTCTGGCTCTATGATTTGTGTAGTTACAATGCTTTGTAACTTCTTAGTAAGGTCCTTCAGACTCCCTTCAAGATTCTTCACTTTCTTGTTCTTGCCAATGATTTTATTCAAAGAAGTGATCAATTCCAATTGATCATCATCATCAACTTCCTTTCCTAAATCTTCAAACAAAGATCCAATTTCTTTCTTCTTTCTAGTCTCAGGAGTAAGACTGATGTCTTCTGTGGTAGGAATGGGTGCTTGAATCTTAGTCTCCTTAGGTTCTTCACTGATAGATTGAGTCTTCTCTGCTTCTTCAGTTCTATCTGGTTCATCAAGAGCCAAATTGTCAACAATGTTTGCTAAGTTCTTGAATACATTGTCATCAGTATCCAAGATGACCTTAGTACCTTCTATATTCATAGTTTCATCTTCAATGTTAATAGATGAAGGAGAAGGAATATCCTCTTGTTCAGCTTCAACTACTTGGTCTGCTGCAACCGATGGCTCTCTAACATTTTCTACCATGACCTTGATGATTGCTTGCTCTGTATCTGAATTAACTTCTTCATATCTACCTCCCATAATCAAAATGGTTCTCCTTTTGGTTCTCAAATGGGTTCTTAAGGCCTTCAATATCTTCTCCAAGTGTTCATCATCTCTCACATCACAAATCTTCTTCACAAGATTCTTTTTGATATTATTGTCTTCTTCAATTGCTCTCTGCTTTCTATTTAGAAGTTTGGTATACAACTCATCAGGTATTTGACCTTGAATAGAATCAAATTTCTTGTCTTCCAAAATCTTATGCTTCAGAATTTCATTCTCCAAGTTAAGTCTGTCTGAATAATCATAAAGTTTATAGTACTTGTTCATTTTAGTGAAATTTCCATCTTGTATGATTTCTTCATTCACTCTCTCAACTCTTGGTTTCCATGTCTTCTTCTTAACTGTAGTGTCATCATCCTTTATTTTTGCAATTTCTCTTGGTACTAGTTGAACTAAAGTCTTTTGTCTCTTTCTTGGTCCAGTAGCAATTTCTTTCATTCTCTTGCTAGTTGTGGAGGAAGTGAATCTAGTTGTTACTTGTTCCTTTTTTGGTTCCTCTACTTTCACCTTGACTTGTGTAGGTTCTTGTTGTACTACACTGGATGACAAGGGTGGTACAATCAAGACTTCTTTCTATCCAATATCCTTGATTACTACTGCTATTTATTTTTCTATTAAGAATTATTGTTCTGACATTCTTGAATCTTTCAGTATTCTCCTAATAGTGTTGTCAACTCTCTTCTTAGATTGCTTCTCTTCAGTTATAGCTTTTTCCAAGTTGAAGTTCTCTTCAAAAGTTCCAAATCAACTACACTGAGTGTCCAATTTACATTTAAGTAATCTGCCAACATATTCTTTTGTTTCAGCCTTAGATATCTCATAGCCAAGAGGGTCTATGAACTCAATTCTAGGTTCCACTACTTCAATATAGGTAAAGTCAGTGTCAACCATGAAACATATATCATTTTTATACTTCTTCACAAGTGACTATGGAATTCTTGATAGCAGTCTCATTTACTTTGTCAATAACATGTCTCAAATATACTTTATTTATCCTTTCCATAGCAGTTTGTCCATCATTCCAATCATTTGCAATGGTGTATGGAAATCTTCTCAATGAGTGGAAAAACATGTACGTGATTAAGGATGAAAATATAAATTGTGCATACTTAGATTTCTTAATCTTCTCCAAACAATTGAATTCTTAGAATTTCACACATATCAACTGGCACCTTGTCAACACACATTAAATAGGCAATATGCACCATTCCATCTACCATATCATCTTCTCTAGAATTTGCACAAAACTTAGTGGTTAGGATCTTGCATAGGTATCTCACATCATCTTGTTTGATTTTGCTAATCACAATTCCTCTACTATTCTAGGATGATCCTGTGTTGTCTATGATTATTTTTCTCATTTAAAGGAATAGCACCAACTTTAGATAAAGTTGTGACTTCATGAATCAAGTCAGCTATAATGTCTATCACTCTATCCTCTAGCCAAAACTTTCCATTATGAATTCTGCTCAAAATAATCTTAGTGCATTCTTCATTGTCAAACTCATACTTCAAAGCATACTAAAAAATCTCATTATCTTTCAAATGTTCATATCCTTGTTTCAATGACATATCATGGTTGTAAATCTTTTGATATTCATTGGTAAAATCACTATCACTAATGGTTTCTAACTTGCATCCAAGATAGCTCCTCACATTTTCTAAATGCAAAACTTCGTTTGGTATGGATGATAATGCTAACCTAGGATCGTCTTCTTCCAAGGGTTCTACTAGTTCCCTCTTCATTCTAGTTCTATCTTATCTCTGACATTGTGAATTAAGGATAAATCCATGACTAATTTAAATTCCTTATACCGATTCAAAGATCTGCCAAGATAAATACCTCAAATTCATGATTTTAGGGCTTTTGTAGATTCAGCGCTCAAATCTTTCACCAAATCATTGCAAAATGCTTCCAATCTTTGTTCTTTTCTCTCCTAAACACTTCAATTTTCTTTTATGATCAAACAACATCGATCATAACCTTTTATTACTTCAATCTCACTTAGATTTGACATCGCATTCAATTCTTTTGCCGCTTCTTTCCAAAAAGTTGTTTATGCTATCCTGCAAAACTTAAAACTTCTTACGATCTTGCAAAACATAATATTTTATTTTTTTCCCTTAACCATAGCATTAGTACATCATAAAATACCTTACATTAACTTTTCAATACTTAATTCATCGAAAATCTACTTCTACACTAATTCTAAGTTCCTAATCTACTGTAATTTTCATAAATTAAGTGCTTTGAGTTAGGTTAGGTAAGTATTCATTCTTACCAATTGATACTTAACCTTTCTGATTACCTTCAATATTGAATATGTCTCCTTGATTTTTGCCTTTAACAAACTTTACTTCATCTGCATTACTATAGCAACCTTTCTATCTATTACTTGCATCTTCATTTCTTCTTGCATGATTTCTACGGTTAGGGTTAGGATGAAAAACTCCATTGTTCATTTTCCAAAACCTTGCTGTATGTCCAATTTTGTTACATATCTAACAAAAAATTCAATTGTTCCCATATCTTCATCCTTGCTGATTGATTTGTGATCTGCAGTTTCTAGCAATGTGTCCAATCTTGTTCCATCTATAACATACTACTTCATTTCTTTTGTTCATATCTTTAGTAGGTCTTTTACCTGCATTGTTAGTATTCCTAAACATTCTACTAACATAATTATTCTCAATAACTTTAGGTCTTCTACATTCAATAGCTATATGTCCAAAACCATGATAATTATAACAATAACCATTAAGAGGTTTAAATTGTTTACCTATGCAATCTCTCTTCATGTGACCAATAGTATTACAACCAAAACATCTACCTTTGAATTCGCTTTGCATACCTTTGGGTGATTCTTCTTGGTTTGGTGGTTCTTCTTCTTTAGGTGGTTCTTCTCCTTTAGGTGTGTATTTAGATTTGTTGATCTCATCTGACTTTTTCTCATCTATGCTTTCAAATTCTTTTAGATCTAGTTCCTTCCTTTCATCATTTGTTCTGAATATATTAAATCCAAGTCCAGTCTAATCATAGGATGGTTTTCCATAAGATACTTGTTCATCGATCTTCTCACTATTTGAATATAGCCTTTCAAGTTGTTGTTTGGATTGAGTCAATTCTCCTTTCATAATCTTATTGTATTTCTCAAGTTCTACATGCTGCAAATTTACTTTCTCAAATTCAGATGTTACTTTGGCAAGTTTAGATTTTAATTCTTCATTCTCAATCTTCAACCTTTCATTCTTAGATCTCAGATTTGCTTCATTTTTTTCATTTCCATCTTTCAAACTAAGCTTCATATTTTCTATCTTTAGTTCATGCTTAAGGATCACATTTTCTTTTTCTAAATTATCATCACAATCTTCAATAAGAATTTTTTATTCCTTTTTAGATTTCAGATCTTCTACCTTATTTTTCAATTTCTCAATAAGGTTCTTTGCATCATCATATTTCCTTTTCAATGTGTTTCTTTCATCAGTAAGCATATTAATCTATTCAAGAGCTTCTTCAAGATTTTTCTATAGTTGATCCATATCCATAGAGATCTTACTCAAGCTGGTAGGCTTTCCTTGAATGATTCTTCTTCGAGTAACTAAGCTCTAATACCAATTGTTAGAAATAGGGAATAATGAGAGGGGGGGGTTAATTAGTATTCTACAAACTTTATCTTTTTCCCAATTATGGATATAACAGATTATCTTTACACATGCATAACATAAGAAGCTAAACAATATGCATAGCAATAGAAATAAAGAACTCATAACACATGATATGTTCTCAAGGAAACCCTGGCCAAGGGAAAACCCCAGTGGGGATGGTACCCACAAAGATCCACTAATCAAAAGTATCATGTTAAGGATGTTGACCCTATTAGGAGTCTATTACAAGCATATAGTGTATCAGTCTTGATTAAGGGACTATAGGCCTTGTTAGAAGCCTCAACCCTGTTAGGAGTTGTCAATACAAAATTTGATCACCAAATGAGCCCACTGCCGAAACAAGTAATGTACAATGTATACTGATTACAAAAATGGATTAAGGTATATAACCTTATGATGCTTGCATCAATATCTTTTCACTACTCTTACATTCGCATCATATCATTACAATATTACCACATATCTCTTTTTTTTCTTCTTACAATTACATATTACATATATACAAGTTATTAAGGATAATAACTTTACATGGTCAACTTCCATATATCTTTATCCAAGAGTTAACATCTAGGATGTTGTCACTTTATATTGTTAAGTCATTATTTTGATAAAAAAAATAATCCCTTAACTCTTTACCAATTTTGCCTTCATATTCTATCCTGTTGGCTTAACACTATCTTCAATAAAACTATCATAACTAATTCTATACATTTCATACTAACTTGCGCTTTGAGATGGGTCATCATTAGTCATCATAGAGTCTATGTTCAAGTGCACAAGCATTGAACTTACTCTAGTCAACATCATAAACAAAAATTGTATCCTGGTGCACTAGTGAAAACACTATCTTATACTTAGACAAATTTGCAATGCACTTTGCTATACTTGCTCTCTGACCCGTGTGATCTTCATGTGGATCATATGTTGCCATAATGACAACATCTATGTACTCACTTCAACCAAATTTCCAATAGCCTACTAACATGATTTTCAAAGAATGTGTAATGGCTAAACAGAAGAGAATTTATTTTCCCAGTAAGAAGTTTGCATCTACAAAGAAGCTGGAAATTGTTCATACAGATTTGAGCAGTCCTACCAGGAATAGAGGATTATATGAAGAAAGGTATTTTATGACTCTTATTGATGATTTTACAAGAATGATGTGGATTGCATTTCTTAAAGAAAAATCTGAAGCATTTGATAAGTTTAAGATAGTTAAGAATAAAGTTGAGAATGAATCTGGAATGAAGATTAAATGTTTGAGATCTGATAGAGGTGGAGAATTTACTTCTAGAGAGTTTAACATATTTTGTGAAGAAAATCACATTAAGAGACAGTATTCATCCCCTAGAACATCTGAACAAAATGCCATTACAGAAAGAAGAAACAGATAAGTGACTGAAGCAACAAGAGCTATGTTGTTTGAGAATGATTTGGCGAAGATATTCTTGAGAGAAGCAGTGAACATAGTAGTGTATACAATGAACAGAGTACAAATCAGAGCAGACATAGATAAGAAACCTTATGAATTATGGTTTGGACATGCACCCTTAATTAAGTATTTTAGAATTTTTGGAAGAAAATGTTATATAAAGAGAGATGATGATACTGGAAAGTTTGATCCTAGTAGTGATGAAGGTATATTTCTTGGATATTATTTGAAAAGTAAAGCCTATAGATGTTACAATAAAAGAACTAAGACTATTGTTGAAAGTGCAAATGTTAAAGTTGATGAAAAGTTCAAAGTTTAGGAAAGAATGCTTGATTATGAATCATATGAAGAAGCTCATCCTAAACCTAACACTAGATCTACTGAATTATTTTGTGAAACTGATAGTGATTTGTTGAATGAAAGCCATAGTGAAGTCATTGAAGAACCTACATTTGAAGAGAGATCTCAAACAGTGACACCTAGCAAGAGTTTTTTAAGAAATCATTCTATTGGAAAAATTATTGGGAGCATCAAAAGAGGAGTTCTAACTCAAAATAAGGCACAAGAATAGTTATGTTTGATTTCTCAAATTGAACCTAAGACTACTAATGAAGCTTGTGAAGATGAAAGTTGGAATAATGCTATGAAAGAAGAACTAGATCAAATTGAGAAGAACAACACATGGGAATTGGTCCCTAGACCTAAAGACAAGAATGTTATTGGAACTAAATGGGTATTCAAAAACAAGATGAATGAACAAGGAGAAGTAGTAAGAGACAAAATAAGATTGGTATGTAAGGGTTACTCACAGCAAGAAGGAATCGACTATGAAGAAACCTTTGCACCTATTGCAAGAATTGAAGTAGTAAGAATGTTTTTGGCTTATGCAGCTTACAAAAAATTCAAAGTATATCAGATGGATGTGAAGTCAGCATTTCTAAATGGAGAATTGGAAGAAGTCTACATTGAACAGCCTGAAGTTTTTCCCTTAACTTAAGAAGGAGAGATGGTATGTAAATAGAAGAAAGCTTTATATGGACTTAAATAAGCACCTAGAACTTGGTATGCAAGACTAGATAAGTATTTGTTAAAATTAGGATTTACAAAAGGAACAACTGATAGAAATCTATACATAAAAGATATTGAAAATGGTTTGTTGGTTATAGTTATTTTTGTTGATGACATTATCTTTGGAGGAGAAGATGAAGCTAGTGACAAATTTGCTAATGAAATGAAGACTAAATTTGAAATGAGTATGATTGGTGAAATGAAATACTTTTTGGGATTAAAGATAACACAAAACAATGATGGTATCTTTGTAAGGTAGAAAAAGTACCTGAATGACTTGTTGAAAAGAGTTGGAATGGAGAATTGTAAACCAGTTGGAACATCCATGGTGACTGGACATAAGCCATCTAGTATAGATGAGACTCTTGTAGTAGAAGAGAAGAAATATAGATCTATGATTGGAGGATTGTAGTATTTGACTCATACAAGACCTGATATAGCACATTTAGTTAGAATTGTAGAAATATTTCAAGTTGAACCTAGAGAATGACATTATGCAATAGTAAAGAGGATACTAAGATATCTAAGAGGCATAATGGACAATGGACTATGGTATGAAAAATCAAATGATTTTACCCTATGTGCATATACAAATGTTGATTGAGGAGGTAGCGTTGATGATAAGAAAAGCACCAGTGGTGGAGCATTTTTCCTTGGAGGAAGATTGGTTTCTTAGCTAAGTAAGAAGCAAAATTGTATCTCACAAAGAAAAGTAGAAGTAAAATATGTAGCAGTAGCAAACAATTGTAACCAAATAATTTGGATGAAGCAAATGTTGAAGGATATTGGAATAAAGTTTGTTGAACCTCTTGTCATACATTGTCACAACACCAGCATAGTTAGTATGTCTAAGAATCTTGTATTACATTCTAATACAAAGAATATAGAGACTAAGTATCATGTTGTAAGAGAGAAAGTTTTCGAAAAAGAAGTCAGACTTGAGTACATAAGTATAAAGGAGCCAATAGCAGATATATTCACAAAGCCTTTTCCTAAGGATACATTTGAGTATCTAAGAGGTATGCTTGGGGTTATGCCCCAGCATACTTTTGAAAAGTGATGTAGTTGGTTGCATCCATCTAGTGGTATATGAGCCTTATCTTTCTTTTGGACTAGATGTTGGTACTTCCTTTATGGGGGAGTATGTGTATCTGAGCTGAGTCATGAGGACTCTAGTGAATGTATTTTCTGAATAGTGTCTTTTGACATTGAGCTGTTGTTGAGATAGTGATGAAATTTCTATCATTGATGTCAATGGGGGAGAAGTATACATGAAAAACCATCTCAGACATCTGTTGGAGAGAATTGAATAGGAAAATGAAGCAAGATTTCATTGATGAAGAGGATTTGAAGAAGTAGTATTGTAGTATTGGATTTTTGGAACATTAGATGTTTTTCATCTAGGTTTCCATCAATGCCAATGGGGGAGATTGCTAGGAATGAATGATAAATGTTTGGAAGCCATTCTATAGCAATTGTTGTTGCATTCATGACTATGATTGTCATTGATGTCAACATAGTGATTTACCGGAGACTTGCAGAGAAGTAGACATAGTTTCGATTAGTGCATGTGGGTTATTGTAGTTGGAGCTATGCAATGTTGAGGTTATACTCTTTTATATGTTATATGTCTATGGCTAAGAGAGTGGGAAATAATTCTTTTATTCATGGAACTTATAAGCATTTTGGTGGAAGTATTATTCAGGCAGTGTTCCTGAGTAGCGGTTTGTGGAAATCGGATGATATGTCCTAATCAGGATGGAATCTAGTTTTGTGTAGTTAAAGGGAAGTTGAAGACACATTGATAGTGATGTGGATGATAATGCAAAATTCAAGGTCATACAAGTGAAGATTTATTGTATTTGGAAGTTGACAATTTTGTGTAATTTTGGTGTAGTGTGTGGAAACTTTTATGTTGTAATTTTATGCCGACTCATTTGTAATTATTTGAGTGTGGTATAAAAGAAGGAATGTATTTTCTTATTTTGATTTAGTTGTGATATAGAAATAGTGGTTTTGTGTGATGATGTATGCATGAAGTGAAGAAAAGAGCTAAGTATGAAAGAAAATATGTGAAGGAAGACATGCAAGGTACATAGATCTAAGATTGAGATTTGATGTAACAGTGAGTGTGGTTTGGCATAGTCAGAGAAGAGGTAAGATATTATTCTATTGAGTAATGCAAAGATTATTTGGATAGTGTGTTCAGTGATCTTACCTTGAAGATGTTTGGGTAGTGGGTCCTTCTGTCTTCCATAACTCTTAACAGGGTTAGAATCTTTCAACAAGGATTCAAAATCTCCTAACAGGGATTCATATGTACTGAATGTATTTCATAAGACTCCTAAAAAATTCCATCCTCTCACAAGGAATATTCATATTAGTACATCTTTTGTGGGCATCATTCCCACTGGGGTTTACTCTTTGATCAAGAGGTTCCCTAGTCAACATATCTTGTGCCATTGTGTATGAATATCTTTCTATGGTTGGTAATTGTATTTCTTATATCATTTAATGTTGTTGAAGATGATAAAATTTATAATTATTTGATAACTGATTCACCCCCCCCTCCCCTCTTAGTTATCTTTGTGGACTTTACTTTCTAACACACTCTTTCACATAGCATCAAATAGTGTCCAAAATGTTAATTCCAAAGGCGCATACTCTGAGGGTGAGTATACCAGCTACATAGGGGTCTAGAGCTAAATTAGCTCCACCTATGAACCTAAGGGTCATTCATCTAGATGTAGACGGTGCATCCATTATGGATGCATCAAATACATACTCATAAACCTTATCCTTCTTTGTCTTTGACCAAATCATGCTCGCATCTTCTAAAGCTTTCACAAAATTGACTTCTTCAATATCCAATTTTAATTCTTCTGGATTTTTAGGGCTTTCTTGACTTTATATTCTTCATCTAAAAACCTTTGAGATGTATCCAGCCTTTTTACAAGAGTGACAAATAATTGGAGGCCTTAAATTCCTCCGCGTATTGATATGGGATACCATTTTATACTGTCTAGCGGAGTGACCATTATAATTACATATCTGACATGTAATACTCTGAGAACTTCTTACATTTGGTTGATTATGATTTCTTTGATTATGTCGAGTCTTGTTCTTCTGACTTGTTCTACAATTCATAGCTCTATGACCAAATTTATTGCATGAATAATAGTAACCATTGAAATGTCTTACCTCTTTAGAATTCCTTTCTATATGTCCATGCTTGTTACATGCATAAAAAGTTTGGTCTACTAGCTTGCACTCATCCTTAGTTGGTCCAACATTGTCTTTAGTTTGATTTATATTCTACTTAGCATTTGTAGTGTCTTCTGGTGCTTTCTTCCTTGCTTGCATGTCATCAATATGATTTTGTGCTTCATTGAATCCAACATCAATGGTATCTCCTTTAAGATTCCATGCATATAACTGTGACTCTATTAAATAAGAACCAGTGTGTAATTTCTCAATGTGACTCTTTACCTCTTTCAACTCAGATTCCAAATTTTCTTTGTTGTTTCTTAGCTCCAAGATTTCCATGTTTTCTTGTCTCAATTCTTCATTCAGTTGAAGTTTCTCTTTGATCTATTCATCATCAACTTCTTGATTGTTAGTTAGCTTATCATCCAACTCTTCAATCTGATCTTTCAAAGATGTGTTATCTTCATTCAGCTTCTTAACCATTTTCCCTAAATCATTGTTTGAACAATATTTCAAATCTTTTCTAAAATTCTTGATGAATACTTGTGCTCCACTAATTTTCAATTTTAGTTCTTCAAATTCTTTCTCAAATATGTTAACGTCTTCAAGAGCTTCCATAAGATTCTTCTTCAGATGTTTTGCTTCTTCTAAACCCATTGATCTCCTTAAGTAGTTAAACTTCTCTTCAGATGACCAAAGCTCTAATACCAATTGTTAGGAATGGGAACACTAAGAGGGGGGGGTGAATCAATGTTCACTATATTTTAATCTTTTTAATTTACTCTTGAAACTTAACTTGATTTCTTAAGTATTGAAATAAACATCAATGTAAACAAGATAAAAAATCACAACACATAACACCAATATGGTTACCAAGAAACCCAAATAGATAAAAACCCTGGTGGGAATTGACACCCACTAAGAACTGCACTAGTGTCTTATGATCCTTGTTAGAAGATTTGCAACCCTGTTAGGAGTTTTTCTTTACAATGCTTTTAGTATAGTGACCTAGTCAAAGGTTGGACCCTATTAGGATTATTTTACAATAACCTTGTTAGGGGTGGTGACACACTTTCCTAGAGCTCATTTCTCAAGTGGTGAAGGAAACAACTTTCTGATCTCAGATACACACTATATCTATTGGATGAACTATTGTTGTGACATTGCTTATCTGATCAGTTCCTTTTGTGCACTAAATGCTTTAGCCCCTTGTAAAGATCTAACTCATTCTATCTTCACTTCACATGTATCTTCTCTTCTTATCTCAACTTTATACTCACTTCCATACTTAATTACAAAGGTGCATCTCATATTTATATTTGCTAATAAAACAAATAATTAGATCAGCCTACAACCGATTACATACAACACTTCCAAGTGAATTGGCTCAACCATGTTTACAATCAAAGATTTTTACATGTCTACAACCTAATTACAATACTTTTATAGCCTTTACAAAACATTAATATAACCGCTAATTAAATTACTAACAGTCAGCTTCATACTCTATTTTGTTCTGGCATTCACCATCTGTATCACTTCAACTATCTATATTTTCATCATACTATCTCATCTGGTCATGCACTCTTAGAATTACCTTGAATACTGACTTACCATCTTAACTTCAAGGGTGCATACCTATTGTCACTAGGGATTGCACTCAAGTATGGCTAAGTGTAGAACCTAGCAATCCTATGAAACATGGGACTATTCTCTGGCTGTGGGTAACCTATTCAAGAATAGACCTCCGGATTAGGGGCTGGCTTCCCCTTGAATCACTTAAAACTAAACTAAACTTTGAATGAAAATGGAGAAAGAGTGCATGAAACTAAAACTAGAACTAGGTGATTCACCAAACTTTGATAGATCCACAAACTGAAAACAAACTCACAATATGATTCAGAACATAATCCGAGCATCACAACTTCCTCCTAACCTAATTTTTCCCTTAGAAATAATCAAGTGCTGGTTGTAAATGAGAAGGGAAAATGGATTCCACAAACTCAAATACACTCAAATGCCCACAAATTGAGACCTTAAGAAATAACAGTACTTGTGAACATGAAAATGAATAACATATCAAGAAAAGGACCAATTTTCATCAAAATACATGACATAAAATTTGCCAAAATAACTCACAAAGCTATAGGAAAAGAAGGACAATTTCCATAAACTGAATTGAAAGGAGCCAAAGTACAACTTGCTTCTCTAGAGATACAAACATTCACCTCCAAGAAAGAGGGAAAGAAGAACTAACCTCGATCACCTAAGTGAGAGGTATAAAAAGAAACCAAGGAATCTACATCATGACCCACACCTCCCTAAAAATGGAAAAGGTCCTCCAAATAGGCCCATGAATGCCTCCTTAACTCAGATGCCCAATTCTTGAGTTTTTAGGGGTGGTGGAAAAAGTGGGATGCCTAAAATAGGTGGTCAAAGGAATGACCCTACCCACTAAGTCATGCATCATAAATAATATTTTGACAATGGCTTATAAAACACCATTGTCATAATTTACTAAAACATTTGCAATGACCTTTTTACAATTAAAATTTAACCCCCCTATACCATGTTGCAAACATAAGTGGATCCTAAGTGTAGTTTCAAGATAATTCTCAACTCAATAATGAGGAGAAAGCATCCTAGAACATTTACATTTTAACAAAGTCCACACTACATAAATATGTCTAAGCATAAGTCTAGGCACCCATTAAATTTAGGCCTCTCCCTAATTGCAATCTTAACTTTTAAGATCTAAACCCAAACTTAAAGGCCAAAAGGAAAATCCCCCAAATAAAACCCTCACCATGTTCAAGCTTAAATACAAAACACCAAATAAAATGACCAATAAAATCTCGACCCTACAAAAGGGGAGAAAATAATTTAATGGCCATTTTCATCGAAGCCCTTCTGCTACTGGTAATGTGGACCTTCTCTCTCTTGACAATTGGCAAGTTGTCGATTCTACTCGCGATTCACTGCACATGTCCCTCAGATTTTTTGGGGCTGAATCTGGAAACAACAATCCTTTTCTATCTTCGTGCATCATCGATATCTTGAGGTAGGCCTTTGATTTGTGCATCATTCTACATCTCATTCATGTCGAGGGCACAACTGTGTCAATGTTTTTTAATCTACTAGTTCATTTTATGCAACTGTTTCATAGTATTTTTGTTACTGCATTCTGCTCATGATCTGAGCACCATTTAGGGCTTTATGGCTTGCTGTGGATACTATTATTATGGACTCTACATTTGGTACCTTGTTCACAATGTAAATCCGGCCTCATGAGTATTCGAAGGCATGACATTTCATATTGTTTTGATTGCAATTTTTTAATTTTCTTGAGCTAGGGCAAGGCATCTGCATTGTGAACCCTTTCAATATCATGGGATCACTTCTCTTGTCATGTTGGCACCAAGTTTTACAAATAGGGCATGCTTATTTTATTCTCTTGAGCTCACTATTTGAATAATCATAAGTCATTTGAGTTATTGTTTTGGAAGAGCCCAATGACCCACAGGTAGGGCACTGTTGAAACATATGTTGCTTGTTGTATTTGTGATCCACTATGGTAGCACATGACCCATGTATTTTATATTCATGGCACCATTTTTATCTTGATATTGGATTTGTTGTTTTCATTTGAGGGCTCGAGCCTGCTGTTTGTAGAGTGTGTAAACAGCTAAGATCCCTTCATTCATGATATTCTCTGCAAGCTCTCATGGTCTATTATTGATTCCCTATGAGGGTGCTGCTGCGTTGAGGGTATTGTGCACTTGCTCATATTGAATATGTTTATGATTTTTCCCATCCTGGCCTAGGGCTCACAACCCTAGGATAGGGGGTCCATGCTTTGAACCATGAAATGTCACTCATTATTTTTACCATATATAGCTCAGGGACCACTTTAGTTCATTGCACCATAGTTGGCATCATTGATTTACTATTTGATAGTTGGCGAGTTTCCTATGCTACTTGCATCTTGGTGACTATTTTCTATTTGATGTTCACTATTGGGTTGAGCTCAATGTCCTTGGATGAGTCTATGTTACTTTTGTTGATTCTTTTGTAGCATCAGACATATTGACTATGCCTCATCATTGAAACCGCACTAGCTATTACAATGTTTGGGTACTCACTCGTCTAGAGTTTGTGGAGTATGCATCATTAATATGCTATGTTTGGTGAAATTCTTGGGCATTGTGTAATGCTTTGATACCCTATGAGCCAACTCCTAGCATGAATGTATTCACTCCTTCATGCTGCTGGTTTTTAGTGTTTATTCACATTCATCATTTTGAACCTTTTAGCACTTGATTCATTGTATGGTGTTCTTTTGTATCTACTTGATGCTCTCAACCACGCACTAATTTGTGTGCCTTTGAAGACCCATAAGCATCATACACTAGCAGAAAAAAAATATTTCTTTGTTATACCAAATGGTGTTCCCTATTTGAAGTGAACTCCTATCCACAATTTAGTTTTTGTTCATGACTTATGGATCCTATGAGCATATATTTATTGTGCCACCATGATTTACTATGCCATGCCAAGCTCTATTTTGGGAAGCATACCTCACTATTCCATGATGATATGCCACATTATGTTACTAATTTACCCAACTGAAGCCCTTTTTGAATTTGGTTCGTCATACAGATTTTAACATGTTCATGTCATAACATTGATGTATTAAATGCAGCTTTTGAAGCACATTATGTTGTAGTGTATCCTTCCCTAGTACATATATTTGTGTACCTTTTGACATGTTGATGGTGTATTCCTCTTGAATCTCCTAGTGCTTTTGACCATGCTCCATTTGAGTTGGCTTTATGATCTCTGAGTGTCTCACTGATACTGAATGTTTCCCTAGTCATAATGGGTGTTCTTGCCCTATGATGTAGCCACTACCAAGGAAATGAGGTTTTCCTGGCATCGACTACATCACAGGTCAAGGTCATTCATCTGCACATGGAATAAACATATTAGTGAAAAATAATGGTATTTCTTTTATTTTTGAAGCCTCCTTAATGCACATGTCCTGAGCACAACCCATGTCAGAGGTGTATAGCTGAGTGGATGTATGCATGCTTGTAGATAGGTACTATCATACCATGCATTGTTTAGATCCAATGGATCTAACCCACTTCTCTTCTCTTGTCTGCAGGTTTAGGATCACAGGGCACACTGGGAACACTGTGGAGATAGACTCATTAGCAGGCAATGTCTCGTACCCCTGCATCTATGCTCATTAGATATGTATACTTGCACTCATTTATGCAATTCTAGAAATGGCTATGATCACAGCATGTGTGAGCTCAAATAGATGTTCTTTTCAGTTCTTTCTCTCTTGTACATCATTCTTAACATTGATATATGCACATGCGATCTTTAGATGTAGTTAATTTCCTTTCCCTTCATGTACTTTGCAAATGAAATGAATGCAAATATTAAGCAAGATCACTTAATAACACAAACTAGGGTACATTAGCTCATCTAGTAATTAGGCCTCCAAAAGAGTGAAAATAATGGTAACATTCTAGTGACCTCTAATGAGTGCTTGCCTACTAAGCATGCTGACCGGTTGCCTTAAGCATCCATTGGGCACAGAGTCTTATAGCTTCGAACTAAACTTAGCTCCTTTGAACAACCTATCTCCTTCCAACAAAAACACCAACTGTCAAAAATAACTTCTCTAGCTTATTTCTACTCAAACCAAACTAAAAACCAAACTAAAAACCAAACTAAAAGAAACATTGAAAGTAAACTTGTGCCAAGCACTTAGGAAACACAGAAACTGAAAACCCCTATCCTACCCTACTCTAACTAGTCTCAGCAAACTAGTTAAACAAATCCATTAACTGGATTGTTAAAATAGCTTCCCATTGTCCTCAAAATATTATACTTTTCATATTTGATGCCAACAAAGAGAAAATGGAACACAAAACTCAATTGAACTACCTGGCATATCAAATTTTGAATCTGGTAGACTAGACTACTAACCTTGATCAGTCCATAGGTGCTATCCTCCCAGGGAGTATGATAAGGTTGAATAAGCTCCTGATCACCAAGGAGTGAACTTCTGACATCACCCTCCATTGAGTCCTTGAGTATGCATGTTTCATTTGACCCCATCTGAGCTAGATATATGATAGGACACCCCCTAGAGAGCATAAAACTATGCCTCTCCTACCATTTAGTATGCATCTTACAAGTATCTCCAGCATGGTGATCAAAATTCTACCCCTCCATGATAGTCTACCATAATGTTTCTTCCTCTATAGTTAGAGGGTCATCCTCTTCATCAGTCGAAAACTCCAATAGCTCATTTAAGCTATCCAACTGTCTCAGGTCCTTAGCCATCACTGGCCCCTCCTCATGGTCTAAGAAACAAGATCTTGAGATTTATCCACCATTTTATTGCAAACAGGCCCAGATTCTATAACTGGCACAACATTAGCCTCTTGAAATGAAAGATCTTCCTTAGGGACATACATGTTATCATCTATTTCAGGAAGATGAGGAACATGAATAAAAGTTGACCAGAAAGCATTTATCATAGAGTTAAAATATTCTTGTTGTCCTAGGCTAGCAACAACTACATCATCTTCCTTAACATGATCAATGAACTCAACTAGTAAATCTTGTACTACTTCATTTTGCCCAATATAAGAAGGCATTTCCTCAAACAAATCAGCCAGGCTCTCACCTTCTTCACTTTCTTTCTTATCCTTATCTGGCTGCTCCAATCCATCATTTTGCAATAAATCTACTTGTTCCTCACAATCATCATGGAAAAGTACACCTAAGAGAAAAAAATCATCTTCTTTCTAGTGGCCTAAAATGCTATGAGGTGCAGGGGTCTCTTCTTAGATTGGCTCATAAGGCTTTATTTGCTGCAGGATGGGCTCACTGTCACTTAGAAAGTCAAATCTTCTAGGTGTCTCATATATAGGAATAGGATGTAGTGACTAGAAATTTGAGATAGGGTCATGAATAGGCTCTAAACATGCATGGAGATTAGGGTCCTGTTGGCTAAGATTTTGAACTAAAGGAGAAATTCTAAAGCTTGGAATCTCAATAGGAGTGCTAGTGGACTTACCAAACAAGAAGCTTGGGATTTGAACCTTCTCCTATCTAGTCTGCAAAGCTTCTAGGTTCTCTTTAGTAGCATGGGGCATCTGCTTCTAGATCTCCTCCTTAACAAGAGTTAGCATCTCATAACCTAGATACAAGGTCCATGAGGGTCTCCAAGAATGCGTTAAGTTTCCATTACCCTCTAGTGGATCTGGTGAGCTCTCCTGCATTGAGGTAGCAACAACTTCTTGATCTCCTTGCCTTGGTACTTGTGCTAATAGATTCTTAATCAGTTGATCCTTTTCTACAATCTTCTTGGCAAGCATCTCCTACTCATGATCATGAAACACATCCTTTTCTGCTAACTCTTTTCAGAGATTCTCCTCATTCTTTGTGGCTATCTGATAGATGCCCCTTATGAATTCTTGATGATCCTCTAGAATCTTCTTATAAACCTTCTCTTGTGTCAAGATTAGATGGTTCTTCTCTTCAAGGATCTTCTCATGAATCACTATCTAGTTATGTAGCTGCCTTGAGAGCTCCTCTTTCTGAGACTTCATCTCTGCATAGTCTTTCATGAAAGAGCTCATCTCCTCCCAAAACATTGTCAAAAATGAGGACATGGAGTTTGAATCTAAAGTGCTATTAGGCTGATTCTGAGGATTGTAATGGTGATCTTCATAGGGCGGTTGATAGGAATGCTGCCAAGATGCTTGATGTTGGGTGGGGGAGTATGGTGGTGCATGCTGGTAATTTGTTGTTGGTGGGCTATTTTGATTATATGCTGCTACTTGGCTAGCCTGATAGGGAATGAATGCCTGCACACAGGTGGTCTTCTCATGAGATGGGGAGTGATAGGGAGAATACACATTAGGCATTGACATGCTTGCTCATCAAATGAGCTGGTAAAAAGATATTTTTTGAAACTTATCAGCACTTGAACTACTCAAATCCATAGATTTTTCTCAGAGTTGCCATGATGTTTTGAACAAACTACCTCTTAAAGGCTGATTGCACTGAGGATCACACTAGAAAACTCAATGAATAATGGGAAACAAATTTTTCCCACCGAGCATGCCAAAAACTGTTGTCACTAGGGATTGCACCCGGGTATGGCTAAGTGTAGAACCTAGCAATCCTGTGAAACATGGGACTATTCTCAGGCTGTGGGTAACCTATTCAAGAATAGACCTCTAGATTAGGGGCTAGCTTCCCCTTGAATCAACTGAAACTAAACTAAACTTTGAAGGAAAAGGGAGAGAGAGTGCATGAAACTGAAACTAGAACTAGGTGATTCACCGAACTTTGATAGATCCACAAACTGAAAACAAACTCACAATATGATTCAGAAAATAATCTGAGCATCACAACTTCTTCCTAACCTAATTTTTCCCTTAGAAATAATTAGGTGATGGTTGTAAATGAGAAGGGAAAATGGATTCCACAAACTCAAATACACTCAAATGCACATAGATTGAGACCTTAAGAAATAACAGTACTTGTGAACATGAAAATGAATAACATATCAAGTAAAGGACCAATTTTCATCACAATACATGACATAAAATTTTCCAAAATAGCTCACAAAGCTATAGGAAAAGAAGGACAATTTCCATAAACTGAATTGAAAGGATCCAAAGTATAGCTTACTTCTCCAGAGCTACAAACATTCACCTCCAAGAAAGAGGGAAATAAGAACTAACATCGATCACCTAAGTGAGAGGTATAAAAAGAAACCAAGGAATTTTCATCATGACCCACACCTCCCTAAAAATGGAAAAAGTCCTCCAAATAGGCCCATGAATGCCTCTTTAACTCGGATGCCCAATTCTTGAGTTTTTAGGGGTGGCGGAAAAAGTGGGATGCCTAAAATAGGTGGTCAAATGAATGACCCTACCCACTAAGTCATGCATCATAAATAATATTCTGACAATGGCTTATAAAACACCATTGTCAAAATTTACTAAAACTTTTGCAATGACCTTTTTACAATTAAAATTTAACCCCCCTATACCATGTTGCAAACATAAGTGGATCCTAAGTATAGTTTCAAGATAATTCTAAACTCAATAATGAGGACAAAGCATCTTAGAACATTTACATTTTAACAAAGTCCACACTACATAAATATGTCTAAGCATAAGTCTAGGCACCCATTAAATTTAGGCCTCTCCCTAATTGCAATCTTAACTTTTAAGATCTAACCCCAAACTTAAAGGCCAAAAGGAAAATCCCCCAAATAAAACCCTCACCATGTTCAAGCTTAAATACATAACATCAAATAAAATGGAGAATAAAATCTTGACCCTACAAAAGGGGAGAAAATAATTTAATGGCCATTTTCATCGAAGCCCTTCTACTGCTGGTAATGTAGACCTTCTCTCTCTTGACAATTGGCAAGTTGCTGATTCTACGGGTAGTTCACTGCACATATCCCTCAGATTTTTGGGGGCTGAATCTGGAAAAAAAAATCCTTTTCTATCTTCATGCATCATCAATATCTTGAGGTAGGCCTTTGATTTGTGCATCATTATACATCTCATTCATGTCAAGGGAACAACTGTGTCAATGTTTTCTAATCTACTGGTTCATTTTATGCAATTGTTTCATAGTATTTTCATTACTACGTTTTGTTCATCATCTGAGCACCATTTAGGGCTTTATGGCTCACTATGGATAATATTATTATGGACTCTACATTTGGTACCTTGTTCACAATGTAAATCCGGCCTCATGAGTATTTGAAGGAATGATTTTTCATATTGTTTTGATTGCAATTTTTTTATTTTCTTGAGCTAGGGCCAAGCATCTACATTGTGAACCCTCTGCATATCATGGTATCACTTCTCTTGTCATGTTGGCACCGAGTTTTTCAAGTAGGGCATGCTTATTTTATTCTCTTGAGCTTGCTATTTGAATACTCATAAGTCATTTGAGTTATTATTTTGGAAGATCTCGATGATCCATAGGTAGGGAACTATTGAAACATATGTTGCTTGCTATATTTGTGATTCACTATGGTAGCACATGACCCATGTATTTTATATTCATGGCACCTGTGGGCACCATTTTTATCTTGATATTGGATTTGTTGTTTGAATTTGAGGGCTTGAGCCTATTGTTTACAAAGTGCATAAACAACTAAGATCCCTTTATTCATGATGTTCTCTGGAAGCTGTCGTGGTCTATTGTTGATTCCTTGTGAGGGCACTGCTGCGTTGAGGGTATTGTGCACTTGCTCATATTGAATATGTTTATGATTTTTCCCATCTCAGCCTAGGGCTCACAACCTTGGGACAGGGGGTCCATGCTTTGAACCATGAAATGTTGCTCATTATTTTTACCATATATAGCTTGGGGACCGCTTTAGTTCATTGTACCGTAGTTGGCATCATTGCTTTACTATTTGACAGTTGGTGAGTTTCTTGTGCTGCTTGCATCTTGGTGGCTATTTTCTATTTGATGTTTACTGTTGGGCTGAGTTTGATGTCCTTGGATGAGTCTATGCTACTTGTGTTGATTCTTTTGTAGCATCAGACATATTGACTATGCCTCATCATTGAAACTGCACCAGTTGTTACAATGTTCAAGTACTCACTTGTCTAGAGTTTGAGGAGTATGCATCATTAATATACCATGTCTGGTGAAATTCTAGGGTATTGTGTAATGCTTTGATAGCCTGTGAGCCGACTCCTAACATGAATGCATTCACTCCTTCATGCTGATGGTTTCTAGTGTTTATTCACATTCTTTGTTTTGAACCTTTTAGCACTTGATTCATTGTATGGTGTTCTCTATTATCTACTTGATGCTCTCAGCCACGTACTAATTTGTGTGCTTTTGAAGACCCGTAAGCATCATACACTACCAGCTAAAAAATCTTTCTTTGTTATGCCAAATGGTGTCCCCTATTGGAAGTGAACTCATATCTACAATTTATTTTTTGTTCATGACTTATGGATCTTGTGAGCCTATACATATTGTGCCACCATGATTTACTATGCCATGTGTTGGTCCTCAAAATGCAGTTTTGAGGAACTCCATAAATTGCTTGAAGTAGTGCTCCATTTGTCCCGAAATGCGTGTTTCTAATGTGTGGTCCGGAGGTCCCTTCATGAAGGTGATGTGTTTCTCACCTTTCTTATACCTCTCTGAGTTATTTTGAGTCCTTGGACTATACCTTGAAATGGGTTTTCATTATTTTATTCCGGGGGTCTCAAATTCAGAAAATTGCTAAGTATAGAAATCACCGGGAAGGGCCACTTTGAGGTTGAATAATATGCATCCTGGAGAGTGTCATGAAAATCTGAGCCTGGCATCTTGTCGTACACATTGCATGTTCTCTATGTATCAGGTTTTAGGTCCCAGTGATGAGTTTCAACCCTGTTTATTCATCCCCTTCCGGAGGTGTTTTCTTGATTTTGCACTTATGCACTTGTTCATTTGTTTGTCGGAGGCCTTGTTTGACAGCTTGTATCTTTTTCCCAGTGATTGAAACTGAAGTGATGGTCATGTCCCTGCATTATAAACAAGTTTTACTTCATCCCTGTCAATTTGTAGCTCATGACGAATCCATTGGATGAGTTTTCCAATGCGATTCCATTTGCAATTTTCTACTGTTTGCAAAGACTGTAAAGTGCACTAGTTTGCCGGAGGCGAACTTTGCAAGGTTATAACTTCTGACCAGTCAAGCCTAATGGTGAAATTCTAGTTGGTCTACATTTCAAAGTTGACATATTACTCCCAGGTCGAATTTGAGTTTCCTGCCAATCCACCTTCTCAGTTTTTGAAGCTGATTCCATTTGCAATTTTCAAGTACTTTTCTGCATATCCTGAGTTTACTTCTGCAAGTACATGTTTTCAGTGAGCTGTATCTTTTGTCTGAAAGATGCCCAGATTGAATCAGTTGTGGCTTCAGGTTGTAGACATCTTAACGTACTTGCATGCCAGTTTGTGGCTCCTCTAGGATCCGTTTGCTATATTTACCAAGATGGTTGCAGTTGCAGTTTATTGTTTTCTAATGGTGGGTTTGCTGAACAGAAAGAAACGAGCAACTTTGAAGGCTTATAACTTTCACCTCGATTGTCATCATGGGACATTGTTTTGCAGGATGATTAAGTGTGTATCAAAGAACATGCATGTTCAGTGGCGGGGCCAGGTCAGGTGATTATGTCCATTTTTAAAGCCAGTTCCCGAGGCCATTTGTGCATTCTAGGCATGTTGCAAGAAGGGTTTTTTTGGGTATTTCAGTGATCTGGGTATGGTTGTGAATTGGATTCAAAGAGTTTAGTGGGTATCTAAAAAAGATAAAGAGTGAGCACAAAGCCATCAAAAGAGTAAAGGGAAAAGATGACAGTTTGACTTTTGATGATTACAAGCAAATGACGTTCACTCAAAATGTCATCAATCAAACACTAAAGCTGGGAAACATGGTAAAATTTGTACATGGAAAGACTATAAAGGATGTCTAGTGTTTCCCGTTGGTTGTGGGCCAAATGAGATATACTAAAATATAGATCTTAGTTTGTTGTTGCTTTTTGTCTTTCCAGTGTTGGTGATGTGAGCCCAAATGTTTTAGGTACATTTGTATAGGCAATGAGTTGCCTTGTCATTTTAAATCGCAACAAGTTTAATGGAAAAACGTGCAAACTAAGAGAGTAAAGTGCTAGATGTCAAAGTGTTTGGAACATTAATAAATGAAGTTGCCGATTCACAAAGTAAAAGTGGCAGACACAATAATAACACTTGGTGCAGATCCACATGGGATCACTATGTTCTAGTTTGGATTCTCCTTCAGATCTGACAAACCTAGGTGCAACATGTTATGCTAATAAACATACTTCAACTGCCTTTACATGAATACAGTGTTTAGAAATGGTTTCTTTCCTACCGAACCTGAACTTTTACAAGAATATTGGAGCTAAATAATGGTGTCAAACAGGCTAGTCATGAGTTTCTGACATTTCTTCTCTTTCTATTGGAACAATTTTTCGATCTTTCAAAATATCCTCAGGCAAAGATTGTGGTGCAGGATTTGTTTTGTGGAAGTCTCTCACATGTAACTTGATGCTCCATGTGCGAGAAAGATTCTCAGGCTGCAGTAAAAAAGAGGCAATGTCCAATGCCAGGAAAAGGCAACTTGCACAGTCAAAAGAAGATTCTAGCGCATCAGTAAATAAAATGGGGCATCTCCAAACTTTCATAGAAACGTCAATATTTCAAACAGATCTTTCTTTTTATGGATCCAGTTACCACAAGTGTTACACTATCTTGAAGCTATTAGCTATGGATCTAATCACACCTCTTGCTCATAACAGAGAATTTTGGGTTTAAAGTGGATGATTTTGGATTCCTCTGCTAAAATTAGAAAGGGTATGCTAGCTGCTTTCCTTGTACCGAGTACCATACCTGTGTATGTGTCGAGTCTACTGCTAGTACACACATTTGTGTGCCAAGCAATGAAGACATACCTTACGCAAGGGTGTCTTACGCAAGTATGGATCAGATCATCAGTATAAAACTGCAAACAAAGAAATGGGAAGTTGCTTGACCTACGATTAAAAGGAAGAGGCTATGCAGTTAAAATGGAGCTCACATGATTGTATTATAAGCTGCCAACCTTCAGGCTGGTCTCATGCATATTGAAGGGAACTTGCACATGGCTTTGAAGTTACCCGCGTTGATCAACATTGGATTAGGATTGCAGAATTCTACTGTATGTAATGCTAACGTAATGTGGAGGGCCTCTTGCATTGCAAATCAGAGGTTTCACTATTTGAAAATCAAGCTCCCAGTCGCATTTAACAGCCAACACATGATTGGAAGCTTGGCACAAAATAATGGAGGTCTAGGAAATTTAATGAGAGGCCTACGAAATTCAAAAGAGGAAGCTCATGGTTTGTTGCAGGGTGCGGGCATGGGAGTAAAATTGGGAGCCCATGCAAGTTAAGGTGGAGGCTCAGATGAAATGGCAGGGGCATTGTTTAATGACCAACATAGAAAACAGAGAACAGTGGCGTGAGTTCATTGTGCAGGTTGCCAAATTTTTTCAACCAATAGCAATACCAATATGTTCGGAGCAAGCATTAAAAAGAAGAGAAGATTCACACAATTAAATGGGGGCTATATTCATTCTAAATGCCCTGGGTGACATAAAGTGGAGACTTCGTTAGTTGGGATGCCTGCACATTATGATATATATGTGAATCTTTGGGACCAGCATATACAGGAAGTTGAAGGCTGCTAGTATAGAGTGGAGTCTTGCACATTGGAGGTCCTATTCACCTAGCAAGGGAGTTTCTTACGCATAAAAAGGAGGTTTAACATTATCAAGAAAGGCAGTGTAAACAACGGAATGCCCAGCGTTCTAAAGAAACTCCGGCATGATAGCCAAATTCATAGTGTTAAACAGGGACCAGGCACATTCTAAAACATTTCTAGCATTTGAAAAAGGAGGTTTTGCGCACTTGTTTGGAGGAAAACGTCCAGCGTTGAATGAAAAGAGAAGGCAGCCGGATGTCCAAAACAAGTGCCAGCGTTAGAGGAAAGGATTAGCATAAAGAGAAAAGAGAGACCAACGTTCCAAATGGAGGTTTCGATCAGCAAAAGAAAGAGGAATACTCAGCTACTCAAATGCTGCGCAAGCCAAGGAAAACACACAAAATGATGATCCCACATGCATCCTTTGCGAGTTTTTTATAATGTTTATATACAAAAATGTACAACACTTATGCAAAGAAGAGTGGCGGAGACTCTATGCTAGCCGCTTAGGTGGAGCTCTCAGTGGGCGATGGGCCCCTTTCAATTTTACTGTGATAAACAAATCAGAAACCCTTCCATTCGCCCATTCACCAAAAGAAAAGTGCAAAGCAAAAGTTATTAAGCGAATCAGCAGTTGCACTCCATCACTAATTCACCAAATAATCAAGGTAAGGCCACATGTATCATGCGATTTAGCGACTATGGTCGCCAAGTCGCTGAATCACCAGTTCGCTGAATTAAAAAGGTAAGGTAATAAAAATCAAGTGATTCAGCGGTCATGAGGTGACTGGGTAGGTGAGGTGGCAGGCCGGCCAATCCGAGCCTGCCACGTGGCAAGTAAAATCATAAAATGAATTTAAAATTCATGTGCACATTTAGGGGCAATAAAATTAATATTTTATTCTTTTCTTTCTGCACAGCAATTTGAAAAATCAAAATTATAAACAATTTTTATATAGTCTGAACTATATAAAAAATTCAAAAATCTAAGTTGCAGAGCATGAACGAGATTAATTGCTGGAGGTTGTATTTTTGGGCCAAATATGACATATCATATACCATTGGAAAGCTCTCAGAATGAGCAATCCGATTCTGCCATCTGTTTCTGTGTAGGAAATAATTGCTAAGAGTGGTATGCAGTTGAATGAAATAGGGGGCCAGGAAGATATTTTTGAAAATATCTTATTTGTTGCATTCGGTGACTCATAAGTCAATTTGAGAAGATGAAAACAGGTGTTCTCAGGAGGATGGAGCAGAGGATTCATTCAGTTCAGAGCAGTGACTCATCAATAGATAGTTTAGAGTTTGACAAGTGTCGAGTTATGATGCTTCCTGTTGTTTCTCCTCTCCTTCTTATTCTGATTTCTGATCTCTTTGTGGGGTTCCAATTTTTTGCATGAGCAGAGCTCTGCAAGTTTGAGTTCCATGAATACAAGTTCTAAGTTTCATTCCAGGGTTATGATTTTGAGTTTGCTAGATTAAATGTATAGTTTCAGAATGATTTAATGAAATACAATGAAAATCCTTTTTCATGTTTGTCTGATGTCTCTTTGTGTCTCTGTCAAATTATTGTATACTGATTTGTAAGACATCTCTGTATACCTATTTACAAGGTAAACGGTGTAATGATTTTCGAGTTTCTTTCAAGGAGAGTGTAATTTCCTGAAGATTATTGCTGATAGTATGATGTTTCATGAGGATCTGATGTCTAGATAAGGGGAAGAAAGAATGATGTGCAAGGTGCATTGTTTGATTTCTAGTTGTATAGGATTTGAGGTTTTCTGTTGATATGCATCTCATGACTCCATGCCCAAGATTAGGCACTGGTTTGACTAGACTTGTAACCAATCAATTTAATCAATCACATTTCCTTTTATGTTTTCATGTGTTGAAAGATAAATCAAGTATGATGGGCTGGAAGCCATCCCCTGATTCACTCTGAGTAGTGAATCCCTTAGACAGGATGTTAGTGTCCTGTCTAATCCATGATTATACCTGCCTATGATTTGTAGAAAAATTATCATTCGAGGTAGATGTTCATAGGTACACCCGCCTGGGTCTGTGGAGCCCAAAGTGAAGAAGGATTCAAATCCTTGTCAATTAGCATTTCTCTTGCCAGGAAAAGAGCATCAAAGGGGAGAGATCAGGTTATGGTCTAGTTATTTACCTGTGCAAGAAAAATAGCTAACACCATGCCAAGGTCCATTTTAGGAAGCATACTTCACTGCTCCATGCTGATATGCCACACTATGTTATTGATTTAACCAACTGAAGCCCTTTGGACTTTGGTTCGTCATAGAGATTTTAACATGTTCATGTCATAACATTGATGTATTAAATGCAACTTTTGAAGCACATTATGTTGTAGTGTATCATTCCCTAGTACATAGATTTGTGTACCTTTTGACATGTTGATGATGTATTCCTCTTGAATCTGCCAATGCTTCTGACCATGCCCCATTTGATTTGGCTTTATGATCTCTGAGTGTCTCACTGATACTGAATGTTTCCCTAGTCATTATGGGTGTTCTTGCCCTGTGATGAAACCACTGCCAAGGAAATGAGGTTTTCCTATCATCAACTACATCATGGGTCAAGGTCATTTATCTACACATGGAACAAACATATTAGTGAAAAATAATGGTATTTCTTTTATTTCCAAGCCTCCTTAATGCACATGTCCTGAGCATAGCCCATGTCAGAGTTGTATAGCTGAGTGCACATATGTATGCTTGTAGATAGGTACTATGATACCATGCATTGTTTAGATCCAATGGATCTAACCCACTTCTCTTCTCTTGTCTGCAGGTTCAGGATCATGGGGCACATTGGGAACATTGTGGAGATAGACTCATTACTAGGCAATGTCTGGTACCCCTGCATCTATGCTCATTAGATATGTATACTTGCACTCATTTATGCAATTCTAGCAATGACTATGCTCATGATATGTGTGAGCTCAAATAGCTATTCTTTTTAGTTGTTTCTCTCTTGTACATCATGCTTAACATTGATATATGCACATGTAATCTTTAGATGCAGTTCATTTCATTTCCCTTCATGTACTTTGCAAATGAAATGAATGCAAATATTAAGCAAGATCACTTAATTACACAAACTAGGGTACATTAGCTCATCTAGTAATATTTACATGTCTACAACCTAATTACAATAGGTGTATAGCCTTTTCAAAACATTAATATAACCGCTAATTAAATTACTAATAGTCGGCTTCATACTTTGTTTTGTTCTGGCATTCATTGTCTGTATCACTTCAACTATTTGTATCTTCATCATACTATCTCATCTGGTCACAGACTCTTAGAATTACCTTGAATACTAACTTACCATCTTAACTTCAAGGGTGCATACCCTAACTCACTCATACGCATGTGCATTGATGGTCTAATGTACTGGTGCTCTGCTAACTGTCAAGTTTTCTATACTTAGCCATATTCTGACCTTATGATAATGTGTGCTAAATCCAAAACTCTATATGACTTTGTTTCCATAATGACAACACTATATCTAGTCATATACAATAGTATAGTCAAGTTGACAACATCTCTTTGGTGGGATGATTTGCAAAATGAGAGACAAAAGAAAGGAAAACAAAAGATCAAGACATGGATGAAAATGCTTGGAAAGATGAAGAAGTTTCTTCTAGCTGATTACCAAGTTAGTCTAATGAGAAATATGAAAAATTTGAGACAAAAGGACATGAGTGTGAAAGAATATATTGAGGCATTTTATAAATTGGATATCATCTCTGGACATGTGGATGATGAAGTTGAGAAGGTGGATAGATATCTAAATGGCTTGAGGACATCGATTCAAGATGAGATCAATTATGTTAAAATAGATAGTTTGGAAGAAGCATACCATTTTTCTTTGAAGAAAGAAGAGTGATTAACATAAAGACATGATCAAAGACAAAGAGAAAGAGGTGGCAGATTTTAGAGAAGTAGAGGCAAATCTATGGAGAAAGTAGTAGATTTGACAATATAGTACAAGATAAAGGATGGAAAGATGAACCCGCTGGTAGAAGAGGTAATTACTCTAGAGGTAGCTATACTAGTTACTCTAGGAGTAAAAATAGTTGGAAAAGAGAAGAGAAATCTTGGATTAAAGGTACATGTTACAAATGTGGTGAAGAAGGAAATAGAGCTTTTGATTGTACAAACTTTGGAAAGAAGACTGGAGGTAATGGTAGAAATAATTTGGCTTGTGAAGAAGTTGAGGAATTATCTAATGAACCTAAACATGGTGAAAAATTGATGCTAATAAGGATATTATGGAATCAAGAAGCCAATGAGGAACCTATTTTGAGGAAAATTTTATTCAGAACCAGATGTAAGATCACTGATAAATGTTGCAAGGTAATCATTGATAGTGGAAGTTCTGATATTTTGGCATTCGAAGAGCTGGTTAACAAGTTATAGTTGCAAAGATTGAAACATCCTAAGCCTTACCATATTTCTTGGATCCAGAAGGAGCATAAAATACTTGTAAGTGAACAATGCCTTCTTAAATTCAAAATTGGGAATTATAATGATGAAGTCTTGTGTGATATTATGCCTATGGATTTTTGTCATATTCTTTTTGGTAGACCTTGGCAATATGATAGGAAAGCTTTGCATGATGGATGTAGATTGAATCAATATACTGTTTGGATGGGTGGAAAGAAACAAGTATTATTTCCTTTAGTAGAAAAGTTTGATGAAGGTCACTATACTACAATCAGAGTATGCTTGGTTGATGGTAAAAATTTTGCAAGAAAAATGAAAGAAAAAATATTTCCTTTGCTTTAATTCCAAGGAAAACTAAGAAAAAAGATAAGTTAGAACATGCACCTGAGGTTAAATATTTGTTGAATGAATTTCATGGCATCATTTCTAATAATGTACCTGATGGTTTGCCTCTTATGAGAAGTATAAGTCATTGTATGGATTTGATACCTGGAGCTAGTTTGACTAATAAAGCATCACATAGGTTGACACCTGATGAAAAGATTGAGTTGAATAGACAAGTGCAAGAACTACTTGAGAGAGGTTTGATTAGAGAAATTTTGAGTCCTTGTGCAGTACCTGCTATATTAGCACCAAAAAAGATGGAGAACATGGAGAATGTGCACTGATTCTAGAGCTATAAATAAGATAACCATAAATTATAGATTTCCTTTGCCTAGGATGGATGCCATAATGGATAGTTTGAGTGGAGCAAAGTATTTCACAAAGATTGATTTGAAGAGTGGTTATCATAAGATTAGGATTAGAGAAGGGGATGAATGGAAAACTTCTTTTAAGACTAATGAAGGGTTGTATGAATGGTTGGTTATGCCTTTTGGTCTGACTAATGCACCTAGTACTTTCATGAGGTTGATGAATGAAGTTTTGAAAAGATTCTTGGGTAAGTTTGTGATTGTATATCTTGATAACATTTTCATATTTAGTAAGAGTAAGGAAGAACTTCTTGAACATATCGGAAAGTATTATAGAGATTGAAGGAAGAAAAAATGTTGATTAATTTGAAGAAATGTTCATTTATGAAAGAAGAGATTGTGTACCTTGGTTTTGTAATTTTAGCTTATGGATTGAAGATGGACCCTCAGAAAGTGAGAGTTATAATTGATTGGCCTACACCTAAGAATGTTGGAGAGGTAAGATCATTTCATGGATTGGAAAGTTTTTATAGGAAGTTCATCAGAAATTTTAGTTCTATTTGTAATGCTCTGACTGAAACTATGAGAGGGGATAAAAGTGATTTCAAATTTTCAGTTTAGTTTTTCAAGCTGAATGTGATGCTAGTGGAAGTGCAATAGGAGTTGTTTTGAGTCAAGAAGGAAGACCTATAGCTTTCTTTAGTGAAAAGTTAAATAATGCTAAGATAAAATATTCAGTTTATGACTAGGAATTCTATTCTATTGTTCAAGCTTTAAAGAAATAGAGATATTATTTGATGCCTAAAATTTTTGTGTTGTATACTGAACATAAATCTTTGTAGTATTTTGGAATTTAGAATAAATTGAATCAGAGACATATGAAGTGGGTTGAGTTCTTGCAAAATTTTTCTTTTTCATTGAAGCATAAAAGTGGATAGTCAAATAAAGTTGCTGATGCCTTGAGTCGAAGAAGAATTTTGCTGACAGAAATGATAGTTGAGGTACTTGGTTTTGATGATTTGAAGTGTTTGTATGAAACTAACCTTGATTTTACAGAGCCTTGGAAAGATTGTAAGGAACAAAAGGTGAGTGATAAGTGGACTGATTATTTCATTCAAGAAGACATGTTGTTTAAAGGAGTTTAATTGTGCATACCTAGAGGATCTATGAGAGAGAACATAATAAAGGAGAGACATAGTTGTAGACTTACTGGACATTTTTGGATTGATAAGACTGTGAAACTGATTTCAGAAAGATACTTTTGGCCACAGATTTATAGAGATGTACAAAGAATGGTTAGAGGTTGCAAAATTTGCCAAAGAGTAAAATGAACTAGTTAGAATTTGGGACTGTATCCGCCTTTTCCTGTACCTAATAGACCTTGGGAAGATGTGAGTATGGACTTTATTCTTGGATTGCCTAGAACTTAGAGAGTTAATGATTCTATTTTGGTAGTGGTTGATAGATTTTCAAAGATGGCTCATTTCATACCTTGTAAGAAGACATATGATGCATTACATGAAGTTGAATTATTTTTCAAGGAAGTGGTAAGATTTCATGGTTTGCCTAAATCTATTGTTTTAGACAGAGATACTAAGTTTACTAGTTACTTTTGGAAATTTTTTTGGATGAAGATGAATACAGAGTTGAATTTTAGTTATACATTTCACCCTCAAACAGATGGATAGACTGAAGTTGTGAATAGAAGTTTGGGAAACTTGTCGAGATGTTTAGTTGGAGATAAGCCTACTAATTCAGATTTAGTTTTAGCACAAGAAGAGTTTGTGTATAACAATTCTATGAATAGAAGCACTAAGAGGACACCATTTGATATTTTTACTATATTTCATCTTAAGGGAACCACAGAGTTGAGATATTTTCCTACTGAGACAAGAAGAAGTGTTGAAGCTGAGGATTTTGTAGTCTTCACGAGAAATTTACATGATAAAGTCAAAAAGAATTTAGAGGATAGTAATTTTGTTGGTAAACAGATTGTTCTTTTTGAATTTAACTCTTTATTTGCCCAAAATATCCTTAAGAAACAATGTGAATATGAATAGTTGGAAAGTTGTTAACTGTTCAACTAACTTTCCTCTTAATTTTAATAGGTATAGCTCCCTTATGTGAAGATATGCAATGAATTTTGTTTGTTCTAAATCCAAATGGGGTATGTTCTTGACTAGAGAATAGTAGACGTAACCAAATTACCCCTCAATGAGAAACTAATCCAGGTAGAGAATTTGATTCTAAACTCTAACCAACTTCAGGATTTCACAATGCTTATGAATTCACACCAGTGGGAATGCAATGATGAATTCTACTTGAATTAATGAAATGCAATAAAAAAACATGGATGAATCTAATCTAAATAGGACATATGTGTATTCTCCCAACCTCAAAGTAATGCTCCAATTACTATTGATTAACTGCACTAAAGAAGAGAAACAAAACTTCATCTATTTGCTAA
Source organism: Chamaecyparis obtusa (assembly GCA_027943335.1). NCBI lineage: Eukaryota > Viridiplantae > Streptophyta > Pinopsida > Cupressales > Cupressaceae > Chamaecyparis > Chamaecyparis obtusa. Next base: position 231,074 of record BSBK01002983.1, on the reverse strand, counting down.
TTTCAATCTAGCTTAAGGAAAATCAACATTCAAACTTACAAATGCATGGAAAAGTAAATAAATGGAACAAAAAACATTCTAAATTTACTCTACAACAAGATTTATTTCACACCAGAAATTAGCCGACCTTTTCATTGATTTTCAAAATATTACATATAGGCTTCAAGAGTTAAGTCGTTACAAAATCAACTGAATCGATTCATATTATACAAAGTCGGTAAATGAAAAGTGGTCATTTACTGATTATAAAAAGTATATCAAAAAGAAGAGGGGAAAGCTATTTTCTCTTCACTAGCTTCTTTTCCTTCTCCAACTTAGCCTTATGAGCTTTGGCGACTATAAGAATCAGAATCATCCTTTCAAAATCTAGGATGTACACATTTTTCAATCTTATGAGCCAGTGAGCATGATCCTTCTCTATGCATTTTGCAGCATCTTTTCGGGGTTGCGTCTTCATCATGGCTTTGTATATGCATCCACCAAGTTGTTGAAGATCAAGTATTCTATCTAGTTGAGACCCAAATGACTCTACAAGATGGTCTAGGTAGTTGGAGAATGACTTTTGCATATTGGTTATACCAATTGGGCTCTTTCCATCTCAGCTAGCTTGAGACTCAGAGTGAAGACTTGTCAAGTATACAAAGATTTTACTTTTCTCTTTAGTGACTTCCTCATTAGTTGCCTTCATTCTTTCCTCTACTTTGATTATCATCTCCATTTTGAATTCAACTCCTTGGAGCCATTTGATCAGAGGTTCATCCCCTTTCTGCAATATGTTGGCTTTGATTGCATCTTTAGTCTTCATCACGACCAGCCAATGTAGAAGCACCATGCACTCTTCACACCTCAACCTCTTTGTTGTGAGTGTCTACATATGTCCTTTGAGAGAATCCTTCTTTGCTTCTAAATATAAAAATACATTTCTAAACTATTCAATGGCTACCAGACCTTCAGACTTTAGTCGTTCAATCCACCTCCTGCCAATGTGCCTGAAATGTCTATCTTCCTGCAATTTGGAAAGTATGGCTTGGTTCTAAGCCACAGTAGGATCAAATGTTGTTAGGGAATTGGGAAGGCTTTCCATAGGAGCAACCAACTATGTAATGAAGTTATTCATTTCTTTAATTTTTGCCTTGAGTCAAGTCTTGGTGACTTTGAGTTCCTCGAGCTCTTCCTCAATCAAGACGTTACTAGAATTCCACAAGTCTACTTTGGTATCATGGAGGGTAAGCCCCATGTCTAAGGACTGGAGTGGAAAGTTCAAGGTAGTAAGGTCTTCAATTTTTCCATCCTTTAGTGGCTTGGCTATTTCCATCATCAGGTGCCTTATGTTTGGATCTTGACCAAGAGTGGTGAGAGTCCTAGTCTTCTTATCTTTTCTCACAGCTGATCCTGATTGCATCACTTGTGAGAAAATTTCACCACTAGGAGTGCCTTGCTCAACCCTTTTTCTTTTTCTCTCTAGAGTATTCTCAAGCCATGATTCTATGCTAGTAACTTTGGTCGCAAAAATCAAATCTTCAACAAATAATTTCTTGATTACAGGAGGGGAAGATTTAGGCTTGGAAGTGAAAGGATTAACCTGCAAAGAAGAAATGATCTTTTCCTTCTGAGGAGACCCAAAATTATCATCTATCTTGTTAGTTTCTAAATTGCTACTATCTTCACCAACCTCAAGAATGGTAGGAGCTTCTTGAGTGGGAGTGTCACCTTATGTCTCAATGGTTCCCCCTTGTGCTTTCTACTCTAGTTTCATAGTTCCAACAGTTTCTTCCACTGGCTTGTTGGATTTCTCAACTTCAGCTTCTTTATTCGAACTGATGATAGGAGATGAGCCTACTCCACAAGTCTTTTCAAGTGGGATTTCTTTTTTAGGTGGTTTATCATCTCCACCTGCTGGTTGAGATGGTCCTTTGGCTATAGATGATGCTAGGAAAGAGGAGGATGTAGGAGCACTCTTCATCTTGACTATAGTAGCTTGTTGAGGAGTAGGCTTCCTAGATATCTTTCTCCTTCCCATCATCCACTGAACCCACTTATTAGTTCTCTTGATGACTTTAGCTGTTAAAGTCTCCAAATATTTTATAGCTTGACCTTGAACAAGTTCAGAGCTCATTGGATAGGGCTTGATATAATCTTGATATGTGTCATTATACATATGCTCTCCATCATCAACAATGCCTTCGACATAATGTTGACATTGAACAACTTGATTTGTTCAATAGTCAATCTAGAGTAAAATCTTTCCAGGCTCTCTAACTCATCCTTGCAGTTGGCCTAATAATCTTTGAGTTCAGGAATGTGCTTGACCATGGTGCCAGTCTGGAGGTGATTCTTGGCATAACTTATTGGATCAAATTGAGGCCTCAAAACTTTATACACCTCTAGCTTATATCTTCTCTCAAACGCCTTCATCACATTCTTAGCATTTGACCTTGACGCACAGTTGTAAGCTCCAATGGTGACAGGGAATTCATAGCCTTTCTTCTTAATTCCCACACTAATCAGGTTCACTTGCAACATCTTTCAGATCACCTCTACAAGCATGATCATTTCATCAAGGTACCTTGGTAGCTTCATGGGGAAATCGTCAAAATCTGCAAGACAAAGGTATGAGAAACTAGCAAATTGAATGAAGAAGATCCCAAATTAGGTGATGAATTCCATGGCTTCTGGCGAGAACCTCTGCTCTAGGAATCCTTGAAATTATCTGTACAACCTCATTGTAAATGATTCATTAACTTTAATGAACTCTACATAGCTATTTTGTAATTTCAAATGAGGGAAGAAATCATAAATTTTCACATCATCATATTCTTCTAGCCTAGGGAGTCCTAGCCATACTTGCAATGGAGCTAAAACATAGATCAAATAGGAAGACATATAAAACTTATTCTAAAACTTGGTGAGACTCAATGCATTGGATAGATTTTCACTTACCACTTGGGCCTAGTCTATATAATGGTGCTCAACACATATTACTTGGACCAAGAAGAAATAGTTCTCTATGAAATTCAATGCGTTGCTTTCATCTTTTATCCTATGAAGGAGCACTAGGATGTCGATGATCTTGGCCTTTACATCTATCCTAAAAAGTGTCTTTGGAACTTTTTCCTTTATGCTTCTAGCCTTCTAAAACCATGAGTTCATGATTTCTTTTCTCCACCTCATCTTCTTCTCATTATATTCTAAAATTACGATCAAGAAGTTCATATTTAAAAATTCCACTCACTCTGGGATTTGAAGATTGTTCTACATGGACTCTCTATCAATGGATATGAGAACTATGTCATCTGGTAGAAAAATCTATTCTGTATCTGGGTTGAATTTGGTTATACATTTTTGGATTAGCTCAGGAGCTTGCACTCCAATAGGAAATCCAGCAGCTTCAACCAAGCCACTACTTTTGAGCTTCTGCATCATGGTATGGAGGTTCTCTCCGTTTAATCTTTTGTGTAGATTTCTTAGGTCGTAGAATCCGAGAGATGTATCTATTAAATTTTTACAATTTAGATGTAATCCCATTCAACCCATCGAAACCCATGAATCTGGTGGCCATAGCTTCTGATTATGCTTTTGATTTACTGCTAAAAAGCTTTGGAGAATGTTGTGAGATGATTTGAAAAAATTGTGGGAAATCAAGGGCGTATGAAGAAGATGTGAACAAATGGTAACTTTTTCTTGATTGTTTGAGTCTTCTATAAACAACTTTCTTCCTTATTGTTACTTTCCATATCTTGCACCAAATGAGTGAGGGATTTTAAAAAATATCCATTAAAGTTCTAACATTAAGATTTGAATTAAATGCATCTTATTAACAGCCTTAAGAAATCACTTTTACCCATTTGGGGTAGATGTAATGGTAACTTAATTGGTGTAGTGGATTTATTTTTTTCTGCTTCTCTTAGTTCAATGACTTTGTCAGAGAACTCATTTTGAAGGGTAGAAACCTCACTGTGGATAAGCCGGGAAGTGATTTTTTGAAACTCTGCAATTGGCCCATTTCTTTATCAATTCTCTCTAAATATCAAAGAAGACTATCTTCATCATAACAGATCATTCAATTCTCATGAATTCTTGTGCTTATTTCTTCACAAGTTGTCACTTCTTGGAAAATCGACCTTCTCAAGTTATTCTTCGATAAGGGAGAAGCTAACAACCAATTCTCTGAAAAGGGTCTCTTACTCATTTTCTCATATTCTGAGACTATTTTATCTACTATAGAGGTTCAATCTTATTCACTCAAAATCTAGACATCTGGCTTTCGAGAATCTTTGATACACTTTCCACTATCCTTCAGGAAACAACCTCTATAGGAGAAACTCTGTAAGTGGGGAAGTTCATTACAGCTTCTCTGCCAAGCTACTTTTATGGACCCAATTCATTCTTAACCCAAGAAACTCGATCTCTAGGCCTTGTATATGTGCTTGATGATTCTTGTGTTCTCTTCCCATGGAAAATTACCTTCATGGGTCAAAACCCACCAAGGAGAAGGCTATTTTCAATTTTCTAACAAAGGGGAGAAATGATGATTTAGAGCTTCACATTCATATGAATACAATTAATCAGAACTGAAAGAAATAAAGTCTTTATCAAATTGGAAACTATGACTTACCTATTCCTAGGATGAAATAAAAACCAACCCGACTTAAAAGAAAGAAGAAGGCATGAAGGGATAATTTGATAAAGACCACCTATCCTAGGGGGATTCTTGACTTAGACTCCAATTTAATATCTCAAACTCATGACTCAATCTAACACAAGGTATCCACCTTTGTTTTCAAGGGTGAAGAACAAAAGTGGGGCAAAAAATTTGAAATCAAATAGAGAGAAGATAAGAGAAGGAGACATAAATATTTTGAAGTTAGAGATGAGGTTATTATTTATTTGAAGAAGAATATACTTCCAATTGGTACCTATAACAAGCTAACAATGAATAAGTTTGGACCTTGTAATATTCTAAAGAAATTTGAAAATGGAAATGCTTATGAAGTGGAATTACTAGAGGACATGGATATATCATCTATATTCAACATTTATGATATCTTTGAGTAATTTGAATCAAGTGATGAGATAGAAGATGATCTAGATTATCCTAAGAAGAATAAAGACAACATTGAGAAGATCTTAAATAGTAGAGTAAGTAAGAGTATAGGAGGAAAAGACTACATGGAATACCTAGTTCAGTGGAAAGATAAGCCAATTAAAGATAGTTTAGGGATCACACAAGTTGAGTTATATATTTATGATTCTGTAGACTAGGATTTTGAGGATACCTATTTTGAAAGCTTCAAGCCAAAAAAACATTAGATCTTAACCTAGCATGAAATCAATTCAAAACAAAGAAAACTCTAAACTAAGCCACCTCAAATAGAGCTTAAACAGGTGCACCCAAGCACTGTTTGATTTGCTCTTGCTTAAGGGATGTGGGTGTGCTCTCTAAGAACTTGGAGCATGTTCCTAATGCTTATTTGGAAGGATTGAGACTCATGAGAACCCCATAAGTGGCACAAAATAGGTATAGAACACCTGATTTGCCCCTAAGGCCTCAAGGATCCAAATGATGCTGAAATGAAGATTAAGCTACATGATGTTTATGCTAAGATTGATTTTAAACCAAATAAAGATGTGATGATGATGATATGCTATGCAAAACAATGAAGTAAACTAAGTTAATCCATTATTGCTAAGCTATGATGTGTTAGAAAGCTTGAAGAAAACAAAGAAATCTAACAATTAGGAATGATTATGCTAGAGCTAGAAGTAAAAGGCATGATAACAATGCATGGAGATGAAAGACTAAGCTAATGAATTGCTCTTGGAAGGGGGAGTATTTATAGGATTTCCTAAAGGCTTGGGTTAGGAAGAAAGGTTAGAGTTTGGGGTAAAGTTAGGGGTTGAGTCAAGGGGATAAGGATGAAGACTTTCTAGAAGAGTCTAGGCTTTGGATGAGGATAAAGACTTTCTAGAAAAGTCTAGGCTTTCTAGGAATAAATATGGAATTTAGGAAATAAATAAAGTTTTATTTATCTCAAAGACTTTAATGAGTTTGAGGCTCATTAGGAGTAGGGTTTGACTAGGAGTCAAAGGGATAAGGATGAAGACTTTCTAGAAGAGTATAGGCTTTGGATGAGGATAAATACTTTCTAGAAAAGTCTAGGCTTTCTAAGGATAAATATGGAATTTAGGAAATAAATAAAGGTTTATTTATCTCAAAGGCTTTAATGAGTTTGAGGCTCATTAGGGGGAGGGTTTGACTAGGAGTCAAAGGAGACTTAGATTAGCTTAGGGAAAGTAGGTAGTTTCCCCTAAATGGGTTTAGGGAAGGATTAGGAAAGTTCTAGAAGGGTCTAGAGTTTTCCTAGGGTAAATTAAGAATTGAGGATTAATATTTAATCTTAATTAAATATTCTTGAGTTGGGATTAGGATTAGGAAATGATGGGATTAGCCTTTAATCGAATTTAAAGAAGGATTAGAAGATTCTGGAAGAGGTTAGTGGTCTTAAGGAAATTGGCCAAGTTTTGGGCAAAAAATAAATAAATAATTTATTTTGGGATTTTTGGTCAATTTATTAATTAAATAATTAATAAATAGGGAGATAATGTTTAAATAAGATTTAAACATTTTTGGGAGGTATTTCTTAATTAAATATTTTTAATTAAGTTAAAGGGATTTAATGACATAAAAATAATTTAATTAATTAAATAATTAATTAATTAATGAATGATGATGTCATCAGGGATTTTTCAAAAAATAAAAATAATTTATTTTTTAAAGGATTTTTAGGTGTCTACAGATTCAAGTTAGAATATGAGTAGTGCTTGATGTAGAAATTAGTTATTTATTTATCCTAGGTGTCTGATGTAGGAGCATCTTGGGTCTTTGAGCAATCTTGCATTAGCCAAAAACATTTCCTATTTTCTATACCTGTATTTTGTTTTCATTATAGTTGTTGTAGTTGTTGGTTTCATATTAGACGAAGCTTACATGATGTTGAGGACCTATTTTAGAATCTTCTCCTATGAGTGCATAAGGATTGGATGGATCATGTCGAAGTTAGAGTTGTTTTACCTTTTTGTTGGAGCCATATTTTCTTGCTTTCCATGTGCTGATTGAGCATCATGTAGCCATTGATCCTTAATGAATCAGCCTTTTCAATCTTAGGGCCTTAAAGAGGACCTAAAATAATATCTTCACCTAAGACCAAAAATCCTAATTTATCATGAGTTGGGAGTTATCACCATTTGCCTCGGGTATCAATTTTTAGCCAGTTTAACATGAAACATGGAGTTTTTCATCTTGCGCAGTTTTGTATGATGAAATGGGATCTTGATAAGTTAGGGACATGTTTGTGGATCATGTGTGGACCTAAATGTAACCTTGTATCTATTTTTATTCATTCTTCTTTTATTTTTGGTTTACTCTTCAAGGCTGGACCTATAATATAATTAAATGCCTGACTGGATGACTTGTGGTTTACCTAGATATATAAGGATTCTAGGTTGATATAGAAGAGTAAGAAAGGAAATAATTATCAATATACAACATTAGAGACAAAGATAGGATGGAAGCTGAGACTCTAGTTTCATAATTTCTTTGTATAAGGCCGAAACTCGGAAGGCCTTACAACTGGGTATGTTGACTGATTTAATTTAATCACTCCAATTTCCTTACCTCATAGACATTGTGTTTTAATTGTTTCATGTGAATTATATATTTCTTCTATTTGTAACTATGATAAGGGATTGTTCATTGGTTCAAGTTGAGTCAAATCTTCTTCAATCTACCTTGCCCCTATGTCAATATGGTAATACTTGTAGACAAACATATCTATGACCCAAGGTTTATGTGGCATTCCATACCATTGTCTGATACATTCCAAACAATACATGAGGTAAGAGGACATGAAGAAAATACTACCACTCAATTTAGACATATTGAGCTATTCTCTGAGAGAGTTGGAAATTAACTTGGCCTAGTCTAGGATCTATTTTCCCTTTAATATAATTTGAACATAGAACTACATCCAGTATAAGAAGAGGTAAGCTACTTGTGACCCTTTCAGTCTATGTAACATCACTATTATATCACTGATATGGGTGAACATCAGTCCTATTGAATTGTTTAGGTAATCATGAACCTCCTCTTTGGGGGTTTAGAAGCCAGCTCTTAGCTATAGAAGTACAGTTTCCATCTCTGTTCTCATTAAATTTGACAATGGATTGTGCAGGAGAAAAGGAAGAGAAAGTATTTTTTGGGAGTTGCAATGCCAAAGATACTATTTCCCTATTGACAGACATAAGGATGCTACCATCTTTCTTTTTCATAGATTTTGTCTATGCATCATAGTTTTTTATACCTTCAAAGATTAACTTTGGGTAGACAACGGTGGGAGGAAAAGATGCAACTAAGCATAACCCACTATGTAGGAATTCTAGAGCTAGATTGCCCTCAAGGGAATTTAAGAGATGGGCCGACAGACCTTCTAGATTATATTCTTCTAAATTTTATGTCTGATATTATGGGACCATCACACACCAAACTTGAAGTATTCCCAACTAGATGAAAAGCTAATTTCATAATTACAGAACCTTAAATTTTCTATTCATTGTGCTACTTACTAAATTTGAAAATATCACGAGAGGAATAGCTAGACTCACCTAACTTCTACAAAAATTATTGATCACAGGAGCTCCCACGTCCTTACCTCTACGTATGAGTTTCTTAATAAAAATGCTTAGGATATTGGGTACAGTACTTAACTTAAATAGCAGCATGAGAACTTAAAAATTTATTACAAATCTTTTACAAAGGTGAGGGTAAAAGATTTGATTTGACAACCTATTCGTGTAAACCATAATTTCTAAATAAGAAAATCCTTATGTTTGGAAAAATAATGATTATTCAAAATTTTCAGACCTGCTAACCCTCTTTCCATTTATTAGCATTAAATGCATACTCTCCTATGGGTCCCGCTACTTAGCTATCACAAGATTCTCTTTTATTTCATAACCTCTACCAGATTCTTTTGAACATGAAAGAACAAAGTTCATGACTATTCAAGACCGTTCAATGAAGCTCAAAACTTTGATCCTCTAAATTTTACCACTTGATATTTTGAATGCCATGATATGTCACAAATTCATAATAAATGTGTCAGCTTCTCCTTCTGACTTGACGAAAGATAGATTTTCTTCATTTTCTTGGTGAACCTGTCATGTTTTCAAAAGTAAAAAAATTGTTATGAACAACCTTGAATATGATCAAACATTGTTCAAGCATGTTTGAAGGTGTTCAAGGATGTTCAATAAAAAAAAGATTATCAATAACTTCAAGAGGCTCAAAACTAAATCATGACCCAAAACCACAAATGACTTTTAGATTACTAAACTTAGGTGTACACAAAGAAAGATAACAATAGTCAAAAGGAGGGATTCAACTGATGCAAGGCCAAAACAAAGAATAGAAGAACAAGTACCAAACTTAGACTAACATCAACTCCAACTAGGGACTACTTTTGACAAAAGGAAGAGAACTCAGGACTCTGGTTACACAAAAATGAAAGGGGAAAATAGACACACACAAAACTAAACAGGAAAAAAAAACCCTAACCTAATATATAAAAAGATTAACACATTGAGAGAATCAAAGCCTTACAAAATTTAAATCTTGCCCATTATAAGAGTATGACAAGATTAATCCATTAGGATAGGCCAGTTTAAAAGCTTTAGATCCCAACTCTTCTTTAATGAGAAAAGGTCCCTTCCATAGAGATTCGAACTTACCATGAGCTCCTTTAGGTTCTTTTCTTTTATCCTAGAGTAGTACTTCATCTCCCTTCATGAATTTTCAAGGCTGATTTTTCCTATCAAAGATGTTTTTGACCCTAACCTGATGCTCTGTGATTCTGTCTACTAGTGCTTCTCTATCTGCTTCAAGTTTATGCAAATACATGATTCTTTTCTCTAAGGAATCTCTGAAAGCTTTATCCTCAATAGAAGCTTGCAATTTTAATGCTAACAATTCAAATGGAAGAGATACCTAAGCTCCTACCCCATACACTAATTCAAAATGTGCCATGATGATAGCTCTTTTTGGCATTATTTTGTCTACCCAAAGGGCTTCAAAAATATTTTTATGCCAATTCTTACCATTGTCATCTACCAACTTCTTCATGATGGCTACCACATTCTTGTTACTTGATTCCACTTTCCCATTACCTTCTGGAAAATAATTTGATGAATGGGACAAGGAAATAATATGATCATAACAAAAAATAATTAACTCTTGGAATGAGAAATATGTATCATTATTTGTTACAATCTTCTGAGGAACTCCAAAACACACCAGGATATTTGGTGCAGGAGCACCTAATCCTAGAGGTCACTATGAGATGTCTAAAGTTTTTGAGTCATTTAAAGTAAATTATATGATGTATTGATTCATTTTAAATCCATTTGTAAAGGTGTTGACAAGAAATGTAAGCATGTGCACAATATTGCTCAAGTTGTCAAATAGGTCATGTTTAGGTCTACATGGTCAAATTTGTGTAAAAGAACCATGGAAGGGTAAAATAATTATAAAAGGACTTAAATATTCTATTTGAATATGTATAGAGAGGTTTGAAAAAATTTTAAAGTCATTTTGTCAAAAATGTAAAAGTTGTGTAAAAAGTTGTAAAATGCAACATTGAGAAAGTTGCTATCATTGCAAAAATGATGTAAAAAGGTAAATGGTTGGTCTAGGAGTTGGTTATGAAGTTAAAAACTACCAAATACCTTATAAATACCATTTTATGGTTTAACCAAATCATATTTTAGAAGAGGAAATAATTTGATACATTTTTGGTGCATTCTATTGTTGTTCTTTTGATTGGTTTTTTCAGTTTTAGTGTTGGTTCTAGGCCATGTAAGGACATGTACAGCCTGGAAAACCTATAATATAGTAATGGATAGATAGAATGATGAATCATCTTTCTCATGCTTTTGGTTTGGAGTAATTTTATTCTGTTTGAATGAGTTATGACAGTTTTGGTAAAAGTTGTTATCTGCAAATATGGGACTACTTGACCACAGTCAGATTGTAACAATTGGCACAGACAAATTTTTTAGAATCAGGACCTATAGAAATATTAATTGGAAATATATGTGAATTTAATTTCATTCCATTTTGGTTTGAGTCCTTTTTATGCATATTTGAGTAGAAACTAGTTTTTTAAAATCTGCATTGGAGTTGCAGGTAGTGATTTGGGCTTGTAAAATGATTTATGAATTGGAAAAATAAATAGATTAAATATTATAAAACTATATTGAAAAATTATTCAGATGGAATTTGTTTGGTTTAATTTGGATTTGTTTTGAGAAAGATATGGGATGCCCTAGGCAAGGTTTGGTGTTTTAAATCTGAATTATGACAAGGATATGGATCAAAATTTTCAGTCTGAAACAATAATTGTTTGAGAAATCAAATTGGGTCCTCATACCTTAATATTTGGTGAGGTGATATATATTATAGTTATCTACAAAATTTTTTGTTTCCAAAAATTTTGGTTTGAAGTTTTAGTGGGTCAAATAACTCAATTTTTGAAAACTGTACAACTTGGGACAGTATCGAAGTTGTTTGTTAAAGGAAGAAAAGAAGTATTTTGTTGTTAATTGATCTTGTGAAAGAAGATAGTTTTTGTTTCTTTTCTATTATTTGAATGATTAAATGAAGATTGGATCATCAAGATCCTGGATATTGAGTGGTTTCCATGATGCTCTACATCAAATTGGTATCAGATCTTGAAGATCTTGAGTGTGTGGGTAGAGCGCCGAGGGAGGCAATCCACACCAGGACCTTGGAGATTTGGTATTTGTTTCATTGATGATATTTGGTTGTAGGTGCTCATCCATCTTGTTGCATATGAAGGTTGGGTTGTGTGTATAGACACTGAAAGTTTGTCAAGGGCCAAGAGAAGGTCCAGGGCCAAGGAGTGGTCCATTTGATTACCAAGAGACTAGGGGGAGAGGCAAAGAGGAGGAATCTTAGGTGAGGCACATGGGAGAGTTGTTTGTGGTGAGTTTGAAGTAGAAATGGTAAAGATGGATCTATGACTGATAAGACACCATGGAGTTGTAGCCATTAATGCTCCACTGATAGGAGTATTTGAGAAGATGATTTTGAGGATAGTTCTATGTCCTTGAGGGAAAATTTGATGGTGATAAAGGCATGAAGAGGCAAAGGAAAAGGAAGGTAAAGATGAATATTTTTGTTGTAATTTTTTTGCAGGTTATGGCACACCTTTCCAAGAGACTTGGAAAATTTTCAAGGCTGGTAGTATGGTGCAGGAGTAGCTAATCCTAGAGGTCACTATGATATTTCTAAATTTTTTTGAGTCATTTAAAGTAAATTATATGATGTATTGATTCATTTTGAATCCATTTATAAAGGTGTTGACAATAAATGTAAGCATGTGCACAATATTGCTCAAGTTGTCAAATAGGTCATGTTTAGGTCTACATGGTCAAGTTTGTGTAAAAGACCCATGGAAGGGTAAAAGAATTATAAAAGGTCTTAAATATTATATTTGGATATGTATAGAGAGGTTTGACAAATTTTTAAAGTCATTTTGTCAAAAATGTAAAAGTTGCATAAAAAGTTGTAAAATGCAACATTGAGAAAGTTGCTATCATTGCCAAAATGATGTAAAAAGGTAAATGGTTGGTCTAGGAGTTGGTTATGAAGTTAAAAAATACCAAATAAATTATAAATACCATTTTATGGTCGAACCAAATCAGATTTGAGAAGAGGAAATAATTTGATACATTTTTGGTGCATTTTATTGTTGTTCTTTTGATTGGTTTTTCAGTTTTAGTGTTGGTTCCAGGCCATGTACAGACATGTAAAGGCTAGAAACCCTATAATATAGTAATGGATAGATATAATGATGAATCCTATTTCTCATGATTTTTTTTTGGAGTAATTTTATTCTATTTTGAATGAGTTATGGCAGTTTTGGTAAAAGTTGTTATCTGCAGATTTGAGACTGCTTGACCACAGTCAGATTGTAACGATTGGCACAGACACATTTTTGAGAATAAGGACCTATAGAAATATTAATTGGAAATATATGTGAATTTTATTTAATTCCCATTTGGTTTCAATCATTTTTAGGCATATTTTTTAAAGTTATGCATATTTGAGTAGAAACTAGTTTTTAAAAATCTGCATTGGAGTTGCAGGCAGTGATTTGGGCTTGTAAAATGATATATGAATTGGAAAAATAAATAGCTTACATATTATGAAACTATATTGATAAATTATTCAGATGGAATTGGTTTGGTTTAATTTGGATTTGTTTTGAGAAAGATATGGGATGCCCTAGGCAGTGTGTGGTGTTTTAAATTTGAATTATGACAGGGATATGGATCAGAATTTTCAGTTTGAAACAATAATTGTTTGAGGAATCAAATGGGGTCCTCAGACCTTAATATTTGGTGAGGTGATATATATTATATTTATCTAAAAAAAAATTGTTTTCATAAATTTTGGTTTGAAGTTTTAGTGGGTCAAATAACTCAATCTTTGAAAACTTTACAACTTGGGACAGTATCGAAGTTGTTTGTTAAAGGAAGCAAAGAAGTATTTTGTTGTTGATTGATCTTGTGAAAGAAGATAGTTTTTGTCTCTTTTCTATTAGTTGAATGATTAAATGAAGATTGGATCATCAAGATCCTAGATATTGAGTGGTTTCCATGATGCTCTGCATCAATATTATTTCTCAAGAAATCACACACCACGTGAGAATTTTCTTTTTTGGTTGGAATATCCTCAACCCATTTGGTGAAATAGTCTCTTGCTATTATAATGTAGACATAAAAAACATTAGATGGAAGATTAATAGGGTCAATGAAATCTAGTCCCCACTTCTTGAACAGTTCATCCACAATAACATGTTTCAAAGGTAACATTGCCAACTAAGGTTTTTTGAAAAACAATTGACACTTCTCGCACTTTTTGACATATGTATAGGCATCTTTGAACATCCTCGGCCAATAGAAACAATTGAAAAAGATTTTAAAAGAAGTGACCAAAGAAGAAATGTGTCCTCAACAAGATTCCTCATGAAAGGTTCTTAATAATCACGTCTGTTGTTCTTTATCCACACATCTGAGGAAAGTTCTGCCAACACCTCTTTTAAACAATGTACCCTACCATATCACATATTTGGTTGCTTGGAGACTCGGATTACATCTTTCTTTTGGGGTTACCCATGTAGGGAATTCTCTAGAGGTTAAATAATATGTTATGTCACAAAACATAGGATCGGTCAAGCTAACCAATAATGCACGAGATGCCTCATTCCTAAGTTCTTCATTTTATTTTGAATTTTCAACTATGAATTTACATAATCCTCTTCCTCTAACTAGTTTTGTGGGTTTTATTCTCAAATCATATTCTTGTATTTTAGTTACCCATTCCACCCTTTTGTTCATAGCTATTTCTTATTGGGTGAGTAGGCTTTTTACAGTAGAATCAGGAACAAATACCACAGAGTGTGAATGGAGAATATAAAATCTAAACTTTTTTATAGCTTTGATAACTGCAAAATCTTATTTTTCAATATTTGAATACTTTAGCTCATGCTTTTTAAGAGGGGTACTCATAAAATAAATTGGTTCTTTATTTTTTGAATCAGTCTTTTGAGTAAGTATTCCTAATAATGAATGATCAAAGGCATATTAATAAATGATAAAATCCTTTTTATAATCAAGATATAGTAAAGAAGGAGCAATTTCCATAGCATTTTTTATTTTATTGAATGCTTTTTTAGTTGCTCCAGTTTGTTTGAAAGGTTTTTTTCACTCATCATTCCTCTGATATGTCTAGTCAACTCAGAAAAATTTGGTATAAATGCTTGTAGAAAATTAATCTGACCAAAGAAAGACTTTACCCTAGTCCTTGTTGACAGAAGACTTATTTGTTGAATAGCTTTCACTCTTTTAGGATCAATTCTAATTCCTTCCTTAGAAAGGATATGACCTAACATATTACCTTCTGTTACACAAAAGATAGAATTTTTGGGATTGAGAGAAATACCATGGTCTTGACACTTTTCAAGAACAAACTGAAGATCTCTGAGGTGATGCTTTCACCTTATGGAATAGACTGTTAGATCATCAAGGTATATAAAAATGATCCTATTCTTCATGTCAGCAAAATAATAATCCATAGCCCTCTGGAAAGTCACCCCAACATTTATTAGACCAAAGGGCATTCTGTTATATGTAAATATTCCCCAAGGTATAGTAAAAGTAGTTTTATGTTTATCATCTTCTTCCACACTGACCTGATTGTATCCTAAGAATCCATCAACCATTGACATGATTTCATATCTGATAAAAGTTTGTAAAACATGTTCCATCTTTGGTAAGGCATAATTTTCTTTCAAGATAGCTTGATTTAGATTGTAGAAATCCATAGATTCTTATTTCACCATTCTTCTTTCTCATCGAGACAATATTTGCAATCCATGTTGAGTGGTGAATTGGGTATATGATTCTTTCCTTCAACATTTTTTCTACCTCATGTATTATAGCTTTTGATACCTTGGGGTTATAACTACATAAATTTTTCTTGAAAGGTTTAGATTCTAGTTTGAGGGGTATATTATGACTAAAACTCCCACCTCTGAAATCCCTTAGGTCATTATAATTCCAACAAAAAAGCATCTGTATAAGTAGTCAATAATGCTTGAAGTATTTCCTTTTCTTGAATAGAGAAAGTCTTACCCACATATATCCACTTAGGTTGTGCTTCATCCCCAATATTGATTTTTTATACTCTTTCAGAACTTCAGAGCATGGGCCTCCTTTTCCTGAAATATAGCTATCATCTCTTCTAGACAATAAACTTTCAAGTGAAATTAGGCCCTTAGGAATCTTGTTACCTTTTAAATGAACTATTTCCTCTGATGACTATATTTTAGAATTAGGTTATTCACATGTTTCACTTGATCCTTCGAAATAAGTAGATGCAAAAACCTCTACACATGCCATAAAATTCTTTATACTAGCATCATCTTCAAACACTTGCAAGTGTTTAACATTTTTAGGAACTACAAGTTTGTAAATCATCTCTATTTTGTAAGTGTCTATTTTGAAATTGGGATGAGGAAGCAATAAGGAAGCCAAAACCGCTAAAGAGTCAGCCCTTGAATTTAAGATTCTTGGGATAGCTTCTATAGAAAAGGTGTCAAAAGCTTCAATTTCATTCCAAATCAAAACTCCATAATGCTTTAGAAATTCATTCTTTACTATGAACCAACCTTTCACTTGTTTGACTATAAGCTCAACATCTCCTCTTGTGACAAGAATTTTAATTCCATGAGCCTTCGCCTCTTGCAAACCCAACAATAAGGCCTCATACTCAACAATATTATCAGTGTTCTTAAAATATAGCTTGAAGGAGAAGGGTAACTACTCTCCATTAGGGCCTTTAAGCACTACCCCTACTCCTGATCCAACATTAGCACAACTACCATCAAATTCCATAAACCAAATTTGTGAAACCTCAACTTGAACTATTGAAACAGGGGGGGACTCATCAGACAAGATTAGATAATTCCCAAACTCGCACTCTTGATATAAAATCTAAGATCTTAGATGGTTAGAAGGAAAGATCATATACTTATTCTTTGCCTCTAGTTCCAACTTAACCTTCTTCTTTCCTACATGGATAACTCCTAATCAGTCCATCTTAATTATCCACCTATATCTCTACAAAAGGTCCTACTCAAGAGCATTCCATAACTTTCTAGAATATCAGCCACAATAATTATCAATTTTAATCTCTTATTTGGATAAGCAGCTAGGACAACCTGAGCATCATTTACTTGACCTATTAAGGGCACCTGTTTACAATCTATCAAATAACACCTTTCAAAAGTCTTTGTCAGAGTTAGGCCATGGGCTTTAGAAACTGAGGAAGGTATAATGTTATTAGATGCTCCTAAATCTATGATGAAATTTATCAATTTAAGACCATTAAGGAGAAAAGAAATATAGAAAGGTTTAGGCTTTTGGGTTTCATGTATATCACAATTGGTTTCTAAGGTAGAGGCATTAGATGAATTGGTTTGATCTACATTGGTAGGAGGAACTACTATAGGAGGCTGAACAAATTAGTCAGTTTGATTGGATGTACATTGATTAGAATGAGAAGAATCAGGAGATTCACCATTGACATATTTAATTAACTTGTTAAGTTCCTTAGGGTTCAATCTTAAATATCAGTGGGTGAAATTTGGATAGCAGAAGATTTGAAAAACTCAACTATATCAAATGATGGGATTCGTGCATCCTTTTGCAAAATTTTGAAATCATGGGTTTTTACACTTGAAGAAGGTATATTAATTATAGGTTCTTTACTCTTTTTAATAGTATTTGATGTCTATGGAGTGTATTTAGGAGACTATTAGGAATGGGAATACTAAGAGGGGGGTTGAATCAATGTTCTGTATATCTTATTAATTTTTCTTATATCTTAAATCTTAACTTAATTTCTTAAGTACTGAAATGAATATCAATGTAAGGAGATAAAAAACACAACACATAAAACCAAATATGATTACAGGGAAACCCAAATAGGTAAAAATGCCAGTGGGAATTGACACCCACTAAGAATTGCACTAGTGTATTATGATCCCTCTTAGAAGACCTTACAACCTTGTTAGGAGTTTATCTTTACAATGCAATAAGTATAGTGACCTGGTCAAGGGTCAAACCCTATTAGGAATCTTTACAATAAATCTATTAGGGGTGGTGGCTCACTTCCAGAGCTCATTGCTCAATGAGAAGACTACAACCTCTTGGATATCAGATACACACTATATCTTCCAATGGTGAACTGCTTCTTTCACACTACTTGTCTGATCAGTTCCTTTTGTGCACTGATGCTTTAACCTCTTGTAAATTTCTAGAACATTCTAAATTCTCTTCACATACTTATTCTCTACTCCTATCAACTCTATATCTCATACCATTCTTAAATACAAAGGCACATGTCTTATTTATATTTGCAAACAAAAACTATACACTAGGTCGGCCTTTAACCTATTACATACAATGCTTCCAAATGAATTGGCTCAAGCATGTTTACATAAAATGATATTTATTTCTATAGAAAAAAATACAATAGGTGCATAGCCTTTACAAAATTATATTATTATCGCTAACCAAAATACCAATAGTTGGCTCCATGCTCTATTCTATTCTATCGCTCACTGTCTGTGTCACTTCATCTAGTTGTAACTTCTCCATAATAACTCATATGATCATGCACTCTTAGACTTAGCATGACTACATACTCAAAAACTTATCTTCAAGGGCGCATGCCATAACTTGATCATATGCATGTGCATTGATGCTCTATTCATCTAGTGCTCTGCTAACTATCTAGTCTTCCATACTTAACCAAAATCTGATCTTATGAGTAAGTGCGCTAACTCCAAAACTTCATATGACTTTGTTTCCATAATGAAAACACTTAATTATAGTCATATACAATAGTATAGTCAACTTTCCAACAATCTCTCCCTTTGTAAATAATGGCAACAAAGGAATATGGTGAAGTTACTAACTGTATCTTACAAAAAATTTCTAACATATACTCTATCTTATTTCTCCCTTATACTATATACTTTACTCTCTTTTTACATCATATATACTGCTCCATATTCTCCCTTAATATGTACTCTACTCCCCCTTTGACATTAATGAAAAAGGTGCTAAAAATGTATCTACAAGTACTTACAAAGTGAGTACATCCAGATATGCAATAGTCAAGTTCTAGATCTCTTGCTGCCAAAATGATTTCAGTGCATTTACACTCTAAAGATGGGTGCACAAAGTATATGTCATCTTTTCCATCTTCTCTAATTCTAAACTCAATCCTTGATCATATGTCACCATCATGGCATCAATCTCTTTGATGTTCTAATTTAGCACATCCAATGAGGGCATAAGAGCATTTATTAGTTGAGTTTGTCATGCCCTTATCTTAGCCATTTATTTTTCTGCCTTCTCTATCTTATCTACTTTTCCTTGGTAAATATTGTTACACATTTACATTTGTGGAGGGATCTTTCACTAATTTCCTTACTGCATCTATCATAGCTTCTACTTCTCAAATTTTCTTGTAAAGGTCTGTAGTCAGTTTGTCTTGGTTCATACAATCTTCTATTATCTTTCTTCCCTTAGCTGCAAAATATTTTAGAATGGCTTGGCCAACTTTTAGTGAACTAAGGTCAAGTGCAAAGTTACTGATCAATTCATTAGCCTCTTTTTAAGATATTTTCTTTTGCAACCTTGGATGCAGATTCTTCTAGGATAGAGAAGTTTTTTTTTGAAACTTGATAGGATGGAGCTGACATCCTCCACTAAGTGTACACTAGACACTTTCTTTTTCTTAGGTAGTAAGCTATTCAGAATGTTGACTGACTCAATGAACAATGGATTCCTCATAACCTATTTCTCTTTTTCTTTTTCCATTGCTATATCACTAATTTTTATCAGGTCTTCTTCTCCCCATGAATCTAAGCTTGTTTTGTCAGGGGTTAGACTTGACAATAATGGCATTGAGGGCTTGGGGGTAAGGAGTGAACTTTGATTGTCATCCATTACCTAAGTCTTTCTAATCACTGGGACTCTAATAGAGGGCTCATTTGCAGGTTCATTTTCCTTTTCTCCTCCTCCTCCTCCTCCTTTTTCTTTTTCTCTTTCTTTTTCTTTTTCTTTTTCTTTTTCTTTTTCTTTTTCTTTTTCTTTTTCTTTTTCTTTTTCTATTTATTTTTATTTTTCTTTTTCTTCTTCCTATCCTATTAGATCCTCAATCTGAACATCTTCTTGTTGCATAGAATAATTATCACCACATAATATTTCATCCTCTTCTATATTTACAAAGGCTTCCTCGAACTTATCCAAGTCCTTATCAATGGCCGCCATTGATATCTCCACATTATCAATCATAATTGTATCATCTTTTGTTTCAGTCATGGGCACAGACTCCATTGCATTAGTAGACATTGTCATTGTGGGCGCTAAATCCTACAGACCTATTAGAGGTGCATTAAGGACCTCAAATTATTTATTTGTCTTAGATGGAGCTTGGGTTGCAGATGTAGTAGATGGATACATGTGTCTATCTAGAAATACCTTCTCAAATGCCTTTTCTATTTCCTTTTCAACCAAATCATACTCTTTGTTCATGATCTATAGAGTTCTTATCTTTGTTCTAAGCGGTGGCTTCACCAAATCTAACAATAGTGTTTTCTCTTCAATTGCGCATATAGAGAGGTTTTCATCTAGTATCTTCTCCCTTATTTTGAAATCTTCCTCAATAGCCTATCTCTTAAAAAACTCTAAGATGTTCCATACACCATCCAAAATAATAGTCTTCAGTTCCAAGACTATTTTCTTGAACATAATCATGTGTTTGATAATTATTGAATGGATCTATGACTTATCAATCTCATGGTACTTATCATAGAACTTTTCAATTTGGTCTAACCTTTATTCATCTACAATTTTAGCTCTTAATATTTCAAGATTTGGAATGAATCCTACCTCAGGAGGTGCTTGTAATTTTCTACCTTGGCTTCTTATAGATCTTGGGGATGGATGGCTTGTGACTATTTTCTTCTTCCTCTTAGGCATCTTACTTTTCTTAGGAGATGCTTTAGTGGACTCTAGATCAATAATAGGAATGGGTGTAGGAGTTCTATCATTAGTTTTACTTTTCTTCTCCTTGGGGTCATCAGACTTCTTTGTTTTAACTTCAGCAGTGGGTGTGCTCTCAATTTCCATAGCTAGCTTGGCTTCTCAAGCTTTATCCAGGTTAGCTTGAGTGACACCATGAATCTTTAGTATTTTAGAGGTGATTTTAGAAGCTTTCCTCTTGGTTGCAGCATTGTTCAAGACTGCATCTACTTGTCTTGTCTTTTCCTCATAGGTACCTCATCTTGGCTCATTAGGATCCTTAGGTGCTGATAGTAGAACTTGTGCATATGCTTCTAGAATATGTTCTTCCACTTCATCACCAAGTGGATGAATCCACTTAGTCCTAGGCTCTATGGCTTCCATAAAATTTATGTCTATCTCCACCATGAAACAAATACTATCCTTGTACTTTTTAACTATGCTCTCAGGTATCCTATACCTCCTCTACATCTTTATTCTAAAAGTCTTGATTTCCAATTCCATGTATTCCTTCAAGGTACTATCTAATAATTCCTTGCATGATATTTGAGGCATTGTGGGAATAGTCCTATCTAGGTAAAGATCTGACACTTTACCAACAATATGGAAATACATATAGATTATCAGTGATCCAAACCTGAATATCTTCCTTTTTTCATGCTTGATTGCCCTAATATTGTCCATCAACTAGGTGTGCAAGATCTCACACAAGTTGAACTCTCCAGTTTCCTTCACAATCCTTATGGCTACTAAAATAGTGGCTACAGACACAATATTTACCCTATTTTCATGTTAGAACTTATATCGAAGTATCATAGACATAAGCTTGATATATTTCTCCTTAATCGACTCAATGGTCATGCCGCGCTTGTCACTCTGGGATTTGTAGGCTTATTCTACTAGTTTTCTTACATCCTTGCCACTAGGAAGACTAGCACTGGTCTTATGTAATACAGTTATCTCATGACTGAGATCAGTAGTAATTCTAACAAGGACTTCACCTATCTGAAATAGGTCATCATGAATTCTTCTTGATATAGTCTTTATCCATTCAGATTCATAGAACTCATATGTTGTGGCATACTCAATAATCGGGTTGTCTTCCAGGTGTGCAAACTCATAAATGAACGTTTTGTCCGGATTCATCATGGTTTCCATATGAGACTCAATAATTCTATCCAATCCTAATGGTTCCTTTTTACAGTAGATATATGTGCGTATATCCTCTACATGTATTACTCCCATCGGAGTCCTAGCGAAAGATCCTTCTAGGTCATCTAAGACTGACTTGAATGGATACTTCTTAAAGACATATCTCTTCCTTTCAATAACATCAAAAGTGACTGGGGTAGCCATGAATTACTTGTTTAATCACTAATATGGGTTTCCAAATGAATTCTGAATTGTCGCAATTGAATTAGGGCTTCACAAAAACTTTCAACCTTCCTCGCTAATAATCCAACTGCAATTATTCATAACTCAACTGCTTTGATCTCTTGTTCTCTCCAAAGGCTCAAAATTGAATACAATGTGTGAATAATGAGTCTTTAGTGACTTTAAAACAACTTTCCACCATTAATGCTTACTGTGTAAACACATAATCCCATAGAGAATTCTAATTTTTCTTTTTGCTATCAATCACGCAGTGCGCTCTTGTATACTGCATCTAATAGTCTCCAAATAGTTATAACCAAAGGGGCATACTCTAAGGTTGAGTATACCAGTCACACAGGGGTCTAGAGCTAATCTAGATCCCCCTATGACCATGAAGGTCATTTAACCATAAATAGGAGGTGTGTCCATTGCAGATGCATCCTCAACTATTTCACCATCATTATCTATCTTTTCTTCCTTCCAAATCATGCTCACATCTATTGTAGCTTTCACAAACTTGACTTCTCCTGATTCATCTAGAATTAATCCTTGTGACTTATTAGGGCTTTCTTATCTTTGAACTTTTGATCTACAAAACTTTGAGATGTGTCCAACCTTGTTACAAGAGTGAAAAATAATTGGAGGCCTTATATTCCTTGGCACATTGATGTGAGTTACCATTCTACACTGTCTAGCTGTATGACCATTATAATTACATATCTAACATGTAATGTTCAGAGGACTTCTTACATTCTGTTGTGGATGATGTTAGCACTTTTTCATGTATAATCACGATAGCTATTAAGCTTGACTCTTAGGCTCCCAATTCTAGATTCTTATAGGGAAAAGGCTAATTAACAAGGATTTAATCCTCCTACACTTTGGGCTCCACAGACCCAGGTGGGTATACCTAAAACATACTAAATCTGCATACATAAACACTCTCTCACTAAAACCCTTTATGTAGACATGAAAACTAGTTGATAGTAACAACAAGGATATTCATCCTTCTTCTCTTTGAACTCAGAGACTCAGACAGGATAACCTATCAGATTCACTTCTACAAGGAATCACCAAAGGCATTTTCACTATTCAATGCAATTTACAAACATTAATACTCTTAAACTAGAAATGGAAAATTATTTGGATTAATGATTGATGAAGAAAATTATAGGACAAGAAAAAGACCAGTGCCTTATCTATTGGGCAATAGAGTCATACAAATGTGCATTCCTAGAAAACCCTAACTCCAAACTCAAGAACCTGAATGAGGTTCCTTGCAAACCATTCTTCTCATTTCAATACCTGGACATCAAATTCATATGCAAAGCTAGAATGCTCAGCATTTGAACTCAAGACTGACTCTCTCCTTGAAAGAAACTCAAATTCAAACCCACAGATACCTTATAACTAGAATATTAACATGCCTTAAAAGTCAATACACAAGAATTAAGACAATATATATAAAGACATCAAACAAGAACTGAACAAGGATTCCATTGTTCTCATTAAAATTCATTTGGAACTGTACATTGCAAGACCATGAATAAAAAAACTAAGACTCAAAAGCCTAGAAGCTATCCTAGCAGCATGAATTTCAACCTCCTTATTACAATGAAGAAAAACTGAGATATATGAGAATGTGGTCAGTTGAAAGCCAACTGACAGCTGTCTATTCTTGGCATGACAATATCTCCAAGTTTTTCCCATAATTTTCCTCTGCAACTGATTCTTCAAACTGATCCACTTTCTACAATCATTTCCCCAACTGATCTGATTCTAATCCTGAGAATTCAAACCCAAACTTCTCTTTCCCATCACTCTAAAGCTGAAAATCATGATTTCCAATGTATTCCTTATCTTTTCCCATTTCCAAAAATGTATAACACTAATATGTTTCAATAAAAAATGAACCTTCCAGGCATAAATTTGTGAGCAGCTCTATCATTTAAATTTTTTGAATTTATTTCACATGTGTAGACTATATCAAACTTTTAAATTCTTTTAAAGTTGGCTTTTTATATTATTTCTGTTGCATTAATTGTGTGTTGTCTTTGATGTCACACAAATGTCATATTATTTATCAAGCTTAGTTGGTCAACAAAGCAGTTCCCAGTATTTACCGAGCTCAGTCAGTTAGCAGGCGATTTTCAGTGTCTATCAAGATATCTCAGGTGTCAAAGAAAAGTATGGCAGAAAATAGTGTTAACCGAGCTTCCACGGTTAACGAAGGAAAGTTAGTGTTTACCAATGTAACTCGGTCTCCAAAGGATGTTGCAAAATTTGCAGTGCTTACTGAGTTCTCTCGGTCACCAAAGGAAATCTTTTCAGATTAGTGTTTACTGAGCAAGGTCGGCCCAGTAAAGGATTTTGTTAATTTGAGAAATAAAGTTTGATTATTCCAGCCGACTATTGTAATGATTAGTAATGTTATTAGTGCTGACTTGACAATCTGAATGTACAATCTGAATGGTATATATAGAAGGTCAAGTTGTGAATTAAAAGTGTGGAAGTGAAAAAGAAGGAAAGTGTGAGTGAATTTTGAAGGATGATTAGATATCCTTGAGGAGAAATAGAGATATATTTTGATCAGGAAGGATCTAGTGAAGCAAAACAGAGATCTGTATTCAGCAATTCAGTTGCATCATTATTCAGGTCATTTCATTGTTACTTTCTTACCATTGTAGCAGTGATTTCAAAATCTCCTAACCGAGTTGGTTTAATAGAAATTTTGTAAATTCTCCAACAAGGTGACAGTTCTATTGAATTATTTCAAGACCTCTTACAAGGCCACTCTTAACAGGGTGATTAAATCCTCTAACAAGGTCACACCAAATAGTATGTTTTGTAACCTTTTACCGGGTTGGCTCCTAACAGGGCATCACTTCAGAAGAGTGAAAAATAGTAACTAGTTACATTGGTAGTTTTTCCCATATTGGGTTTCCACATTAAATCTAGTGTCTCTTGTGTTCATATTATTTTCTTTATTCATGTATGTTAATCACTGATGAATGCTTAAGAATAGTTATAATTAATACTCACTGCAATAACCGAGTTTCATCATTTCTCTGTATGTTTGCCAAATAACAGTAGCAAATGATTTAATAAGACATCTAAGGGATTTGTGGAAAGAAAATTTATGGTTAATTGATTCACCCCCCCTCTCAGTTACTGCATCTATATTTCCAACAATTGGTATCAAAGCTTTTGGTGCTTGTAGGAAGGGTTTCAAGGACCTAAGCTAAAGATCAAGATGTCTTACAAGAGAGAAATTCCAAGGCTTAACAAAGATAAATTTTCAGCATGGAAAGGTCTTGTGAGACTTCATCTGGCTTCCATTGGTGACTCAGGGTGCAAATATATTGATCAAGAATATACAGTTCCTACTGGCACATTAACTGTTGAAGACATTGTAGAGAAAAAGAACCATAACACCATGATGATAGACATTGCATCAGCTCTTAGCTATGAAGAATTTGATGAGATCAAAGATTGCAAAACTGCTTATGAAATGTGGAACAAGCTGAAGAAAATTTATGGTGGTGATGACAATGTGAAGAGAGCCAAAGAAGAAAGCCTAAGAGGACAGTTTGATTAGATGAAGATGAAAGATGATGAAAAAATTGTAAAATATGTTGAAAGAATCAAGGTGAGTGTTAGTGCAATCAGAGCTTTTGGAGGAAAAATTGATGATGAAACTATTATAAGTAAGGTTCTTAGAACATTGCTTCCTATCTATGCAATAAGAGTATCTGCTATTCAAGAAAGAATATGTGAACAAAATCACAATATAACTTTGGATACCTTAGTTGGAAGATTGACAACTTTTGAATTGGATAACTATGACAACTATGTTCCAACTTCTAAAAATATTGAATCAGCATTTGAGGCCAAACTTTCACTTAAGAAGGGCAAGAAAATCCAGTCAGAAAGTGAAGAAGAATCAGAGGAAAGTTTAGATAGTGATCTTGAAGTTATTAAAACATTACTTGCAAAGAAATATACTAGAGGCAGAGGTAAATACAAAGGTAAAACTCCTTTAATCTATTTCTCATGTGAAGAAATTGGTCATATTGTATCTAGGTGCCCAAACAAGCAAAGCAAGGATGAGAAGAAAGGTCACAAGTACAATGGCAAGAAGAATTTCAAGTCATTCAAGGATAAAGGTAAGAAAACATGTTTTTGGGCTAAGGATTCTAATGATAGTGAAGAAGAAATTGTCTTCATTTCTGTAAAAGATGAATCAGATGATGATGAAGATGAGATGGCACTTATCTCCCATATAAGCAAAAATGATACATGGATTATAGACAGTGGATGCTCACATCATATGACTGGTGACAGAACAAAGTTTGAACACCTTGAAGACTATGATGGTGGTAATGTAAGGTTTGGAAATAATGAACCTTGTTGTATAAAAGGAAGAGGATGAATTTCATTAACCAAAGAACTTATATGTGATAATGCATATTGGGTTGAAGGACTAAAGCATAATCTTCTAAGTGTAGCATAGCTAATCAACATTGGATTCAAGGTTGAATTCATGGATGGCAAAGCAAGACTGCTGGATGACAAAGGAAAACTGATTGGTTCAGGAAAACAAACCAAAGGTAACCTATTTTATCTTGATCTTGGTGAATGCTCATGTTTTATTACTCAAATTGAAGAAAGTTGGTTATGGCACAAAAGGTTATGTCATGTAAATTTTGATAATATGGTGAAAATAAGCAAATTCAAGAAAGTAAGAGGTATTCCTACTTTGAAGAAACCTGATGTTGGTCTATGCAAGAATTGTCAGATTGGTAAAATGGGAAAGACTAGCTTTAAAAGTAAAAACTATCAGTCTAAAGATATTTTGGATATTGTGCATACTGATTTATGTGGACCTATTGGAGTTGAAAGCTATACTGGAGAAAAATTCTTTATTCTCTTTGTTGATGATTACTCTAGAATGATGACTGTTATGTATTTAAGAGAAAAATTAGAGGCATTTGAGAAATTCAAATGGTATCTGGCAAGAGTAGAAAAGGAAACAGGAAAAAGAATGAAGTGCTTAAGATCAGACAGAGGTGGTAAATTCATCTCCCATGAATTCAATAATTTCTGCATTGAAAGAGGAATCAAAAGATAGGTATCAGCCCCAAGAACTCCTGAACAGAATGGAATAGCTGAAAGAAGGAACAGATCTATCATGGATTATGCAAGGACTCTAATGATTAAAAAGAACATTGCTATGAAATACTAGAAGAAAGCTATTAGAATTGCAGTTCATACCTTTAACCGAGTACAGTTGAGGAAAGACACATTTAAAACTCCTTATGAGTTATGGTATGGCTATAAACCCAATGCAAGTTACCTGAAAGTATTTTGTAGTAAATGTTACATCTTAAAAGAATCTAGAAAAGGAAAATTTGATGTAAAAAGTGATGAAGGAATATTTTTTGGATATTCTTGCAAAAGTAAAGCATATAGATGTCTGAATTTGTCTACTCACAAAATCATAGAAAGTGTACATGTGAAAGTTGATGAGTTTGCAGAAAAGACTGAAGAAGAAAGCAAAAAGGAACCAGAGGATTACAAAAGATTTGTTTACATTAAACCTGATACATTGCCAGACACATCTGTCAATAAGGAAACTATATCTACTGAGCTCAATATAGTAACCGAGTCACAAGAAGAAATTCAAACTGAGTCACAAGAAGCTGAGTCTCAGCCTGAAGCTACCGAGAAAATATCTACCAAGCCTGAGAAAACTAAACCTGAAGATGAAATTCAAGAAGATAAAAATGTAACTCATTCAAGAAGCAAGGAACCTGTATTGGCCAAGTATGTCAGGAAGCATCATACACCAGATCAGATTATTGGAAACAAATCAGATGGTACTATGACAAGAAGTAAACTGAAAGGTACATGTTTACTTGCTGACTTTGAACCTAAAAATGTTAAAAATGCATTGGAAAATGAAATTTGGATTGAGGCTATGAATGAAAAAATAGAACAAATATAGAAAAACAAGACATGGACTCTTGTACCTAGGCCTAAAGACAAAAATGTAATTGGAACAAAATGGGTATTCAGGAACAAGCTAAATGAAGATGTTCAAGTATCTAGAAACAAATCTAGATTAGTGTGTAAAGGGTATTCTCAAGAAGAAGGTATAGATTATGGAGAGACTTTTGCTCCTATTGCAAGATTAGAAGGTGTAAGAACTCTATTTGCATATGCAGCACATAAAGGATTTAAGGTACTCTTGTACCTAGGCCTAAAGACAAAAATGTAATTGGAACAAAATGGGTATTCAGGAACAAGCTAAATGAAGATGTTCAAGTATCTAGAAACAAATCTAGATTAGTGTGTAAAGGGTATTCTCAAGAAGAAGGTATAGATTATGGAGAGACTTTTGCTCCTATTGCAAGATTAGAAGGTGTAAGAACTCTATTTGCATATGCAGCACATAAAGGATTTAAGGTATATCAAATAGATGTAAAATCTGCATTTCTCAATGGTGTTCTTGATGAAGAAGTCTACATTGAGCAACCTGAAGGTTTTGTTGATCCAGACAAAAAGGATATGGTCTGCAAGTTACACAAAGCATTGTATGGTCTGAAACAAGACCCTAGAGCATGGTATGAAAGATTACATAACTATCTTATTTAGATTGGTTTCAAAAGAGCTAATGATAACAGTAGTTTGTACATCAAGGAAGGACTAGATAATAGAATTGTTTTGGCACAAATATTTGTGGATGATACTATGTTTACAGGTAATGATGATCAGTGCAAAAAATTTTCAAAGCAAATGAACAAAGAATTTGAAATGTCTATGTTTGGTCAGAGAAAGTTTTTTGTTGGTCTTCAAATTTAGCAGAGCAAGAACGGTATCTACATTACTTAGTCTAAATACATCAAGGAAATACTTAAGAAGTTTGGTATGGAAGATGCAAAACTAGTTGGTACCCCCATGTGTACTGGACTAAAGCTTACCAAAAATGATGATTCAAAAGAAGTAGATTAGACCTTATACAGATCAATGATTGGAAAATTACAGTATGTAGTTCATATAAGGCCTGATATTGCCTTAGTAGTTGGTATAGTAGCAAGATTCTCAGCAAAACCAAGAGAAAATCATATGATGGCAATCAAAAGAATCTTGAGATACTTGAAAGGAACTAAAGATTATGGCTTGTGGTATAAATTTGGAGGCAATCTAGACTTAAAAGTGTTTACTGATGCTAATTGGGTAGGAAACATTGATGACAGAAAAAGTACAAGTGGTGGAGCATTCTTTCTTGGCAAGAGGTTGGTATCTTGGACCAGTAAAAAGAAAAATTGCACATCCTAATCCATAGCAAAAGGAGAATATGTTGCTGCAGTAGTAAACTGCTCTAATATTGTTTGGTTCAAATAGTTATTGGAAGGCATGAAGCTTGAGATCAAAG
Source organism: Chamaecyparis obtusa (assembly GCA_027943335.1). Classification (NCBI taxonomy): domain Eukaryota; kingdom Viridiplantae; phylum Streptophyta; class Pinopsida; order Cupressales; family Cupressaceae; genus Chamaecyparis; species Chamaecyparis obtusa. Next base: position 201,523 of record BSBK01002983.1, on the reverse strand, counting down.
AACCAGTTGTTATATTTTGTGATAATACAAGTGCAATAAATATTTCAAAGAATCTAGTAATGCATTCCAAAACCAAACACATTGCTATAAAATATCACTTTGTCACAGAATTGGTGCAGGATAAGGAAATCAGATTAGAATATATTCATACAAAAGAATAGATTGCAGATATATTCACCAAGCCACTACCTAAGGATGCATTCTTGTATCTAAGAAGTAAGTTAGGGGTCATTCCCCTATCCGAGGCTCACTAAATGAAGTTTTATTAATGCATCAACTAGAGCATATTAAAGATCAGTCAGTTGATGTAGCTTAGTCAAGGAATCATTGCATATGAATCAATACTCAAGGTACATTGCTATTCACCTGGTATGTGTTGTCTTTGGCATGTGTTGTCAAAGAGGGAGAGTTTGTTATCATATTTCAAGAAATTTCTTTAGATTTCTAAGAGGGAGATTTTTTTAGTCAAAAAGTGAAGTTTGCTGATAGAGGGAGTTCTCATAGTTGAGAAGTAGAATGAAGCTAAGGATATGCTCCTTACTCTATGTTTTCTATGAAATTTCTTTGTGTTATGACATATTGTGTTGCCATCAATGCCAAAGAGGGAGATTGTTGGATTAATTGTGTGTTGTCTTTGATGTCACACAAATGTCATATTATTTATCAAGCTCAGTCAGTCAGCAAAGTAGTTCCCAGTATTTACTGAGCTCAGTTGGTTAACAGGCGGTTTTTAGTGTCTACCGAGATATCTTAGGTGTCAAAGAAAAGTATGGCAGAAAATAGTGTTAACCGAGCTTCCACGGTTAACGAAGGAAAGTTAGTGTTTACTGAGTTCACTCGGTCCCCAAAGGATGTTGTAGAATTTGCAGTGCTTACCGAGTTCTCTCGGTCACCAAAGGAAATCTTTTCATATTAGTGTTTATCAAGTAAGGTCAGCCCAGTAAAGGATTTTGTTGATTTGAGAAATAAAGTTTGATTATTCCAACCGACTGTTGTAATGATTAGTAATGTTATTAGTGTTGACTTGACAATTTGAATGGACAATCTGAATGGTATATATAGAAGGTCAAGTTGTGAATTAAAAGTGTGGAAGTGAAAAAGAAGGAAAGTGTGAGTGAATTTTGAAGGATGATTAGATATCCTTAAGGAGCAGCAGAGATATATTTTGATCAAGAAGGATCTAGTGAACCAAAAGAGAGATCTGTATTCAGCAATTCAGTTGCATCATTATTCAGGTCATTTCATTGTTACTTTCTTACCATTGTAGTAGTGATTTCAAAATCTCCTAACCGAGTTGGTTTAACAACCATTTTGTAAATCCTCTAACAAGGTGACAGTTCTATTGAATTGTTTCAAGACCTCTTACAAGGCCACTCCTAATAGGGTGATTAAACCCTCTAATAAGGTCACACCTAATAGTGTGTTTTGTAACCTTTTATTGGGTTGGCTCCTAACAGGGCATCACTTCAGAAGAGTGAAAAATAGTAACTAGTTACATTGGTGGTTTTTCCCATATTGGGTTTCCATGTTAAATCTGGTGTCTCTTATGTTCATGTTATTTTCTTTATTCATGTATGTTAATCAATGATGAATGCTTAAGAACAGTTATAATTAATACTCACTGCAATAACCGAGTTTCAACATTTCTCTATATGTTTGCTGAATAATAGTAGCAAATGATTTAATAAGACATCTAAGGGATCTGTGGAAAGAAAATTTATGGTTAACTGATTCACCCCCCCTCTTAGTTACTACATCTATATTTCCAACAATTTCTACACTTTGTCCTTAGGAGGCACCAAAATCTACCAAGTGTCATCATGTGAATGGTTTCTCAAACTAACCCAAGGTTAACCACCTCATTAGGAGATTGGGTGACTAGCTTTGATCTCTTAATCTCCCAATGGAATCCTTACCTGTGGTTAGGCCTAGTGATCATGCGAATAGACTACCTCTGAATCTTAGAATCAAACTTTGACCCTAGGTTTCATCTAGAGGATGGGTGATTGAGCCCATTCTCCTAATCTATGAATGTTATCTTCTTGACCGTTGGCATCTAGAGATTGGGTGACTAAATCATTCTCTGAATCTCTGAATATCTTTTCTAACCATGGTTTTATCTAGGGAATGTGATAATACACTAATCTTCAGATCTCTAAATTAGGCCTTAACAACAGTCAACTCTTGGCGATTGCATGAATACATTGATCTCTGAATCTCAGAATGGAAATCTTGACCATGGTTAAATATGGAGAATGGGCGACTAATCCCATTCTCCCAATCTCTAAATTTCTTGCCTTGACTACCAAGGATCTGGAGATTGGGCGATTGCTTGTTCTCTAAATCTCTAAATGTCATCTCACTAACTACTAGCATCTGGAGATTGGGAAACCAAGCATTCTCTGAATCTCTGAATGTCAGCCTTAACCGCTTTGTGATCCAAAGATTGGGTGACCATGTATTCTCATAATCTCCAAATGTTGGTCACTAACTGCCAGGGATCTAGAGAACCAGTGACCAAGAATTCTCCAATTCTCCAAATTTTTTCCTTAACAGCTAGCCTATCATGAGATTGAGTGAATGGCTTTGACATGTCCACTTTGTCTAGTCATCACCATCATCACTCTCCTACAAAATATTATTACCTGTGGGCCCGCTGAAATGGATCTTGAGGCACCTTCATGAACTCATACAAGCATAGCCTCCAGCTCTTTGATCTATTTCATTAAGTGTGGAGCATTCCATATAAACACTTGAAATGCCAAAATTGGGAGCAATGTGGGATTAAACTTTTTGAGGTTTTTAAATGACTTGTCAAAATATTATCTCTTATGGCCAGCTGGCACACACATTTATGTAGACCCACAAGGGAAAGATACATCCATAGTCTCTCTTTCACTTGCTTTACATTATGCTTGAGCATCCTTCTATATAAATACTAGAAACTCCCCAATCCCAGTGAATGTGGGATAATGTTTCTGAGGTTGTTATGGGTAGTTTAGACACTACTGCACTTAGTCAACTATATCTCATGAACCAAGATGAATATGGGAAATCACTCTAGTGAGTGTCTAGAGAACTAGATTTGTGACCACATATCTAAAAGTTAGCCCGATCCAATGGTTGAATTGAAAGTTAGGCCCCCCACAATATGACTATTTTTTTTCTTGTAAATCCTTGTTTACAAAATCCATTGATTCATCTTTCCTAAGCAATGGTCTACCATCCCCCTTTCTTTAAAACATGCCTCCATCACATGCTAGCTTTCATCTTTGCATTGTGTGAGGCCTCTCTTATCACTTACATTGGAAGATTTTAATTTGTTCATTGCCTTGCGCTGGGGACAAAACATGCCTCCCCAAACTCCATGCAAAAATCTACACAACTATCACTTGGCAACCTTCACATTTATCAGTACCTTGCAAGAAAAACTTTTATGATGCTTCCTAAGGAGATAGATTTTCTATCTCCAAAGTTGACCATTTATTACATTTGCAAAAACACTTGTAAACATAGTGGAATCTAGTTCTGGAAATGACCTTAAACAAAAGGCAAAAAAATCCCCCAAGTCTCCACTCCCACTTTCTGATAAAAGACTCTCATACAATGAGTGCAGATCCATAATTGGCATCCCAAAATAGTCATCTAACATGAAACTATAACCCTCTGAAAACAACTCTGCAAAATGATTATGTTTACACTGTAAATCTGCAAAAATCTCCTTCAGAACTGGTTTCGAAAACTCACCCATTGAAACTTTCAAGGACTGACAACTTGAGCATTGATTCACCCTCACACAAAGAACATAGATCCATAACTAGCTTCCTCAAAAATTTGAAATGTCAATCACAATAAAATGCCAAAGCAGCTAGTTAGAAATATTCAGGATTAAAATAGTGAAAAAGTGCATAAATTGGGTTTGGAATTGGCTTGAGAAAGTGGCTAAATGGGCACATGGGGGGCTAAAAATTGGCAAGATGACTCACTCTCATACCTATAGTATGATGAAAAAACCATCTTGCAATGATCAATCACTAGGAAAAAGATGCAGACCTCCAAAGTGGGCTACTTTATACAAATCTACACAAACACAAAATGCAAAATTCTGGGAATACCTCGAAAAGCCTATCCCCTAAACATGCCATAACTAAAACTTGAAAGTTAAAACCCACTACATATGTCAAATGAAAGACAATGAACATCCTACCCTATTGGTTGATCATGAAAAACAATAGGCAACATTTCATGCACTTCAAGCTAAGGATCATTAATGATTTTCAAAGGACTAATTCTAACACTTAGACAATTTTTGAAAATAATTGACTCAAAAACAATCAAGATTTTTGAGCTCCAACAATGGCTCTAACTAGGGACACATGCCCCATGCGGTCATGTAGAGGATCTAGAATCTCTCGGTACAATAGACCACCCAAAGAGGAATCAGCGTTTAACATTCTCACACTTCAAACCTTGAACTTCTCAAAAACTTGACACCTTACTGAAAATAGTAACACCCCTGTACAAGATATACAAAATATACATAAGAAGATTCAAAATTCCAAAGGAACTTCAACCTTTACCTTTGTCGAAAACTTGGTTTCTTCTTTGAAACTTAACCGACAATCTAAAACTACCTCTAAACTGATTAGGATTAAAAACATCATGGAACATAGGCTACACAACAACTTCAAATTTACAATCACCTATGCCTTCTCTCTTGTGTCCCCCTACAAAGTCATTATCTAAAAAATAAACATCATCATAATCATCATACATTGAAGCACATGAAAGGGGACACATAATTGCTACCTTCTCTTCTTGGTTGCAAACATTCAGCTCATCTTTAGTGCATGCTTGCACATCAAAAGTAAAGAAACTATACTCACACTCATTCAGCTCTACTAAGGAATTTGAAACATCCTCATGCATCAAATCAGTCAGATTAAACAAATCTGATTTCTCATGATAAATCACATTTTTATACTCATAAGGATGATCCACACAATCCATATCATAAATCAAATCACCTTCATTACCAACAATGTTCGGTGGTAGAAGAATCAAACTATCAACATGTAATGCACTTTCATCCAATGTACAATTCTCACCTTGCATTACCTTTCCCCCAACTAACCTCATTGGAGCTGGAAGTCCAGACTCAGCCACATCTAAAATATCAAAATTTGAAAATGAGCAGTCCTCAACAAATTCACTTTCCTGGGCACATTCTTCGAACAATGGATTAGAAACCACATGGAATTGTTTCTCATAAATATTAAAACAAAGTGCCGACTAGTTTACATCAATTTCTTCATCAAATAACATATTGGTAACTTCATAAGACATGTAATCATATCCATCTTTACATACACTTTCAGTAGAGAGAGAAAAATCAGAATCAGAATCAGAACATGATTCACCACTACTGCTATCATCAAATGAAAAATTAGCATTATACTCAACCAAATCATTTTCACAAGTACTGGATAATGAACTTCCCCATTTTTCTTCAATCTTCATGACTTCACACTCAACTTCATTATCATTCAAACATAGAAGACTGAAAAGAAAAAACATTTGCAGCATGAGATAAATCTTGTGATTGGGCATTAGAAACGAACTCACTCTCAACCTTATCCATGCTTTCATAATCCTACTATTTCATTTGTAGTAGTAATGAAAAGTATTCCTCATCCATGGATTCATTATAGTCACCATTTTTCTCATCATTTATATCAACATTAGTAATTGGGAATTCATTTTCATGATTAACCTCATTATATTTATGCAAAGGGAAAGATGTATCTTCTACAATCTGGAAATGCTCATTACCTTCAATGGCTGAAAAGGTTTCTAGCCCTTTATCAACAACATCTCCATTAGTGACATTCATTCCAGTTTCACATACAACACTTTGATCAATACAATTAACATGGGAATGAAAGCACTGATGCTGCTCACCCTTTTCCTGATTGTTCATCTCATTCTAAAAATGCAAACCAGCAGAGGTACGCCTTCTTATAACTCCATACTTCAGATTACATTCAATATCCATAGAAAATTCAAAAACCTAGTATAGACTTTATGGTTGTTTATCCCTCAGTAGGAAACCCATCTTTTGGCCCAAAGCACCCAAATAGACAACTAAACATATCTGATCATGGGGCCTACAAATCTCAAGGATATCCATCAATGTTTTAGCAAATCTGCTATTAAACTTTTCTATCAACTCATCTTGTTTAATTTGAATTTCCATTAATCTATCCAACAATAATTTGACATCTACCCACCTATCAAACTATTCAATGAAGGATGAATTCAACTCTTCCCATGAAGAAATCAAAGCTATTGATAGGAATGAGAACCATTCTCTTTCATCTCCTTTCAGGTTCTGCACAAACAACCTCATCCATAGATCCTCATGACACACATCAAAATCATACATCACATCAACAAAGTCTTGAACATGCTTCTTTGGTGATTGAGACTAGTTCCTATCAAACTTTGGCAAGTATCCTCTAATTGCATCAGGGATTTCATCAAGGAAACCATGTATGCCATCATAACAAAATAGGACATATCATTTGACAGAAGAACACTTATGAACATCCATTAATGGCTGGAAAATCATTTTCTAGATGTTGTTGTTCACTTCACATCCGACTAAAATATGAAACAAAGCTTCACATCTCAAGTTCGTTCTAGCACAGAGTTGCCACCTCCCTTCAAAGGACACAAATTTATTCACTGATCTTCCTTGAAACACCAATAGATTCTCGACATTCCTCACAACAAAGTCACATATATTTTCAAATTTTTACAACAAAAAATTCTAGGTAATATATTTTCAGATTTGAAAACAACTTTCAGATTATAACATTTATGAGACTCTTCCCTAAACTGAATACAACAAGACTCTGGGATACTCTTAATGGTAACCTTATTTCAATCCCCAGTAGATTCGCCAATCTATTAGCACTTTTTAATGTAGAATCATGATAGCTATTAACCTTGACTCTTAGGCTCTCAATTCCAGATTCTTACAAGGAAAATGCTAATTAACAAGGATTTAATCCTCCTACACTTTGGGCTCCATCGACCTAGGCAGGAGTACCTAAAACATACTAAATATGCATACATAAACACTCTCTCACTAAAACCCTTTATGCAGACATGAAAATTAGTGGATAGTAACAACAAGGATATTCACCCTTCTCTTTGAACCCAGAGGCACAGGAAGGCTAACCTATCAGATTCACTTCTACAAGGAATCACCAAAGGCATTTGCACTATTCAATGCAATTTACAAACATTAATGCTCTTACACTGGAAATGGAAAATGATTTGAATTAATGATTGATGAATAAAACTACAGGATAAGAAAAACACTTGTGCCTTATCTATTGAGCAACATAGTCATACAAATGTGCATTCCCAGAAAACCCTAACTCCAAACTCAAGAACCTGAATGAGGTGCCTTGCGAACCATTCTTCTCATTTCAATACCTGGACATCAAATTTATATGCAAACCTAGAATTCTCATAATTTGAAATCAAGACTTACTTTCTCCTTGAAAGAAACTCAAATTCAAACCCACAGATACCTTATAATTGGTATATTAACATGCCGTACAAGTCAATACACAAGAATTAAGATAGTACATATAAAGACATCAAACAAGAACTGAACAGGGATTCCATTGTTCTCATTAAAATTCATTTGGAACTATACATTGCAAGACCATGAACAAAAAAAATAAGACTAAAAATCTTGGAAGCTGTCCTAGCAGCATAAATTTCAACCTCCTTATTACAATGAAGAAAAAATGAGATATATGAGAATGTGGTCAATTGAAAGCCAACTAATAGCTATCCATTCTTGGCATGAAAATATCTCCAAGTTTTTCCCATAATTTTGCTCTGCAACCAATTCTTCAAACTGATCCACTTTTTGCAATCATTTCCCCAACTGATTTGATTCTGATCCTCAGAATTCAAACCCAAACTACTCTTTCCCATCACTCTAAAATTGAAAATCATGATTGGCAATGGATTCCTTGTCTTTTCCCGTTTCCAAAAACATATAAAAGTCATATGTTTCGATAAAAAATGAACCTTCTAGGCATTAATTTGTGAGCAACTTTGTTATTTAAATTTTTCAAATTTATTTCAAATGGGTAGACTATATCAAACTTTTAAATTCTTTTAAACCTGACCATTTATATTGTTTCTACACTTTATCCTAAGGAGGCACCAGAGTTCACCAAGTGTCATCATGTGAATGGTTGCTCAAACTAACCCAAGGTTAACCACCTCATTAGGAGATTGGGCTACTAGCTTTGATCTCTTAATCTCTGAATGGACTCCTTAACCATGGTTAAGCCTGGCAATCATGTGAATAAACTACCTCTGAATCTCAGAATCAAACTTTGACCCTGGGTTTCATCTGGAGAATGGTCGACTGAGCCCATTCTCCCAATTTCTAAATGTTATCTTCTTGACCGCTGGCATCTGGAGATTGGGTGACTAACTCATTCTTTGAATCTCTGAATACCTTTTCTAACCATGGTTTTATCTAGATAATGGGCAAATACACTAATCTCCAGATCTCTGAATTAGGCCTTAACCACAATCAACTCTTGGTGATTGCATGAAAACATTGATATCTGAATCTCGGAATGGAAATCTTGACCACGGTTAAATCTAGAGAATGGGTGACTAAGCCCATTCTCCCAATCTTTGAATTTCTTGCCTTGACTGCTAGCGATCTGGAGATTGGGAAACTGCTTGTTCTCTGAATCTTTGAATGTCATCTCACTAACCGCCAACATCTGGAGATTGGGCGACCAAGCATTCTCTGAATCTCTGAATGTCAGCATAAACCGCTCTGTGATCTGGATATTGCCAACCATGTATTCTACTGATCTCCAAATGTTAGTCACTAACCACCAGGGATCTAGAGAACCAACGACCAAGCATTCTCTAGTTCTCCAAATTTTTGCCTTAATGGCCAGCCTATCATGAGATTGAGCGAATGGATGCCATGTGTCCACTTTGTCTAGTCATCATCATCATCATCACTCTCCTGCAAAATATTCTTACCAATAGGCCCATTGGCACAAATCTCATGGCACCTTCATGAATTCACGTGAGTGGAGCCTACAGCTCTTTGATCTATTTCATTAAGTATGGAGCATTCCATATAAACACTTGAAATGCTAAAATTGGGAGCAATGTGGGATTAAACTTCTTGATGTTTTCTTAAATAACTTGTCAAAATATTATCTCTTATGGCCAGCTGGCAAACACATTTATGTGGGCCCAAAAGGGAAAGAGATAGCCATAGTCTCTCTTTCATTTTCTTTACATTATGCTTGAGCACCCTTGTACGTAAATACTAGAAACTCCCCAATCCTAGTGAATGTGGGATAATGTTTTTGAGGTTGTTATGGGTACTTTAGACAGTGTTGCACTCAGTTGACTATATCTCACGAACCAAGATGAATTTGGAAAATTGCTTTGGTGAGAATCTAGCGAACTATATTTTCAACAACATATCCAAAATTAGCCTGATCCAATGATTGAATTTAAAGTTATTCCCCCCGCAATATGACTATTTTTTTCTTACAAATCCATGTTTGCAAAATCCATTGATTCATCTTTCCTATGAAATGGTCTAGCATCCCACTTTCTTTAAAATGTGCCTCCATCACATGTTGGCTTCCCTCTTTGTATTACGTGAGGCCTCTCTTATCACTTACACTTTACATATTTTGTTCATTGCCTTGTGCTGGGGACAAAACATGCCTCCCCAAACTCCACGCAAACATCTACACAACCATCACATGGCAGCCTTCACATTTATTAGTACCTTGTAGGACCAAATTTTATGATGCTTCCTTAGGAGAGAGATTTTCTATCTCTAAAGTAGAACATTTATTGCATTTGCAAAAACACTTGTAAACATAGTGGAATCTAGTTCTGGAAATGACCTTGAACAAAAGGAAAAACAAAACCCCGAGTCTCCACTCCCACTTTTTCATAAAAGACTCTCATACAATGAGTGCAGATCCACAATTGGCATCCCAAAATAGCCATCTAACATGAAACTATAACCCTTTGAAAATAGCAACTCTACAAAATGATTATGTTTACACTGTAAATCTACAAAAATCTCCTTTAGAACTGGCTTCAAAAACTCACCCATTGAAACTTTTAGGGACCAGAAACTTGAGCATTGATTCACCCTCACACAAGGAACACAGATCCATAACTAGCTTCCTCAAAAAGTTGAAATGCCGATCACAATAAAATGCCAAAGTTAGCTAGTTAGAAATATTCAGGATTAAAATGGTGAAAAAGTGCATAAACTGGGTTTGGAATTGGCCTGGGAAAGTGGCTAAATGGGCACACAGGAGGCTAAAAACTAGCAAGATGACTCACTCTCATACTTACAATATGATGCAACAACCAGCTTGCAATGATCAATCATTGGGAAAAAGATGAAGACCTCCAAAGTGTGCCTTTATACAATTCTCGACAAACACAAAATGCAAAATTCTAGGAATACCTCCAAAAGCCTATTCCCTAAACATGCCAGAACTAAAACTTGAAAGTTCAAACCCACTACATATGTCAAATGAAAGACAATGAAAAACCTACCCTAGTGGTTCATCATGAAAAACAACATGCCACATTTCATGCACTTCAAACTAAGCATCATTAATGATTTTCAAAGGACTAACTCCGACACTTGGACAATTTTTTGAAAATAATTGACTCAAAAACAATCAGGATTTTTAAGCTCCAATAGATGACTTCTTTGATTTTTCTAATTTTGATTTATTTTATTTGATGTAAAATTCATAGCTCTATGACCAAACTTATTGCATGAATAACAATAACCATTGAAAGATCTTACCTCTTTACAATCTCTTGGTATATGTCCATGCTTGTTACAGGAATAAAAAGTTTTGTTTACAAGCTTGCACTCATCTTTAGATGGTTCTTCTTGAGCTTCAATATGATCATCAGTCTTCTTGGCTTCTATAGGTTCTTCAAGAGATTTCATTTTGATGCATTTAAGGATGGAGGATGCAATTAAGGACTGTCTGAACTTGCAACCAAACACCAACATGGAGAAAATACACAACAAGAAACCAAATCTGAAAGAAAATAGAAGTCTTTATTCATCAATTAACTGATTACATGCAATGTGATGGGCTGTAAGGCCTTCCTGATTAAAGCCAAAAACAATGCAAGAAATAGTTCTACAAGATCACACAGGATCCAACACACTTCTCCTCAGCTAGCCTAGGTCTACAACATAACAAAACATTGGTAGGCACTCAAAGAAAGATCTGAACCTGTACTCAAACTTCCAAGCAATATTTCTTCTACCTAAGCTTGTAAGCTACTAACTCTACTTTCATAGATCCACACATCTACTACTCCATCTCCCCTTAAACAACTACCCAAACATCTACTTAAATACTAAAACCCATCCACAAGTTGGCTTTACAAACAATTAAATCCCAAAAGCTAGTCGGCTTCCAAATATACAAATATTAAATGCCAAATATCAATCAGCTCAGAAATAACTTCACAAATATTTAATTCACCAAGTCAGCCTCTAGATCCACATAGGATAATGCAACATGGCAGATCTAGGTCCCCACACATCAAACGGTCAATCCATAACTCAAGAAGTGTGACCCAAATTAAATGCATCAGTTGGCCAAGCTGAATCTCCAAGAACAATCATCGATAAGCCAAACTACTGAGTGTCAGGAAATACACCAAGCATCCACACCAACTGAGCTCTTCAAGCATTACCAAGCACCAACAATGCTGACTAAGCACCACATACATTGCCGAGCACCAGAAGTGCAAAGGCTCCTTCAATGACTAAGCTCCCTTCAACGACTGAGTCCTCCAGTGACCGAGCCACTTCAACAACCAAGAAACAAGCATAGACACTGAGACCTCATCAGTAACTGAGCACCGAGCAAAAAACCACCAATTCATTGAGTGACCATCATCCACGAAGATCCACTATAAATTCCAATTGAGAATCACCATCAAGACCACCGAGCTCCATCGATGAAGCCTAACAAACTTCGACCAAGAATCACCATCAAAGATTGAGAAATGCCAATCTTCTACTGATATTACCAACCAAGTAACCAAACTCCACCAGATAATTACCAAGACTACCAGAATCTTCAAGAACCAAGAAATAAGCCATGATGCCACTGCATCAGACTCCCAGGGTACAAAGAAAAGTGTGTCCCACACTTTCTCACCAAAGGGAACATCTGAAAAACACCAACTCCACTTCATCTTCACCAAAGGTTTCCACTTCATCACAGGAAAGAGAACCAATCTACAACTCAACCAATCATTATGTTCAACATCCTAAACCACCTGAGCCATCAATCCATCACCAGGGATCAAGGAAGAATCCCATCTCAAAATCTCCTCACCAGACTTATCACTGTCAACCAACAACTCAAGTCCGCAACTAGAAACCAAATTTGCACCACAACACCAAATAAAAGCAACTCAGTAACACCAACATCACCAAGGTGTTCAATAGCAAGCAACTCTACACCAATAACAATCTATTCAAGTACAACCAGATGCTTTGCAATTTCCATGTCAGGCACAACCGACTGAACATGAAAACCAATCTCCTCACTAGCCTCAACAAGATCAACATTAACAACATCATCGGTATTCACAGGTAACTCAACAACAAGCACAAGTTTCTCTATAAGTTTGATGTTAGACTCCACCAACCGACCATCAAAACCAATTTCACATACCTCTTCAACCTACAAACTATCATAGGAAACCTTTTCAAGATGTCTTCTCTCACGAACTAGTCTACCAACCAGCCAAACAACTTTCCTCCAGATTGGCATGCTCCAACTCCAGTAAGCCTAACAAAGCTCAACAAAAATTTCTCTCACAAGGTTCTTAACTTGATTCTCCACGTGGTTTGGCAAATCCTCTTCCAATCAAGCAAACCTCTCAGAAATCACATCACCAAAGTCCAATCCTCTCAGAGACATCTCCAAAGATCTTTGAAAACCTTCTATAACTGAATAATGGTAATTTGGAATCACCACTATTTGTGTAAGTGTGTGGGGAAAATGTGAGATTCACTCCTAAATCCAAATTCCCAATGGCAAGATCCAATTTGATCAACCAAAAGGTTAATACACAATTGAATCAATCTATGAAGAATATGAAAGAGAGAGAGAAACCCTATATTTCCCTATAATTGTATTAAGCTTGAAATCTGAAATAATTGAAGTGCAAATACTAACCTTGAATTAGGGCAGATTTGGAAAACACTAAATTTTGGCTTCTCTATGAAATTTCTAAAGATTCTGTCACCTTTGCTAGACTGGAAATGTCAAGGCGGACAAAACCCAAAAATCTTTTCTCCAAATTCACACAGGTTGACTTTGACCTTTTAAAAGGTCAAAGACCACATTATTTACTTGTAGTCTGATTTTGATTTTGTTCGCAGATCTTGAAAGATTGCCAAAAAGGGTATTCAAATTCACTCTTAGATCCAAGATTCCACACCTGTGCCTATAAGAAAAATGGTTTTGTTGTTTGTTTGGGGGGTTTTCCTTGGTCAAACCCCAGTTTGGAATCAACCTCAATATTGAAATTGAAATAGGAGAATGCTAGCAAGTAGTAGAAATGAATCTAACAATGAAGCTATGCAATCCAATAGATATGCTAATGTATTTGGAATGTAATCAAATATATTGATATGAAAACTTGAACATAACATCATCAAACCTCCATGATTGTATGCTTGAAATCCACCTTGAGGAAACAATGATATGGATCTTGAAGATGAACAAAGGATCTTGAAGGAAGATCACACCACCATGGTGGCTAGATCTAGGGTTTGAATGATAGATCTTGAATGCTCGAGCCAAATCCCTTTAATAGCTTGAATGCTTGAATTCTTGATCTTCAATGGAGAACTTGGATGAAGAAGAAGACTTGAATACTTGAATACTTGAATGAATGCTTGCTTGATCACCTTGAGAACTTGAGAGCTTGATTGCCCAAAACTTGATGATTAAAATGAGAGAGGAAGGCCTCCTTTTATAGTGATCTAGGGCACACTCCTCTAGATGGGCCACCTTGGAGAATTAAATCCCAATTAGGTCCTCACCTTTAGAAAATATACCTTGATTAAATTGAATTAAAGGATTTACCATTTCGGAACCTGAAACAGCCGACCTGGAGGTGGGAAATAATTATCCCAAAAGCTAAATTACCAACAAATGAGAATTTGAAATCCTAGCGGGAAGAGGTCAAGCTCAAGGTTGACCCTGACCTAGTGAGGGTTGAGCTTGACTTTGACCTCAGACCCTAACTTTGTGAGGTTCTGCAACAAAGATCCCAGAGATGCTAGAAACTTAGAAATTGATGTCTGAATAGGACCTAGTGTCAGGAACAGATAGAAAATCCTTAGAATGATATGATGAAGGACTACGAGGTCTCATTTTTGAATCCTACCTAGAAAATGGAGCCATGGAAGAGAGAAAATCAGGAAAGTCCTTAAGACCTTAACCCAAATTTCACCTAGAATGAAGAAATCAAGTGCATAGAAGAAGTGGAAGACAAGGGAGAATGCAAAGATGCCAATCATGACCCTAAAACACTTACTCAAAGGGATAAATGCTCTTAACATGGAAGTGCTTCCATTTTAAGATGATACATTAAGCCCCCACTTTAGCAAGAGTATGGATTCAATGCAAACTCTCAGTAAAGGAGAAGAGAGAAGAGATCCCAGTGGATTCAGAATGAGATGAAATAACACTTAGCTAAAGACACAAGCCCCCAAAAAAGGGATTCTAACTCAACATACATACATGAGAGTATAAAAAGGAAAAAATATTTCTCAAAACCTTGCTAAGAAATATTTCTCATACCAATATCATATTTGGAAAGCTATCATAACAGCATAAATGATTACATAAGAAAGACAAGAGAAACACTATAGACAACATAGCTTCATGATCTAGTTCTACTAGCATGAAAGCGAAAAGAGAGAAAAGAGAAAGTGATTACCTCACCCGGTAAGATAACTACCTTACCGTGAATCACCTTGGAGGGAGAGCCCAATAGGTTCACCCATAAACTATGCTTGCAATTGTAATGCATCTTCTGACGGCTTCTGGAATATCCATAGATCCACCTTCTTGTATCACTAGGAATATGAAATGCATGTCTCCTCAGGATTTAGCAAGTTATGTGCATTACCATTGGAAGATTTAGCATATAGGTGCATGTCTTTTTAGAATTTAGCAACTTATGTGCATTACCTTCCACATATTTGAAATTTGGAAATGCGTGTCCCTTCAGGATTTAGCAACTTATGTGCGTTACCTTAAGAGGATTTAGCATATTGAAAAATGTCTGTCTCCTCAGGATTTAGCAACTTATGTGCGTTACCTTCCAAGATTTAGCATATAAAAATAAAAAACTATAGTACAAGGGAGGCCCTGTATATGACCCCCTCCTTAAGGTGGCAAAAAACATACTATTTTGTCATGTTAAGGAAAGAAAGAACAAGGATAAAGCCTTCTTTAGCATCAAGACAATATCCATAGACAACACCCAGTCCAAGCCAAGAAGGTCACAGCTCCTATGAGGCCATGGAAGGGATGAATGTATAGAGATATCATGCAAGAAGTGAAAATGAAGTAACCTTTAATGAGGGATAGCACACTATTCATTTTCCAGGGTGAGAGATGTATAAACCATGGAAACCCAATGTCAAACAACCAATAAGGTTTGTATAAAGGACATAGGTCCTCAAATGCAAACCATAATTTTCATGTATGATTGGTTATCACATAGTAGATAAATACTGCTTAACCAAGGAAAGAGGTGAATCCCTAGAAAAGAAGAGAATATCAGATGAAATAACAATGCATAGATTTGAATAAGATAAAAAATCATACCAAGCCTCCAAGGCTAAAGTACTTCTACCAAACTCACAACCTATATTTGTGACTCCATGTGTGAATGGTTGAAGATAGAAAAGAAGGATAAGACATCTTTTCCCCCCAAGTGTAGGAACAAACAGGGAAGAGGATACCTACTTCACAAAGTAAGGATATATCATGTTTACAACAATGTATAGTATATCCTTAGCAAGAGATATTGACCCCTACATCCAAGAGTATAAATAATCATGAAAAGGATATGTCACATATGGAAAAGGACCCTCAATGAAAAACATCTTATCACCAAGACCTCCACCAAAGAAGAGTGTGTTTAGATCTTTCAAAAGGCAGGAACAAAGATTAATCATCAAGCCCCTTGTGAAGAAGAGCAAGAGGAATCTTAGGAATGAAGGAAAACAATTTTAACACCAAGCAAGAATAAAAGTTTATATTAAACATAATTTGCAACATAGAGAAGAAGTGATGATCTAGGAAAACAACTTCTCATATAAGAAGATTATCCATAATCAATAGCTCTATCACTATGATGAAATAATATTGTAACATAAGAAAATACTACTAAGCTAATGAAAGAAGTTCCCCTAGAGAAAGAAGGAAGAACCTTGCCCCCCAAGGGATGAAAGACAAGGGATATTTTTACAAAACACATCTCTTGAGAAGAAAATATAATTCCTAGGAATGGATACAAACATCATGCAAGATTATGGAAGAAGGAAACATAAAGAATACCAATTAAATCTTAATAAAAAGACCTAATGGATCCTAAAAGACTGGATAAAATTATGCCTCTTTCCCCCCAGTCATGAGACAAGAGGATAGGAACATTTACTCCAGCTCTAATGGAGGGGAATCCCCTATATAAAAATTATGAAGTTGTAAGACGACGCGAGAAAAAGGTATAATACCATGGGCAGCCCTATCCCTAACATATAATTTGAAGTTGTTACAATCGGCAAGCAAATGAGTATTACGATAGTGGAAAGGACATTTAAATTTGTACAAAGCATCAATAAGTATAGGTCTAAATCTTTCCTTCTTAGAATTCATTAGCTCCACATATACTGTCTTAGCATTTTCTCGATGAGTGTTAGGATTATCCATTAGAGGTGTAGAGAGATGAGCATTAAGGGGAGGATGAAGATCCACACCACTTAACTTGACTTGAGATTTAGAAGTTCCGAGACCACACATATTTGATTTAGGAGGTATATTAATGAGAAATTTAATACCATGTTCATTAAATCCTAACCCTAAACCTTTATAGCCTTATTTATTCACCATATTATATCCAGTAGTGTACATATCATGCAAAGCTTCTACATGAGGTGATTGTTTATCATGTTCATGAGTAAAGGTTGTATAAGGTGGGATAATAGGTTTGGAAAAAGTTTCTTTATCCTATCCTTGAATATCATCTTGAACAAGAGGAGTAGGTAAATCAAAGAAATCATGCACATCCGCATCCTGCACTATAGCTTGAATCCCATCATATGTACGGGAAGAGAGAGGATTAACAGATAGAGAATCGGGTATCAAAATAGGAAGATTAGGATGAATAATAGGATGAAGATTAGGAAGATTAGGAGATGGTGTATCATCTACCAAATTCTTCACATAATCCAAAAGATGAATAAGGCTACCACATAAATCCCTAAGAAAAGTTGTAAATGTAGATAGACTAGTATCAGTCATCTTCACAAAAGCATAAGCAAGAGCAAAGTGAAGGGTCATCAATGTTATGAAATGAATAATACCCTCATAAACATCATATGCATTATAAATAGATGCTAGAAGAAGAGTAATAAAAAACATGATTATACACCGAAACATCTTAACAATCGCCATAAAATATTTTTGTATTGTTATTGAATATATATATTTTTTGAATTTTGAAATGCAAGAGCATAAACTAGATCTAAAAAGGCAATCTAACACCAAAAAGAAAGAGAGTAAGCTCATCGGGTTCACCAAAATGAATAGTGCTAATTTGGAATCACCACTACTTGTGTAAGTGTGTGGGGAAAATGTGAGATTCACTCCTAAATCCAAATTCCCAATGGCGAGATCCAATTTGATCAACCAAAAGGTTAATACACGATCGAATCAATCTATGAAGAATATGAAAGAGAGAGAGAGAAATCCTATATTTCCCTATAATTGGATTAAGCTTGAAATCTGAAATAATTGAAGTGCAAATACTAACCTTGAATTAGGGCAGATCTAGAAAAAATTGAATTCTAGCTTCTGTATGAACTTTTTAAAGATTCCATCACTTGTTCTGGACTAGAAATGTCAAGGTGGACAAAACCCAGAAATCTTTTCTCCAAATTTACACAGGTCGACTTTGACCTTTCAAAAGGTCAAAGACTACATTATTTATTTAAAGTCTGATTCCAATTCTGTTCATAGATCTTGAAAGATTGCCGAAAAGGGTATTCAAATTCGCTCTCAGATACAAGATTCCACACCTATGCCTACAAGAAAAATGGTTTTGTTATTTGTTTGGGGGGTTTTCCTTGGTCAAACCCCGGTTTGGAATCAACCTTAATATTTAAATTGAAATAAGAGAATGCTAGCAAGTAGTAGAAATGAATATAACAATGAAGCTATGCAATTCAATAGATATGCTAATGTATTTGGAATGTAATCAAATATATTGATATGAAATCTTGAACATAACATCATCAAACCTCCATGATTGTATGCTTGAAATCCACCTTGAGGAAACAATGATATGGATCTTGAAGATGAACAAAGGATCTTGAAGGAAGATCACACCACCATGGTGGCTAGATCTAGGGTTTGAATGATAAATCTTGAATGCTTGAGCCAAATCCCTTCAATAGCTTGAATGCTTGAATCCTTGATCTTCAATGGAGAACTTGGATGAAGAAGAAGACTTAAATACTTGAATGAATGCTTGCTTGATCACCTTGAGAACTTGAGAGCTTGATTGCCCAAAACTTGATGATTAAAATGAGAGAGGAAGGCCTCCTTTTATAGTGATCTAGGGCACACTCCTCTAGATGGGCCACCTTGGAGAATTAAATCCCAATTAGGTCCTCACCTTTAGAAAATATACCTTGATTAAATACAATTAAAGGATTTACCATTTGGGAACCCAAAACAGCCGACCCAGAGGTGGGAAATAATTATCCCAAAAGCTAAATTACCAACAAATGAGAATTTGAAATCCTGGCAGGAAGAGGTCAAGGTCAAGGTCAACCCTAACCTAGTCAGGGTTCAGCTTGACTTTGACCTCAAACCCTAACTTTGTCAGGTTTTGCAACAGAGATCCCAGAGATGCTAGAAACTTAGAAATTAATGTCTGAATAGGACCCAGTGTCAGGAATAGACAAAAAAACCTTAGACTAATATGATCAAGGACTAGGAGGTCTCATTTCTAAATCCTACCTAGAAAATGGAGCCATGGAAGAGAGAAAATCAGGAAAGTCCTTAAGACCTTAACCCAAATTTCACCTAGAATGAAGGAATCAAGTGCAAAGAAGAAGTTGAAGACAAGGGAGAATGCAAAGATGCCAATCATGACCCTAAATCACTTACTCAGAGGGATAAATGCTCTTAACATTGAAGTACTTCCATTTTAAGAAGATACAATAACAAACCCTAACACCAACCACCTTGTGAAAACCTCCAAGCTATATGCATGTCAGATCACAATTTTCCACCTCACATGAACAACTAGGGCACAATTTCACAAGTTCAATGTCATGAATCTGCAACTCAGATTGCACACAATCTCTTTTCCAACAAGATCAACCTCACAAGATCAGCCTTGCTAGGTCAACCTTCTACTCCAACAAGATCAAACTCTCACTCTGATACCACCTGATGTAGTCAAGGATGGAGGATCCAATTAAGGACTGTCTGACCTTGTAGCCAAACACTAACATAGTGGAAATACACAACAATAAACTAGATATGAAAGAAACCAAAATTCTTTATTCACCAATTAACTGATTACATGTAATGTGTTGGGATGTAAGGCCTTCCTGGTTACGGCCAGATACAATGCAATTAATAGTTCTAGAAGATCACGCAGGATCGAACACACTTCTCCTTAGCTATCTCAAGTCTACAACACAACAAAAATTGGTAGGCACAACAAGAAAGATCTGAACATATACTCAAACTTCGAAGAAATCTTTCTACTACCTAAGCTTGCAAGCTACTAACTCTACTTTCATGGATCTACACATCTGCTACTCCAACTCCCCTTAAACAACTACCCAAACATCTACTTAAATACTAAACCCCAGCCACAAGTCGACTTTACAAACAATTAAATCCCCTAAGCTAGTCGGCTTCCAAATATACAAATATTAAATGCCAAACATCAGTCGAATCACAAATAACTTCACAAATATTTAATTCACCAAGTTGGCCTCTAGATCCACATATAATAATGCAACATGGTAGATCTAGGTCCCCACACATCCAACAGTCAATCCATAACTCAAGGAACATGACCCAGATTAAATGCATCAGTCGGCCAAGCTGAATGTCCAAGAACAACCGTCGGTAAGCCAAACTATTGAGCATTAGGAAATACACTGAGCATCTAGACCAACCAAGCTATCCAAGCATTATCGAGCACCAACAATACCATTTGACCACCATAGACATTACCAAGCACCATAAGTGCCAAGTCTCCTTCAATGACCGAGCTCTGTTCAGTGACCGAGTCCTCTAGCAATCGAGCCACTTCAACAACTAAGCAACAAGCGTAAACACCAAGACCTCATTAATAATTGAGAACTGAGAAAAAAGCCACCAATTCATCGAGTGACCATCATCCATAGAGATCCACCAGAAATTCCAACTAAGAATCACCATCAAGACCACTGAGCTCCATTAGTGAAGCCTAGAAAACTTCAACCGAGAATCATGATCAAAGATTGAGAAACACCAATCTTCTACCGAGATTACCAGCCAAGTAACCAAACTCCACCAAATAATTACTAAGACTGCTAGAATCTTCAGGCACTAAGCAATAACCCAGGATGCCAATACATCACATTCTATCTCACATAGCATCAATCTGAACTTGGGTTTCATTATATCCAATACAGATGGTATCTCCTTTTAGCTTGTGAGCATACAAATGTGACTCTATTAGATCCTTTCTTGTGTGAAACTTGTCAATATGATTCTTTTCTTTAGTCAATTTAGATTCTATCTGCTTCTTGATGTTTTCTTGTCTTAGTTCTTCATCTAAATGCTTGTTTTCTTTGACCTATTCTTGATAGGCTTCTTGATTGTTACATATATTTTCATCTAATTCTTCAATCTGATCTTTCAGAGATGTGTTTTCTTCATTTAACTTTTTGATTAGTATCCCTAAGTCACTTGTAGAACAATCTTTTAAATCCTTTTCAATTTCTTGATGAGTGCTTGAGAGCCACTAACCTTTAGTTTTAGTTCTTCAATTTCTTTCTCAAATCTGTCAAGGTCTTCAAGAGCTTCTTTAAGGTTCTTCTTTAGATGTTTCACTTCTTCTGAACCCATGATCTCCTCAAGTGGTTAAACTTGTCTTTAGAGGACCAAAGCTCTGATATCATTTGTTAGGAATGGGAACACTAAGAGGAGGGGGGGTTAATCACTATTCTATATATTGATTATTACTTTTTATGATATCTTGAATCTTAACTTAATTGCTTAAGTACTAAAATGAATATTAATACAAGTAGATAAAAAACCACAACACATAACACCAAATATGATTATGGGGAAACCCAAATAGATAAAAACCCTGGTGGGAATTGACACCCACTAAGAACTGCACTAGTGTATTATGATCCCTGTTAGGAGACCTTACAACCCTATTAGGAGTTGATCTTTACAATGAAATAAGTATAGTAATCTAGTCAAGGGTTAGACCCTATTAGGAGTCTTTTACAATAACCCTGTTAGGGGTGGTGGATCACTGCCAGAGCTCACTGCTTAATGAGAAAGCTACAACCTCCTGGATATTAGATACACACTATATCTGCCAATGGTGAACTGCTTCTTTGACACTTCTTGTCTGATCTATTCCTTTTGTACACTGAATCTTTAACCTCTTGTAAAGCTCTACAACATTCTAATTTCTCTTTGCATACTTTTGATATGCTCCTATCAACTCTATATCTCATACCATTCTTAAATAAAAAGGTGCATGTCTTATTTATATGCACAAACAAAACTATTCACTAGGTTGGCCTTTAACCTATTACATAAAATTCTTCCAAATGAACTGGCTCAAGTGTGTTTACATTCAATGATATTTTTATGTCTATAACAAAAATAAAATAGGCGCATAGCCTTTACAAAACCATATTATTATCACTAACTAAAATACCAACATTTGACTCCATGCTCTGTTTTGTTCTGCTGCTCACTGTCTATGTCACTTCATCTAGCTGTAACTTCTTCATAATAAATCATATGATCATGCACTCTTAGAATTAGCATGATTACATACTCAGAAGCTTATCTTCAAGGGTGCATGCCATAAGTCAGTCATATGCATGTGCATTGATGCTCTATTCATCTGGTGCTCTACTAACTGTCCAATCTTCTATACTTAACCAAAATCTAATCTTATGAGTAAGTGCACAGACTCCAAAAATTCATATGAATTTGTTGCTATAATGACAAAACTTAATTATAGTCATATAAAATAGTATAGTCAACTTGCCAAGATAGACTTCTGATTTTGATTGAGCATAGCACATGTTGAATCTTCAAGAGTGACTAAAATATCTCATCTTTCGGAGTCTGATTCATATTCTAGGTAAAATGAGCTAGAGTCACCAAGTCACTCTTGAGCCATTTCTTCCACTTTCACTTCTCCTAATACATCTTTATTTGCTTCCATTTGTATATGACTCATCATATCCAGCCATGTATCACCATCATGATTTGTTGTTAAATGAAAAGAACAAATGACCCCTTCCCTAGATGGAGCTTCTAGGGCTAGTCTAGGTTGAGTTGAGGGTAGGAGGGGAGTTTTACCTTGCCACTGACCAGGTTGTTTCCTATTAGTATCTTGATACGTAGGAGAGTAAGTTGATCCTTGTTTTGGCAATTGTCTTTTCAAGGAAATCATATCATTCATTAATCTTTGAACAACTAGGTCTGAAGAAGAGGTACAAGCTTGAGAGTGTGGAGACTGAAGATCTTTCTTCCATTTTCCCATTGTAATCAAATCATCTTCTAACTTGGTCGCTTGACTTTGAGTAGTTGCCAAATCTACTGGCCTATTCATTTTGAGATGAAAACCAATATCTAGAGGCATGGAATTTACAAAAAAGAATTTTTGGTTCTCATGGGTTGGCCTTTTAGTAGTAGGGATTTTGTCAATAACTTTGTTGTACCAAGCCACATAATCCCTTATTGACTCATGAATTTATTTTTTCATTTGTGTAAGTTGTGCTAATAAAGAATGTTCATCATCAACACTTTTGAAATGGTTTTCAAAGGCAGTCTTCATGGATTGCCAATCAGTTATGGACCCCACTAGCATATGACCGAACCACTCTGCTACTCCTATGAGGGTTTAGACAAAGATTCTAACCACAACATCTTTGTGTTGCACTTCTAATATACTAGTGGCTACATTAAATGAATTAAAATGTTCTTCCACAGATACTTTTCCATCACCAGAGAATTTGGGAAGAACATCTTTAGCACCTTTAGGAAGGGCATGATGGCCAGCTAGGGCGAGAGGAGCTATTGCAGTACCCCATGGTTGCACCATAATAACTGGTGGAAAGATTGTCACAAGATGAGGGGCTTGAATACCAGATAAATTTAAGGCTTTTTAAATGCTATTAGATGTGGAGATGTCAAGTGTAGTTCTAGATGGGGAAGGATGTCTGCTCTTTTGTTTAGGCCTAGAGGTGTAGGTATTTTGAAGTTGAAGATTTTTTAATTCTTCAAAGAAAGTATCAGGTATTCCCTCCCTCCTTTGGGATCTTGTATATGGCCATGAATCCATAATTACAAATCTTAAGGTCTCTAGACAACTCTATTCACAATCTTAACTTCTCGGGTGATTGTGAGACCTCTCAACCATTCACCTATGTCTTCTTCCTCTTCCAAGATCAAAAGAACTTGTTGATATTGTTGATTACTAGTTTTTTCTTTTCAAGAAAGGGCATTCAATTATGCTATGATATCTTCTTGTGTATCTTAGAAATTCAAGTTCGGTTGGATGACAGGAGGAATTTCTTATTGATTAGGTAGAACATCTATAGGTAGAACCATTATTATGTATTAACAAAAATAGTACACATTGATCTACACTGTTTGCACTCCCCAATAGAGTCACCAAAAAACTTTTAGTAGATAGATTTGTCTTTTATTAAATCTTTCTCCTAACAACTACTCTCTCACCCACTAAAAGACAAATAATCACTAATAGTTGGGTAAGTGTTCTTTCTAAACCACTTCCCTCTAAATTTTAACTCAAGTACAGCTCCCTAGAATTGATTTTCAATGAATCTCAATTAACAATGTTGTAGTTTTAGCTTTTAACCTAAAAGCATCAAAGGTTGTTATATAATTCTTAAATGATAAGCTTTTCCAATATAATTTTCAGAAAAGTAAATAAGACAAACAATAGCAGAAAAATTCATAGTTTTCCACTACCCATATCACTTCAAAGATAAAAGATTAAAGAATAATTTGCGAAATTGAAGATCAGACCAAGATCGCTAGTGTTTCAAGCTACTGCTAGAAACTTATTCAACACAATACATAATGAATTAAAATGTTGACATAGAACATTCATCCACTCATTTAAAATAGCACAGATTTGAAATATAACTAAATATATATATTGATCATCTTTGCAACACAGGCAAAAAAAAAGAAAAATATATAAGTTTTCAATAGAAAACTCAATTCATCTAATTTTTTTCTAAGAAAATAAATTGAAATAGAAAAAGTAACTAGTTCTTTTCCAAAAACCAACCTGTTCACTATCACTACCATTCTAGTTATAGTCTTAGCACATCAAGAGGTCTCCCTAAAAAAATGACCTCTCAATGAAACACTTAATAGATTAACCAAGGTTAAAAGGACACATGTCCTTATGAGTTTTTCATGCAACTAAAAAGATAACTAAATTTCTAGATTATGTTCTTTGTCAACAACATGCTCCTCATCACCAGCAAAATTCTCTCCTCCACCTGCGGTAGAATGAGTTACCTCACATTATTTGTATGCCCAGATGAGCTCCTTTGTGAGCAGTAAATGAGGAATCTTCATGTTTAAGATCCTCACCATGGAAGATTCTTTGGTCCACTTTAGCTTCTTAACCTTCTCAATCATTATTGGGAGTTGATCGATGCACAGGTATAGCAGGGATTCAATCTTGGCCATTTGCATGAAATCTAAAACCTTCGGGTTAACTTTCTCCTTGATCTTGTTCATAGTTATCTCAAACACTTCCAGGGCTATCTTTAATTCTTTCTCACTATAAATGGACGTAAATACATGAGCGAAGTTAATTACCTTCAACTCATTTAGCATGTTTTTCTATAGTTGCTTGATCTCATTTTTGCAGTCTTTAGTTTGAGTAATGGTGCTCGTAATAGTGGTGATGCACCAGTTGATGTTTCTTCTGAGAATGAAGAAAGTAGATTATTTAGGGATTTTCATTGATTTTCAGTGCAAAACTTAATGAAAGCATATTTCTCAATGTTTGGAAATTTTGACATAGTGGAAATCCATTTCTCCTCTTCTCTATCCCATACTTGTTATTGTGCTTGCATTTCTCCTATCAAGGTTTCAGTGTAATGGAGCACAACTTGAGCATCTTCGATATATTTGAGACCACTTGAGATGACTTCATTAATCCATTCTATTGGGAGTTCCCTTTGATCTTCAACATGTAGATTTATACTTTGATGGATAACTTCTAATGATACTTTGACTCTATCACCACTCCAAAGTCTACAAGGAAGATGGCCAATTAACAAGGATCAACAATGAGATCCTCCTACACTTTGAGCCTTAATGCTCAGGTGGGTGTACCCTTGACTCACTTCTCCAAAGGAGTCACTAAATGTTATACCAATATACTCTTTACTAATTGATTAAAGATTTTATCATTTGAATGTGTGTGTGATTGATGATGATGGACTGCATCCAGAGAAGGGATCAGTGCCTTAACCAGGGCATAGAGTCACCTAATAGTATACATCAACCGAAGACCCTAACTCAAATACACTTGAATTCAAGATAAGTGATTTGCCTATTATCCCTCTCACTCACATACCAGGACATCAAATTCTTATCAAGCCATGAACTCATTGAGACTACCTGAAAGGCTTTAATCCTAACTTTGTTAGGAACTCAAAGATAATCTCAAAATACTCTTTGTTTACCATATGCCAACCCACTTTGTGAAATCAACATATATGAGCTCAAGAAAAAAACAAAAAGACATACACCACTATGAGATTGGAATTCAACAATATTCTCATTAAGACTTGCAGAATTAATACATTATCAAACAACAAAATGCCAAAGAAGTAGACCCAAAATCTAGGCTCTCCTTGCTCAGTATAATACCATCAACAATAACCCTTACAAGATATCACCTTTTCAATAAATACCACCACTAATCACCTTGGAATCCTCAAAGAGGATGCATCAAGCTTTGAGTGACTAGGGTTAGGGTTTCGACTACCCAACCAACTGAAATAATCAAATATTTAAAATAGGGGAAGAAATCTAGGCAACCAGGAGAAAACAGATCCCGGAGTGATCCTCAATCATGACAATTTCACTGAGAAAGTACTGAGAACCACAAAAATGCCAAATTTTCAACCTGTTCAGCCACCTAAAAACACACCTCGAGCACAAAAACATAGTACAAACCCCTGCAGATGATCATGGCACACCCTGGACCACACTGCAATGACAAACAAATCATCTCTTACCAGCTCCAGTTGCTTCCGCATTGAATTTTAGTCCTTCTGGTCAGAGGAAACCCTTAGAAATTTGAATTTGAAATTAAATGGTCATTTCCATGGCGCCAACAGCAAATCGGTGGTCTACATTTGAATCTTGACCAACTTTAAGTCCTGACTATTAGATCTCTCTTTTTCATGGTCTTTATGACTTATCTCTTAAAAGGGCCCCAATCAAATTTAGCGAACTTGCGACTGAAGGTTTTCGCCAGTTCGTGAAACACTTTATAATACCACTAGAAAGTTTAGCAATTACATGAATGCTTTTTCAC
Source organism: Chamaecyparis obtusa (assembly GCA_027943335.1). Lineage (NCBI taxonomy): Eukaryota > Viridiplantae > Streptophyta > Pinopsida > Cupressales > Cupressaceae > Chamaecyparis > Chamaecyparis obtusa. The sequence continues at coordinate 174,256 of BSBK01002983.1, read as the reverse complement.
TGAACTGCTAAAACATTTAGAGAACTACCATCTTACTTTGTGAATGAGCGAACCCGTTGAAATCTATCAAAACCACTAAGCACTTTTGTTTGGACTGCTAAGACCTTAGACCACACCTGGGCCTGCTTTGTGCCATTTTTCACTACATCATTCATTGTCACTGCTTGGTCACCATTGACATAGGACCCACCCACCTAAGCCTTTGAAAATGAATGGTGGGCGTAAGATCTCATGGCTCTGACACAATCGATGAGAACTTACGCTAATCATAGATTTTGTCCCCGTCACTAATCCTTCTGACAATGACCCCACTGTGATGATTCCTTGCATCGACCAATAAGATTTTAAAAAATACACACCACCTAGAAAATGGCCCCATTGAGAACATTGTACTACCTAGAAAATTGAATGGATGGCGCGTGATCTCAAAGGCTTGGAAGATTCCATGAGATCAAGTGCCCACCGTTGATCTTGAATCTTCTGATTGAGATACCAAGTCCACCTAACAACATGTCTAGCTCACACAACATGGACTAATCATAGTTTTCCAACTAAGTATATGTAGCAGTGGACTCGCTGAAAGAAAAGGTTACGTCACACAAAAGAATCAACGGTTGTCTCAAAATCTCATATATCTGACACACCCCTTGTGAAGATATGCCCACCATTGATCCTCTATAGATGTCAGGACCCTTTGACATGTCAAAAACCTAGGACCCACTAACAACTGCCAAATCATAAATAGGTGGACCAATGAGAGACTGCCAATCATGCACACTTGTCAGAAGGTCCCACTTCTTTGAAATGCTGCATCATTAGGAAGATCAATGATTGGTGTAAGATCTCAAGCTTCTAACATAGTCTATGTGAACTTACACTAACCATCAGATTGAGATGTTGTTAGAAGACCAGACCTAGGAAATATTAAGCTGGAACATAAGGAAAGTCAAGGTGTAGGACTTAGGGAATATTAAAGCTGACTGACCTAGGGAAATATTAAAGGGGGCTGACATAAAACCTTAGTTGCATGATTGCATAACATGAAAAAGGTTCATGCGATCATGCGACAAAGGGATAACAAATTAGCACATGCGAATTAGGATTTTAAGTGGCCGAAATAAAGGTAACTTAAAATTAGAATAGGGCCTGGGCAAAACAAAGGGTTTTAAATGTAACGGCTAGTTTTTTGAATATTCTTCTTAGGGCTTTAGCCAGAGAGATGAAAAAAATGATACATAGACCAGGGGAAAGAGCTAGAGCCATGAAATGTTTTGCATGTGCTAAGACATTCATCTACTAAAGACACCAAAGCTCAACCACATTGAAATTTACTCAACAAATTTTTACTCTTAGTGGAGTTTGGGTCAAAAATCCAAAGAGACTGAATCAGGGGAGTAGCCAAATCTATTAGATTTCCACAATCCATACGTATGCTGTATTAGTTTCTAGATTCAATTTTGTAGAATTTTTTACCATCAAAATTTTGGATCATACTACATGATCCATCATCAGGATGTCAGAGAGCAAAAGAAAGACAAACATGAAATAACTTCAAAGGATTAGCATCAAAACTATAGAAAATATTAATAAATCAAGACAATGTCATAATTGAATTCTTTAAAGCCTTCTTTTCCTTTCCATCCTTGCATGAAGTATACAACATTTACTAAGCCATTTCTTTGAACAAATGGTTTTTACCTGCAAGATCCATGGTACCCAGTTCAACTTTTGTAAGTTTAAAATCCTCAACTTTGATTTCCTATTCTCCTTCTTTTAGTCTATAAGTGGCTACTTCAATAGTCCACTTCCTTGTTTTTTCATCAGAAAACATCTTGGTTGTTCTTTTTACCTTCTTAGTTTTTGGGGTTTTTTGAACATACTTGCTAACAATATCCTTGACAGGATTTGAGACAAGAACTAGACTAAATTTTTTACTTACAGAAGTGGCTAACCATTTAGGTGTAACATCAGACCTAGCTAGCTATTCAGGAATTTTCACTGGTGTACCAATAACTTCTAGTGTCACATCATCAAGATCAAAAAGATCTTTGTCAACTTGTTCCTCTTTAGCTATGTAAAGATTCACATATTCAAACTTGTCCTCATCCAAATTAATAGTTAGCACACTTGCTTGATCCATATCTTTCTTAATCCTTGATCTAGTCTTAGATCTCATCAGCCTCTATGAAGGAGCCACTGGTAAGCGATCCGTGGTAGCTTTATTTTGGATACTCTTAACTTGTTATTTTTCTGAAGCCCCTGCATTTTCAATTGATGTAGATGTATTAGAAACTAAAACTGGAGAAGGTAAAGAAGTAACTCTAACTTCTTCTTTTATTGTTTTAGGCTATTTTTCCTTTGTTCTTGTTAATAATCACTCTTTAGTCAAATGAATCACATGTTGAGTCCTCTTCTCAATATTATCTTCCTCTTCCTTAGACTAGTCGATGACAGGATCACCTTGTTTAATCAATTTCTTAAAACTAGGCTCAATTAAATTGGACCCATCATCAGTTACCCCTTCCATATTGATTTGAAGTCTCACAAATTGGATTTGTGACATGCACAACCTACGATCTCCTCTTTCTTCTACTTGCAATTCATCACAACAGTCTTCTCATAAGTCTTCTAGGTGAGGTATAAGGAACATGTGTGACCTAAGCCCTAAGCTCTCACTAGCATAGTTTTTATTGTCAAATCCAACTCTTTTAGTATAACATTTGAAATCAAAATGATGAAGGTCACTCCCAATGCTAGCTGCATCTACTAATGTTCCACATGAGAACTTTTCTAGTGAGATAGGGAAATCTTTTTCCCATTCTTCTTTAGGGAGAAACCTCTTTAGAAGAATGGTGAGTTGCCTATAGACTTTTTCTAGGATAAAACAGTCGAAACCATACCGAGGCAGTCTCATTGGTGAAACCTCAAAACCCCCAACCCTTATGTAGGTGAGCCTAGGAAACTATATGTAATAGCTCCCATATTTAGTTACAAACTCTTGAGCTTTTGGGATGATTCTTTTGATAGAAATTCCAGCCAACTCAAAAAAGAGTTTTCCCATGAACGTATCATGCACCCTTCAATAATTTTCAACAATATTATCCTTTTTCAGAATAGGGTAATACTCGTAGACACACATATCTATGAACCATGGTTTATGTGGAATTCCATAGCATTGTCTATTGTAGGCCAAACAATACATGAGGTAAAAGGACATGAAGAAACCACTACCAATCAATTTAGACATATTGAGCTATTCTCTAATAGAGCTGGCAATTAACTCGGCCTAGTCTAGGAGTTGTTTTCCCTCTAAGATAATTTGAACATAGAAATACATCCAGTCTGAGAAGAGGTAAGCTACTTGTGACTCTTTCACTCTATGTAACATCACCATTATATCACTGATATATGGGTGAACATGAGTCCTATTGAATTTTTTAGGTAATTGTGAGCCTCCTCTTTGTGGATACAGAAGCCATCTCTTAGCTATAGAAGTACAGTTTCCATCTCTATTCTCGTTAAATTTGACAATGGACTATGCGAGAGAAAAGGCTAAGAAAGTATTTTCTAGGAGTTGCAATGCCAAAGATACTATTTCCCTATTGACAGACATAAGGGTGCTACCATCTTTCTTTTTAATAGATTATGTTTGTGCATCATAGTTTTGTATATATTCAATGATTAACTCTAGGAAGACAACAGTTGGAGGGAAGGATGCGGCTGAGCATAACCCACTATGTTAGATTTCTAGAGATGAAGTACCCTCAAGGGAATTTAAAAGACATTTTGGTAGACCTTCTACATTATAATCTTCTAAATATGTGTTTGATATTATGGGGCCATCACACACCAAACTTGAAGTATTCCCAAATAGATGAAAAGATGACTTCATAATTTTAGAACCTTAAATTTTCTATTCACTATACTGCATAATAAATTTGAAAATATCACGGGAGGAATAGCTAGACTCACCTTAGTTCTACAGAAATTACTGATCATAAGAGCTCCCAAGTCATTACCTCCATGTACTAGTTTCTTAATAAAAATGCTTAGGACTTTGGGCATAGGACTTAACTTAAATAGAAGCATGAGAACTTAAACATTTATTAGAAATCTTTTACAGAGGTGAGGGTAAAATATTTTATTTGACAACCTATTCATGTAAACCATAATTGCTAAATAAGAAAATCCTTATATCTCAAAAAATAATGATTATTCAGATTTTCAGACATTCTAACTCTCTTGCCATTTATTAGCATTAAATGTTGATGCAGGTGCATTCTAGGGTACTTGGTGAATTTTCATGGAGGTGTGTTATTTTGGTTCCGTGTTACTCAATTGTAGCTTTGACCAAGGATCTCGGTCATTGAAGGAAGCTCCATCACTAAAGGGAACTTGGTAAAAATCTAGCGCTTGACATAACTTTTACTTGATGATGCTTGTGGTGCTCGGTTGATGTGCTTGTTCGATGATGCCTAGTTGGCTCGGTTGTTTCTCTAGTGCTTGGTAGTTCTAGTTTATCGACTAGAGTTCTTAGTGATTTTGTTGGTCGACTTGGTGCATTTATTGTTGGTAGCTTTTGTTGTATTCTCCTAGGTAGATCTAGAGGTAGACATGGATAATTAAATGTTTGTAAGGCTATTTGAGAACCGACTTGTATTGCATTTAATATTTGTTTGTAGTAGAAGTTGAATTGTCTTAGGAGTTAATTTTTTCTTCCAGCTGACTTGTGGCTAAAGATCAGTATTTAAGGAGTGTTTGGGGTAGTTGTTTAGGAGAGGGGGAGTCAGTGGAAGCTAGTGATTAGACTTGGATCTTGCAAGATCTTGAAGATCATACTTATTTCTGATAATTTGTAATAGTAGACCTAGTGGTTGTTTTATTGGAGGCTTGCGAGCTCAAGTTCAGATATGCCTTAGGGTTTCCATTAGTTGCTGATTTGTTTCAGAGCTAGACTAGCTAGAGTTGGATTGGATCTTTGTTGATCTTGCAAAATTGTTTATGATTATAATTTGGCCCTAACTCGAAAGGCCTTATAGTCGGGCATGTTGATGAAAATTTAGTACAAGACATTGTGTTGTTGTTTTATTCCACATTGTGATGTTTGGCTTCTTGTGGCAACTGTCCTTAATTGGATCCTACTTGCCTATCCTATGTTAGGTTGTATCAAAGCTTGAAGATCTTGAGTGTGTAAACCAGTTGAGGCTTTTTGCACCAGGACCTTGTTGGTGACTTATTGCTTTGTGTTTTTGAAAATCTTGAAGGATGCCTCTGAGAAGATTGGACCCTAGAGAAATTGTAGATCTTTGTGATGTTGTTGAATCAAAGATTACTGAGAAGGTGAAATTTGATTTTAGATCTAAGATGAAATTGATGAAGAATGACATGATCAATGAGATCATGAGAGCTATTAATGGTGTGTCAAGAAATCTTAGTACTGAAGATGGTTATGAGGAAGCTACTGAAGACTTTGAAGCTACTGGATCTAGCGATGATGACTGGAGATATAGATTTGGTGAAGACATAACTGGTCAGTTAAATAGAACTAGAGCTTGGTTAAGTACTAGTTACCGAATGGAAGTTTCTACTTTCTCTGGTACTTTGAAAATTGAGAATCTGATTGATTGGATTGGTGAATTAGAAGAATTCCTTGAGCTAGAAGAAATTGAAGATCCTCTTAGAGTGAGATTGGAACAGACTAAGTTGAAAGGACATGTTGCTCTTTGGTGGAAAGAATTACAAAGAGAGAGAAGATGAAGGTGAAATGAAGATCAATCGGTGGAGGTTGATGGTGACTAAATTGAAAGCTAAGTTCATACCTACCGACTATGAGCTTGACTTGTTTAAGAATTTGCAGAATCTAAAGTAGAAGGATTTGACTATTGAAGATTATATCAAAGAGTTATAAAAACTTACTATTCAGTCTTGACATAGAGAACTTGGTAAGGAAAAGGTAGCTCGATATGTGAATGGTTTGAGATTTAATATTTAGGATGAGCTTGGTATGTTGAAGATTGATTTTGTTGAAGATGCTTATCCGTATGCTCTAAAGGTAAAAGATAAGTTGAAAAGGAGACAACATAGTAATCCCTGAGGGAAGGAAAATATTGATCACTCAGTGAAGGATAAACTGACTACAGAAGATGAACATAAACCTATGGAACTGAAGAAGAAGATAGGTAGAGTTATCTTTAAGGGTACTTGTTATAATTGTGGTGAAGGACACCCTTATTTTGACTATACATAGAAGAAGCTTGGTGACTAATGAAGTGTTGTGGTAAATGAGAACATTCAAAATGAACCTGAATATGAGAACTTGCTAGTTCAGAGAACATTGCTCGGTACAAAGGAGGAACCTTGTCAAAGGAGTAACTTGTTTAGAACTTGGTGCAATTCTGGAGGTAAACTTTGTGATGTAATTATTGTGTGCACAGATGTGTGATCACACTTCTATGAGTCTTTGTATGCGAGAGTGCTCAACAGTGAGTTCTCACAAAATGACCCATAGCTCTCTATCTGAGAAGAGCATGGTTTGAATGTGGCCCTCAGATCAGCCTATTTTACCCATGCAAATACAACTCAGAATGAGAGATTCGAGTTGATCTAAATGAAACTATTCTAAATGATTTGCCATGCAAACTAAGCTAAAATAATTTATTGAAAATGAAATTAAGCTATATGTAATGGATTTAAACTAAAATGATTTGCAAATAATCTAAAATGTGAATGTGCAAGTTGAAATGCTAAATGATTACAAGCTATGAAATTCTGCAGCATAAGTTCGATATCAAAATTCGGGATCGTTGAATGAGCATGAGAGGTCTCCTTTTATAGGAAAAGTTGGATTCAAATGTGAAAGTAGAAGTAATGTGGGATAAATGAAAAAGAGGAAACAATCATCATTTTTAGAAGGTTTGTAATAAAATGGAATTACATTTTATTTTCTTTTATTTTTATTCAATTTGTTTCCTTTTTCATCACAGGAGATCTTTTGAGAGAATATTTCATTTATTTAATTTTAAAGAATAATATCTCTTTTAATTAAATAAGGTAATATTATATAATTTAGAAATGAATATTAATTCAATAAAATAAAACCATTTAATTAAAAGAGGATTTTAATTAAATAACATTATTTCATTCAAAGAATATTAATTTCAATTAAATAATATTATTTTATTTATTAAAAAGGGATATATTTCTTTTAATTAAAAATTGATGGGATATTCAAACTTTAGGGAAAATTGAAATATTTATGATTTGATCAATAAATTTGATTTGAATGTATGACAAATATTGATTCAGAAATTGATATCGATAGATTAAATAAATGGGGCCCAAAGTCTAGGCGACCATTTTATGGTGCATACATTTGCCCCTCTTTGACTAATGTGTGATCGATTTGGGAACACATGTAGTCAAAGAAGAATTGAAATGTGAGATCGATCTGGGATCACAAAACAACTTAGATGTGTGTTCGACGAATGGGAACACATCAGGACAAACATAAACTAAAGGTCTTTGAACATGAGGTCGATTTGGGATCATATCCAAAGTGAGAGATAAGAATCTCAATCAATGTTGCCCCAAGAGGAGCAATTGATAATTTGATAAAACTGAATCAAGGTTTGAAATTTGATAGGTACTACCCCCTCGTGATCGAAATCGAAATGAGATAGAGGAGAAACAGTAAATTGATAAATTTGATCAAATCAAATGAAAGATAAGGTTCACAGCAAGAAAGATTATGCCCCAAGATTGAATTAGAAGAAAAGAAGTGGGGTGAATAGTGAATGGAAGATAGAAGTTTAGAAGAAATGGAAAGAAATGGAGAGAAGAAATAGAATCAATCAACTGTTTAAGATAGAGAATTTCGATTGAGATCACGAAAGAAAGTAAGGAAATGAAGATCAGATCGTGACCACAGTTGACGGAAAAATCCACAAGAAAGATGAGGAAAACTCTCTCAAACTCATAATGCAGCCTAAAAGTGCAAATGCTAACATGAAGCCTAAATAATGCAAGCTACATGAAAATGCAAAGATGTACTTGCATGGGTAACATAGGTATTTTGTGTTCATCATTCATTAGAGAATGTAAGAAAGCTTATTTTCATCACTGGGCCGTTATTATCGGACATCGGACAATCACACAACCATCACTAGTCACAAATGCAACTATGAAGATATGAATGTGATTTATATCGGTTTGGAATGTGGAAAGATTCTAACATGAGCATCAAAGACATAAAGGTCAAGATGACTACAATGTTAGCTTACCCAATTTAATTTAGCAAAACCATGCTTGCATCAAGGCATAAATGCCAGGAAAACCATGAGGATAGTTGTGCAAGAAACAGTCAAGGATGATGTCTCAAATATCCTAAGTGTGTCAAGGAGACAACAAAAAACACTCAAGAGGTTCAAGACAAACACCCACAAGCAGAAAGCAAATAAAAACATGCCCCATGCCCCAAGTCCTCTAGCTATGCATCACGGAGAGACCTGTTTAGGCAAGGACACTCAACGAAAATCAATAACAGTCAGCACACAAAGAAAAGATCATGACATATCTCAGGCTGAAGTGTTTTAAAAAGTTTAAGTGTGTAAACTGATACTGAGTTTCGAGGGTAAAGGTCGAATGCTTGCTAATGGGTAAGATCACATGACCGAATTGGATAAGACCAAACTGATAAGTGTTGAGAAACACTCGATGTCGGGGGTTTTGCGTTGAAAAGCACAATTGGGTTGGTGTTAAAAAACACCATTTGTGAGGTGTCCTAAAGACAAGCATATCCAAGAGACCAAAGCTAACACAATGATGCCCCCCCTAGACACAGACAAAGACTAATTCCAAACCAAGGCAACAAGGACAAGGCATGATGGAGAATGGCTAAGTGTCGAGAGCGCATGCTAAGAAATAGGGGTGCAGAGGCCTCAAGTAGCGCCTATTTCTAGGTTTTCACCACTTGGAAGTTTTTTTGTTTTTTTTGTTTTTTTTTTGTTTTTTTTTTTGTTTTTTTTTTTCAGGACTTTTTATATTTTTTTTGTACTTTTGCTACCAAGGCGCCTGTTTCCAGGTTTTCACCGAGGCACATTTTCTAGTTTTTTTAATTTTTTTTTTTGTATTTTTTGTTTTTTTTATTTTTTGGTATTTTTGGAATATATAATTTTTTTGAGATACATCAAAGCGCCTATTGCCAGGTTTTCACTAAGATGATCATTTTTTTAGGACATTTTCCAATTTTTAGAATTTTTTCAGCATCATATATGAATTTTTTTGGAATTTTTTCAGGATCAATAATTATATACAAAGGATGCCCCCAAACAGAACGGGCATCACACTCCCAAGCAAGATCGCATTGTGTAGTCCCAATGTCTAGCAAGGTGGAGGAAAAAAGGGATTAGCAAGTTGGTGGAAGAGATGGAGACAAAAGAATGAAGGAGAATGAAGGGAAGAAATCCTCAAAGAAAAACTCCTCAAGAGTACCCAAGCTAGGGAAAAATTGTCATGAAAGCACATTTGGACAAGCAATGAAAGGCCAGCATAGGATAAGTCAGAAAGGCATAATGCGAAAGAAGGAACATATGCAGTCCAAAGGAGTAGACATGTCAAGAGGCTTCATAGCATCATGTTTTACTCTCTTTTTTCTTTTTTTTTTAGATCAAGACCAAAGGGGGAAAGGATAGTGAAAGGCTAGAATGAATGGAGGAAAATAGGTATGAAGGCTAGACATGAAAGAAATGAAAGTAGGATCATCATAAGACCGCTCTCGAGATAGCCAAATGTACGTGTATAGATCAACCTTGTCAAGATCAAAGAGAGAAGATGGAATGGATGAGATATGTAGAAGAACTACGCATGATGCCTGATTGCCAGGTTTTCATCATGGTACTTATCCAAGGTGCCACAAGGGAGTGGTTTTCACCATAGGTTGAATTTATTTCTCTTTACTTTGGCTACCAAGGCACCTGTTTCCAGGTTTTCACCAAGGCGCATTTTCAAATTTTTTATTTTTTTCTCTTTTTTCTATTTTTTTTTAATTTTATAATTTTTGGAAGAAGGCAAGCTTTTAGATAATGCTCCTTGAAAGGATAAACCATGATATGCCAAGGATTCAAAATTATATGCTCAAAGATGCTGATAGGGAAAGGAAGATGGAAGAGAAAAATGGAGGATACAGTTTTATGTAAAGCGAGTGGAGTTGGAAGATAGCAGGAATATGCAAATGAGGAAAAATGATAGAAGGTAAGAGAATAATGAATGGAAGGATTGTGAAAGAGTAGATGGAAAGGAAGGCAAGATCAACATCGACGCACACCTTGGAGGGTGGTGAGAGGATGGAGAAAACTTGAATGAAGGAATATGTGAAGGAATATGGTGAATGTTTAGTAGAGGTTGCAGTTCAGGTGCATGGAATGGAAGAATGTTTTTGGAAGAATATGAGGTGGAAGTCTTGGAAAGCTTGAATGTCAACTTCACTTTTTGTTCAACATGAGACTCTCTCAAGAGAGACTTTGGAATCCATATAGCCTTAGGCTTTTTATTTCCTTTTGATGACTTAGAGAGAATATCTTGAATGATGGATTTTGGAACCCATACTTGTCTTGTAGTTTTCTTCTTAGATATCTCTTTTGACTTTATGCCCCCATGTCGATTAGAGGAGACATGGTGATCTTCTTTCTTTGATGGATTCTTGTATTGTTTCTTTTTCTTATATTGAACATTCAAGTTACTTCCAAAAGACTTGGGACATGTGGAAGAAGAAGGATAATATGACTGGTGTAGATGGGTGGATGGATGAAAAGGATTCAAAGGTATGCATCTATGTTGATCTTGAGGAAAGATAGGAGATGGAGGGACATAAGGACCCAAGATAGATGACGAATTAGGAGAGTTAGGAGGGGAAAATGAAGGGACATAAGGACCCAATATGGAAGGAAGACGTGAAGTCCTTAGTAGTGGTGGAAGAGGTCCAAGGATGGAAGTGGAAGATGCAAAAGGATAATCAATAAGTTCATCAGCATCTATATGACAACCAAGGATATCAACATCTTCAGAGTGAGCATTATAATTTTCAATAGGATCCTGAACATCTTGAATAAGAGCATTTTGTTTGATAGGATCATTCAAAGCTTGCGAAGACTTAGGAAGAGTAGAAAGCGGAAGTGAACATGGAATGGTAGAATAAGAAGATGGAAGACTTTGATCTTGACAAGGATCTTTGGATAGCACAAGTGCAGAATTTGTCTCTTGAATAGGCTTAACATCGAAAGAAACAACACCATTTTTAATAACCTTAATGGAAGTATCATCTTTGGAAAGTACAAGTGTGGTAAGGTTATTTTCATTATCAATAAGCTCAACGGTGTGGGTAGTAGCTTGATCTTGCTTCGAAGAAGACTTAAGACATGGTGGAATAAATGAGGAAGGACGTAAAGGATCAAAAGAACCATGACGCGGATAGAGAACATCATGAAAAGGAGTGGATGACATGGAGGGTTCTTGATCTTTATCTTTCTTTATATTCTTTTCTGTATCAGTTTTAGAGTTCTCTTGACATGAAACCACTTCTAAGGACAAGGAAGCAGGTTGGAGTTGTATGGAAGACTTTGGCAGAGATGGTGAAGGATTAGCTGAAGTAGGCATTATAGCGCATAAAGACTTAGGCTCTTTAGATTTAGCATTATTGGAAGTATTTGCAGCCAAGTGAAGGTTAGCTTGAGTATCTTTAAGAGGTGGCCCTTGAGGATAACTATAGGGAACCGCATGGAAAGCATTAGAATTTGAATTGGATGAAGGATTTGTGAAAGATTTGGAAGACTTGGTGACTTTAGGAGATGTAGGGATATTGTAAGAATTAGGGGATGGAATGGAACCATCACAAGACAAAGGTTCGACATTAATATGATCTTGCTTGAGAGTGTTGTCTTTATTTTTAGAAAGAGAGTTTTTAGAGGAGAAATTCTTATAAGATTTATGTTTCAAATCAGCACGGTGCATTTTATACTCCTCAGCAGTAATAGATGGATCATCATCAAGGTATTGTTCATAGAAATCATCAAAGTCTCTTTCAAAATCATAATCATATGGATCACCATCACAATCTTTCCAATATGATGACCCATTTCCAGTAAGCACAAGGACATGACTATGAGGACTCTTAGGAATAGGGGTTTCATAGGTATCATTATAGGGTTCATCATCATAGCCATCATAATAGTCATCATAGTCATCATATGTGGGTGTGGCACTCTTCATGGAAGAGGTATCACAAGTATTATCCCGTTGCTCATTATGGTATGAAGTAAGACTCTTGGTAGAAGTAGAAGAAGAATGAGATCGTGAAGAAGAGGAAGGTGAAGACCTAGCGGAAGAAGGAGACTTAGATAATGAGGAATTCGAATAATGTTTAGAAGAGTCGTGATAAGATTTGGGAGATGAAGAATGATGAGAAGACTTAGAATATGAAGAATGTTTAGAAGAATCATGGTATGACTTGGAAGATTTAGAAGATGAAAGAATTTCGGAAGAAGGAGGTCGTGATAGGATCATGTTGATAATTCTAGCAAAGGCATCTGATTCCTTCAATCTTTTTTCTATTTTTATCTTAAGTTTATCACCTTTGCCATATTTAGAACAACTATTAGAGGAACAAAACTCTTCGAATTGAGAAATGAGTTCAAGATCATCCATGTTCAAAAGAGGTTCCATATCAAGATATTTGTAATTCATGGCTGTAGAAGAAGAAGAATCAAGCATGGAAGCAACAGAAGAGATGAAATAGAAGAAAATAGACTAGATAGTGATAGGAAAAGAATCAAGAAGAAGTGAAGAATTTCCCATAGGTATAGAAGACTATTAGGGGTAGTTGGTTGAAGACTATCTGGGGTCACTTTCCTTGGCTCACTTGATATCTTGTTGTTACTGACATGAAAGGGAGAGTTCAGGAAAATAGACAATTCTAAGAAACGTCAATACCAAACTAGGATAGTGAAAGTTTTCTCTTGTCTGAGAGAGATGGTGAAAAGAAGTATTTGTAAATAGGTGCAAACCAACACTGCCACAGAGGTGCTCAATTCCTTTTGGGTGAATACCCTAGCACATATGGATCAGGAGGATGACTTTGCACAAAGTGTATTTGAGTTTGATTGTATGAAAATGAGTGGACAAAGAGACTACTAACACTCTCCAAGTGTGTTATCAAAAGAGTCTAAAAATTTATCTATTTGACAGAAATGATTCCTAACTTGCCAATCTCAAGCAAAATTGCTTATGAGATCAAGGATTGCTATCTCAAAAAGGTCAAAGACACATGGACCCTAAATACAGGACAAGTCAATCTTCTGGCTCAAGGTTGATGTAATGACGGTTTACTCGGAATCGATAAGCAAACTGTTTAATTCTTGCGTTATGGGCAATGTTCTCAAGTCTGGTTTGCTGTTTCTCTTCGGCTTGGGTTGCTTGGATGGTGGATTGATAGCTCTTGAGGTTTCTTTTGGCAACTTTTTTCTCTTGGTAAACTTTTGATTTGGGTAACTTTTCTTTGGGATGCTTGAGCTGATTGGGCATCACTTGGAAAAGGCTTTGCACCTTAGTAGTCTAAAATCAGAAAACTTGAGTGAAAACAGGCTTCTAGGGCAAGGTAAGTCACTGATTTTATGACCAAATACGTTAAAAAGGCTTATGAAACACCTGAAACTGGGCATGCAACAAAATGATCTCAGGCGATAATATTCAGGCAAGCTGTGCGATGCTTGTTCTGGTGAAGGCAGGTGACACTGTTACCAGATTATGTCTGTGGGTTGCAAATTTTGGTGTTTTTGAGTTGTTTTAAGCACATGTGAAGCAAGCAGTAGCCATTAACAGACCTACAAAGGACAAAGCAACTTGATAGTATTAGGGGAGTCTTGTTTGAAGATGTTTTGGACAATGTTTAAGACTCAAAAAAAAAAAAGCACATAGTTATCCCTACCAAAGAAAATGGTGAGAAGTCAAAATCTTTGCCCCATTGCTTATGTGCATACGTGCACCTCACATAGCCGTGTCACCCCCCAGAGGGCGCCTGTGTTTTTGGTGTTTCCAAGGACTCAACAGTGTACGTTCAAAGGTTACCCTTGTAGCAGGGGCCAGTGTCGCAACCGCCTCCAAACGTCCAGGTGTATGCCTATGATGGGAATCTGTGTATGATAAACATACGGAGAGATTCTTCCCCCTCCTTGTGCAAAGATTATGACTTCTTTCGGAGATGAACTGGGTAGGCCACTAACTAAGAGGTTTTTACTTGGCTTCCATTCACAATAACCTTCAGTGCCTCTGATACAGAGCTGGGGCCTCGCAGCCACACCAACACCTGAAAGTCACACACCCCCGCAAGCAGGGCTCAGAGCAGCGCCGCTCAGTGCAACAAACAGAGCCTTTCCATGATGATAGTCAAAGTCATGAAAAGGAAGTTACTATGGTTTTGGAGTCTTTAGACTCAACAAAACTTGCTTTATTATAGTGAGGTGGAATCACCGGCAATATGTGTGTACTCACTTGGGTCGTTCCCAGAGGTTCAACTTCCGGCAGGCCCTCTAAAGGTGACTCAGGACTTGGCTCAGATTCAGGTTTCTAATTTTTTGATTCTCCCAAAGGGAGAAGAGCATACTTCTCTAGCCCGTTTCTTTACCCAGACACACAAGACAAATTTAATCACCGAGTTAGTTTCACTCCACCAAATCCACACGCTTTTGGGTTTCTGGTTCTCTCTCAAGGAGAGAAGAGCATAATCCCCTGGCGAATAGAAATGCTAAAGATTCGCTAACTTTCTCCGCTTCCCTACGGATTCGTCATATTAGTAAGATCATTATAATTCTAGGTTCATTCATGGTCATCACCTCCATGTAATGAAGAGCCAAAATTCCTACTCACTATTGAAATCCACAAGAAATTTTAACGGAGCCCTAATTAAACTATGTGAATAAAGCAGGAAAGCAAACACAATGTTTTAATGATCTTCGGCAACGTCCTGCATTCACACCATTAGTATGTTTTTTTATGTCTTTGTCAAATCATCCTGCAGAAAACTGTTATGCTGCAGAAAACAAAATTATTTTATGCAACAGAAAATAGAAAACTTGTTAGGAAAATGAAACTGTAAAGTAGAAAGCAGGAAATTTAAGTTCACTGCCCCAGAATCTCGCGCGAGGAAGTACCTTGAGCGCACGAGAAAACACAGGGTCCGCACGAGAAAACAACAGTCCCGCCCGAGGAAACGCCAGTCCCACGCGAGAAAACACACAGTATCGCGCGAGAAAACATAGAACCAGGGGCAAAATTTTGTACAGTCTCGCGCGAAGAAACGCTACAGGAGCATAATCTCACACGAATATCTCTGTACTCTCGCGCGAAAATCTGTACACAGACAGTACAGACTCACAGAAAAAAAATAAAATTTTTTGTCGTTTAGAGAACCTGTAAAATATTTCTTGAAAACCTGTAAAAAAACAAAAAAAAAGGCCAAATTTTTTTTTTTTCTTTTTTGCAGGCAAAAAAGAAACAAAAAATAGCGTCCTGTAGAGTATACCAGGACCCTTGAAACCCTTAGCCTCAGAGCTAGAAAATTAATGAAAATGAAAGGAAACCTATTTTCAGGGCCTCACGGTGGGCACCAAAAATGTGTGCACAGATGTGTGATCACACTTCTATGAGTCTTTGTATGCGAGAGTGCTCAACAGTGAGTTCTCACAAAATGACCCATAGCTCTCTATCTGAGAAGAGCATGGTTTGAATGTGGCCCTCAGATCAGCCTATTTTACCCATGCAAATACAACTCAGAATGAGAGATTCGAGTTGATCTAAATGAAACTATTCTAAATGATTTGCCATGCAAACTAAGCTAAACTAATTTATTGAAAATGAAATTAAGCTATATGTAATGGATTTAAACTAAAATGATTTGCAAATAATCTAAAATGTAAATTAATCTAAAATGTGAATGTGCAAGTTGAAATGCTAAATGATTACAAGCTATGAAATTCTGCAGCATAAGTTCGATATCAAAATTCGGGATCGTTGAATGAGCATGAGAGGTCTCCTTTTATAGGAAAAGTTGGATTCAAATGTGAAAGTAGAAGTAATGTGGGATAAATGAAAAAGAGGAAACAATCATCATTTTTAGAAGGTTTGTAATAAAATGGAATTACATTTTATTTTCTTTTATTTTTATTCAATTTGTTTCCTTTTTCATCACAGGAGATCTTTTGAGAGAATATTTCATTTATTTAATTTTAAAGAATAATATCTCTTTTAATTAAATAAGGTAATATTATATAATTTAGAAATGAATATTAATTCAATAAAATAAAACCATTTAATTAAAAGAGGATTTTAATTAAATAACATTATTTCATTCAAAGAATATTAATTTCAATTAAATAATATTATTTTATTTATTAAAAAGGGATATATTTCTTTTAATTAAAAATTGATGGGATATTCAAACTTTAGGGAAAATTGAAATATTTATGATTTGATCAATAAATTTGATTTGAATGTATGACAAATATTGATTCAGGAATTGATATCGATAGATTAAATAAATGGGGCCCAAAGTCTAGGCGACCATTTTATGGTGCATACAATTATTAACAGTGGTAGTAATGATAACCTTGTTGTTGAGGACATGGTTCAAAAACTTGGTTTGAATAGAATTAAGCATCCTTGTCCTCATAGGATTGGCTGGTTGTGAGATGATCATGCTCTGGAAGTAAGAGAACAATGTTTTGTTGATGTTCAGATTGGCTAGTATAAGGATCTTATGTTATGTGATATTGTGGAGATGAATAGTTGTCATATGTTTCTTGGTAGACCTTGTTAATATGATTGTAGAGCTATGTATGATTGTGTCAAGAATGTGTTTACTGTTGAGAAGGATGACATGAAGTTTTCCCTAGTGCCTTTTCTTGATACAACACTTGGTAGGAGAAGTCTAAGTATTGGTAGCCAAGTTGAGTTGGCAGATCCTGAAGGTATGGATGATCAATATGGAGAACATACCCATGCGTTATCAAGGAAAGATTTGAAGAGACAGAGGAAACTAAAGTGGAAGAGTATGCAAGCTGAAAAGTTGGAGGACTTCTATGTGAAGAACTAGTTTGGGGTTGATGTGATGAATCCCGAAAGATGTTCTTCTAGCATATGAGAATATCTTTTTGAACTTGGGGTGTCTAATGTAAGGGAATTATAGGGTACTCGATGAATCTGCATGGAGGTGTGTTATTTTGGTTCCATGTTACTTGGTTGCATCTTTGAATGAGGATCTCATTCATTGAAGGAAGCTCAATCACTAAAGGGAACTTGGTAAACTCTGGTGCTCGGCAGAACTTGTACTCGATGATGCTTGTGGTGCTCAATCAACGTGCCTCCTCAGTGATGCCTAGTTGGCTCAATTATTTCTCTGGTGCTCGGTAGTTCTAGTTTACCCACTAGAGTTCTTGGTGATTTAGTTGGAAAACTTGGTTTATTTATTATTGGTAGCTTTTGTTTTATTCTCCTATGTAGATCTAGAGGCAGACATGGAGAATTAAATGTTTGTAAGGCTATTTGAGAGCTGACTTGTATTGCATTTAATATTTGTTTGTAGTAAAAGCTGACTTGGCTTAGGATTTAATTATTTCTTCCAGCTGACTTGGGGCTGAAGATTAGTATTTAAGGAGTGTTTGGGGTAGTTGTTTAGGAGAGGTAGGAGTTAGTGGAATTCAATCATTAGACTTGGATCCTGTGAGATCTTGAAGATCAGATTTATTTCTAATAATTTGTAATAGCAGAGCTAGTAGTTGTTTACTTGGAGACAAGGAGATTGCTTGGAGGCTTGTGAGCTCAAGCTCAGATCTACCTTAGGGTTTCCATCAATTACTGATTTGTTTTAGAGTTGGACTAGCTAGAGTTGGATTGGATCTTTGTTGATCTTGTAGAACTGTTTCCAATTGTAGTTTGGCCCTAACCCGAAAGGCCTTACAGCCGGGCATGTTGATGAAAATTTAGTACAAGACATTGTGTTGTTGTGTTATTCTACATTATTGTGTTTGGATGCTTGTGGGGACTGTCCTTATTTGGATCCTCCTTCCTTGTCTTGCATCAAATGCATACTCTCCTATGGGTCCTGCTACTTAGCTATCACAAGATTCTCTTTTCTGTCATAACCTCTCCCAGATGCTTTTGAACATGAAAGAATAATGTTCATGACTATTTAAAGTTGTTCAATACTGTTCAAGACCATTCAGTGAAGTTCAAAACATTGATCCTCCAAATTTTAACACTTGATATTTTGAATGCCATGATATGTCACAAATTCATAATTAATGTGTTAGCTTCTCCTTATTACTTGACAACAGATAAATTTCCTTCATTTTCTTGGTGAGCCTGTCATATTTTCAAAAGTAAAGAAATCATTATGAACAACCTTGAACATGCATGAACACTATTCAAGCATGTTCAAAGGTGTTCAAGGATGTTAAGGAAAAAAAATATTATCAATAACTTCAAGAGGCTCAAAATCAAATCATGACCCAAAACGATGAATGACTTTTAGATGACTGAACTTAGGTGTACATAAAGAAAGATAACAATCAAAAGGAGGGATTTAACTGACGCAACGAAAAAATGAAGAATAGAAGAACAAGTACCAAACTTGGACTAACAAGTGTATACCAAGTAAATCAAGAAATGCCATATAATTTTGTATTGGAATAAACTACAAGGTAAATAGTTTACACTGAGCAAGAAAATGTTTTACCAAGATCGAGGTGAATATTTATTATGGATGTAATCATTGAATGATTGATGATTCATATGTAAAGATGATCTAGGTTATTCATTTTGACTGTTGATTTTATGTTTTATAAGATGTTTCCATAACCCTAATTAGGTCAAAATCCTTTGTTATAAGAATTGAAAAGATGTCATTTTGGAGAAGTATCAAACATGAAGTAGCCACATATACTGGCATTTGAAGATCGAAGAAGGTTGTGAAGATAAAGAATTTACATAGCATTTAAGGATTAAATTAGATCAATCATTTTAAGGTGATAAAAAATAAGTACATATCAGATCTAAAATTAGGCAATGTTTGTTGCTATCTATAGATCAATTTCACTATTGAATTCTAACCATTGTAGAAGAATTAAATCTCTTAATAGAGTAGACTTAAAAGTCTTAGGTAAAATCTCTTAACCAAGTGCACACTTGAAGAGTGTTGCTAAAATCCTCTAACCAGGTAGATCTAGCTAATCTTTTTGTTACTCATAATAGGGTAAGATAATTGGAAATGATCAATCTTTATAGCCTTAGCTGGAAAATTTATTTACTACAGTAGTGGAGCTCTGTGGGTTCCATCCCCACCATAATTTTTACCTTCTAACAAGGGTTTCTATGATACCAAAATACATGTGTTATGTGTATGAAGTTTCTATTGGATGTTACTAATGCATTTAATATGTTTAATCACTACACAACATCAATAACTTGATTGAGTGATGTTGGAATTTCTACTGTTGTCATTCATGTTTTTTCATTGATGTCAACATATATTTCGATGGAGAGAAAAGACTGGTTATTATGGTGTATGAATATTGTACAGATGATTCAGAATGTGAAAACACATTTATGTGTATAGGGAGGTGTTGTGATCTTATATCTAAGATTACATAATGTAATATTGCATATTGGTTGAGTTATAGAGGAATTGGTGAAGACTAGTTACTGAACTATGATAGTGGAAGTTGACAGAGTAAGTCTTTGTATTTTGAGTATATCTTACAAGTGATGTGGATCCAGTGTATGTGAGCTTAAGGGATGTCAGATAACATATTGAGGAATGTTCATTGATCTTAGCAAGTCATGCGATGCATGATGATGTTAGTTGTGGAGTATGTTCTGGAGGAGACCTATCTAGGGCCGACTTCAAAATTGTAGTGTGTATTGTGGATTGCAAGCATGGATTATAGATATTGGATTTTAATTATTGAATTATAATTATTATATACTTATTTTAGATACCATGTGTATCTTATCAATGTTGGAAAAATGGTCAGCACTCTCCTCGAGATTCATGACATGGCTTAACCACCTCTTGTGTCTTCTATAAGTCTAGTGGCTGTATCATGCATTAATAGGTTGATCTTTTGGTGCAATGGCAACCACTACTTTAACAAGTGGTATCAGAGCTTGGTCACATGTTCAAATCCCCTCTGGCAATGTTGAGGGGGAGATTGTTGGAAAAATGGTCAGCACTCCCCTCAAGATTTGTGACATGGATTAACCACCTTCTGTGTCTTCTATAAGTCTAGTGGTTGTATTGGGCATTAACAGGTTGATCTTTTGGTGCAATGGCAACCACTACTTGTAACAAGAAAGGGGTTATATGATTATTTTTATATTAGGAAAGCCTAATTGGATGACTTGATCATTTATTTTGTAATAGAGTATATATGTAAGATATTTTCTTTTGAAAAGATGTGTAGTATGAATGTGATGTAAAGGGAGGATTGTTGAAGTTGTGTGCTTGTGTCTACTAGATGTAGAGTAGAGGATAACTGATATACTTCAATGGAACTAATCAAGAAAAGGAAGTTTCTATCAAATGGTTCTGTTAGCCCATTTTCATGTCACAGCCAAATCCCTTAGAAAATGGTCTACCCCTGCAAAAATTTTCATGGCCCTGCCCTTTTTCCCCTAGTCCCTACAATTATTTTATGTCTTTGGCTTGAAAACCTTAATAAAAATTCATAAATCTAGTCGTTGGTGTGAAAAGCCCTAAAATACCCTGGCCTTGTTCTAATTTCACATTACCTTTTTGAATCACTTAAAATCCCTTTAATGCATGTGTGGATTTCTTTTCCCTGTTGGTCACTTATTCATTTAATCCTCATGCAGTTAGTCTTTTTGTTCGGCGATTTAGTGAATGCATGTTTGTCACTGGTTCGCTTGGTTCCCGACGGTTATATCTTTTCTCTTGGCAATTGGATGAACACAGTGTTCACGTATTCTCCTATTCCTGGTGGCTTATCTCTTAACAGTTAATGACTTGGCATGGTAGTTTCCACATCTTTGGTCACGTGTTCATGTGGTTTCCTGGGCCTAGCCTTCTGACACCATCTTGATCCAATGGTTGTCATGAAAGTGCAAGGGTTTTGTCATAGGCTTGCACTTTTGTGATGACCATTGATTAATTTCCATGACGTAACCTTTCAATGTAGGTGGGACCACTGCCACATAAGCACAAGTGGTAAAATTTTATTGGCCAAAAGAAAGATGATATGGTAGGATGGGGTCAAGTTGTGAGTCACTTGAGAAATTGGTGGTTGTCGCATGATTGCATGGAATATTCTTCCCCTTCATGATCATGTGACAACCGTCGATTTAGAATCTAATGTAAGGGCTGTCAGTGGGTCCAATGCCAGGTCAGCATAGTTGGTGGTCTCTTATTGGTTGGCATATGTTGTGACTAGGTGATTGTCAGTGTGACCTAAGTTTTTGGCATGTCAGAGGGTCCTGACACTTGCAGAGCATCGACGGTCGGAGTGTAATCTGATGGGTTTTTTTTGACACTTGTGATCTTCAAATGATCGTTGATTTATTTTCCTGTTAGAGGATCTGCAGAGTGGAGGTAAAAGGTAAATTTGATGGTTGTCTTAAGTTCTGATAGAATCTTTATGCTCCATGCAAACTTAAGATAGTCATTGATTTCATTAAGGGCGGGCCCAGGTTTTGGTCTAGGATCTTAGCAGTTCAGACAAAGTGTTTAGTGGCCTGACAAATTTTCAAGGGTTTTCTCATTCGTAGAGTAAAGTAGCGGTGTTCTAAAAAGGCTGGTGGTTTAGTGAATAAGAATTCATGTAATTTCTAAAATATCTAGTGGTAGTATAAAGTATTCCATGAATGGTCGATTTCCCTTCTGTCACCAGTTCGCTAGATGCAGTCGGGATGAGTTAAGTTCCTTTGGTTGCTAGTTCGTGGGGTTAAGTGGTGAGTTAATGTTTCACTTCATGAATAAAAAATGCTTTGTCTCGTGGTTGCTAAGGGTTAACCTAAGGATGGGAGTTGAGTTAGGAATTAAAGACTACAAAAAAGAGAGATCTGACAGTCACGATATAAAGTTGGCCTAGATTTAAATTATGACCGCTAAATTGCTGTTGGCGCTTGGAAACGATCATTGTTTTTCAAATTCAAATTTCTTGGAGGGTTCTCAGTGACAGAAAGGACCTAAATTTATTACTTTCATGGCCAGATTTGATTGGTTTGATGGCGTCGGTGGTCGCGGTGTGGTCCAGGTTGCCTTGTTCAATTGCTGCAAGATGTTTTGTTGTACTATGAGGCATGGTTTTGTGTTTGCAGGTGGCTGATCAGACTGGTTTTTATTATAGATTTCTTGGTTCTCTATCTTGATCTCATAGATTTTCATGACTGTGGATCTTTTTGGATCTGTTTCTCTGAGATTTCTTGGTTTCCTACCCCTGCAGTAATTTTTGTTGTAATTAGGGTTGGTGTAGTTGTTGAAACCCTAACCCTAGCCATCTGAAGCTTGTTGCATCCTAAATTCTTTTGGGATTCCAAGGTAGCTAGTGGTATAAATGGTTGAAGTTTTGATTTTGTAAGGGTTCCTTCTTCTACAAATTTTGGGAGAATTGGTTCCATGAAGGGTCCTTGTCCTGTAGATTTTCTCCTTCTTTCTGCATATAGGGTGTTCTTTCTTCCTTTATTATTTTAGAGAATATAATGCATATTGTAGTTGATTTGTCTTATGTATGAGATTAAATATGTTTCTACTATTATTATACTGTCTCCATCTTGGGTTTTAGATTTATTGATTATGGCATCAAGGGTGTTGTGATCTTTCTATATGCATTTCCTATGTGTCTGCAATAGAGTTGTTTTTTGTAGAAACAACTAGGTCTAGGATTGGTTTTCAGGTGTGTATGAACTGGGGTATCAAGGGTATCTCATGTTTGTCTTCCAGTGGATGCTGGTTAATGCATTTCTTATTTATAGGTCTCTTTTAAGGGGAGGGTTAAAATCCTTTGAATGGGTGATAACACATTTGGGTACACAAGTGGATTGTTAAAGTATGATTTGGTTGATGGTGTATGTTTGGTGTAAGGCATCAACATATTAGAATGTATTGTTTTCTTATCTCATAGCTCTTTATTACAGTGATGTATTTGACTCTACTAACCATTGGATAAGGCACTGGTCTATGAGAGACTTAGGGTATCTCAGGGGTCCCTTCAACCCAACATTAAAATCATTCAAATCAAATACCTTTCCCTTTCATGTTGGTAGTAGTAGTAGTAGGAGGTCCTCTCTAGTCTTCAGATTCATCTGATGCAAATAGGGCTAGTTGCATAAGAATTGGTTTTATTAGGGTACAAGATAGCTAAAGGGGTTTGAAGACTATTCCACAATAATATATCTGCAAGCCTTTTATTCACCAAAAGGATGTCATGAGTGTGCAGATAAGGAAATACCCACCTGAGTGATGTGGAGCTCAAAGAAGAAGGAGGATGTTCTTTATCCTCATCAATTGGACTATTTTCTTGTCAAACTTGAGTGCCTACCCTGAGAATCAAGCCCATCTATTGATTCAAGTTTGGTCCTGCAAGGAAAAGCTCCAACAAGTTCAAGGATTGCATATTTTCCTTATATACACTTGTTTTGTGAATAGTGAGTTCTCGAGATGGACATAACCTTTTTTGGACAGTGAGCCTACTCTTTTTCTTTGAATCCTACCAAGGTCTATCCTTTAACAGGGACTATGTACTATAATGTTTCAATAAGCTCCTAACAGGGCTAATCTTCTAACAAGGATACTATACTCTCAGTACATCATTAGTGGGTTAATTCCCACTAGGGTTTTACCTTTAATAGGGTTTCCTTGACAATAAAATATTATGTTATTGTGTTGGCATTCATTGTGTTATCAAATTCTATTTGGTGCTATTGCTATTAAAAGTTTAAAATTTTAATAATCTATCCTACAATTGATTCACCCCCCCTCTCATTTGTATTGGTGGACTATTATTCCTAATAGTTTCATGTATGCTTATTTGATTAGTTTATTATTTACATTTCAATTATGTTATTGGATGTATGATGAATGTAAATGCTATAGTCAGTTAATAAATTGCATATCTACAAGGATTCAGATGAATATTTTTTAGGATTACTGATTCACCCCTCCCCTCCTAGTAACTTACCTTTCCATAATTGTTAGGGTTAACAAGACAAAATTAACAGTTACATGAAAATATAACCAATGTCAAAAAATAATAAACCACACACAAAGAGAACACAAGACAAAATGATTTAACATGGTTCACCTAATCATTGAGCTACGTCCACCAACAATGAGTCCAATATTATTATTATCCAGTGATTACAACCTGATTACAATCTATAATCTCTTACAACTCAATATTGTCGCAAGAAGCTACTACAATAATAAGAATATAAGGGTGGGGGGAAAGTGTACAGTGCTTCCCTGATCAATCAACACAATATAACAATAATCCCAATAATATACATATTGTATAAGAGATAATCCCTAATCAACACAAACAATTCTTTACAGGAAAATATTGTCACATCATTAAAAAATGCCATAATACTAAGGAAAGTAGATCTTGAGAAAAATGATAGGAAAGTAAATATAAAACCTTTCTCCCCAAGGAAAGATAAAATATATGATGCATCCCTAATGATAGTCACTTCATAATATATATAAATTTCCAAGAAAAATAAGTTGCAAACCAGAGAGAACTCATAATTGAAAAAATACATATTTACACTAGAAAATACATCACATTATAAAGTAAACAAGTCAACAAGGAGAGAGATGAATGATATAAATAAAATGGAATATTATTTATGATAAACATGCCCTTTGAGGAATAAAAACTATTGTTAATAAAATATGTAAGTATCTTGCGTGAAACAAAGTGTCTTATACCAGAAAGGTTGTACCATCATGTAACAATACAACTCCATGAAGATATGAGGAGTTAAAGAAAGAAGGATGCCACATTATGCCATCTTAGTGATCAAACCAATTATAATAGTTGTGGATTTCCAAATAGAAAATAAATTGAAAGAAGGATATCAATCTCATTAAGGAGAAAGATCTTGATTAACAAGTCCATGCATGGGAGGAAATCATAGTACAAAAGAGATGATCAACAAAGAGATAATGGATCCTTAGAAGGAAGATAATAACTTTTCCCCCAAGTAAGGAATAAAGGAGGATTTCCTTTTGTGATGCCCTTAATGTACATTAAATGCAAAGAGCCTTGTATAATGGAGAAAGACATAATAGGAAAAGAGGAAATACTAGGGTATATTTTTTATGTCAAGGAAATATAAGAGAGATGGTGTTAAATGAAGTAGACACATGTCAACCATATCTCAAACAAATTGTCTAAACTCAACATAATTAGCAAGGGAATGTGTGTTCATCTAATGAAATAAACACAAAAAAATACCATTAATAGGTCTTTGGTTTCTTGGAAATTGTCTATAAGGGAGTCAGATTCTAGAGTCATATTTCATTCTCCAAAAGGTCCTCTCAGCTAAAGCTAAATAGTCATCAAAAGGTTGTGAAACAAAAGATGGCTTTGGAATAATAATATCAAGGGGAGGTTTTGGTTGAGATAAGGAAGGTAAAGTGGTATCTTGAGGGGTGAAACATAGACCACATTTATTTTTTTATGAAGGAGGATTAATAGGGACTCTGATGCCTTGTTCATTAATACCTACTCCTAAGCCATTATATCCTTTTTGAGTAGTAGTATCATAGCCCATGTTATAATTGGTCTTTAGTGTAAGAAGTGAGGGAGATTCATCTAGAGGTTTATGAATGTGTGTGGTATAAGAAGGAATATTTTTTTATTAAGTGCTCGATCACTATTCTTATCATCCTTATTTTATGAAGAAGAAGGATTATCTAAATTCTCTTGTCTTCTCAATAATCTTGTTAGACATTTTTCCTTGCAGGAGAAAACTTGAATCAGTAGATGGGCTTGATTCTCAGGGAAGGCACTCAAGTTTGGCAAGAAAAAAGTCCAATTGATGAGGATAAAGAACATCCTCCTTCTTCTTTGAGCTCCACATCACTTAGGCAGGTATTGCCTTATTTGCACACTCAAGACACCTCAAGATAAACAATAGGCCTGTAGATAGATTATTGTGGAATAATCTTCAAACCCCTTCAGGTAACTTGCACCCCAATGAAGCCAATTCACATGCAATAGCCCTACTTGCATAGAATGAGTCTGAAGATTAGAAAGGACCTCCTACTACTACTACCAACATGGAAGGGAAAGGTATTTGATTTGATATTGGGTTGAATGGACTCCTAAGATACCCTAAGTCCCTCGTAGACTAGTGCCTTGTCCATTGGGCCACATAGTAAAATAACCCATTGCAATAGATAGCTATGAAACAAGAAGACAATACATTCAAATATGGTGATGCCTTACATCAGCCATACACCATTGATCAGACCATACATTATCAAACCACTTGTGTATCCAAATGTGTTATCACCCCTTCAAGGGATTTTAACCCTCCCCTTAGAAGAGACCTATAAACAAGTAATACATTAACCAGCATCCACTGGAAGACAAACATAAGATACCCTTGATATCCTAGTTCATACACACTTGAAAACCAATCCAAAACCTAGTTTCTTATGTGAAAACAACTCTATTGTAGACACATAGGAAATGCAAATAGAAAGATGGAAACACCCTTGATGCTTCAATCAATAAGTTTGAAACTCAAATGGAGACAATCTGATAATAGTAGAAGTATATTGAATCTCATACATAAGACAAATCAATTACAATGAAAATCATATTCTCTAAGCCAACAAAGGAGAAAAGAGAACCCTATATATAGAGAAGTAGAGAAAATCTATAGGAAAAGGACCCTTCATGGAACTGAAAAGGAACCCTTGGGACCCAAGATTTCAAAACCCTTACAAAGTCAAAAATTCGACCATAAATACCACTAGCTACCTTGGAATCCTAAATAGCCTAGGATGCAACAAGCTTCAGACAACTAGGGTTAGGGTTAGGGTCTCAACAACTACACCAACCCTAATTACAACAAAAATCAAAAATCTCAAAGGGAAAACCAAGCATAGGTTTGTCATATCAAGGATGATCTTCATGAATGAGAAAGAAATCTGAAAAGTACAGGAAAATCATCAATTGACCATACAAACCAATCTAATCAGACCTACAAAATGCTTTGAGCAACCAAAAATATCCATCCCCACACAATACAAAACCACCCTGCAATTGATCAAGGTAGCCTAGACCACACTATAACCACTGGTGCCACCAAACAAATCAAGTCTGGCCTCTAAAACAATTAAAACCAGTCCTTTCTATCACTGGAAAAGTCTTAGGAAATTCAAATTTGAAATTAAACAGTCACATTCAAGTGCCAGTAGAAAATCGACAGTCATAATTTAAATCTGAGATCAACTTTAAGTTGCAGCCATTAGATTTCTTCTTTTTGCACTCCTTTATGTCTTAACTCAACTGCCACCCTCAGGTTAACTCCTAGTGACCACGCAACAATGCTTTTTAGCGTTCGCAGAAAGAAAACCTTAACCCATCTTTAACTTTATGACCTGGCGACAAGAGGAAAACATTAACATCAGTCTATTTTCAGTGAATTGGCAACAAAAGGTCACCGCCAGTTCGCAAAACACTCTATCTATCTGCTAGAAAGTTTAGCGATTTCATAAATGCTTGTTCGCTGAACCACTAAAACTCTTAGGGAACTACCACTATTTCATGTGAATGAGTGAAGCCTTCAAAAATTTGTCGGCCGCTAAAACATTGTCCACACCTCTAAGACCCTTGACCCCACCTGGGCCCACCTGAAAACTTGCCACATGTCACCATATCATTCACTCCAATCACTTAGTCATCACTGACAAAGGACCCACCACAAAGCCTTTTCCCATTAGTGAAAATTGATGACTGTCGCCCTATCACTGACATATCCATTGTGCATCTCCGATCAATGGTATCATGACAACCATTAGATCTTGCAGTGTATTAACTTCCCTGAGACTAGTGGACCCACTAACAAGTCCACCTCAGCACACCTGGACCAATCACCATTCACCAACTAAGTACATGTAGTAGTGGACCCACCAAAAAAAAAAGCTACGTCACTCAACAGAATCAATGGTCATCTCAAAATCTCAAACATCTGACACAACCCTTGCGAAGACACCCCCACCATTGATCCTCTCCAGATGTTAGGACCCTCTGACATACCGGCAACCTAGGACCCACTAACAACTACCAAATCATAATATAGGTGGACCAATGAGAGACTACCAATCATGCACACCTATCACCTTGGACCCACTTCATTGAAACACTACATCATCAGGAAAGATCAATGACTGGTGTAAGATCTCAAGCCCTCAAAAGATTCTATGTGCTTACACGCTAGCCACCGATCTGGAATCTTAGCTGATACCATAGAGCGTGACCCCACCATGCTACATAGGATACTTCCAATGAATTAGGGACCGCCACATAACAAAATCTGGCAAATGGACACATAATTTCTTCGCTCATTTTGACAACCCTACCACTTCACTATTTCCTTTGGCCAATAGGGAGATGCCATGTGTACGTACTTGGTAGTCGACCCATCTATGAAGAAAGGAAACGTCATGAAAGATAATGAATGGTCGTCACAAATGTACAAGCCTCTGACACATCACTTGCGCTTTAACAATAGTCATTAGATGTAGATGTTGTCAGAGCCAAGCCCAGGAAATGTATAAGCCAAAACATAGGAAAAATTAAAGTGTAGGACTTAGGATTTTGGGAAAAATTAGGTGCAGAGGACCATAGGAAAATATTAGAATGCTGGGGGTAGAAACTTAGGAAAAATTAAAAGAGACCCCACCGAACATGAAAACCTAACTGCTGAACAACTTAAAGGATTTAATTAGCACATGCAGATTAGGGTTATAAGTGACCTGAAAAAGGTAACTTAAAAATATAACAAGGCCAAGGTTTTCAAAAGGTAACAGCTAGTTTTTGAATATTTTGCAAGGGTTTCAAGGCTAGAGACACCAAAATTGACTGCAGGGACTAGGGAAAAGATAGTGAAGCCATAAAAATTTTTCTAGGTGCTAACAGTGGCTCTAGTTGGGGATGCATGCTTCCTACGGGCATGGCAAGAAACCAGATCTCTGGAAAAAGAAAACCACCTACTGGAAGAAGGGCACAGAGATCTCAAAAAACATAGGGAACAAACCAGGGAAAACAAGAAGGGAAACTATATACAAAGTGTACACATTTTTTACAAAGAGCCTGAAACCTCAAAACTTGAACCAATCTATGCCCCTATCAAAAATCTAGTTTTCATTTCTTTCTTCATGAGGCACACTAGACATTTTATTCCCATTTTTTTCTGTAGGCATATCAACATTTTCAATCAATCCATCAGGCAAAACAAAATTTTTGTCTTCCTTCCCATAGTGCAAGTAAAAATCTAAAGCATTTTCATCATCTTGCTCAATATGGAAGTAAAACTCAACATGCTTATGAATACTATCATCAAATTGAAACTGTTCTTTCTCTACTAATTCATGTATACCATCAATCTAAAATGCAAAAGTCACATATTTTATCTGATAAAAGTCTTCATTCATACCTTGACTATGCATATCCTCAAGTGTAGTTGGTGGGAGTTCAAAAGAATAATCACATTTATACATACACATGGTATGATCATCAAAATCTACTACATTTGAGACCTCCATGTGTTCTTCAAACAATGGGTTGATGATTCCATGTAATACTCCTTGTTGCACATTATGACAGAAAATGGGCTTATCATCATCATAGTCCTCATCATATAAAGTATGAGAAAACACTTTAAACTCACTACCCATTTCATCTCCATGGAGATTCTCAGCATACAAAGAAGAAACTAAATTATATGAAGATTCACAGTCAAGATTACCTACCAAGCATATAGTGTCCACAATTATATCTTTTTCATTATCTTGTTTAGGAAAACCATCATAGCAAAACCATGGTTCACTCCTAAACTCTCTATCATATGCTGCAACCTCATTATCAAATGCAGGACCATTAAATAACCTTAAACTCAAAACTTCATGTTCATCATCATTGATATCACATTGAATTACCACTTCTTTATCTTCAAACTTTGAGGACAAAACGCCCTCAACATCTTCATACTCAAGCTGATTTGTACAATGTACAAATTGAGATGCACTTTCATTTTCAGATTCAGAAAGTGAAAAAATACCTTCACTAATAAAGGAATGTTCACTTCCATCATTACTTTCCTCCTCCCATGTTGCATCTGACTCATATGAAGACACTTCAACATCACTGCCTTCATCATTCTCACCTGAGTAACCACTTTCAGCACTATGTTCCTCCGACTGTGACTGATATATCTATGAATCACATTCCTCATCTTGTGTAGAAACTTCAAACTCATCATTAGAGACATAATTTTCAGCCTCTTCATCTGTATAACACTAAGACATAGAAACAACAACCTCATGCCTAGGAACATAAACAAAATCATACTTACAATCAAAATTACAAGAATTGACTGCAGTGGAAAATTTACAACTCAAAACACCATCACACTGCTCAATTCTACCAAGGTCTGGAATATATCTTACTGCTGTAGCATCCTAAACACTTAGGTCATCAGTAGCAAAAGACTCAACAACATTTATACACACATCCTGATTTGACATTTCAACTTGATTACAAACTATAGTAAGAGTGTTGATACAGTGATTTGGAATTGTGGTATCAACACCGCATTCTTCTTTTCTTTCATAGTCATTATACCGGCACACACTCATGGCAAAATGACCTCTAGTCAATCATATTTCAAATTGTTCTCAATGTCCATCACAATTATAAATGCCTAATATAATGACCTACATTCTTTATCCCTCAGCAAGTAGTTCATTTTCTTACCAAATGCATCAAAGTAGACATTCATACATACTTAATCATTGGTTCTATAATATTCAGGGATTTCATTCAATACTCTAGCAAATCTAATATTGAAATGAGGAACAAGTTCATAATTCTCAATGTGAATCTTTAAAAACTTATCATAGGAATCAAATATGCTTACCCTTTCTCCAAATTGCTCCATGAAGGCCAAATGCATCTCACTCCAAGATGAGATAGAACATGCTGGTAGAAAAGAGAACCAGTCTCTAGTATCACCTTCTAGAGTTTCAACAAGCAATTTCATCCATAGATCTTCATGGCAAACATCAAAATCACACATTACATCAACAAAGCATTGAACATGTTTCCTTGCTGATTGATGTTGGTCCCTATCATACTTTGGTTAATATCTCCTGACTCCATCGGGGATCTTATTAGGGAAACTAGGTATGCCATCATAACAAAATGGCGCATATCCTTTGACAAAAGAAACCCTGTGAACATCCATCACTAGCCATAGCTTTTGCACATCACTTGAAAATCTTTAAGACTAATGACAGGAAATCTATATTTGGAACTAATCTTCTTTTGTCACTGAACCCTTCCTACATACTTCACACCTTACTCCTTTTCTTAGTGCTTGATCACTTAATAAAGAGACATTTCAGATCTTTGAGAAATACCTGAGAGTTTTGTAGTAGAAGACCTTGTTGACTAGAAGCAAAGGCAGATCTAGGGCTCACCATGAAACTCCATTAGATTCTTTACTTTGTAGAGTCACCACCTCCTTGTAGAGGAAAATATAGTTTTTCTTTCTACCTCTTCCAATCAACCAAAACTACACTAGGGTATCACACTGTCTATCAGAAGATGCACTGATCAAATAGAGACTTAGAGCCACCACTCAACACTTAGTGAGAAAATTTTACAAGTGTGTTTTTTATATTTGACCCTTTCCAATCACTCCCTAGTAGAGTCACCAATTTGTTGGGGACTTAGATGGGTAAATCAATCTGGTCAAAAAAAGATTTTGAATATTACAATATAAGCCCAACCAGAGATCCTAACAGGTATACTGCTTCATTGTTGCTCTCCATAGCAGAGTCACCAATTTGTTGGACCTTTTTCCTTTCAGGACCAAACTTGAATCAGTAGATGGGCTTGATTCTTAGGGAAGGCACTCAATTTTGGCAAGAAAATAGTCCAATTGATGAGGATAAAGAACATCCTCCTTCTTTGAGCTCCACATCACTCAGGTGGGTATTCCCTTATCTACACACTCAAGACACCTCAAGATAAATAAAAGGCCTGCAGATAGATTATTGTGGAATAATCTTCAAACCCCTTCAGGTAACTTGCACCCCAATGAAGCCAATTCACATGCAATAGCCCTACTTGCATAGAATGAGTCTGAAGATTAGAAAGGACCTCCAACTACTACTACCGACATGGTGTTAGGCCATTTTTCTGCCATGGAAAAAATCCTTTAAAATGGCCTATTTTCTTGCAAATTTTCTTGAAGTGTCCTACCCTATGTTCTTCTTGTTGTCACCTTGCTTCAGTCCAAACTGCATCTCCTAAATCGCCAAACCCAGAAAGATAGTCAAATTCTAAGGTCTGCGAGAAGCATTTTCAAAATTTGCCACAGTGTCAAAAATCCATAGTGTTTCTAAAAGTCCATGATATTTTTGGTCTGTGTGTTTTTGGCCTTCATTATTTTTGACCCTATGCTTCTTGCTTTTGTGCGCTTATCCTTTGGCGTCAAAAACTCTCTGTGTTTTCGATCTTTCTCTATGTCGAAAAGTTTGTGTGTTTTCAACTATGTCTTAACTGTGCAAGTCCGATCGGATGGTGAGTCCCAATCCTATTCTACTGCTTGGCGGTCTTCTTTGTCTTAAGCACACAAGTGCGATGATGTGGGGCCAGTTTCTTCAAAGCGGCAGAGGAAGGAGATCAATAGTCAGCGTGTGATCGCAAGGAATATTCTTTCTCCTTGTGATCATGTGCCTACCATTGATCTTGTTTGTTTCTAGCGTTGCCTCAGTGAAGTGAGCCCAATGTCGGAAGGGTGAAAGATGGCATGTTCTTATTGGCTATCGCATGTCCGCATGTCAGACTTTTCTGACATGTGATCATGTGACCACTTGCCATCTGTTCACATGGGGCCCATTGGTGGTTGCTATTTGATGGTCTATGGCAATGATGTGGCAGCTTGTGATTGGCTATCACATGATTGCATAGCCCAATTTTTGGCTATGCGATCATGCGACCGGGTGCCATGTGGTGTTCGGGCCTGGTAGCAGATGATGGGGTATCTTTCAGGTGTAGTGGTAGTGTTCTATTGGCCAGTGGGTAGTGGTGTTATCTTCATGCAATAGTGGTTCTGGAGGCAGACATGTGGCAGCCTGTGATTGGCTATCACATGGTTGCATAGCCTAGTTTTTGGCTATGCGATCATGCGACCACTTACCATGTGTCCCTAGGGCCCATCAGTAGAGTGGTGCTAGTTGTAATTTGGTGGCATGACATGTGGCGGTTTACTGGTGGTTAGTCACATGTTTGTATAGCCTTTTATAGGGCTATGTGATCATGTGACTAACATCTTCTATTGACAGATGCGGTCACAGCAAGATTGTGGTCTACGGGTGGTCGCATGTTCACATAGCCCGTCTCTGGGCTATGTGATCATACGACAAGATGCCACGTGTCCTGGGACCTGTTTGTGGCTATTTGGTGGACTTGATGGTAGGTGGGGCATCTTCCAAGTGCTGAGGTGTTGATGTTTGATTGGCTGATGTACCAAGGTGGGAAAGGGTTTGTAGGTGGGTCCTGTGGCAGGTGTGACTTGGTGGCTGCAGTGAGTGGTGGCGTGACATGTGGCGGTGACTTAGTAGATTGTTTGCGGGGCCGAGGCATAGTGTTCACAGGTTGTCGCATGTTTGCATAGCCCATTTTCAAGATATGCAATCATGCGACTAACCATCTGATGTCACGGTTGTGGGGTTCTAAAGTAGGCCCATGGTGCCAGTCTTGTTTCATGCTTGAGTTTGATTAGTCGCTGTGGATGATATGGCAAAGGACTTTGCAAAGGGTTTTTGGGTGGACCATTGGTTGTGGTTAGGAGACCTTGGTCGCATGATCGCAAGGGCCATTTCTAAAGCTTGCGATCATGCGACCAAACATATTTTGAAGCTTGTTTCCTGTGGCGGTGGGTTGTGACTATGTAGTTGCACGACTAGGGGTAAGCAGTTGAAGAACATAAAACCCATGAAGTGTAAAGTGACCGTTGCATTTTGATTTGAATTTCTAAGGGACAGGGGGTACCAAATTTATGGAATTGAATGCAGAATTGACCCTGTTCGGTGAGAAATGACTGGTTTTCTAGTTGTTTCTTGGTGTGGTGGGTGAAGGCTATGCCTTAACTTTGTGTAGCTTGTTGCAACCTATCATGGGTTTCCAAGGTAGCTAATGGGATATAGTGTTAAATTTTTGTCTTTGTCTAGGTTCCTTTCTTCCACAGTTGTGAGGACTGGTTCCGTGAATGTTCTTCCTGCAATGTATTTTCTTTCTTCTCTACATACAAGGTGTTCCCTCTATCCTTTCTAGCTATGGGAATATAATGAAATTGTAATAGATGTCTTATGTATAATATTTCAATATATTTATTCTGCTCTCAGATTATCTCCATTTGGGTTTTAGACTTATTAATTATAGCATCAAGGGTGTTATAGTTTTTCTACTTGCATTTCTAGTGAGTGTCTGCAGTAGAGTTGTTTTTCTCAGAAGCAACTGAGTCTAGGACTGGTGTTCAGATATGTATGAGCTGAAGTATCAAAGATGCATCATGCTTGTCTTACAGTGGATGTTGGTTAATGTATTTCCTATTCCTAGGTCTTTCTTTAGATAGGTGATAGCATATCTGGGTGCACAGGTGGTTTGGTAATGTATGATTTGGTCAGAGTGAGTGTGTTGTCTTCTTATTTCATAGCCCTGTTGTGGTGAGGTATTTGACTCTGCTGCCCATTAGATAAGGCACTGGTCTATGAGAGACTTGGGGTACTTTAGGAGTCTATCCAACCCAGCATCAATCATTCATTTAAATCTTTTCCCTTTCATGTTGGAAGTAGTAGTAGGAGGAGGTTTCTCTCTAGTTGTTAGACTCATTGCATGCAGATTAGGTTATTGCATGAGGTCATGGTTCATTGGGTACAGGATACCCATAGGGGTTTGAGAACTATTCCATAGTAATGCATCTGCAGGCCTTTTATTCATCAACTCAAGAAGATTCATGAGTTTGCAGATGAGGTAATACCCACCTGAGTGATGTGGAGCTCGGAGAAAAAGGAGGATGCCCTCGGTCCTCATCAATTGGCACTTGTTCCCTTGTCAGACTTTGGAGTGAAGACTAACCAATTTGTCAATCATAGTGTAAACCTAGCACTGTGTGGAAACAAGTTTAAAGGTCAACAAGATGGTGACTCTGTTGGTGAGAGTCTAGAACAGAGTCAGATAAACAAAAGGCATTGACTATATCTTCTCACTAAGTGTTGAGTGGCGACTCTGAGTTCTCTGTTTGATCAGTGTGTTTCCTGATAAGCAGTGCATGTTACCTAGTGTAGTTTTGTGTTGGTTGGGAGCAGAAACAAAGAATATTCTTTCCACTTCAGGGAGGTGGTGACTCTAAAAAAAAAAAAACTTGATGGAGCTACATGGTGAGCTCTAGATCTGCCTTTCCTTCCAATCAACAAGCAAGGTTCTTGCTATAGAATCCCCAGGTATTTTTCAAGTTTTAAATGTCTCCTTATTACATGATCAAGCACAAAGGAGTAAGGTGTGATTAGAGGTTAGCATACTTCAAGTTCTCAGCTGCAGTTTGGCAAAATTTTATGGAAGTATTGCATTGGTTGTAATGGATAGGATGAATAATGAGATTAAATTATTAGAACAAGGCATCCTTAGAGATTATATAAAATTGGTAAGGTTGAAGGTAGGATGCAGACAGGATCTATCCATATCTCTATTTTATGATAGATTTTGTGAGATGTATGATGAGCTTCCTGAGGATGTTGAGTTTCCTGAATCTGAGTTCATTGGTTTATTCTTGGAGCTCTATTTTCCTGATTCAACTAGTTAGTCAGATGCTTTGTGGAAAGAGCATTACATATGTGTCAAGGATTGGATAATTAATGATGATAGCCTTGAGCTTGAGGATGCACTTAGGGTTGTTTCCTTAAGTGTTGATGTTGAGAGTGATGAAAACGATGAGGGTGTGGTGTCTTCTTATGAGTCAGATGCAACATGGGAAGAGGAAAGTGATGATGGAAGTGAACATTCTTTGGATAGTGAAGATGCTGAGGATGATTCATCTTCAGGGTATGAAGATAAAGAAAAAATAATTGAGTATGATATCAATGAGTCTTCGTGTGACTCTAATTTTTCTTTGTGTGCTGTGAGCCTCCATGAGGTTGAGATGGGCACTAATTTTAAGGTGTTTTCCAATGCTTTATATAATGAAGAATTTGATTCTTAGCCCATTTTTTGTCATGATGTTCAACAAGGTGTATTGCATGAAGTTGTCAATCCTTTGTTTGAGGAGCATGTGGAGGTTTTAGATCCAGTTGATTCAGGGTGTTCATTCTCCATTTGTGGGTATCAATTTGACTATTCTTTTGAGGTCCAATCGGTTACACTTGTGGAAATGCAAAGACAGGATTTAGATGAGGCCTTTCTACAGGTAGAGTATGAGGCTTTTGTGTTTCCAGTTGATAGCATGCATGAGTTAGTAGGTGAAGATCAATTTCAGTATAGAGGTGCTGACCATTGGCATGTTGAATCATACTTTCATAGTGAGCAGGATGGAGAAAGTGCCAAAAAATTTTACATGCACTATGAAGAAAGCTACTTTGTTCTTCCTAATATGCTAGTTGAACATGTTGACAGGCCTGTGGAGACAAATGAAAAAAAAATGTCTGATGTGCAACATGAAGGAGGGAATGAAAATCAAGTTTTTGACAGAGGCAAGAACTAACTCTTATTTGTTGCTGTAGATTTCTATATAAAATGTACATTTTGTAAATATCTTTCCCCTTCCTGTTGTGTGCTTTCCTGTTCCCTACATTTTTTTGAGGTCCCTACCTTTTTGTCCTGTTGGTGGTCTACTCTCCCAGTGATACTAAATCCTTGTCATTGTCATGAGCCATAATTAATATAATATTTCTTTATGCTTACATTTGTTCAATTATTGGGATCAACATCTTAAATGTTATTTTAATACATAAGTTATTCAATTATTGTAAAAAATAAAAATAAATTATAAATAAATTAGTGTTAAATTATTAGTATTAACACCATAAATATCAATGCTTAAATTAATATTATAGTTTTGATAAATTATGCATTAATAATATTATTATTAAACAAATATAAAAATAAGTATTAATATTATCATCGGCGTATTTGAAATTAAACTATACAGTCCCTGATTAATAAATACACCCAAGGGATGTACCGTTTGGAATATACCAATCAATACTTATAAATACCGATTGGTATCCTTGGCAATGAAAAATATGGAGAAGGAAGACGCGCAGACCAAGCACTTCATACGGAGCAAGCACAGTCGACAGCCTTTATAATGGTACTTGGCGGTACTGCCCAAATAGGCTAAGGTACGTACCTGGCATTACGTGCCATTCCCAATGTGTTAGAAACCAATATGATATTTGCTATGTGAAAATCAGATCAAATATAAACATGAAGAAGTAACATGACATAAATCATAAATGTTAATATATATATATGTATATATATATATACATATATATATATATATATATACATATATATATATATATATATATATATATATATATGTATATATATATATACATATATATATATATATGTATATATGTATGTGTATATATATATATACATATATATACATACATACATATATATATATATACATACATATATATATCTATATATACATATATATATATATATATATATATATATATATATATATATATATATATATATATATATATATATATATATATATATATAATGGTGACATTTGGGAACATGTTCTAATTATAGTACATAGGGATCTATTTCTCATCCCACATTACGATATCTTAGGGTAGGGAGTTTGTGGAGGGAGAGGGGGAGTAATTTCGGGCACATGATGGTTATCCCACAGGGAAGCCGCTTGTAGTCTGTTTCACGTGCCCTTGCACTGTAAGTCTTCCATCTTATGATGATCATAGTAAGGGAGGGAGAAAGACTCCTGTTCCCTATATGAAGAAATCGTCCAAATGACTATGTTCATTAGATTAACACTCAATAGCTTCTTTTCTTCTAGACTTTAATGATAGTGATGGATATATGTTGCTAATTATTGAATGATCACCTAATTTGTGCCTAAATGATGGAATTTAGGTTAAGTGGTTAAAAAGGGGTCATCACAAGTGGTATCAGAGCATAATCCTGCCATCCTGTGAAAGTAAAGTTCACGCAAACTAGAGGAAGTGCCGCCATGGCTGAACAATTATCTAATGAACTTAGAAATATTATGGAACAGACAAACCAAACCCTAGTAGAGCAAATAGAAAGGTCAAACGAAGCACTTCTCCAGGCATTACAAAACATGGGAAATTCCATTAACAATCTAAAAAACAATAATTCTAGTGGGAGAGACGTAAGCTCAAACCACTCAAAAAATAATGGAGCTTCATCATCTAGGGTGCCCAAACCCCCTTTCTTACCTAGGGAGGATCCCTCGATGGAAGAAGGAGCGGGACAAACAACCAATAATGCCATTGAGAATGCTAGAGCTTATGCAAGCCTTGAACCAGAAATTAGAGAGTTAGTAACATTTAGAGAATTTTTTGAAGCTAACAGACAAGAAGCTCCTAGGAGAGAAAGGAGACCTCAAAATCAAGATTTTAAAAGCAAAGTAAATAAAGTAAAACTCCCAAATTTTGATGGATCGAGAAAATCCACTGCACACGCTTGGCTACAAAAATTGAATACTTATCTTACCCTTAGCCCTATGATGGAAGAGGATGCACTCCAATTCACGATTCTTCACTTGGAGGGTACGGCACATGATTGGTGGCACCATGGCCTTTTTACTCAAGGGCACAAGAATATCACTTCTTACGAAGAATTCTCACAAAAACTCATTAAGAGATTTGATAGAAGGCATCCCCAAGAAAATTTTAAGAAATTGACTCAAATAAGGCAACAAGGAACAGTACAAGATTATATAAAAGAGTTCCAAAAAATTTCAGTCTGGGTCACAGGAGTAGATGACGACCGCTCCACCTACTTATTCATAGAAGGATTAAAGGACTCACTAAAGGGACTAGTAAGCACCCTAAAGCCTACATCCCCAGATGATGCTTTTGAAATAGCACTAAGGCTGGAAGTCTCAACTACGAGTAACAAGTCATGGAGTAAGCCCAACACACAATCCCACAAGAAAGATAAGTCATACAAAAAGTTCATACCTATAAAGGAACAAGATGAGCCAAAGAAAAATAATTTATGCTTCAAATGCCAAGAACCATGGGGGCCAAACCATAGTTGCAACCAGAAGAGAAACCCTTGTCGTAATTGCAATGAAGACTAGGTACCAGGACATAAATGTAAAAAGAGGGGCTGCATCCAAAGAATAGAAGAAGACCCTGAGGAAGAAAATACCAAAAAAAGAGCAAGACATGAAGAAAGAGAAGAAGAAGAAGGAGAAGAATATGGAGTGATAGCAACTAT
Organism: Chamaecyparis obtusa; assembly: GCA_027943335.1. Classification (NCBI taxonomy): domain Eukaryota; kingdom Viridiplantae; phylum Streptophyta; class Pinopsida; order Cupressales; family Cupressaceae; genus Chamaecyparis; species Chamaecyparis obtusa. The sequence goes on along the minus strand of BSBK01002983.1, from coordinate 134,441 downwards.
TACTCAATCCTCTAAACATCGAGTCTTAAGAATTAGGAGCACTCTCAATGGACAAAAAGTCATTGCACTAGTTGATAGTGGAGCATCCCATAACTACATTGATGAAAAACTAGTTAATAAAATGAGGTTAAAAACTAAAAATTTCAAGGGATTTACTACTGCCCAAGCCACAGGATCATTGGTACGATGTACAAAAGTGATTCCACAACAAGAAATCACATTGGGAAGGAAGCATACCATTAGAGAGGACTTGCATGTGGTTCCACTAGATTCAGATATAATTTTGGGGGCTCCATGGATATTTTCTTTGGGATGTTTTAAGTTTGACCTCCCAAACTTAAAGATCCAATTTGAGCATGAAGGGGAAGAAATAACATTGGAAGGAATACCTGATAGTCCTACAAAATTAGTCTCATGCAAAAGAATAGAAAGAATATTCTGACATGGTCAAGGAGAGTGGGTTGCACAATGCTTAGTACTAAACCAATCTACCCCACAAAAACCAGCCATCCATATAGATATTGAGCCCATTATTAAGAAACATCAAAAGGTGTTTGATGAAATCCCACCAGGATTACCACCTAAAAGAGGATTTGAACACATTATAGAATTGGAAAAAGATGTTGAACCAGTGATTACCACCCCTTACCGACATCCTCAAAAATATAAGGATGAAATTGAAAAAGCCATTCAAGAACTCCTAGCAATGGGACATATTCAACCTAGCTCAAGTCCTTTTGCATCACCGGTGGTACTTGTGAAAAAGAAGGATGGGACAATGAGGATGTGTATAGATTATCGAGCACTAAACAAGAAAACTATTAAGAATCGCTATCCCATTCCTAGAGTGGATGAGCTCATAGATGAACTTCATGGAGCAATGTATTTCTCTAAGATTGATTTACGATCAGGATACCATCAAATCAAAATGAGGCAGGAGGATGTTCCCAAGACTGCATTTAGATGTCATTATGGGCATTTTGAGTTTCTAGTTTTACCTTTTGGTCTCACTAATGCCCCGGCCACTTTCCAATCATGCATGAATCATATCTTCCGAAAACAACTCAGGAAGTTTCTACTCATATTCTTTGATGACCTCCTCATATATAGTAGGTCATGGATGGAGCACCTCCAACACATTGAAGAAGTCTTAAACATATTGGAATCCAAATCCTTGTTTGCAAAAGCATCAAAGTGTGAATTTGGGTTAGAAGAAATTCTCTACCTGGGTCATAAAATCAGTGCCAAAGGTGTAAGCATGGATGAAGAAAAAGTTAAAGCAATAAGGGAATGGCCAAAACCCAAAACCCTAACTCAACTTAGGGGATTTTTGGGCTTATGTAGTTACTACAGATGATTTGTGAAGAATTTTTCCAAGATAGCATCCCCACTAACAGACTTAACAAAAAAAGGAAATTTTGGATGGAATGAGGCAGCAGAGGAAGCTTTTATAGGGCTAAAGGAAAAAATGAGCTCTTGCCCAGTCTTGGCTATTCCAGATTTTACATTACCTTTTGAGTTACAGTGTGATGCTTCAGGAGAAGGAATTGGGGCAGTACTCATGCAAAACAAACACCCTATTGCTTTCAAGAGCCATAAAATTTCAAGGATAGAAAGGCACTACTCAATCTATGATAAGGAAATGTTGGCTATCATGCATGCATTGGAAAAATTTAGACAATAACTAGTATGTGGAAGGTTCAATATTAAGACAGACCATAATAGCTTAAGGTTCTTTATGAATTAAAAAGACCTCAATGATCGTCAACAAAAATGGGTAAGCAAGATCCAAGCCTATAATTTTGATATTGAGTACATCAAAGGAACCAATAATGTAGTAGCAGATGCCTTATCCCGGCGAGGTCATTTGAACACTCTAACAAGTATCACAAGCGATTGGAAAAATAACATTGTTGCAGAATATGCTAAGGATCCATGAACTAATGAGATCATGGAAGGAAATATACCAAATGATGAATTTAAAATAATTGAAGAATTCATTCTATATAGAGGAAGAATACTCCTTGCAACAAACTCCAAGGTTAAAGAAAAGATTATGAGGGAGTACCATGGCAATCCTCTATCAGGACACACAGGGTTCTATAAGACTTACAAGAAGATAAGGGAAAGGTACTCTTGGAAAGGTCAGAAAAAGGACATTATGAAGTATGTCCAAGAATGTATTACATGCCAGAAGAATAAGTCTGAACAAAATCACCCCGCTGGTTTATTACAACCATTACCCATTCCAAATCAAAAGTGGGAAAGCATTTCAATGGATTTCATTACAGGGTTACCAAAAGTGCAAGAAAGAGATTCTATCTTTGTAGTAGTGGATAGGTTGACCAAATATGCACATTTCTTCCCAATATCCATACACTATAAGGCACCACAGATAGCGGAGATATTCTTCAAAGAAATTTTCAGGCTGCATGGATTACCAAAAAATATTATTAGTGACAGGGATAGCAAGTTTCTCAGCCTATTTTGGAAAGAACTTTTTCGGTTAACAGGAACTGAGCTGACTCCCAGCACAAGTTACCACCCCCAGACGGACGGACAAATTGAAATTGTAAATAAATGGATAGAAGGATATCTTAGGAACTATGTGACTGGACAACAAAACGTATGGACCAAATGGTTACACTTAGGAGAATACTGCTATAATACCACCCATCACATGTCTATTGGGATGAGTTCGTTTAAAGCACTATATGGATATGAGGCCACCACATTCAGAGATTTGATTACTCAAGAAAACAAGGTACCAGGAGCCAAGGATTTCATCCAACAAAACATTGATATTATGAAGACTCTAAAAGATAATCTCCACCATGCTCAAAACCAACAAAAGATATATGCTGATCGAAAGTGAGTGGAAAGGATGTTCAAAGTTGGGGATCTGGTATTTTTAAGACTACAGCCCTACAAGCAATCTTCACTTAAGGTCAATGGAGCAGAGAAACTAAAGCCACGTTTCTATGGACCATATAGGGTCTTAAGAAGAGTAGGTGAAGTAGCCTATGAAATAGAATTACTCGAGAACAACAGGATTCATAACATCTTTCATGTATCTAGACTAAAGAAAGTCCTTGGAAAACAAATAAGCCCTTGTGTGGAATTGCCGCCACTAGACAATGAAGGAAAACTCATCTTGGAACATGAGGTTATTCTTGATAGGCGTGACAAGAAATTGAGGAACAGGACTATTCTAGAATACTTAGTAAAATGGAAAAATCTACCCAGGGAAGATGCTACATGGGTGGGAGAAGAGGTCATTTCTCACTCAACATTGCTTGAGGACAAGCAAATTCAGGAAGGGTAGACTGTCATGAGCCATAATTAATATAATATTTCTTTATGCTTACATTTGTTCAATTATTGGGATCAACATCTTAAATGTTATTTTAATACATAAGTTATTCAATTATTGTAAAAAATAAAAATAAATTATAAATAAATTAGTGTTAAATTATTAGTATTAACACCATAAATATCAATGATTAAATTAATATTATATAGTGTTGATAAATTATGTATTAATAATATTATTATTAAACAAATATAAAAATAAGTATTAATATTATCATCGGCATATTTGAAATTAAACTATACAGTCCCTGATTAATAAATACACCCAAGGGATGTACCGTTTGGAAGATACCAATCAATACTTATAAATATCGATTGGTATCCTTGGCAATGAAAAATACGGAGAAGGAAGACGCGCAGACCAAGCACTTCATACAGAGCAAGCACAGTCGATAGCCTTTATAGTGGTACTTGGCGGTACCGCCCAAATAGGCTAAGGTAGGTACCTGGCATTACGTGCCATTCCCAATGTGTTAGAAACCAATATGATATTTGCTATGTGAAAATCAGATCGAATATAAACATGAAGAAGTAACATGACATAAATCATAAATGTTTATATATATATATATAATCTATGTATGTATATATATAAAATTAGGTAAATCTTAATATTAAAGTTATATATATATATATATATATATATATATATATATATATATAATGGTGACATTTGGGAACATGTTCTAATTATAGTACATAGGGATCTATTTCTCATCCCACATTACGATATCTTAGGGTAGGGAGTTTGTGGAGGGAGAGGCAGAGTAATTTCGGGCACATGATGGTTATCCCATAGGGAAGCCGCTTGTAGTCTGTTTCACGCGCCCTTGCACTGTAAGTCTTCCATCTTATGATGATCGTAGTAAGGGAGGGAGAAACACTCCTGTGCCCTATATGAAGAAATCATCCAAATGACTATGTTCATTAGATTAACACTCAATAGCTTCTTTTCCTCTAGACTTTAATGATAGTGATGGATATATGTTGCTAATTATTGAATGATCACCTAATTTGTGCCGAAATGATGGAATTTAGGTTAAGTGGTTAAAAAGGGGTCATCACAGTCATGCCTGCAGGAAGCATGCATCCCCAACCAGAGCCACTATTAGGCCATTTTTCTGCCATGACAAAAATCCTTTAAAATGGTCTATTTTCTTCCAAATTTTCTTGAAGTGTCCTGCCCTATGTTCTTCTTGTTGTCGCCTTGCTTTAGTCCAAATTGCATCTCCTAAATCACCAAACCCACAAAGATATTCAAATTCTAAGGTCCGTGGGAAGCATTTTCAAAATTTGTCACAGTGTCGAAAACCCACAGTGTTTTTGAAAGTCCATGACGTTTTCGGTCTGTGTGTTTTCAACCTTTGTTGTTTTCGACCTTGTGCTTCTTGCTTTTGTGCGCTTATCATTTGGCATTGAAAACTCTCTATGTTTTCGGTCTTTCTCTATGTCAAAATGTTTGTGTGTTTTCGACTATATCTTAACTACGTAGGTCTGACCAGATGGTGGGTCCCAGTCATGTTCTACTACCTGGCAGTCTTCTTTGTCTTAAGCATGCAAGTGTGATGATGTGGGGCCAGTTTCTTCAAAGTGATAGAGGAAGGATATCAACGATCGGTGTGTGATTGCAAGGAACATTCTTTCCCCTTGCGATCATGCACCTGCCGTTGATCTTGTTTGTTTCCAACGTTGCCTCGATGAAGTGGGCCTGGTGTCAGAAGGGTGACAGATGACATGTTCTTATTGGCTGTCGCATGGCCGCATGTCAGACTTTTCTGAGATGTGATCATGCGACCACTTGCCATCTGTCCGCGTGGGGCCTGTTGGTGGTTGCTATTTGGTGGTTCGAGGTAATGATGTGGCAACTTGTGATTGGCTATCGCATGATTGCATAGCCCAATTTTTGGCTATGCAATCATGTGACTAGGTGCCACGTGGTGTTGGGGCCTGGTAGTGGGTGATGGGGTATCTTCCAGGTGCGGTGGCGGCGTTCTATTGGCCAGCGGGTGGTGGTGTTATCTTCATGCGGTAGTGGTTCTGGAGGTGGACATGTGGCAGCCTATGATTAGCTGTCGCATGGTCGTATAGCCCATTTTTTGGCTATGCGATCATGCAACTGCTTGCCACGTGTCCTTGGGGCCCATCGGCAGAGTGGTGCTAGTTGTAGTTTGGTGGCATGACACATGGTAGTTTGCTGGTGGTTAGTCACATGTTCGCATAGCCTTTTGCAAGGCTATGCGATCATGCAAATGACATCTTTTGTTGATGGTTGTAGTCATGGCAAGGTTGTGGTCTATGGGTGGTCGCATGTTTGCATAGCCCGTCTCTGGGCTATGCGATCATGCTACAAGATGCCACATGTCCTGGGGTCCATTTGTGGCTATTTGGTGGACTCAGTGGTAGGTGGGGTGTCTTTCGGGTGCTGAGGTGTTGATCTTTGATTGGCCGGTGTATCAAGGTGGAAAAGGGTTTGTAGGTGGGTCCTATGGCAGGTATGACTCAATGGCTATAGCGAGTGGTGGCATGACACGAGGTGGTGACTTGGCAGATTATTTGCAGGGCCGAGGCATAGTGTTCATAGGTTGTCGCATGTTCACATAGCCCATTTTTGGGCTATGTGATCATGCGACTAACCATCTAATGTCACGGTTGTGGGGTTCTAAAGTGGGCCCATGGTGCCAATCTTGTTTTATGCTCGAGTTTGATTGGTCGATGTGGATGATATGGTGAAGGACTTTGTAAAGGGTTTTTGGGCCAACCATTGGCTGTGGTTAGGAGATCGCGGTCGCATGATCGCAAGGGCCATTTCCATGGCTTGCGATCATGTGACCAAACATATTTTGGAGCCCGTTTCCTATGGCGGTGGGTTGTGACTGCACAATTGTGCAACTAGGGGCAAGTAGTTGAAGAACATAAAACCCGCGAAGTGTAAAGTGACCGTTGCATTTTGATTTGAATTTTTGAGGGACAAGGGGTACCAAATTTATGGAATTGAATGCAGAATTGACCATGTTCGGTGAGAAATGACTGGTTTTCTGGTCATTTCTTGGTGTGGTGGGTGAAGGCTATGCCTTAACTATCTGTAGCTTGTTGCAACTTGTCATGGGTTTCCAAGGTAGCTAATGGGATATAGTGTTGAATTTTTATCTTTGTCTGGGTTCCTTTCTTCCACAGTTGTGGGGACTGGTTCCATGAATGTTCTTGCTGCAATGTATTTTCCTTCTTCTCTGCATACAAGGTGTTCCCTCTATCCTTTTTGGCTATGGGAATATAATGAAATTGTAACAGATGTCTTATGTATAAGATTTCAATATATTTGTTCTGCTCTCAAATTGTCTCCATTTGGGTTTTAGACTTATTAATTGTAGCATCAAGGGTGTTATAGTTTTTCTACTTGCATTTCCAGTGAGTGTCTGCAGTAGAGTTGTTTTTCATAGAAGCAACTAAGTCTAGGATTGGTGTTCAATATGTATGAGCTAAGGTATCAAAGATGCATCATGCTTGTCTTCCAGTGGATGCTAGTTAATGTATTTCCTATTCCTAGGTCTTTCTTTCGATAGGTGATAGCATATCTAGGTGCATAGGTGGTTTGGTAATGTATGATTTGGTCAGGGTGAGTGTGTTATCTTCTTGTTTCATAGCCCTGTTGCAGTGAGGTATTTGACTCTACTACCCATTAGATAAGGCACTAGTCTATGAGAGACTTGAGGTACTTCAGGAGTCCATTCAACCCAACATCAATCATTCATTTAAATCTTTTCCCTTTCATGTTGGAAGTAGTAGGAGGTTTCTCTCTAGTTGTCAGACTCATTACATGCATATCAGGTTATTGCATGAGGTCATGGTTCATTGGGGTACAGGATACCCATAGGTGTCTGAGAACTATTCCACATTAATGCATCTATAGGCCTTTTGTTCATCAACTTAAGAAGAGTCATGAGTGTGCAGATGAGGCAATACCCACCTGAGTGATGTGGAGCTCAAACCAAAAGGAGGATGCCCTCGGTCCTCATCAATTGGCACTTGTTCCCTTGTCAGACTGTGGAGTGAAGACTAACTAGTTTGTCAATCATAGTGTAAACCTAGCACCGTGTGGGAACAAGTTTAAAGGCCAACACATGGAAGGGAAAGGTATTTGATTTGATGTTGGGTTGAAAGGACTCCTGAGATACCCTAAGTCCCTCATAGACCAGTGCCTTGTCCATTGGGCCACAGAGTCAAATACCCCATTGCAATAGACAGCTATGAAACAAGAAGATAGTATATTTGAATATCATGATGCCTTACATCAGCCATACACTATTGATCAGACCATACATTATCAAACAACTTGTGTATCCAAATGTGTTATCACCCCTTCAAAGGATTTTAACCCTCCCCTTAGAAGAGACCTATAAACAAGTAATACATTAACTAGCATCCACTTGAAAACAAACATAAGATACCCTTGATACCCTAGTTCATATACCTTTGAAAACCAATCCCAAACCTAGTTGCTTCTATGAAAACAACTCTATTGTAGACACATAGGAAATGCAAATAGAAAGATGGAAACACCCTTGATGCTTCAATCAATAAGTTTGAAACTCAAATGGAGACAATCTGATAATAGTAGAAGTATATTGAATCTCATATACAAGACAAATCAATTATAATGCATATCATATTCTCTGAACCAACAAAGGAGAAAAGAGCACCCTATATACAAAGACACCAAAATTGACTGCAGGGACCAAGGAAAAGACAACGAAGCCATGACAATTTTTCTAGGTGCTAACAAATCTCATAGAGAAAACATCTAGAAAATGTATAACATCTAGGTTATGAATAATGTCTTGATAAATATAGAAGTTTTTAGGGTCATTAAAGGAACTAGCTACTTTGAGACTATCTATTAGACTATTTTGAGGAAGAAGAGATCTAGTCCTTTAAATAATGGGATCATTAGGAGATAGATCAGTATTAGTAGGCACTATAGGAGTGGGATTAGAAGGATTATCCTTAGGGTCATCAACATATTCCATACATTTTGTTAAAATATGAATAATGAAAGTACATATTGAATAATGATAAATATTTTTCAATATTCCTTATAAGGAAGAAATCTATTTGTTAACATCATAAAGCCATATGTAAGGACACCATGAAGGAATACAAATATGATAAAATGCAAGAAATTATGTTTCACTCCATGTGTTTGATAAAGAGAAAAAAGAAGAAATGTAATAGCATATGTTATCACACACTAATCCAATTTAGTGAACTCCATAATTAATAAAATTTAGTTAGGAAAAAGTGAGATCTAATGCCAAAATATAAGAGGATCTAACCACCAAACAAAAATTATGTAAGAGAGTTGGGTTCACCATAATGTACAATAGTGAACCTATATATCTAAATGCATACAATGTAGAAAATATATGATGTTAACAATGATTATTGCAATGAACACAATATAGATCTAGACACCAAATCAGAATAGAAATGCCACACATCTGATTCACCAAAATGTACAATAAAAAATGGGAAGCAATGCTATGATGTAAATTACTCCCCATTCACACATTAGGAAGAAAGAGAATCCCCACTAGGCTCAAGGTTTGAATCAAGCTCTTAGTGAGAATCATTTCTATTATTCCTTGAATGAGAATGAGTGAGGTCAAGAATGATGGAAGCATGAAAGAGAGCTAATAGAAAAGACACTAAAACGTTGATTAAAACAAATTGGTAGAAGTTGATGTTGAGCTGAAACTGGTAGAAATATGGATCAGAAGACAAAACTAACCTACATTAGAAATTTTAGTGAAAAATGGTAGGAACAAAGTGAATAGTTGATATGTTCATAGGAACACAATAGGAAATCAACCTGTTCCTGACACTTTTAGATGGATTTTTCACAAGATCTACAACTATTCTTGAACTACTCAAAAAAGATACGATAGGTTCATAACCTATTCCTGCACATAAAAAAATGAGGAAAGAAGGTTGAAAAAGGGGTTTGTCTCAGTCAAACCCCTATTGAGGAATCAACCTTAAAATATAATAAAAAGAAAAGCATATTTACCTGTAGTAGAGGCTAAATATGAATAATGAAGTATATCATACCTTGTAAATTCTCATACTTCTTAGCAATGTGATCAAATATATTGGCGCAATAGCTATGACTAAACACAAAAACTAAAAAGGAAAACAAGAAAAGATGAAACCTTATGAGATAGATGTTGTCCTTTACAACAATGTATGATTGAAGAGAAGAGGAGACTTCAATGATGAATTTTGACTTCCTTCCTTTTCCTTGATAGAAATCTCCATTACTTGGCTTCCAATGGAGAAATAAGATAGATCCATAGAAGAATCCACCTTGGTTTCTTGAAATGAATGAAGATCTGGATTCTTGAGCTTGATGGCTCTTGAATGCTCATAATGGATCTTACAAATGCTTAATGGATGCTTTCTATGGATAATAGATGTTATTGATGTCAAAATAAGGTGAGATAGGGGGTTTATATATATTTTTCATAATTTTGGTGAGTTAAACTTTATAAGGCCCACCACGGGTCCTTTTTCCGTCTCAAACCCTAGCATTGGGATCCAAGACAAATCTGCTAGGAATATATCACCAATGGCGATGTGTTCCTAGGTAAACATTACTAATGTTGATGTGTTCCTAGGAGAATGGTCCCATATTTGATCTGGGTGTCAGAGAGATGGAGGATGTGTGGGAAAAGAAATGACAACTCACTTTGGGGTCGTAGATGGTCAAAATGCCCAAAAATAAATGAATACGTCCTAGCTAAGGAAATTATTTATGGGATTGGATGGAAAGTAGGAAAATATGTCTAGAATTAATGGCCAACCTCAAGTTAAAGCAATATTGAAGGAGGTGGAGGACCCATATACAAATTTAAGTACCTTTTAAGTGCCATATAAGGTCCTACAATAGAAAATATAGGTAACGTAGGTACAAAATGATCCTAAAATTGGGTACTAGTGAGGTGCTTACTTTTTAGGACTATACAAAACCAAATTAAACCAAAATTTCAAACCAACTTAAATCTTAACTATAATACTAGACCAAATTAAACCATAACTCCAAACCTAATTCAACATGGAACCAAACTGAACCCTAATCCCAAACCAAATTATATCCTTACACTAACAATAAATCAAGTTAAACCCTTAACATAAACTAAATGAATCCAAAATCCTAAACCAAATTGAACCTTAACCCTACACATAATTGAACATTAAAATAAATTAAAGCCTAACCTTAAGACTAAAAAAATTTATTTCCTAATCTTGACCAAATTGAAACCTAAACCTAACACTGAGTGAAAATTGTAACCATAAATTTAACTAAACATTCAAACTAATTAAAAAAATAATATCATTTTAAAAAATAGTTGTATTTATTAATATTGCATTTTATTAAGGTAAAATTATTAAATATATTTATTAAGTTGAACATATTAATTTTTTAGTTTATTAAATTGTATAATTTATTGTTAAATTTATTTATAATGTTTGAAACTTTATTTTCGATATGATATTAAATTTTGATTAATTAACTTAAAGATAAAATAAGTAAAATATAAATATTGATAATTATGATTACTACTAAATTTGAATTAAGACTATGCTAAAATGAGGATTATAGCTTAACAATGATAATATTTTAATTTTATATTTTATATTTTTTAAATTTAAATAAGAATATTATAAAATAAGAATAAACCCTAAATCTAATGGAAGATTCAAACTCATCTATCGATCCTATTACCATTCATATTAAATAATATAGAGATCTTTAAATTTTTTATTATTCAACTTTAATAATATAACATTATAAATAAAATTTTTATTACATCTACATAAATAAATTTTTGAACCCGCTCACGCTCTGCAACTTCCCGTCGAAGCTCATTTTTCAAACTACAGGCTCTCATGCCCACCTCCCCTGGGGGAGAATCTACCCCTCTGGCTGATCCCCCTACTAGTTCTGATGGACCCCATGTTGCTCCCATGAGTACCTCTGTCATGGGCCAAGTGATTGAGTCAATGGAGGAGACCCAAAAAGTGTCCTCTTCTATCAATGCTCCATGTTCCCCAACAAAACCCAACTGGAAAGGAGCACTTATCGGAGAGGCTCAACAATCTTTGGAGGCACTCCTGGTGGATTTCATCTAGACTGAGGAAGGCATTGAACTTTCACTTTCGGATTTTGTGGTGAATAGAACAATGGTAGATTTCCAGTTGGCTCTGGTTGGCTGTTTCTTCAACTTTCGACCTACCATAAAAATGGTTCGAAAATGGGTTTCAAGCTAGTGGAAGATCAAAGGCTCTGTCCTTGTTTCTGCTATGCCGGGTGGGCTTTTTCTATTTAATTTTACCATGCTTGAGGATCTACCATTTATTCTATCAAGATCATTTGTGTATGGGAAGCACTTCCTGGCCCTTGCAAAATGGAAACCTGGGTTCAACCTGATGACAGAACAGACCAGAATGGCCTTGGTTTGGGTCTGCCTCCCTAGTCTCCCACTGGAATATTGGGATGAGCAAGTTTTTCGATGGATAGGTGACTCCTTTGGCACTTCTATCACTTTTGACAAGGTGACCCACTCTAAATCTAGGTTAGTGTTTGCTAGGTTTTGTGTGAACGTCACCATGAACAAAACCCTACCCAAATTTTTCATTCTGAAATCTAAATTGGGCCGATGGACTCAAGCGCTAGTGTATGAGAATGCTACCCTATTCTGTTAGAACTATGACAATAGAGGTCACTCTAGTGACACTTGCAAGACCTCCCAGTCGGGATCAAAAAAAGGGAGCAAGGATAAGGGAAAAATTGAGGTTCCCCCCCTTACAGAAGAATTGGAAAAGGAGGAGACTAGCCCACCGTTGGTGGCTAATGACACGAAAAACCCAAAAAAGGAAAACTTGGTGCTTGAGGAAGGAAAGATCACCCCCCCTCCAGAGAACGTTGAGAGGAACCCTATTCCCATCCCTCCTAGTTCTCTGCCTACAAAGGAACCCATCCTCCAGCCAGTGGTGGAGCCGTTGAAGAACCCTCCAACAACCCCCCTGGGAGAGGAAGAAGATTAGCCAAAATGAGGTGGAATAGCCTATCACTGTGGTATCTTTGGAGCTAAAATCACCAAAATTAGATCCTAAACCTCCCCCATAAATTATGAGAAAGAACTCTTCGAGCTCCCTCGATGCTGACTATGGTGTGGAGGAAGATGAGGTGAATGTAAAACATAGAAAAAGAAAACCAAGCCCAAGAAGGATGATGTAGGAATGGAGACACCTAGGGGAAGGCCATCAGATCGTGTAAGGAGATTGAGAGGGACCACAAGGGATGTTGCAGTAGGTAAGTAGCAAACCCTGGAATCTAGTTTTAAAAGTAAGAAATGATTTGCCTTTCTTGGAAAGTTAGGGGTTTGAAAAACTCCCTCAAACAAAGTTTTGTTAAACACTACATTTTTTATCATAAGCTGGATGTTTTTCTCATCCAAGAAGTTAAGATGTCTACTAGTAATTTTTCCACCATGGTATCCAATATTTGGTTAGGTGCTGCATTCCTTTACTCTGAACCTGTGGGTGCTTTCGGAGACATTGCTACGCTCTGAACCCCAATAAGATAAATAGCTATTAGGTTTCCTCCTCTCCAAAATTCCTTGTTGTCACCTTCAGGAAGGATGGGCTTGAGTGGATCACTTTCAATATTTATGCCCCTAATACCCGGTTTGGTAGGGCTTCCCTTTGGTTTGACCTATCTCGGTGGATAGATCAGGACACCTCCATGAACTATTTGTTAGCTGGTGACTTCAACACCCCCTTTATCCTTCAAAAAAGTGTGGTGGTTTAATGGATTACTCTGATAGCATGAGGGAGCTAGCTGATTTTATATCTTCCACTAGTCTCCTTGACATCACTTTGAAAGGGGACCCCTTCACTTGGACCAACAATAGGAAGGGATCCCATCTCATCTAGGTGTGGCTTGACCATTTCCTTACCATCTCTTCATGGGACCTATGTCTAAATTCCACCCTAACCTCCCTCCCTAGAACTACTTTCGATCATAACCCCCTCCTCCTTTGTTGGCATGACCTCCCTAAGGGTGTCCCAAACCCCTTCAGATTTGAAATCATGTGGTGTTCTCACCCATCCTTTAGAGATCAAGTGAGGTTCTAGTGGGCCACTAACATCAGAGGTACTCCCATGTTCAGAATTCCCCAAAAGTTAGAAATTGTTAGAAGGGAAGTCAGAGGCTAGAGAAAACATAATTTTGGTGATTTTCAAAAAGAGAAAAAGGAGCTGTCTGAAACTTTAGGATCCTTGCAGACCCAAATGGTGTTTGGAAACTACCCACCCTAGATACAAGTGGAGGAGGAATTGACTCGACACAAATGGTAGGAAACTTTGAAAAATGAGGAAATTTATTGGAAGCAATGATCCAGAATCCAGTGACTTGGTGAAGGGGACAAGAACACGACTTTCTTCCATAGGTCTACCAATAACCATAAAAGAAGAAACACCATAAGTGCTATCAAGGATGAGGTTGGTAATGAAGTCATGAAGAAGGAAAAAATCATTCAGGTTGTGGAAAATTACTTTAAAGGGATGTACTCTAATGAGGGACAAATCTGCCCGATCAGTATCCAAAATCAACTCCTGGACCACATCCAAAGCTCTATAACTCATAGTGATAATGACCAGCTAACTAAGCACATTTCTAATGAGGAGGTCAAGAATGTGGTCTTTTCTATGGGTGCTTACAAAGCCCTAGGTCCCGATGGCTTCCCCCCAACGTTCTTTCAGGAGTATTAGGACATCATGGGGACTGATGTTATTCGTGGTGCCAGAGATTTCTCCAAGATGGGGTGTCTCCTTAGATAGCATAATAAAACCTTTATTGTGCTCATCCCTAATCATGACAACCCCACCTCTATGCTAGACTTTAGACCAATCAACCTCTACAACACCTACAAGATCCTAACTAAGATCCTTGGCAGTAGAATGAAACCACTTCTGGATAAGATTATTAGCACTACTCATAAAGGTTTTGTTTCAAGAAGATAGATCCTTGATGTGGCCATAGCCACTCATGAAATCATCCACTCTATGGACAGGAGAAAGGTCCCAGGTATGGTCTTTAAACTAGATATATCTAAAGCTTATGACAAAGTTAATTGGTCATTTCTGCTTAAAATTCTTGCTAAAATGGGGTTTAATGAGAAGGTTGTTCAGATTATAAAAGAATGTACTCAAACTATTAGCTTCTCTATGCTTGTAAATGGCACCCTTGGTGGCCTCTTTAAACCTAAAAAGGGTCTCAAATAGGGAGACCCTCTCTCCCCCTAAATTTTTATTATGGTGGCTAATGTTCTGAGTAGGAATCTGACTATGCTTTCCTCCATGGGAAGAATAAATGGTGTCAAACTTGCTTCTACTCTTCAGCAGGTTGTGTTGGAGTAGTTTGTGGATGACACCTTCCTTTTTGGGTATTCTTCTATGATTGAGCCTAGACAGTGGAAACAAATTCTATAAAATTATGCCTAGGCTTCTAGACAGTGTATTAACTATCAAAAAATCCAGTTCTTCTTCTTCAATACCCCTAGGAAGATACAAAATAGGGTGCTGCAGATTCTGGGTTGCCTATTGGCATCACTTCCTTCTACCTACCTTGGCCTCCTCCTCACTGTTAAGGAGGTTTCCCAAGACTTCTAGAACTCCATCCTAGAAAGAACCCAGAGGAAACTTGCTGGATGGAAAGGGAAGATCCTTAGCAGTGCTGGTAAACTTTAGCTGGTGGCCTCCACTCTCCAAGGGATCCCGGTTTACTTCCTATCCCTGTTCAAGATCAAAAGCAACATGGTAGACAAACTTGAAAGAATTTAGAGAACCTTCTTATGGGCTGGCTTTGAAGAAAAAAAGAGGATGTCCCTAGTCAATTGGAACACAGTCTACCTCCCGAAGAGACTGGGTGGCCTGGGCCTAAGGATAATTGGCTTGATGAATAGAGCCCTTACCACAAAAGTGGCCTGGAAACTCATAAAAGGAAAAGTGGACTGGAGCAAAATAATGGAAGCTAAATACCTCCAAGGACATCCCTATAGGAGAATGTACCATGATAGTGACCTCAACAACATATGTAAATACAAGACCTTGTTGTCTAAAGGAGCTCTCTGGCAGATTGGAAATGGGAGATCCATCAGATTTTGGGATGCCTAGTGGATCTTGAACCACCCTAACCTGGGGGGTAGGTACAAACCACTTATGGACTACCTTAGATCCCTCCTGGGTAACAAAATCTCCAACTATATCATTAGCAGGAACTGGAAAGATATAGCTAATCTGGTGCGTGACAGACCAAACCTTCATTATTTGGCCAAGGAGCTCATGGAAACCTTGTCCAAGGTCAGAATCCCAAGGCTGGGTGCCCAAGACTTCATTATCTGGGATCCTACCCAAGCTAGCACCTTCTTAGTTAAATCTTCTTACAATCTACTCCTAAAGGAGGAGAATAACTCGGGGGACTAGAAGAAGGTGTGGATCTCTCAGATCACACTAAAAATCAATTTCTTCTGGTGAACCCTTATGCATGGTAAAACCCTAACCCATGATAATCTTATAAAGAGGGGCTTCTCCATGGTGAACAGGTGTGTCTTATGTAAAAAGGAGGAGGAAACAGTGAACCATATATTTATACATTGTGACTATACTACTAGCATCTGGTAAGAGGTCATCGGCAAGTTGGGTATCTCATGGGCTATGGGTAGTGATGTGCATCAATTTACCAATTGGAGATCCCCCTCCAATTACCCCCTTCTCCAACTCCTTTGGTGAATGCTGCCCCCAGACATCTACTGGAGCATTCGGAAGGAAAGGAACAACGGGATATTCAGGGAGTCTAGTATCCATTCTGACAACTATCTTCATAGTAGGACCAAGCTCCTTTGTGAGAATGCCAATTTGGCTAAATGGAAGCTTCCTACTAAACCCCCCTCTGCTTGGGAAGTCAAAATTGCTAATAATTAGAACCTATTGGCTGGGTTCTCTAGGTTTGACAATTCTAAGTTGTTCGCTAGAATTGCTACTAGATGGGTTGCCCCTCCTATAGGATGGATCAAATTAAACCTCAATGGGGCAGCTAATAACACTGCCCAGGGTGGGGGAGGTGTGCTGAGAGACCATAAGGGCACTTGTCTTCTGGCCTATGCTGGGCCACTAAATAATTACACTGTTAACCAAGCGGAGGGAGTGGCTCTCCTCTGGAGGGTTAATTTTGCTACCCAAATGAACATTAGATTGCTGGTGATCGATGGGGATTCCAAAGTGGTTGTGGAGGCCATCAAAAGAGGTGCTAATGTGGGATGGAAGGCTAGCTCCATTGCACTTGAAATCCATGAGCTCCTCAACAACTTCCAATGCACGACAATTGGCCACACATACAGAGTGGGGAACTTGATGGCTAACTCGATGGTGGCTATTGGCCTAAAACAAACCAAACTCAACAATTGGAGGAGGTTTGGTGAACTTCCTGAGGTGACTCAGCAACTCATCGGAGGGGGAATGATTATGACTGATATTTAAATTAGCCACGCTGTCATTTTTATTATGAATCCTTCCCTGACCACATGCTAGCATAATCAGGAGATTTTTGTGATTATAAAAATAAATACCCTAAACCCCATAAAAAATCATAATTGTCTTTCTAGCGCGTGGAGAAAGTGTTGTCCGAATCGGCAAGCTTACCTAGCTATCAAGGACATCAAGTGCAGCCCTAGCATTATTGCTAATAATGACACCTAGAGATCCATTAGATTTTGTGATACGGAGCCCGACTTCCAAAATTTCACCCAAGGCTAGCACATTGAATATAACTTTCTCTCAAAATGGACAAAACAAAACAACTAGTTTTATATTACCTTTCAAGAAACTTGACCCTCTGGTTCTTTGGATATTATGATGTAGGTGATGCAGAGTTTAGACATGGGAGGCACCACCCTTCACATCAAACCGGACAAGATCGATGAGACCTTCACCTCTGACCTTTGGTGACCCACTATTGCAGAGAGAGTGGGATTTGGGGTTTCATGGAATGCATGAAAGGTGGGCATGATGAGAGGATAGCAAAAAAATTTATCTCATCCTTGAATAATAGGAGTGTCTCTATTGGTGGCATCCATTTCCAGATCAATGAGGAGGTCATTGCTAAGACGACGGGCCTCTCTATGGAAGGGAGAAAGTACAAAAAGACTAGTCGGACACCTGACCCTACTAGCCTCAACCAATTTTTTAGGGAGGGAGAGAATCCTGTCAAGAAGCAAGGGGGTTTCAGCCGAGAAGAGCTTCCATATTTCTGGCTGAAGCTTTGTCTCATTATGATGAAATATTTCACCCTCGAAGGTAAGTTTACGGTGTTCTACTACTACCACTTACCTTTTTTGAATCACATAAGAAATAAGGACTTAATTTCCATTCCCTTCTACCTCCTGCATTCCATAGAAAGTAATATTTTGGATATTAAAGAGAACCCTGATAAATAAATCCCTATCCTTCATCAAGGCCTCCTCCTCTGCATTTACCATTTCCACAAGGATATCTTCCCTGCACCCCAACCCCCCCATTATCCAAGAGATTGACCATGAGGATTCCTTGTCTAAAATGGAAAACCCCACTCGCTCCACCTCCTATTCCATCTAGGTTATCCAGGAGTCTAATCTTGGTCATAAAGAGGGTAGAACCCACAAAAAATGTGCTAAAAATCCATTCAATGGGAAGGATGAGCAAGAGGAGTCTCATGTCTCTGAGTCTGTTGAGACTAAAGATAGGAAGGAGTTTGACAATACTCCTGAGACTGAACTAAACCCCAAATAACAAAAGTTGCTGGAGAGCCAGGTCAAGTTGGAGGTGGACTTAGGTGGCTCGGATCATCGTAAATCCCTATCTGAAAAAGATTCCCACTCCACTGAGTCCATGAAGGGCTCTTATGATGATCACATGAGCTTGATTAGGGCTGGTAACACTCCCCCTCCCAACCCTTAATAGTCCTTGGAGACTCCCCACCCTACCCCACCTCTGACTTTACCCCATGATAACCAGGAAAAGACCCCTATTATTGAAAATAATCTTGAGGCTTTGGCTAGAAAAGACAGTCTTAAAGGCACCCTGAAGCAGAGGTTTTTTGATCTAATCAAAGATATTATCAAGATCAAGCAAGACCTGCAGGAGCTGAAGTTTCACTGCAAGATGACTAATAAATTTGTGTTGAAGGTCATGCATGCTTCGGCTATGACCCTCTACACTGTGTAGGAAAAGCTGGTGGGTGGCAGTCTGGAGGCGGATGAGGACAATAAGGATCTCTTCATTTTCTTGCAGGAGGAGTGGGCAAGGACCTTGATGTCCAAGCATCTGGGTGGAAAGAATTAACTGTTGCTACTCATGTGGTTTTTACTTTTGTTTGTGCATGGCCCTCATTCCCCCTGGTTTCTTTCTGGTTTCAAGGTTTTTTTGCCTAGTCATTGGTATATCCTTGTGTGGCTTCTTACTCTTATGTTATTTTCTACTATTCAGTTTAGATACTCTAGTTTAATCTTTTTTAAAAGTACTGTGGTTTTTGTTTTTGATAGAGGCAGATTAGACATGGTTTATTCTGCTATTAAACTGCTAATTGAAATGCTCTAGGCTAGGGCCATTAATATGCTGTTAATGTGCCTCTAGTCCCCTTGTTACTTGGGCCAACACCCTCTTGTTGCTTTTATCTATCAAAAATATTATAAAATTTAATATAAATGCTAGGTTAATAGAAGTTTATACCAATGATACTAAATTCATTTTGGTCTTTTAGGGGGCTGAGAGTACCTATATTTTATTTTGATCCTTTTTAGTGGGGAATATATTTTCCAAAATGTTGAAATAGATTTCACAATTTTAAAAATAAAAAGATACAAATATTTATGAAAAATATTGGGAGATGTAATTTAAAAGATATATAGAACATCTTCCAATATTTTTGTTTTCAACTTTTAAATTAAATTCATTTTATATGAGAATAGGAGTGATAGAGACAAATTTCTTTTGAGTAGCATTAGTATAGATTTCTACTATTGAACTAGCATACATAGTTAACATAATTAAACTATAGTGATATAATAATAAAAAAAATTCTAGATATCTCACTTACTTTCTATATATTATTTAATGTATATTAATAATTTTATTTTTTAATGTCTAATTTGATTATAGTTAGCAATCTGAGACAATGCATGGTCTCATAATGATTTAATAAGAAAGATCATATTTATCTACTTAAAAATATGCTATGTTTAATTCTACGATCTCTAATAAAAAAATATTAATAATATTATAAATTTTATATATAACAAACCTTGAATAAAGTTATAATATGTATCTTATAATTATATTATTAAAATATTATATTTATATTATTATATATTATATTAATATTATTTATAAAATTATAAATATAATTTTAATTTAATTTAGTTTATATAGTAAAATTAAAATTTACTAAATAGTTAAAATGTGTCAACTTAATTATATCATAAATAATTTATAAATGATAAGAAACAAGATTATTATTCATATAATGAACCCAAATTTATAAAAATTAAAACTTAAAATTAAATATAAAGATAAAATTTATGATAACTATTTTCTTAGTAATTTTAGTTATACACAACTTTGTAATAAACTATTGAAATAATTTATTTTTATTGGACTTTAAATATTAGTATTATTAAAATAATAATTTTATGATCTATATATTTTTTAATGATTTTAGATTCCCTTTTTCTTATTGTCTATAAATAGATCATAGCTAATAAGACAAAAATATAACAGAACAACATGATTTCAAAAAGATGGTAGGGATAACAAACATTGATGGTTTAATTGATTGATATTTGAAGATTACAATACATATTGGTTGATTACAATGATTAGGCTAACCATCAAGATTCAAATGGACCGTCAATTAATTGACATGTGATGATTGCTATATTTATTGATTATGATGATTAGTCCAACTACCACCACCAAGATTTAAACCGACTGTCAGTTAGTTGACATGTGAGGATTACAATATTTTCCTTGATTACAACGTATTCTTTGATTTGACCAAGAAAAAAATTCAAACGTTAAAAAATATGATATAAAGAATGAGATAGAGATCATACGTATGCAAAGAAAATATAAAATGCATTATAAAGAACAAGACCATGTCAAATATGAAAGAATGAGATGAAGATCATGCTTCATCTGAAAAGAAACCAATTCAGAATTTTAAAGAGACTAACTTAGATTTCACTAGTATAGAAAACACTTATGCAGAATGAGACCTAGATCATGATCATGCTTTGTGTGAAAAGAAACCAATTCAGAATTTTAAAGAGACTAACTTGGGGTTCAGTAGTGTAGAAAACACTTATGCAAAACATGATCCAACATAAATTTAAAACTTTAGTTATTTGTCAACTAGATTAAAAATAGCCACATCTAAATGTTTTGACTTATTTTAAAAAAAATGTAGATTTATAAATTTTGAAGGAGAGATTTATCACAGTCCTTATCCTTCCAACAAAATGAATACAATCATTTCCATAAAGGATGACACCATCTAATACATTATTTTCTAATCGATCCCATGGTGTATTCAATTCAGAGTTCTTGTATGACCTCAACGAAAAAGCAATGTTCTCTACCATGCCGAAAATATGCTGTTGTTTGACAGCGTATTCAGAACATCAACCAATATAAATCCAAAACTCAAAGTTGTATATCTCATTAATCAAGGTAATTTTGCTGATCGATCCCATGGTTTACTCAATTCAGGGTTCTTAAAATAAATAGGGGATTGTAAATTTGGAGCGATATAAGGAATAAAACGTTTTCTATAATAGAAGATTTTAACTACCATTCGAAACTTCATTTGCTGGTCGATCCAATGGTTTACTCAATTTAGGGTTCTTATACGACTACAGAGAAAATATAATGTTTTAATCAATCCCATGGTGTACTCAATTTAGGGTTCTTGTATGAATTCACATAAAATACGATCTTTTCTACGATTAAAAAAACACGCAGTTGTTTGTTTGTCAAGCGTATGCAGAACACGAACAAACATAAATTGAAAACTTGAGGTTGTGTATTTCATTAATCAAGGTAAACTTAAAATAAATACAGGATGGAAAATTTGGAAGGAGAGATTCATCATTGTCCTTATCCTTCCCACAAAATGAATACAACCATTCCTCTAACAGAAGATTTTTACAAAACCTAACATCATTTTCTCAAGTGTATGCAGAAAAATGAACCAACATAAATTCAGAACTTGCAGTTGTGTATCTCATTAATCAAGGTAAACTTAAAATAAATACAGGATGGAAAATTTGGAAGGAGAGATTCATCATAGTCCTTATCCTTCCGACAAAAATGAATACAACCATTCCTATAACAGAAGATTTTTACTGGGTTTAGCTTTCCGTTGTTTGTAAACGGTTTCGAGTTGGTTGGCAGTAGTTTATCTATGTTATATCTTAAAGAAACTTTCTGTTTGAGGGTTACAAATCCAGATAAAATCTGAAGATTACAAATCCCAGTTATGGGTTTCAAATCTCATTCAAACCGATTTTTACAGAATCCAACATCATTTCACATGGAGAAGAAGAACCAACATAAATTCACAAAACTCACAGTTGTGCTATTCATTAATCAAAGTAAACAAAATAGACAATAGTAAATTTGATCGGAGAGATTCATCATAATCCTTATCCTTCCAACAAAATGAACACAAACATTCCTATAACAGAAGACTTTTACAAAACCCATCATCATTTTCTATCGACCCCATGGCGTACCCTACTTACTATATAGCCAGTACAAATTGCTATGCCGTACATTTCTCAGAAGAGCTGCGGCACTGTGGGCTATCAATCGTTTCAAATGAAAAATTCACATCATCCTCTAACAGCTTCGAAATCTCATCTCCGTAATCATCCTCAAACATCTTGTGAATCTCATCTATATCAATATCTATATCCAGCAGCTCAGTCTCCAGATCATCGAGCTGGGACTTCTCCTCTGTACTCGGCATTAAATCGTTCAGATGGATATCTCGAGGCTGACGAGGGGGATGATTAAGGCGAGCAGAAGAGCCGTACAGTGTTGCAGCTGCTTCGTCATATTTAAGAGCGGCCTCATGGGGATTATCGAATGATCCGAGCCAGAGGCGCCTTCCTCCATTGGGCTCTCTGATCTCGGCCACCCATTTCCCCCATTTGCGCTGCCTCACGCCTCTGTAATCGTACAGACCATTTTGAGGCCCTCCTTTGCCCGCCATACAACCTTTTCTCGACCCTTTTGATTTTCTTTTTCTTTCTGTTGGCTCGCTTGCTGTCAACTGGGGCGACGCATTCCGCCATTGCTCTAATATTGCACGAACTTCCTTTTGCCTCTGCCCCTTCGCCGTCTTCACCATCTTTCTCCACAACCTGCAAAATTAGGTCAAAAACGTCCAAAACTAGGTCAAAAACTAGTCGTCACATAGAAATGAACTATTTTAACTTATCTTACTTCGCTGCTACGCGTAGCGTACCGTAGTAATCCCTCGCAAGAAATTGGAAAGCAAAGCTTGAGAATGGTGTGACAGCTCCGTCTGGCCGTTAGGGTGATTTATATGGGTGTGTGAGGGAGAGAGAATGGGGAAAACTTGTTGAGGAAGGGAAGTGATGAACGTGACAACGCGGACGTGGACTTTCCTTCCATTTGTGTTATGATGAGCGTGAGCTTGTTCTTATTCCCGCGTAAACGCTTTGGGAGTCTCCAACTGGATTTCCAGCCGAAAAGAGAAAGCCTCTTCCAATTAATTTATAGGAAATTAAATGTTTGTCTCATAGCTTATGTTTACTCTCCTCGGACTTCTTTCCTTTTTTATTGGGATTCATCACCTTCTGATAGAACTGCTCACTACTATTATTTTATCCAATGTTATAAGGGTTATTGTTCTTTTGGGCTTCACGTAGGATTTAGGGTTCTTGGTGGTGAAGGATTTGCGGAAAATCTTTTTCTTTTTCTTCTTTTCTCCTTTTCTTGATGGTGGAGGATTTGCGGAAAACCTTTTCCTTTTCCCACTTTCTTGGTGGTGGAGGATTTGCCAAAAACCTTAATCTTTTGCCACCTTTCTGGATGGTAGACTATTTAAGTAATCAGAGCTATACAACTAGAGGTTGGGATAGTCCCTTTGATTTGATTTTTTTCGTACATCAATAAGATCTAGATGATGCAAGTGGGGATCATAATTAAACTCAAGACCCTCTTATTTATCTTCTTCACACAAACAATTGTATAGTAAATTGGTGAGATGGGTGGAATAACTTACATTTAAGAAATTTTTCAAAGACTAGCCTTCCAACAAATGCACATATACACAACTTTCAGGTTTTCCTTTTCCTTTGTTGTTGGAGGTATAGGATATGTGTAAATCAGTTTAGGTTTTCCCTTTTATTCTCTCTTGGTGGCAGAGGATTTGTGGATACCATTTTGGGTTTTCCTTTTCCTACTTTCCATACTATTATTGTTTGGAGATCTTTAAGTATCTTTTTCTACATTTCTATTAATATATTTTACTTTAATTTTTTTTCTAGACAATGTATTTATTAAAATGTGTGTGTTTTAGTATTGACATATAAAAATAATAGAATTTTATATGTTTATTGAAAAAATTAGATCAAAAAAATTATAATTTGAAGTTCAAACAAGGTTAAGTTTAGAATACATTGAGAGTTGTTAAGTAGTGAGATTTATACAAGTGGAGGCTGGGAATTCCCTTTTGATTTGGTTTTTTATGTACATTGACAAGGTTTAGGGCATCAAAGTGAAGCTTTTAGTTATAATCAACAACTTGTTCTTTATTATCTTAACATGAATTAGTATGGTGAATTGGTGAAATAACTGGAACAACTTAAAGAAATGTAAGAAATGTGCCCAAGTCTAACTTAAAATAAAATACTAAATAAAATTGAAGTTTGATGTTGCTTCTAGACTTATTTAATTTTTTAAAATTGACATTTTGGATCACACTCATTATCCATCCTCTTAGTTCTCATCTTGATGATGCATCACAAACTGTGTCAATAGTGATTTCAAATGTGACAAGTTTATGTAGATTTTTTGTATAGATTAGTTCATTATAAAAATAGTGTCATGATTAGATAAATTAGTGGAGGGCCTAAACCCTTACAAAAATAGCCAGTCAAGAAAACCAAAGGGAGGATCAGCCCAAAAAAAAGAATATTCTTTTTTAAAAGGAAGACTTTTGACCAAAGCCACTAAATAATAGGAACAAGAATCCCAACCCCACAAAGAATCCCATGAATAGTAGAGGGGTTTAGGAAGGAACCTCAAACCATCATCCTAAGAAAAACTCCCTTTCACTAGAGCCAAAGCAAGCAAGGAAACAATTGATTAATAATAAATTTTGGAAACTTGGATTGCAACCTTATACCAAAAGTATCACCTTTAATAGATATTTTCTTAGCTAAGTAAGGAAACCACAAATAACTATAGGCACCCAAGATCCTTGTGAAAATATAAACACCTAGCCATCCCCAGAAACTAATGAATGACCTCAAAAAAGCCTAAAGGGTTTTTAATGGAAATAATAAACCTTTAACTACTAGAAATAATTTCTAAAAAAACATCATGTACCACCTCAATAGGTTTTTTGGTAGTAGCTCCATTAAATAAAACCATGAGGATTTGTAAAGAATCCTCCAACCTAATAACCTTGAGGTTTTGAAAGGAATCTTCCAACCTTTTACAAATAAAACCACTACAAACAAAAAAGTTCACATATAGGGAATGGGCCAAAAAGAAGTCCAAGCCCAATTGAGAAGAACTAATTATAGACTTTGCATCTTGTACCACATCTATAGAACCAATGTTTGTAAAAAAAATTTCACGAACCACCTTAAAAGAATTAGTATCAATAGTGCTTGCCAAAAGACCCAGAAGCTCAAGCAAGATGAAATCTAAAACACACTATCTTGGATAAAAGAGATGGATATGAAAGGGAAATCATAAAGCATACTCATAATAAAGAAAGAAAGATAAAATTTACAAGGATTTATGGATGAATAATAAGATATAATGGAGGACTATATAAAAATATTTATTTCAAGAGGACATATGATCAATAATTTGAGAGAGGAAGATGAAGAAAATAAATACTTATTAGAAAAACAACAAAATAAACTTCATTGAAGAGAAACACTTGAAATAAATATGGAATGGGGAAGAAAGATTGTATTAATATAATAGGAAGTCTTGTGAAGCCTCAATGGATCACTTTAGGAGGGCTAATATTATAATAATGGGGAGTCTAAGTCATATTTAATCAACAAAAAAGATGGCACTTATAAATATTTAATTGTAATAACTAACAATGAAAATATGAAAAAATAAAGAAAGGAAAAGTCAATTTGTAGAATAAGTAATGGAATAAGAAGAATTGGATAGGTTGGATAGGAAAGAGATTGCAAATATTATTTATTAGCTAGGTATTAGAGGCAAGGATGTACCCTTATTTTTATTTATTTTGATAAATTATTTCAGGGTACCCTTATATTTTATAAATAAAGTGGTATCTACGAAAATAGTACCCTTATATTTTATAAATAAAGTGGTATACAAAAGGGAATAGACTGAACACATCATTATAAAATCCTTGTAAATAATCTTGTATTTAGTGTAAAGGTAAAAATCTATATAAGACCATTAGAATTTTATGTGGATGAAGAGGAGGTTGAAAATGATATCAATTACCTTAAGGTATATCTCACTGTGAATTATACATTCATCATTATCTCATAGCTTGTTTTTTTATTGTTTGTTTATGTAGTACTCAATAGGTTTTTCTGTATTAAGAGTAAAGTAGGTTTTTAAGGGACCCAAAACCCTTTACAAAGAACAATTCTAATGTAAAAGAATATCTATAACAAAAAAACCATCATTAAAATAGTAAAAAAATTTGCTCAAAACTAATAGCCATATGCACAATCAAGTTTTGAAGCACTTTTGAAACCCTTTACAAAGAACAAAAAATTATGGAAAATAAACCACCTTTAGAAATGTTTGACCACCACAATCAGGGATAGAGAGGCATGTTTATGCTTTGGAATATGTCTCTTCCTATGCTACATAAACACACAAAAAAGATCATCCTCTGAATGAGTAGAGAAAGGGGAAGGAAGAGGTGTTGGATTAATTTATGGAAAGTTAAGTACTGAGAGGGGAGGGGTGAATAAGTACTACAAAACACTTTTATCTAACTTTGTAACCATTCACCAAAATCATAACTTTGCATATGACAACATAAAACATATAAAATAATATCATAACACATAATTGATGATACCATTATTTTGGTATCGTAGAAATCCTTGTTAGAGGATAAAAATTATGGTGGGGATGACACCCACAAAAATTTACTAGTGCAATAAAAATTCTACTCAGTTAGAGATACAATGTTAGTTGTTTCTAAAGACTGTTAAGAGTATTAACCATGTTAAGAGTCTAAAGACTGATTAAGTCTACCTTGCTAAAGGTTTTTATAACTCTAATCTAAGATTTGTACCTTGTTAAGTGATTTACAATATAAGATTTATTCAGATCTACTCGGTTAAGCTCTTTTACAATTATGATTACACTTTAATTAGTACATAAACTTGTCTATAATACTTGCATTGAAACATATGCTTTTCAGACTCATTATTCTCAATAACAATTTACCTCATACTTTGCTTCTCTCATAATATCAATTCTGTACTTATTAACTTCCAATTTGAATCATATTCTGTACAAATCTATCTTTGTCTCCTGTTATGTGATGTGAACAACCACTGTCAATGATCCAATCTATCTTGATGTCAGCTTGTGAAATCAGAGCTAACTCTTGTGAATTCTTTTCATCTTCAAGAACAATGAATCAAATTTCTTCTTCTGTTGATTCTTCATTTGATACTCCATCTCCAGCATAGTAGCATTCCTTTGTATACTTAGGGTTCTAGTTATTCTTGAACATTTTAACTCTTGTAGGACACTTAGATGCAAAGTGACCAATATTATTACATGAAAATCATTTGAATGGTAATTGACCTTCATATTTTCCTTTTCATTTCTTTTCTCTTTTAGCAATCATAGCAATGAAATCATCTAGAGATTTTTCTTCATTACCATCATCATCAAAATTACCAGAGGTATTCAAGGATTTCTTACCATGAACCAAAGCTTTGAAGGCTGTCTCACTTTTAGGCTCTGTCCTCAAACTTGATATCTCAAATGCAACAATTTTTCTGATTAAAGTTTTTCTTTTGAAGTTTTCTGAAAATTTCATAGTCTCATCAAGGATGTTTATCTTGCTCTACTATTCTGGTGTCAATGTATTCATCAATTTATCCATGATGTCTTCTTCTGAAATTTCTCCACCATTATTTTTGATTCCAGCAACTGCTTCATTAATCCTTTGATTGTAGGCTCTTATATTCTCTTCAGGTAGCATCTCCAATGTATTGTACTTTTTCTTCCATGTCTTTCTACGTGCATTCTTTTCTTGTTTATCTCCTTCAAACATGTCTTCTAGGTGCTTCCGTATCTTATAGGATGTGTCTACTTTCTTGATCTTTGAAAAATCACTATCAGATAGGGTGTTGATAAGGGCTTCTTTTTCTATTGCATTCTAATGGAACAAATCCTTTTGCTTGCTAGTAGCATCATCCTTTGCAAGATCTGCTAGAGAGGGGATCTAAAATTATTTGATAGCCACTTCAAAAACTTCAAAAGCAATGCACTGCAGATGTGTCATCATCTTGTTCTTCCAATCAAGATAATTTTCTTCATTAAACTTAGGACTGTCTTTTCTAAAGAATGCCATCTAATCAACCTCAAGCTGTTAAAATTTCTCTCTGAGGCACTTGACTCTGATATCAATTGTTAGGAATAGTCCCAAGAGATAACTGAGAGAGGGGGGTGAATCAATTATCTACAAGTTTCAATTCTTTATCCAATTAAGTATACTTAAACATAAAGCATAAACACAATGAAAAAACACTTGAACAGAACACTAATATTTTGGCTATGGGGAAACCCAATTAGGTAAAAAACCATGTGGAAATTGACACCCACTAATAATATGCACTAGTGTTTTATGATCCTTGTTAGAAGATCCTTAACCCTGTTAGGAATTGTCTTTACAATGTATTTAGTACAGTGACCTGGTTAAGGGTCGGATCCTATTAGGAGCCTTTTACAATTAACCCTGTTAGGGGTGAGGACACACTGTCTAAAAGAACACTGCTCAAAGGGGTGAAGGCTACAACCTTCTGAATAATAGATACACACTATATCTGGATCTTGGTGAACTGCACTTTGACCTGCTATCTGTATCAGTTCCAATGTATATCACAAGCTCTTTAATTGGTTACATAGACCTTCTATTGATGGCTCAACACTTCACACACTCTACTGTAGTCTTCAAAATCAACTCTGAACCATGCCTTAGCAATCATAAATGATTGCCTATAAATATCTTTCCTCTAAATGATATAATCAAGTTGGCCTATTAGAACCACCTAGAAATCATATTAGAGAAACCATAACATACTCCAATAATAATTCTATTGGCTCTACTAAGTACGCAACACAATCTGGGACTTGTCTAATATTAATAAATGTAGATGCACACTACACACTATGGGGTCAACCAAATTAACTGAAGCTAACTCCTCAAGATGAATTACATCATGCGCTCTTAACCAAACATTTTTAACTCTTCTCCAATCACTAATCCAAGGGCGCATATCATAATGATAGGTGCAACTCCCGAACCAATATAATCTCTGTCGGCTCTTACAAATAAACATAGGAAACTGCTACTGGTGAATAGCGACTACATAACTTCACTTCTACTGATCATTAGACTCTACGTCCATGATTGTAACATCACTAGAATGTCTTCATCATATATCCAAAGGCATAAGGCTCCATGATGACTGTACAGACAATCACTCATAGAACACTATTTGTAACTCTGTTAGGAACACTACTGACACAAGCTGCTACATAATTGTTGTAATACCCCAAAAATGGGCTATAAGTTCATTAACCTCCTATATCAACACATCGAATGAAATCAACATTAAAGTCCTAACCTAAGGCACATCTAAACATCATCGAATCCTAATTGATTATCTCAAATTCTGCATCGGGGAATATTCCTAGTAATATTCCTATTTATCCTAATTATCTTTAATTTAATGATTATTTGTCGATAAATCTTATTTGTCCTAAAGTTTAATTAATTGAATATTTTAAATATTTAATTATTTAGATTTAATACTGCCACTTGATTATTTATTTGGATTTAATTATATTTATTCCTAAATTGTATTATTTCATTTTGACAATAAATCAAATATCTTATGACTAATTGATTAAATTTTTATTTAATTAATTAATGTCAATTGTCAAATTTAATAATATAGTTTTTGAATAAAAGTTTGATTTAATAATTGATTAATCGACAAATCAGTTATTTTTAAATTTAAAATCAGTTAAGTTGAGGATAAATCACTTTATTTATTAATTTAATTCATAATTAATTATGCACATCCAAAAAGCAGTTGAACTATAAATCAAAAGATCAATTCAAGTTGTTTTAAAAATAAACTCAACTCTCTTTTGAGTTAAAAGCTAATCTCAACTTCTGATTTAAATCAAAAAGCTATTTTTGCATGACTTTTTGTGAGTTAACTATCTTTAATTCCTTGTTGACTCAAAAATCAACTAGAGTGAGTTATGGTTTTTTCCATGCATCACCAAAGCCCTGGATTTCTATAAAATCAAGGATTCAACTCTTCACAATGGGGATCTCACAAGTTTGCATACTTACTCTACCAAAATCAACCCACGAATTTGCACAATCACACTGGTGCATCAACATCTGAAGAATTGAAGCTTCTTTATGAATCAATAACTTTTTTGATATCAATCTTGTCATTTTAGTTTCATATTTAGCATATCATTATAGCTTATTTTACATATCAGTTTTTCATCTAGAATAGATTCATATCAGTTTATTTTATCTTATTGCATAGAAAAAACAAAAATATAGATTAATTTGAATTCATCTCATATCTAGATTTTGCATTCAAATCCTTCGTTTAGGTGTCATCAAGGTCACTGATCTTGGTCCAATCTGAGAATACATACTCACATCTACTAGAAGGCAGTAAATTGCCTGGTTAGATTAGTTTCCATTTCACTGCACAATTTTGATTTTAACTAGCCTTTAATGTTTTACTGAAGTGTTGTGTCTATAGCTAGGTACAAAATTCAGACACACATTTCCATCCCCAAAGCCCTGGATTTCTGTAAAATCAAGGCTTCAGCTCTTCACAAGAGGGATCTCACAAGTTTGCATACTTACTCTACCAAAATCAATCCACGAATTTGCACAATCATGCTGGTGAATCAGCATCTGAAGAATTGAAGATTCTTTGCGAATAAACAACTTTTGTGAGATCAATCTTGTCATTTTAGTTTCATATTTAGCATATCATTATAGCTTATTTTGCATATCAGTTTTTCATCTAGAATAGATTCATATCAATTTATTTTATCTTATTGCATAGAAAAACCAAAAATATAGATTAATTTGCATTCATCTCATATCTAGATTCTACAATCAAATCCTTTATTTAGGTGTCGTTAAGGTCACTGATCTCGGTCCAATCTGAGAATACATACTCACATCTACTAGAAGGCAATAAATCACCTAGTTAGATTAGTTTCCATTTCACTGCATGATTTTGATTTTAACTAACCTCTAATGTTTTACTAAAGTGTTGTGTCTACAGCTAGGTACAAAATTCACACACACATTTCTAGCACCCACCATGGGGCCCTGAAATGGGTTTCCATTCAATTTCTATCAATTTCTATCATCTTCTTGTCATTTTCTATTCTAAGCTATGATTTTTAATTTCTATCCATACAATTTTTGTATGAGTTTTGTCAAAAAATCATATTAGGAGATACCCACTATCGTACAATAGTTGATTTGATCGAGGATCATACCATCAGAAACAAAGTGTCATTTGGAAGCTCTTTTTTCATATGATCTGATACCCATT
Organism: Chamaecyparis obtusa; assembly: GCA_027943335.1. Taxonomy (NCBI): domain Eukaryota; kingdom Viridiplantae; phylum Streptophyta; class Pinopsida; order Cupressales; family Cupressaceae; genus Chamaecyparis; species Chamaecyparis obtusa. Next base: position 102,855 of record BSBK01002983.1, on the reverse strand, counting down.
GTCGTACAAGTTTCTGGATTGTCGTCTGGTAGGTGACCCACTATCGTATGAGTTTCAGTGCTAGGTTTCAATTGCCATTTCACTTTTTCAGCCAATTTTCTAGATTTGTTTTCCTGATTTGGACTGACAGCTAACATTAACAATTGAAATTTGTTGTTTCTAATTGATTTTTGCTGATTTTGATTGGGAAAAAGTGTGAGAATTGCTAAAAATAGGTAAGAATCTACTAAGTGCATTGTGAGGAATTCAGGTAATCTTCTTAGCTAATAAAATTTTGATTTGGATTAAAAAGAACTCTTGCGTGTCAAGCTCGTGTGACCTTTATTGCTTTCATATCATAGATTTCATTTTGGGCTATAAAAATGAACATAGATTTTATTTTCAGCATCTTTGTTACACATAGTAAATAGGCCCTATGAACACTATTCATGGTTCTTGAGAGAGTGGGTTTCCAGCGAAACCCTTCTCAATGAAGGAACCCTTGTAGGTAGGAGGTTACTGAGAGCATCTCACATTCTACTAGATTTATGCATCTTCAGCTTCTGATTGATACATTCTCTCTCTGGAGAGGTTGATAGATCATAAGTGGTTGACATTATAGATCTTTTTGAGATAATCTTGGTCTTAGCGTGTCGGATCAATCTGTCTCCTTTGTTTGGGTTAAAAGTGAAAAGGCTAGAGGACTATGCTCTACTCCCTTTTTGGGTAGTACCAGAAACTCAGATCCTTGAATCTGGAACCAATATCCATGTGGTATCTTTTGTGAGTCACCTTTAGAGAGGATTAACCATAGTGGACATTCCCTTAATTGGGTCAACCATGTTGATGAAACTTCAAGTGGTAATAGCCATTTTCACCGTGGTAGCAGGAGCCGCTATATAAATGTCCTTGTGGAAGAAATCTTCATAGGTGTGGTCTCTTGTTGGGCTGTCAGATATCCCTAGCATCTCCTGATTGATTAAATTCTTGGACTATGTCAAAAACCCAGTGTGCTTGGATTGGAGTTCGCCCTCTTGAGATCACAAAGTTGCAAAGTTAGACCATTACTAAAAACCCTAGTGAGGCCAAATTTTCATTTTCTAGGAATATGTGCATTATTGAAAAACTTTTTGGAACATACACTGTTAGTACTCCTAGGGATTAGCAAAATTTATTCACTTTATTGTACATGTGCAGGGTTGCTTGCTATTTTGTGTGCTTATTTATCTATCTGGTTACTAAGAGCAAATCAATCTAATATAATCTTCAAATCTGGACAGATAATTTTGTGAACAATCTGAAATTGAAAACCTTAAAAATTGCAAAATTTGATATCAAACACCTTTCTAGAGTCAAAAGTCATCTTGTAAAGTCAGAAAGTCGTACGAATTTTGGCTATTGCCATTTCAGAACCCCAATATTGTCGTATGGTAGCTGGTATATTGTCGTACGAGTTTAGCAGCCAGTCAATTCAGAAAAGTCAAAAACCCTACTATCAACTATCGTGCGAGTTCTGCAATAGTCGTATGAGTTTGTCAATTGTCATTTCATGCTATACCCACTATCGTATGAACCTGCAGAAAGTCATTTGAGAAATTTTGAAAAATTGCCAGAAAGTTGTCAGAACTGTCAGAGACCCAGCTTTTCCAACCTATTTCTATAGTCTGTTAAGAAAATCACTGTGTCAGGAATAGACCAACAACTACTAAGAATCTAATCATTTTCCTAAAGTAGCCTTTTGAATCTGATTTAGCCTTCTGTTTAGTCGATTTGAGTCTTTATCATCTTGTGTCAAAACCTTGTCACAACTATCAATCTTCAATCCATCTTCAAAATGGCTAAGTTTTGTGAACTTGTGTCTGCTATCTTTTGGGCATCTACCCATACATCTAGGGCATATTCTCCATCATTTATGCTAATCTAAGCTTCAATCAATCAATCCTTGACAAGATTGTGTCATTTGATCTTCTTGAATCAGATCTTTCTTCAGTTGTCTTTATCATATTCTTTTGTTTCACTCAAGGTTAATGGTGGAAAATAGAGCTTCCTCTCATAATAAATCTAGAGAAATATCCCATACCATACCTTTGAATACTCTCCAGGCTCCAACTCTTGAGCAACTCTATAATTCTGGTCTTTACGAAGATGACGGTCCTAGCAATTTTTGATTGAAAACTGGTTACATTCCTCCTTCATCAACTCACAGAGGTAATAAAAAAACTCCTCCTCTATCTATCCCAGGGATAACTCCAACCATGTCTCAAGCAGGGACAAACTTTGGCTCTCAAAGAGCTCAATCTCAACATGGTGCAGATCAGGAACCCAGACCTGAAGAAATTGCTTGGTATCAAAATGATGATGACTTCAAAAGAATGATGAAGCATTTCTTGAAAGAAGATAGAGAAGCATACTTTTTACAATTAGCTCATCAAGGAGCCAAACTTCCTCCCAACTTTAATATTGAAGATATCATTACGCATGAGGAAGAAACTCCTATTTCGGCTATGATGAAACAAATGCATGCCATGCAAGTCAAACTTAATAAACTTGAGAAAAAAAAGGAACCCAAGGAGTTCTCCATGGAGGCCCTATGTCTTTTTCCATTTGACAAATACTTGTACATGCCACCATTCCGTAAAAGGGTGGAAATGCCAAAATATGATAAGTGTGATGGACACTCAGATCCTCAAGATCATGTCAGAGAATTTTGTACACAATCTATTGAGTTCATGCATGAACCAACTTATCTAATGGGTCTCTTTCCTCAATCTCTGGGGGGAGCAGCCATTCATTAGTTCTCTAGATTGTCTTCTACTATAAAAAAATTTGAGGAGTTGATCAAATTGTTCTATCAACAATACTCCTACAACATTCAACATCCAGTCACCATGATTGATATATGCAATCTCAAACAATATCCAGGAGAACCATTCCTAACATTTCTCAAGAGATGGAGGAAGAAATTTTCTCTATATGCTAGGCCTATTCCAGAAACTGAGAAACTAGAAATCTTCATCAATAATCTTGTCCCAGAGATCAAATACCCTTTACAAATGCAAGACCATACATATTTTGATAAGATGGTAGACAATGTGATCAAAATTGAAAAGGTACTTGTGAAAAAAGGAGACATCACACTTCAAAAGGACAAGTACGAATCAGGATCCAGTTCTAAAGACAAGAACAAAAAATGGAACAAGAATAAAGGCATTGTCACAAATGACATTGTTGATACTATCTATGCCCCATCAAAGGCACTAACTTTCAATCTAACTATTGGTACCCAAGCCATCAAAGCCTCAGAGGAAAAGGTGTCTGAACCATCTCAAAAGAAGCCAGAATACAAATCTTGGTCCGCTAATAATAAATGAAAGTTCACTCCTCTTGGAGAATCTTTAGAATCAGCTATGAGAACTCTATTGGCTAATAACATCATCTCTTTGCCTGAGATCTGACAATCTGATCCTGACCCTAAACCAAAATGGTGGAGAGAGAATGAATTTTGTGATTTCCATTGAGGTAAAGGTCACAAAACTAATATATTATTACACTTGAAACATACTATTCAAGATCTGATTAATAAGGGAGACATCACAATTGACAATCATAAGAGCAATAATGATCATACAGCATTCACAGAACCATTTCTAAAACATGGTTAAGAAGTATCATCTTCTCAGCCTAATATGGGGGCAAAGGTCAATTATGCTTACCTTGAAAATAATGTTGTTATCAATATGGTTGAACCTTGTCTCTCTGAGCATTGCAATGTCATCACAATTGTGTGAAGAGATAGAGATCATACTTCAGCTCATGCAGTGACTCGATCACAAGCTTAGGCACATCTGAACAGACAAATCCTCGATTCATCAAATGTCCCTAAGATGCCCTTCAATCTTTCTTCTGCTTCCAAATAGAAGGTTGCTTCTAAATCTTCCAATCCTAAAGATACAAGTCCAACATCTTATAGCATTGTTATCATTATCAAATTCTGTAACATTTGAGACATCCATGTGTTCTTCAAACAATGGATTGATAATTCCATGTAATACTCCTTGTTGCACATTATGACAGAAAATGGACTGATCATCATCATAGTCCTCATCATATAAAGTATTAGAAAACACTTTAAACTCACTACCCATTTCATCTCCATGGAGATTCTCAGCACACAAAGAAAAATCAAAACAACATGAAGATTCATAGCCAACATCACCTACCAAGCATATAGTGTCCACAATCATATCTTCTTCATTATCTTGTTTAGGAAAACCAGCATAGAAAAACCATGGTTCACTCCTAAACTCTCTATTATATGCTACACCCTCATTATCCAATGTAGGATCACTAGATAATCATTTACTCAAATCTTCATGTTAATCCTCACTGATATCACATTGAATTACCATTTCTTTATCTTCATACTTTGAGGACAAATCACTCTCAACATCTTCATAATCAAGCTGATTTGCACAATGTGCAAACTGAGATGCACTTTCATTTTCAGATTCAAAAAATGAAAACATACCTTCACTGGTAAAGGAGTGCTCACTTCCATCATTACTTTCTTCCTCCCATGTTGCATCTGACTCATATGAAGACACCTCAACATCACTACCTTCATCACTCTCACTTGAGTAACAACTTTCAGCACTATGTTCCTCTAACTATGACTGATATATCTGTGAATCACATTCCTCATCTTGTACAGCAACTTCAGAATCATCAGTAGAGACACAACTTTCAGCCTCTTCATTTGTATAACACTGAGATATAGAGGCAGCAACCTTATGCATAGGAACATTAGCAAAATCATGCTTATAATCAAAATTACAAGAATTGACTGCAATGGAAAATTCACAACTCAAAACACCATCACACTGCTCAATTCTACCAAGGTTTGGAATATATCTTACTGTTGTAGCATCCTGAACACATGTCTCATCAGTAGCAAGAGATTCAACAACATTTATACACATATCCGGATTTGACATTTCAACTTGATTACAAACTATAGTAGAAATGTTGATACACTAACTTGGAAATGTGGTATCAACACTACAATCTTCTTTTCTTTCATATTCATTATACCGGCATACATTCATGGAAAAATGACCTCTGGTCAATCCATATTTCAAATTGTTTTCATTGTGCATCATAGTTACAAATGCCTGATACAATGACTTAGGTTATTTATCCCTCAACAAGTAGTTCATTTTCTTACCAAATGCATCAAAGTAGACATTCATACATACTTGATCATTGGGTCTATAACTCTCAGGGATTTCATTCAATACTCTTGCAAATTTGATATTGAAATGAGGAACCAGTTCATCATTCTCAATATGAATCTTTAAAAACTTATCATAGGAATCATATATGCTTATCCTTTCTCCAAATTACTCCATGAAGGCCGAATGCATCTCACTCCAAGATGAGATAGAACATGCTGGTAGAAAAGAAAACCAGTCTCTAGCATCACCTTCTAGAGTTTGAACAAACAATTTCATCCATAGGTCTTCATGGAAAACATCAAAATCACACATCACATCAGCAAAGCATTGAACATGTTTCCTTGCTGACTGATACTAGTCCCTATTATACTTTGGTAAATATCTCTTGATTCCATCAGGGATCTTATTAGGGAAGCCATGTATGCCATCATTAAAAAATGGCACATATCCTTTGGCAAAAGAAACTTTGTGAACATCCATCACTAACTACATCTTTTGCACATCCACTTGAAAATCTTCAAGACTAATGACAGGAAATCTATACTTGAAACTAATCTTCTTTTGTCACTGAACCCGTCCTACATATTCCACACTTATATGTCCTTTCTTTAATGAAAAAATATTGATTAGGGAATACCTAGAAGCCTTTGTTGATTGCTATTTCTCTCTTCTTATCTAACTGAAGTCTCAATAAAACTTCATATCTCAAGTTCTTGCTAGAATAGATTCACCACCTCCCTTCAAAGGACACTAACTTTCACTGATCTATCTCAAAGCACCAATAGAATCTTAGCACTCCCACAAAAAATTCACATATAACTTAATCAACAAATCCAGGCAACACACTTGCAAACCTGAAAAGTAATTCTTAGATTGTAAAACTTATGAGACTCTTCCCCAAACTTAATACAGCAAGACTTTGGGATATACTTAATAGTAACTTTATTGTATCTCCCTAGCAGAGTCACTAGTTTGTTGGGGACTCAGATGGGTAATCAATTTGGTCAACAAAAGATTTTGACTTTACAATGTAACCACAACCAGAGATTCTAACAAATATCCTTTTTCATTGTTGTTCTCCCCGACAGAGTTGCCAATTTGTTGGAGCTTTTCCTTGCAAGACCAAACTTCAATCAATAGATGGGCTTGATTCTCAGGGTAGGCGCTCAATTTTGACAAGAAAATAGTCCAATTAATTAGGATAAAGAACATCCTCCTTCTTCTTTGAGCTCCACATCACTCAAGCGGGTATTGCCTTATCTGCACACTCATAACATCCTTTTGGTGAATAAAAGGCCTGCAAATATATTATTGTGGAATAGTCTTCAAACCCCTTTAGGTATCATGTACCCCAATGAAACAAAATCTTATGCAACTAGCCCTATTTGCATAGGATGAATCTGAAGACTAGAGAGGACCTCCTACTACTACTACCAACATGAAAGGGAAAGGTATTTGATTTGAATGATTTTAATGTTGGGTTGAAGGGACCCCTGAGATACCCTAAGTCTCTCATAGACCAGTGCCTTATCCAATGGGTAGCAGAGTCAAATACATCACTGCAATAAAGAGCTATGAGACAAGAAAACAATACATTCTAATATGCTGATGCCTTACACAAAACATACACCATCAACCAGATCATACTTTAATAATCCACTTGTGTACCCAAATGTGTTATCACCCATTCAAAGGATTTTAACCCTCCCCTTAGAAGAGACCTATAAACAAGTAATACATTAACCAACATCCATTGGAAGACAAACATGAGATACCCTTGATACCTCAATTCATACACACCTAAAAACCAATCCTAGACCTAGTTGTTTCTGCGAAAACAACTCTATTGCAGACACATAGGAAATGCATATAGAAAGATCACAACACCCTTGATGCCATAATCAATAGATCTAAAACCCAAGATGGAGATAATCTGATAACAGTAGAAACATATTTAATCTCATACATAAGATAAATCAACTACAATATGCATTATATTCTCTGAAATAGTAAAGGAAGAAAGAACACCCTATATGCAGAGAGAAGGAGAAAATCTGCAGGACAAGGACCCTTCATGGAACCAATTCTCCCAAAATTTGCAGAAGAAGGAACCCTTAAAAAATCAAAACTTCAACCATTTGTACCACTAACTGCCTTGGAATCCCAACAGAATTTAGGATGCAACAAGCTTCAGACAGCTACGGTTAGGGTTTCAACAACTACACCAACCCTAATTACAATAAAAATTACTGCAGGGGCAGGAAACCAAGCAATCTCAGAGAAACAGATCCAAAAAGATCCGCAGTCATGAAAATCTATGAGATCAGGATAGAGAACCAAGAAATCTTCCATAAAAACCAGTTTGATCGGCCACCTACAAACATAAAACCATCCCTCATAGTACAACAAAACATCCTATAGAAATCAAACAGGGCAACCTGGACCACACCACGACCACTGATGCCATCAAACCAATCAAATCCAGTCATGAAAGCAATAAATTTTGGTCCTTTCTATCACTGAGAACCCTCCAAGAAATTTGAATTTGAAAAACAATGGTCATTTCCAAGCACCAGCAGCAAATCAGCGATCATAATTTAAATCTGGGCCAACTTTATATCATGACCATCGGATCTCTCTTTTTCATGGTCTTTAATTCCTAACTCAAATACCATCCTCAAGTTAACCCTTAGCGACCATGCGAAAAAGCATTTCTTTATTCACCAAGTGAATCATTAACTCACCACTTAACCCCACGAACTGGTGACCAATGGAACTTAACTCATCCCAACTACATCTGGCGAACTGGTGACAAAAGGGAAATTGGCCATTCACGGAATACTTTATACTACCGCCAGATATTTTAGTGATTATGTGAATGCTTGTTCACTGAACTACCAGCCTTTTTAGAACACTACTACTTTACTGCATGAACACGTGAACCCTTGAAAATTTTTCAGGCCACTAAACACTTTATCAAAATCGCTAAGATCCTAGACCAAAACCTGGGCCTACCCTTAATGAAATGAACAGTGGTCTTAAGTTCGCATGGAGCATAAAGATTCTATGAGAACTTAAGATAACGGTCAGATTTACCTTTTACCTCCACTCTGCAGATCCTTTGATAGGAAAAAAAATCAACGATCATCTGAAGATCACAAGTGTCAGAAAAAACCCATCAGATTACACGCTGACCATCGATGCTCTGCAAGTGTCAGGACCCTCTGACATTCCAGAAACTTAGGTCCCACTAACAATCACCTAGTCACAACATACGCCAAGCAATAAGAGACTGCCAACTGTGCTAACCTGGCATTGGACCCACTGACAACCCTTACATTAGATTCCAAATCGATGACTGTCGCATGATCACAAAGGGGAAGAATATTCCTTGTGATCATGCAACAACCACCAGTTTCTCAAGAGGTTAAAAACTTGACCCCACCCTCCCATATCATCTTTCTTTCAGCTAATAAAATGTCACCACTTATGTACATGTAGCAGTGGACCCATCTGCAAAGAAAGGCAATGTCATAAAAGAGAATCAACGGTTGTCACAAAAGCACAAGCCTCTGACAAAACCTATGCACTTTCACAACAACCATTAGATCAAGATGGTGTTAGAAGGTCGAGGCTAGGAAACCATGTGAACATGCAACCAAAGAAGTGGAAACTGCCACACCAAGTCACTAACTGTTAAGAGATAAGCCACCAGGAATAGGAGAATACGTGAACACTGTGTTCGCCCAATTGCCAAGAGAAAAGATATAACTACCGGGAACCAAGCGAACTAGCGACAAACATGCATTCGCTAAATCGCTGAACAAAAAGACTAACTGCCTAAGGATTAAATGAATAAGCGACCAACAGGGAAAAGAAATGTGCTCATGCATTAAAGGGATTTTAAGTGATTCAAAAAGGTAACATGAAATTAGAATAAGGCCGGGGTATTTTAGGGCTTTTCACACCAACAGCTAGATTTATGAATTTTTGTTAAGGGTTTCAAGCCAGAGACATAAAATAATTACAGGGACCAGGGTAAAAAGAGCAGGGCCATGACATTTTTTGCAGGGGTAGACCATTTTCTAAGGGATTTGGCTGTGACATGAAAATGGGCTAACAACACCTATTTCACATACTGGTAGGGAAAACAAAGATACTGTTGGCTTAGGCTTTAAAAAGAAACCCTTCCACCTCAAATGTAATTATTCTCATGTCATAGAGTAGATCGCACAAGGAGAAGCCCTTCTTAAGAAAGAAGAAACTGAACCATCAGATAGTGATTTAGATAGCTTAGAACTTGTTCCTTATGAGCATTTTCCTAAGGAAATCAAAGACCTCCTTGAAGCTGAAGATGATCCAATCAAAAGAATTAATGTAGTAGAAACACAAGAACCTACTATAGAGCAAGAGGTAGTTGCAACACAAGAAGCAACTAATCTCAAAGATAGTCAAACAGACAAAGAGAAAGGTGGTAGTTATTCTGAGACAAATTCCCATGAGTATGAATTCAAATCAGAATTTGAGGGTAACCCTTCTTGTGGTATTCATCCTAACTTTACTCATGTTCTTAGATTTCCTAGAGGCATAGATGAAGAATCTAATGACTATGAATGGGGAGCTATTCCAGAAGAAGATGAGCTTACTACAGATAAACATGATGTTATTCACCAATATGCAGCTAAATCCAACGTAAGTCTAGAGAGAAGTAATGAACTTAACGAGTCTGATCCACCTATGGCAGAATTGGACTCCCATAATGACATTGAGCCTATTCATGAATTGAATGTCTCAAGTTGTAATATCACCTTTAAACTCGAGCGTCGGGTTAGGACCAATGATGATAGATCCATATCCGTAAACACTCTTTCCTAATCTTTCACCACTTTGACTATCCAACATCTTGAACTTCTTGATCAAACCTCCACAAATCTGAGCCATGGTATTTATACCTTCTTGAATGACTATGCCATTGCTTGCTACCTCAATGTAGTTGAGCCTATGAGGACTTCAATCAATAAACCAAGCATTAGCATGATGGAGTCAGACATCAAGTATCTTAGTCAAAAAAATAAGAATAAGAATAAAAAGAAAACGAGTTGTGAGGGTGAAAACCACTTTGTGGCAGTCTCAGAACCTACAAAAGTAAAAATAAAAGATGTATCCGAAGGTGAAAACCTCTCTAAGGCACCTAAGGATGAGATATTTGATGTCCTTCTGAGTCATTTACAGGATAGATCTCCAGTTCTAATTGGGCCTACTCAATCCATCAACTTGGGAACAATAGAAGAACCATAGTTGATTCATGTAGCACAATCTTTATCAGAAGAAGAGAAGCAAAAATTTACAACATTCCTAATAGAGAAGAAGATCAACTTTGCATGGAAATATTCAGATATGCCATGGTTGGATCCTGATCTTATAATGCACCATTTGTCTATAGCTCCAAATGTCAAATCTATTAAGAAAAATTTGAGAAAGATGCATCCTCATGTTGCACTCTTGGTAAAAGATGAATAAGAGAAGCTCCTGAAAGCCGGATTTGGCTGAGTTATTGATTATGCAGAGTGGATCTCTAATATTGTACCTATTTCAAATCTAGATAAATCAATCAGATTGTGCACAGACTTTAGAGATGTAAATAGAGCATGCCCTAAGGATGATTTTCCATTACCTAACATTGATATGATAGTGGACATGACTGCAGGCTTTGAGATGTATTCTTTAATGGATGGTTTTTCTGGATATAATCAAATAAAAATTACTCTAGAAGATCAAGAGAAAACTTCTTTCACATGTGCATGGGGCACCTTCTATTGGAATGACATGCCATTTGGGCTTAAAAATGCTAGTGCTACATATCAGAGAGCTATGACATCTATTTTTCATGACATGATGCATAGGACTATGTAGGATTATGTTGATGATACTTTAGCAAAATCTATGATTAGAGCTGAACATCTAAATGACTTGAGCAAGATACTAGATAGAATGGAAAAATTTAGTCTCAGACTAAATCCTAAGAAGTGTTCTTTTGGTGTCACTTTTGGAAAGCTCTTAGGATACATAGTTTCAAAGAAGGGCATTGAAGTTGATCCAGCTAAAGTAAAGGCTATCATGGAGATGCAACCTCCCAAAAACATTGGTCAAATGAGGACATTGCAAGGAAGAGTTTAATCTATCAAACACTTCATATCTCAGCTAGTAGACATATCACAACCTTTTACAAAAATATTACATAAAGGTGTGACCTTTGCATGGAATGAAGAATGTGAGAACAACTTTAACCATATCAAGAAGTATCTATCAAATCCTCCTATCTTGATGCCTCCCATCGCAGGGAAGCCTTTCATCTTATATGTCTCCACTACAGATACATCACTGGGGGCATTACTTACACAACATGATGAGAACAAAAAGGAAAGAGCTATATACTATATCAGTAGGACATTGGTGGCATACAAAAAGAACTATTTAATGATTGAGAAAGCTTTTCTAGCTATGATCTTTACCTCATAGAAATTGAGACATTACATGTTAGCTCATACCACACATTTGGTAGCTAAAATTGATCCACTCAAGTACCTACTAAGCAAAGCTGCCCTCATGGGTAGATTAGCTAAATGGGTCATTCTCTTAAGTGAATTTGACATTGAATATGTGGAAAGAAAATATATCAAAGGATAGTTTATTGCTAATCAGTTAGCAGATGCACCTATGATTGATGATACACCAATGTAAATGGAATTTCCAGATTCCTTTATCATGGATCTTTCTTCTAGAGAATGGTAGTTATTCTTTGATGGCTCCTATACATAGAATGGATTAGGAGTAGGAATATTATTCATAATCCCTCAGGGATACTCCATACCTAAAGCATTTAGATTAAAGTTCCCTTGCACAAACAATATTGTAGAATATGAAGCCCTTTTGAATGGTATGAAAATAGCAATTGAATGGAGAGTAACAGAATTACATATTCATGGAGACTCACAACTTGTTATTCATCAAGTCAATGATGTGTACCAAACTAAAGATGAAAAGCTCATTCCTTATAAGAGAATGGTAGATGATCTAAAGAAGTATTTCCTATCTATCACATTTGGGCAAATACCTAGAACAGAGAACAAGGCTACCAATGCAATGGAAACACTATCTACTCTATTACAACATCTTGACCATGAGCTATGCTACAAGTTCTTGGTGGAAGCACTATCTCATTCTGCATATAATTCCCCTGAAACCCAGATGATCTGCACTATTGTTGGTCATGATTCATCTAGATACAAAAACCTATTTTCCTATCTCCAAGACCAAATCATTCCTGATACCTTCAACTACCATGAGAAGAGATACCTTATCCATAATGCATCCTGATATGTCATCATTGGTCATGATTTGTACAAATGAGGTCTAGATGGTACGCTACTTAGATGTTTAGAATGGGAAGAGTCTCAATGTGTGTTAGAGGAAGTCCATGATGGTATTTGTGGGTCACACTCGAATGGTTTAACACTAGCTCAAAAACTTATTAGGGTTGGGTACTATTGGCCTGAAATGGAGAAAGAGTCTATCAAGTTTTCTAAGAACTATCAAAAGTGCCAAGTACATGGCAACTTAATTGATGCTCCAGGGAGAGATCTAATTCCCTTTACTACACAATGGCATAAATTCATCAATGGGCCTTTGATCTTATAGGAACTATACATTCTCATTCTTCTAATGGACATACCCATATAATTATAGCTACAGATTATTTTACAAAATGGGTAGAAGCAGTCCCTTTGACACAAGGAACTAGAAAACAAATATCTATGTTCATATTGAACTATATCATATGTAGATATGGGATACCTCATTCCATAATCATAGATAATGGTGGACAATTGAAGAAAAAAGACCTAGATGATTTATGTGCTAAATTCAAGATTACACAACATTGGTCATCTATCTACTATCCTCAAGGGAATGGACAAGCAGAGGCTTCTAATAAGAATCTATTGAAAATCTTGCACCATACAATTAATAAAATGGGAAGAGACTGGCATCTCATGATCAATCCAACTCTTTGGGCCTATAGAACAAGTATCACAATGCCTAGTGGGCCTACACCTTTCACTTTAGTTTAATGGTCAGAAGTGGTACTACCTATTGAGGTTGAAATCTGATCACTAAAAATTAGAATGCATGGTCTAGTAACTGATGATGACTACAGAGTGTCTAGGTTGCAAGAACTTGAACTACTAGATGAGCGCATACAAGTAGCATATGATCATCTCAGAGTATATCAAAAGAGAATGTCTAGAGGTTACAACAATAAAGTCAGACATAGAGAATTTCAAGTTGGTGATCTAGTCTTTAAGAAGAATCCTAAAAATCAATCACATAGAGAGTGCAAGGGGAAGTTTGAACCCAACTGGCTGGGTCCCTTTGTTATCACTGCTACTTTTGGCTCTGGTGCCTATCAACTCTCAATGACTAAAGGAGAACAACTTCGAGAACCAATCAACATTCTCTATCTGAATAAATTCTATGCCTAAGGCATTCAATGTATGGTAAAATGTCCTGAAAAAAATAAACATCTTGGTGAAAATCTAGCAATAGGCACCTTGATGATTCACAAAAAAAATGTAAAAAAATCAAAAGTACAAAAAAATTGAAAAATGAAAAATACAAAAAAAAATGAGAAAAAGAAAAAGTGCCTTGGTGAAAACCTAGAAACAGGTGCCTTGGCAGCAAAAATAGAATCTCTACCAAGATGGTGAAAACTTGGCAAATGGGCACCACTTGTTTCAAATTGCTCCATCTATCAATGCAATCTTGGTCTTTCCCAGCTTTTAGTTTTGCTTTAGTTTGTACATATTTCCCGATTTGTTTCTACATTCCAATTTTTAATAAGTCGGTCTGTATAGCAATCAAGCTCAATCGTCTGTATCCTATCAATTCTTACCACTTGGGGGAAATCAATGTCATATCCTACAGCCTCCAGTATACTTTAGATGTATCATATCTAGTTAGAGTCATTTGTAGCTTCATTCGAGTCAGTTGGTTTGTCTTGTCTCTAGAAAGGATTTTACATCTACAAAAATGCAATCAAACATCAAACACAAATTGAAAACAATCTATGATTTACATGCTTTTGTCTCGTTGTATGCTTATTGATTCACATTGAGATTTTTGCATATTGTGTTCCCACAAGCTCTTTGATGATGTCCTTTACAGGATTTAGAGAGTGATGACTGGGGGCATAATCTTTTCTTTGTCTTCTGCTTGTATGTGAAAATCTAACAACTTTGGAAATTCTGGATTGAAATGGTGTCTATCTGTAAGAGCCTCTATCTCGAATTGGATGGCCATGCATACCTTGACCATTGATACCTAGAAAATTCAAGGAAGTCTAATCTAACTATTGTCTTTTTGAGTGAGTTCTTTCTCCTACTATGAAACATGATCTTACTTAAGGATGTGAATAATAAAGGGTCACTATGGGTAATTCACACTAGATTTAGGATGATCGCTTGATGGTTTGATTTATTTGTTCATGCAAGGTGTATTCAGGTCATCATGACTTTTATGTTTTGATGCTTATACAAATTTCTATATCAAAATGGACATGATATTCAGGTCATCCTAGCGTTTATGCCTTGGTGATTATATCTAATCTGACATTCTGAAAACAAAATCAATATTCATATATCCATGGTTGCCTAATCAGTGGGTGTTGTATTAATTCTTGCATATACAAATCGATATTCATATGTCTATGGTTTCATAACTAGTGGGCATTGTATTGTTTTATCTGGTTACCTAAAAATTCAATGATGAGAATGACCGACACATGATCAGTAACTAGGTCCTAGGTCTTAGGTTGCATTTTACTTTGCATGTCTCTTTGCATTTTTGCATGTTTGCATGATCTCACAATGGTTGGATAAACTTCAAAGCTTAAACAATTCTTCAAATGTCTCTTCAAATCTAACAATAGTTGAAACCTAACTCGACGGTCTCTTCATAGACTTGCAAGCAGTTCTCCTCTTGGGTTAAACATCCTTTTGACATAAGACTGAGTACTTGTCTTCATAATACCTGCAAAACATATCATGTGTATCGTTGCATTTACATATCATAATCACCTATTGCATTACAATTCATCCATGTGCATAAGCATAAAATCATACATACATCTTTCCATAATCAAATACATTTGCATAACATCCATACATATGAAAGAAATCATTGCATTTGCATATATCCATCCATACATTCTACTCTACTCATAGAATAAGCATCACATTATATAATCATAAATCAAAACATGAAAAGTACACATGAAGTCACAACCAAAATATCGATCTCATATATATCAAAAATCTTGAACTAGTCAGGGGTGCACTACTGGCACAGTGTACAAAAAAATATGCTCATGTGCGCTATCAAAGTCAAAACAGCATAACAATTATAAATAAGAGTACAGTATATCAGATCATATCAAAGAAAATCAACTATCATCCTGATCCTCTACATCTGGTGGAGGTGGAGGTGGTGCATTCGGTACTACCTCTGCTCTGGGCACTCTGGCTCCCTCTGATGCCATCATATACTAAGAGTATGAAGGGACTCTCTGTGTAGTAGGAACAACAGTGTAATATGTGGACACATAGTAAGCTGCCCGAGAGGTCTGATGAATCACCTCTGCCTATAATCTCTGCACCTCTACATGAAGCTTAGTGTGCTATCTATCGGCCTATAAAAATATCTCCTCCCAATCAACACACGGCTCTGAAAGAAGTAACTAAACTGGTCTCGCACAGTTGGCCAAGGCTCAATAGCTACATAGGGTCTCCATCGAACAAATTTCATATTATCAAGGCATCACCTCTAGTACTTCATGTGACCCATCCATCCCTGAATGACATATCTAACATATATATAAATGATAGGATCCTGAGGCTGCCTTTGTGAGGTACATATCAGTCTCAACACTGGGATATGCTCCCACATCCAGATCTATAGAAGTAAGGCTCTAGCTGCAAAAGACTTGCTCTCCTGATACACTACCTTGTGCATCTCAGAGAACATATGGGCCAAAAGACACTGACCCCATGCCAACTCAGAGGGAGTCGCCATCAAATGTGCTACCATAGGGGCCCACCCCATCAAAAGACCATTATGCTGATGGTCAGACATAATAATACCACCGATCATCCCGACAATGATGCACTCTAGCCGGTGTGTCTATCCATATTGCTACACTAAGGTCTCCTAAGAAATGGAGGAAGTCATCTGAGTATCATCTCCTAAGAGACGTCTAAAAGCTAAAAGACCTAAGTTCCCCAAACTCACATACTTTGGCCGTCAGCCTGCATGGAAAGGAATGTACAGTATATGATACACATCCTTAGGGGTAACAATGATCTCCCTAGTCGGCAGGTGGAATATTTGGGTCTCTGAGTGAAATCTCTCAATCAAAGCAGTCAAAAGTCTATGATTTACCCTAATCTCGGGTAAATGTATAAGGTACTCAAATCCACAGGGTGCAAGATGTACCCTCATTGGGTCAAGTAGTGACACACAGTCTCTGAGTGGCTAGATGTGAAATCCATACATGAACATCTGGATATATGACCTACATAGTACAGAAACAGAGAATCCTATCAGCAATTTGGTCACAAAATAGGTTACAAGGGCAGAAATGGGGTAGTTCAGTATTTCAGAAGGTAGGTTAACAAGTCAACAATCAGGCTAAGAGATTAGAAAATTCAAAAATTTGACCTAATACTGAGTTTTAGGCTCATTGTTTTCCATATGACATTTCAGACTAGTAGGAAAAGTTGTATGAGTCTCTATGTCATACCATACAACAAAGCATAGTGATAAGACTATGCATCCCTCATCGTACGAGTTATGAGGGACCCGATGAAACATCATATGACTCTTGGGTCCCTCTAATACAAGTCTTGGGGAGTAATGAGACGACAATCTACCTACAGTTAGAAAGTCGTATGAGTCTCGCTGGAGAGTCGTATGAGTTTTCATGCATGGGAAAATTCAAAATTGAAAAAATGTATGAAAAATCCTTAAAATGCTATAAAACATGGAAAATTTGAATTTTTGGCAAAGCATAGAGGTCCACCTACCAAATGTCCATACTACCGAGGTCTCTGGTGTCTCCAGTTGTGCTCAAACTGATGTGAAATCATAGGTACCTTTAGTTCTATCGCTTTCTCTACCATTTTTGCTTAGAGGGCTCCACAAGATTTCTAAAGTCAAAACGTTGAAATGAATTGAAAATGACCCTTTCGACCTTTATATAGCTTTTGACCTAATTTTCAAAAGTGCTCTATTTTTTATGAAAAATTGCACCACTGGCTAATTTCGACGTTCTGAATCCATTTTCGGGATCAAAATCAAAATCTGAGATCATTTACTATGTTAAAATTGTGATTTAAAATTTTTGGACCTAGGACAGTCTACTGCTTGCATAATCGACCTTCCATCATCACAGAAATCCAGAATTCAACTTAACTGATTATCTTACATCAAAGTATCAAAATTTCAACTTGGTCAACCATGGTCAACTCATGGTTTTACCTAGTCAAACTTGGTCTTCTGGACCTCCAAACAATGCAGAATGCCTTCTTGAACATGTTAAACTACTTCTCCAATCAATTAACATGCTTCTGAACTATTCAACACTGACTTTTTCTTGTCAGATTTCAATTTTAATCCCAAAGGGGGAATGGTATTGCATATCATTCAAAGTCTATAATCTAAATTTGAAACCATATCTTTCCTCAGTAATCAAGACAACAACCACGTCTAGTTGCTGATTCATCAAAAAGACCTCATCACTTGGGGAAAATCAATCATCGCTTAGGGCATATATCAAGATCCATATCAATCTAGTATTCTCTTAATCCTATAAACTATATCAATCTTTTGTAACCATCAGTTCATTAGTGTTATTTCCTTAGTTCTTCATAACTGAAGGGTTCAGATGTGATACCAATGTGATTCTTATCAACAATCAGGTCTGGAATCGATCACTCACTTCTTCGCAATCATAAGGTTCAGAATTAGGCATTTTGACACTTCTTCACAATCATTGGTTCATCATTGTTATAGTTAACATTATCTTTGGTCATTCAGGACCTATTATGTTCATATCAATTTCAATCAATTTATGTTTCATATCAATATCAATTTCAAACATCATCACACATAGACTATCTTTGAACCACTGCGCTTCGCCCAACAATTCAAAGAGGGGCAAAATGTAACACCCCAAAAATGGGCTATAAGTTCATTAACCTCCTATTGTAATACCCCAAAAATGGGCTATATATTCATTAACCTCCTACATCGACAAATCGAACAAAATCGAAATCGAAGTCCTAACCTAAGGCACATCTGAACATCATCAAATCTAATTGATTATCTTAAATTCTGCATCAGGGAATATTCCTAGCAATATTCCTAATCATCATAATTATCTTTAATTTTATAATTATTTGGCAATAAATCACATTTACCCTAAAGTTTGATTAATTGAATATTTTCATATTTAATTAATTAGATTTAATATTTTCCACTTAATTATGTAATTAAATTTAATTATATCTATTATTAATTATATTATTTAAATTTTGACAATAAATCCAAAATCTTATGAATAATTGATTAAATTCTTATTTAATTAATTAAAGCAAGTTGTCATTATTTAATAATATAGTTTTTAATAAAAGTTTGATTAAATAATTGATTAACCCATAAATCAATTATTTTATTTTTAAAAGCAGTTAAGTTGAGCATAAATCACTTTATTATTAAATTAATTCATAAATAAAATATGCACAATCATAAAAGCAGACAACTATCAATTATCAATTAAAGCTAAACTCTATTTTGAGTTAAAACTTAGCTTTTGCATGTTTTTGTGAGTTAATTATCTTTATTTAAAAATAACTCAAAAATCAAGCTGAGTTATTTGAGTGATTTATGGCTTTTTCTCATGCACCTCCAAAGCCTTGGATTTCTATAAAAACAAGGCTCAGCTCTTCATAATTCATCTCTCAATCATCTCAATCATCTCTCAAATTTGCATCCAAGCATCTCATATTTTTGCACAATCATGCTGGAGAATTGGAATTGAAGAATTAAAGCTCTTGCGAATCGACATCTTTGTGAGATCAATCTTATTTTTGCATTCATATTGCGTATCATTGTTAGATTAGCATTGCATATCAATTTTCAATAGCATTCATAGCATATCAATTTCATCTAGCATAGATTCATATCAAGTTTTCATTTCTTATTGCATCATAAAATCCAAAAAAAAACATAGCTTAATTGCATTCAATCTCATATCTAGATCAATTGCATTCAAATCCTTCATTTAGGTGTCGTCTAGGTCACTGATCTCGATTACAATCTGAGAACATCAATCTCACACCTAGTAGAAGACAGTAAATTGCTTGGTTAGAGTAGATTTCAATCTTGCACAATTTTGATTATAGCTAACCTCTAATGTTTTACTAAGTGTTGTGTCTACAGATTAGGTACAAAATTCACACACACATTTCTGGCGCCCACCGTGGGGCCACCCACCTTTGCATGCTAGTTTTGATTTTTTTGGGGAGCTAAAACCCCAAAGTTTCAAAGATTTAATTTTATCTCCCAAACGGCTTAGAGTTTTAGTTTGAAATTTTTTTTGTAGGTTTGCAACATACTAGGAAAGCTTTGATAAAAAATTCAAAATTTTCTAAAATATTTTAAATTTTTAATAATATTTTTTTTATTTTTCATAAAAAATTGATTTTTAGCGCAAATCAGAATATCTTTTGGAAATTTTTACATTTTCAGAAATCTCTTCAAATTATACAGGGGGTCTATTATTTGTGTTTTAAATTTGGATGCAATTTAGTAGCTCAAATAGTCAATTTGAAAAAACTAGTCTATTTTGATAAAATGGGTCTCTAGGGCACAAATGAAGAGATTTTTCTAAAATTTTTGCATTTTTGGAAAGCTCTCTATTTTTTAGTGGGGGTCTCTATTCTTAATTTCTATTTTTGTGGCCAAAATCATATCAAAAAAATTAGATCTTGTTGACTAGGTCAAATGCAGTGCAAAAAAATTAAATTTTGTGATGGGTATGCACTTATTTTTCATATGATTCAATGCATGATATGAGTTGTCATTTGGATTAATTTTTGGTTATTATTGCTCCTAACAATTTATTTTTAGATCTAACCTTAGGGTTTTCATAAGTTGAATATACCTTGCATATCTTGTTTGCTTGTTGGCTTGTTGGAGAGTTCGTAGCTTGCTTGCATAGTAAAGCTCAACAAAAATTGCTAAAAATCAAGTAAAATCTACTAAGCACGTTGCAAGGATCCCAGGTATTCTCCTTCATCTAATAACATTTTGATTTGGGACTTAAAATAAATCTCTTATGTGTCAAGCTTGTGTGCATCTTTTCATGCTTTTGATCTATTTCTACACACTTGCATAATTGATACTAGGTTGTGAACCCTTAAGGATTCATTAAGTAGTCTTAGAATACTTGTGATTGATCTTGATTTCTATCTTGGGTTATTGGACTCGCTAATCCACCGGCCCCTCATTTCTACCCCGTGGTTGCAATCTCAGCGCCATAAAAGGGAGGGGTCAACAGGATAGAAGCGTTAAGTGTTCCACTTGGCAACCCTTTTGTGCTTTTAGGAACTCACTTATTTTCTAAGTTGGGGACTCATTTTCAGCTTGTGTGAGGTGTTAAATGTTCCACCTTGTGGACTCATCTCATATTTTCTTTAAGCATTAAGTGTTCCTCTTTCTACTTTTTGGGTACTTTTGGTAGATTTTCTTTCGGGAATATATCTGTGCTCACATAGTAATTAGGCCCTATGAACACTATTCGTGATTCTTGAGAGATTGGATTCCTAGAGAAATCTTTCTTGATGACAAAATCCTTGTAGGTAGGTAGGATACTTAGTGCATTTCACATTCATCTTGGTTAGTGCATCTTCTCTTATTGATCGACACATTCTCTCTCCGGAGAGGTTGATAGATCACGTGAGGTTGATATCACGAGCTTTGGTGAATCAAAATTGGTTAGTGCATCTTCTCTTATTGATTGATACATTCTCTCCCCGGAGAGGTTGATAGATCACATGGAGTTGATATCACAGACCTTGGTGAAACAAAACTTTGTCTTAGCGTGTCAGATTAATCTGCTTGCTTTGTTTGGGTTAAAAGTGAAAAGGTGTCAAAAACCTTAGATCTGGAGCCAAGTCCCCTTATGGTATAAATCTGTGAGTCACCTTTAAAGAGGGTTAACCGTAGCAGACAATCCCTTCACAGGGAAAACTGCATTGACGAAACGTCAAGCGATAATAGCCATTTTCACCATGGTAGTGACAGCCGCTATATAAATGTCCTTGTGGAAGAAATCTCCACGGGTATGGTTCATTGTTGGGTTGTCAGATCTCCCTAGCAGCTCTTGAAGATTAAGTTCTCAGACTGTGTCAAAACCCTGGTGCACCGAGATTAGAGTTCACCCCTTTGAATCATAAAAGTTGCAGAGTCAAACCATTACTAAAAACCCTAGAGAGACCAATTTTTCATTCTTAGGTATATGTGTGTTATTGAAAAACTTTTTAGAACATACACAATTAGTACTCTGAAGGATTAGCACAATTTGGTCACTTGATTGTTCATGCGCAAGGTTGCTTTTTCCCTTGTTCATTGTTTTCAGACGTGCTTGGAATCACTTGCTTGCTGTTCTGCATGCTTGTTTATCTACTTGGCTATTAAAAATGATCAAATTTGGTATAACCTTCAAAATCTAGACAGTACAATTTGCAAACAATCCAAAATTGAAGACCTTAAATTTTGCAAAAATTGATGTAAAATCTTTCTGGAGTCAAAAGTCATACTAGTTTTGTCAAGTGTCATTTCAGTATTGCCCATCTATCGTACGATTGAGAACCCAGTGTCATACAAGTTTTCAAACCAGCAAATTCAAGAAAGTCAAAACCCTGTTAGCAACTGTCGTACAAGTTTTGTCAACTGTCGTTTCATTGCTACCCAACTATCATACGAGTTTAGCAACTATCATTTCATAGACTACCTAGTGTCGTAGGAGTCTACAGAGTGTCGTTTGGAAAAATTTGAGAGAGTTGTCAGAAATTGTCAAATTGCAAGATATCCAATGTTTCCAGCCTAGTTCCAGAATCTGTCAAAAATATCATTGTGTCAAGAACAAATCAGTAGCTATTGAAAATCAGTACACATGTCTCAAAGAATCAGTACACACGAGGAAGAAATTCTGATCGCCGCTATGATGAAGCAGCTGCAAGCTATGCAAGTCCAGCTTGACAAACTTGAGAAAGAAAAGGAACCTCTATACTCTTTTCCATTTGATAGACTCGTACATGTCACCATGCCCCCGGAAAAAAATTGAGCAATATGATACCTCTTCCACGGAGAGTGACATATCCAGCTTTGGAGACTATGATGACTATGATGACAGACAATGTAATGATACCTATGACACCTCTGTTCCTAAGAGTCCTCCTCGTCATTCGTTCCTACTTACTACAAATGGGCCATCACATTGGATAGATCGTGATGGTGATCCATATGATTCTGATTTTGAAAGAGATTTTGATGGCTTTTGTGGATAATACCTTGATGATGATCCATCTACTACTGCTGAGGACTATAAAATACATCGTGCTAGCTTGAAACGTCAATACTATAAGGATCTCTCCTCTAAGAACTCTCAGGCTGAAAATAAAGATTACACTCTCAAGCAAGATCATGTTAATGTTGGACCTTTCTCTTGTGATGGTTCCCTTCCATCCCCTACTTCCTCCAATACCCGTACATTTCTTAAAGCTTCCGAGTCTTTCAAATCTTTCACAGAACCTTCATTCGACACAAGCCCTGATACTTTTCACGTGGTTCCCTATAGTTATCCTCCAGGGCTACCTCTTAAAGAAACTCAAGCTATCCTTCACTTGGCTGCAAATACTTTCAATGATGATAAACTTAAAGATCCTAAGCCTTCATATGCTATAATCCCTACTTCAGCTAGTCCTCCACCATCTCTTCCAAAGTCTTCCATACAATCCCAACATGCTTCCTTGTCCTTAGAAGTGGCTCCATGTCAAGAGGATTCCAAAAATGATGAAGAAAAGAACATAAAGAAAGATCAAGATCAAGAAGCCTCCATTTCATCCACTCCTTTTCCCGATGTCTCTTATCTTCTTCATGGTTATTTTGATCCTATACACCCTTTTTCATGCATTCCAGCATGTCTTAAGTCTTCTCCTAAGAAAGATCAAGCTACTACTCACACTGTTGAGCTTATTGACAATCAAAATGACCTTACTACACTTGCGCTTTCCAAAGATGATACTTCCATTAAGGTTGGTAAAAATAGTGTTGTTACTTCCAATGTTAAGCCTATTGAAAATCAAGAGACAAATTATGTGTTGGTGCTATCCAAAGATCCTTGTCAAGATCAAAGTCTTCCATCTTCTTATTCTACCACTCCATGTTCACTTCCACTTTCTACTCTTCCTAAGTCTTTGCAAGCTTTGAACAATCCTATCAAAGAAGGTGCTCATATTCAAGATGTCCATGATTCTATTGAAGATCCTAATGCTCACTCTAAAGATGCTGATATCCTTGGTTGTCATATAGATGCTGATGAACTTATTAATTATCCTTTTGCATCTTCCACTTCCATCCTTGGACCTCTTCCACCACTACAAAGATCTTCACGCCTTCCTTCCATCTTGGGTCCTTATGTCCCTTCACTTTCCCCTCCTAACTCTCCTAATTTGCCATCCATCTTGGGTCCTTACATACCTCCATCTCCCATCTTTCCTCAAGATCAACATAGATGCATACCCTTGAATCTTTTTCATCCACCCACCCATCTAAACCAGTCATATCCTCCCTCTTCCACAAATCCCAAGTCTTTTGGAAGTAACTTGAATGTTCAATATAAGAAAAAGAAGCAATACAAGAATCCATCAAAAAGAGAAGATCACCATGTCTCCTCTAAACAACATGGAGGCATAAAGTCAAAAGAGATATCTAAAAAAAAACCTACAAGACAAGTATGGGTTCCAAAATCCATCATTGAAGATATTATCTCTAAATCATCAAAAGGAAATAAAAAGCCTACTACTATATGGATTCCAAAGTCTCTCTTGAAAGAGTCTGGTGTTGAACAAAAAGTGAAATTGACATTCAAGCTTCCAAAGGCTTCCACTACATCTCCTTCCAAAAATATTCTTCCATTTCATGCGCCCAAACCTCAACCTCTACTATCCATTCACCATATTCCTTCACGTATTCCTTCATTCACGTTTCCTCCACCCTCTCGCCACCCTTCAAGGTGTGTGTTTACATTGATCTTGCCTTCCTTTCCATCTACCCTTTCACAATCCTTCCATTCATTAACCTTCTACCTTCTATCCTTTTTCCTCATTTGCCTATTCCTCCTATCTTCCAACCTCACTCACTTTACATAAAACCCTATCCTCCATTTTTCTCTTCTATGTTCCTTTCCCTATCAGCATCTTTGAGCATATCATTTTGAATCCTTGGCATATCATAGTTTATCCTTTCAAGGAGCATTATCTAAAAATCTTGCCTTCTTCCAAAAAAATAAAAATAAAATAAAATAAAATTGCAAATGTGCCTTGGTGAAAACTTAGAAATAGGCACCTTGGTAGCAAAAGTAAAGAGAAATAAATTCATCCTATGGTGAAAACCACTTCCTTGTGGCACCTTGGATAAGTACCATGATGAAAACCTGGCAATCAGGTATCATGCGTAGTTCTTCTACATATTTCATCCATTCCATCTTCTCTTTTTGATCTTGACAATGTTGATCTATACACGAATATTTGGCTATTTTGTGAGCTATCTTACGGTGATCTTGCTTTTATTCCTTCCATGTTTAGCCTTCATATCCATCTTCCTCCATTCATTTTTGCCTATCGCTATCCTTTTCCCCTTTGGTCTTGATCTAATAAAAAAAGAAAGAAAGAGTAAAACACAGTGCTATGAAGCCTCTTGACATGTCTACTCCTTTGGATTGCATTCTTTCTTGCTCTTGCACTACACTTTTGTGACTTATCCTATACTAGCCTTTCCCTACTTATCCAAATATGTTTTACATGACAATTTTTCCCTAGCTTGAGTATTCTTGAGGAGTTTTCCCTTGAGGATTTCTTCCCTTCATTCTCCTTCATTCTCTTGTCTTCCATCTCTTCCACCAGCTTGCTAATCCCTCTTGTTCCTCCACCTTGCTAGACATTGGGACTGCACGATATGATCTTACTTGGGAGTTTGCAATGGAAAAAGATTCTCTCAAGTATACCAATTATCAATATCAGTATCAGAATCAGTATCAAAACCAGTATCAGAATAATAATCAAAATCAGTATCAGAATCAGTATCAGAACTAGTATTAGAACAATTATCAGAATCAGTATCAGAATCAGTATCAGAACTAGTATCAGAACAAGTATCAAAATGATTGTCAGAACAAGTATCATAATGCCTACAGGGGCTACACCTTTCGCTTTAGTTTATGGGTCTGAAGCAGTACTGCCTATTGAGGTTGAAATCCCATCACTCAGAATCAGAATGCATGGACTTGTCACTGATGAAGACTACAGAGTGTCTAGGTTACAAGAACTTGAATTACTAGATGAGCGCAGACAAGCAACGTATGATCATCTCAGAGTGTATTAGAAAAGAATGTCTAGAGGCTACAACAAGAAAGTCAGATAGAGAATTTCAGGTTGGTGATCTAGTGTTGAGAGAAAATCCTAAAAATCAATCACATCGAGAATGCAAGGGGAAGTTTGAACCTAATTGGCTGGGTCCCTTTGTAATCACTACTACTTTTGGCTCTGGTGCCTATCAACTCTCAACGACTAAAGGAGAACATCTCTGAGAACCAATCAGCATTCTCCATCTGAAGAAATTCTATGCCTAAGGCATTCAGTGCTTGGTAAATATCTTGAAAAAATCCTAAAAATCAGAAAAAGTCCTGAAAAATGAACATCTTGGTGAAAACCTAGCAATAGGCGCCTTGATGATTCACAAAAAAAATAAAAAAATATCAAAAATTCAAAAAAATAAAAAATATCAAAAGTACAAAAAAAAAAATTGAAAAAATGAAAAATACAAAAAAATTGAAAAATGAAAAATACAAAAAAAATGAAAAAAAAAAAAAGTGCCTTGGTGAAAACCTGGAAACAGGCGCCTTGATAGGAAAAATAGAATCTCTACCAAGATGGTGAAAACCCGGCAAACGGGTGCCACTTATTCCAAACACTCCATCTATCAGCACAATCTTGGTCTTTCCCAGCTTTCAGTCTTGCTTTAGTTGTACATATCTCCCGGTTTGTTTCAACATTTCCAATTTTCAATAAGTCGATTTGTACACCAATCAACATGCGCATTTGTATCCCATCAATGTTCAAACTTGGGGGCAATCAATGTCATATTCTATGGCCTCCAATGTGTCTTAGACGTATCCTATCCAGTCAGAGTCCTTTGAAGCTTCAAGTTGAGTCAGTCTATCTGTCTCATCTCCAGAAAGGATTTTGCATCTACAACAACGCAATCAAACATCAAAACTCAACTGAAAACAATCTATGATTTTTACATGCTTTTATCTCCTTGCATGCTTACTGATTCGCATTGAGATTTTTGCATATTGTGTCCCTTCGAGCTCTTCAATGATGTCCTTTATAGGATTTAGAGAGTGATGACTGGGGGCATAATCTTTTCTTTGTCTTCTGCTTATATGTGAAAATCTAACAACTTTAGAAATTTCGGATTGAAATGGTGTCCAACTATAAGAGCCTCTATCTCGAATTGGATGGCCATGCGTACCTCGACCATTGATACCCAGACAATTCAAGGAAGTTTGATCTAACTATTGTCTTTTTGAGTAAGTTCTTTCTCCTACTGTGGAATGCAATCTTGCCTAAGGATGTGAACGATAAAGGGTCACTACGGGTAATTCACATTGGATTTAGAATGATCTCTTGACTATTTGATGTGTTTGCAACGCAAGGCGTACTCAGGTCATCACGACGTTTATGTTTTGATGCTTGTACAAATTGCTATATCAAAATGGACATGATATTCAGGTCATCCTGACAATTATGCCTTGGTACTTATATCTAATCCGACATTCCAAAAATAAAATCAATATTCATATGTCCATGGTTGTTTGACTAGTGGGTGTTGTATTGATTCTTGTGCATACAAATTGATATTCATATGTCTATGGTTTCATGGCTAGTGGGCATTGTATTGATTTATCCGGTTACCTAAAAGTTCAATGATGATAACAAATCGACACATGATCAGTGAGTAGGTCCTAGGTCTTAGGTTACATTTCATTTTGCATGTCTCTTTGCATTTTTCATCTTTGCATGATCTCACAATGGCTAAATAAATTCGAAGCTTAAATGATTCTCCACTTGTCTCTTCAAATCTAACAAGAGCTGAATCTCACACAAAGGTTCCTCCAACAAAACAACAAGTAGAATCCTTTTTTTCGGGATCAAAATAAAAATCTGAGATCATTCATATTGTCAACTACTTGCATAATCGACCTTCAATCATCACAGAAATCCAGAATTCAACTTAATTGATTATCTTTCCTCAAACTATCAAAATTGCAACTTGGTCAACCATGGTCAACTCATGGTCAAACCTAGTCAAACTTAGTCTCTAGAACCTCTAAACAATGCAGAATGCATTCACCAAATGTGTTTAACCACTTCTCAAATCAATTAACATGCTTCTAAACTCTCAACGCTGACTTTCCTTGTCAAATTTCAATTTTAATCCCGAAGGGGGCATGGTATTGCATATCATTCAAAGTCTATAATCAAATTTGAAATCATATCTTTATGGCAATCATATCTCCCTCAGTAATCAAGACAACAATCACGTCTAGTTACTGATCCATCAAAAGACCTCATCGCTCGGGGCAAATCTATCATCACTTGGGGCATATCAGATTCATCGATCCATATCAATCTGGTATCCTCCTAATCTTGTAATCTATATTAGTTTTTGCAACCATCAGATCATAGTGTTTTTTCCTTGGTTCTTCAGCAATTGAAGGGTTCGGATGTGATACTTGCTAGTTCTAGTAAGACAATCGAGTCTAGAACCGGTCACTCACTTCTTTGCAATCCTAAGGTTTGGAATCAGGTGTTTTGGACACTTTTTCACAATCATAGGTTCATTTTCTGTTACAATGAACATTATCTTTGGTCATTCAGGACCTATTATCTTCATATCAAATCAATATCAATCAACTCCTATCTCAATATCTTTCAATCGGTTTCTATCTTGAGATCGGTTTATCTTTTGAATCAGTTTCATATCTTTATCAAACACAGACTATCTTTGAACCACTGCGCTTCGCACAGTAATTCAAAGAGGGGCAAAATGTAATACCCCAAAAATGGGCTATATGTTCATCAACCTCCTACATCGACAAATCAAACAAAATCGACATCGAAGTCCTAACCTAAGGCACATCTGAACATCATCAAATCTAATTGATTATCTTAAATTCTGCATCAGGGAATATTCCTAGCAATATTCCTAATCATCATAATTATCTTTAATTTTATAATTATTTGGCAATAAATCACATTTATCCTAAAGAATGATTAATTGAATATTTTCATATTTAATTAATTAGATTTAATATTTGCCACTTAATTGTGTAATTAAATTTAATTATATCTATTATTAATTATATTATTTAAATTTTGACAATAAATCCAAAATCTTATGAATAATTGATTAAATTCTTATTTAATTAATTAAAGCAAGTTGTCATTATTTAATAATATAGTTTTTAATAAAATTTTGATTAAATAATTGATTAACCCATAAATCAATTGTTTTATTTTTAAAAGCAGTTAAGTTGAGCATAAATCACTTTATTATTAAATTAATTCATAAATAAAACATGCACAATCATAAAAGCAGACAAATATCAATTATCAATTAAAGCTAAACTCTATTTTGAGTTAAAACTTAGCTTTTGCATGTTTTTGTGAGTTAATTATCTTTATTTAAAAATAACTCAAAAATCAAGCTGAGTTATTTGAGTGATTTATGGCTTTTTCTCATGCACCTCCAAAGCCTTGGATTTTTATAAAAACAAGGCTCAGCTCTTCATAATTCATCTTTCAATCATCTCAATCATCTCTCAAATTTGCATCCAAGCATCTCATATTTTTGCACAATCACGCTGGAGATCAATCTTATTTTTGCATTCATATTGCATATCATTGTTAGATTAGCATTGCATATCAAATTTCAATAGCATTCATAGCATATCAATTTCATCTAGCATAGATTCATATCAAGTTTTCATTCCTTATTGCATCATAAAATCCAAAAAAAAAATAGCTTAATTGCATTCAATCTCATATCTAGATCAATTGCATTCAAATCCTTCATTTAGGTGTCGTCTAGGTCGCTGATCTCAATTACAATCTGAGAACATCAATCTCGCACCTACTAGAAGGCAGTAAATCGCTTGGTTAGAGTAGATTTCAATCTTGCACGATTTTGATTATAGCTAACCTCTAATGTTTTACTGAGTGTTGTGTCTACAGATCAGGTACAAAATTCACACACACCTATATCAACACATCGAATGAAATCGACATTAAAGTCCTAACCTAAGGCACATCTAAACATCATTGAATCCTAATTGATTATCTCACATTCTGCATCAGGGAATATTCCTAGTAATATTCCTATTTATCCTAATTATCTTTAATTTAATGATTATTTGGTGATAAATCTTATTTATCCTAAAGTTTAATTAATTGAATATTCTAAATATTTAATTAATTAGATTTAATACTGCCACTTAATTATTTAATTGAATTTAATTATATTTATTCCTAAATTGTGTTATTTTATTTTGACAATAAATCAAATATCTTTTAACTAATTCTTATTTAATTAATTAATGTCAATTGTCAAATTTAATAATATAGTTTTTGAATAAAAGTTTGATTTAATAATTGATTAATCCACAAATCTGTTAATTTTAAATTTAAAATTAGTTAAGTTGAGGATAAATCACTTTATTTATTAATTTAATTCATAATTAATTATGCACATCCAAAAAGTAGTTGAACTATAAATTAGAAAATCAATTCAAGTTGTTTTAAAAATAAACTCAACTCTCTTTTGAGTTAAAAGCTGATCTCAACTTCTGATTTAAATCAAAAAGCTATTTTTGCATGATTTTTTGTGAGTTAACTATCTTTAATTCCTTGTTGACTCAAAAATCAACTAGAGTGATTTATGGTTTTTTCCATGCATCCCCAAAGCCCTGGATTTCTATAAAATCAAGGCTTCAGCTCTTCACAAGGGGGATCTCACAAGTTTGCATACTTACTCTGCCAAAATCAATCCATGAATTTGCACAATCGCGCTAGTGAATCGACATCGAAAGAATTGAAGCTTCTTTGTGAATCAACAACTTTTGTGAGGTCAATGTTGTCATTTTGGTTTCATATTTAGCATATCATTATAGCTTATTTTGCATATTAGTTTTTCATCTAGAATAGATTCATATCAGTTTATTTTATCTTATTGCATAGAAAAACCAAAAATATAGATTAATTTGCATTCATCTCATATCTAGATTTTGCATTCAAATCCTTCGTTTAGGTGTCGTCAAGGTCACTGATCTTGGTCCAATTTGAGAATACATACTCCCATCTACTAGAAGGCAGTAAGTCACTTGGTTAGATTAGTTTCCATTTCACTGCATGATTTTGATTTTAACTAACCTCTAATATTTTACTGAAGTGTTGTGTCTATATCCAGGTACAAAATTCACACACACAACTGTCTGTACTAACAGTTGTCCTCTGCGTCTATGATATCATGCTAATAACATATCCATGCTACTCATACTCAAATCTTACTACATAAGTCTTCCATATATGCTACTTGCCATATGTTGTCATCAATGACAAACATACAGTTAGCATTGGCTTGCTAGAAAATCTATGACAAAATAATCTAGAAAATGGACCTAACAACTAGGTTATGAATAATGTCTTGATAAATATAGAAGGTTCTAGGGTCATCAAAGGAACTAACTTCTTTGAGACTGTCTGTTAGAGTATTTTGAGGAAGAGGAGATCTAGTCCTCTCTACAATGGGATCATTAGGAGCTAGATCATTATTAATACGCACTATAGGAGTGGGATTAGAAGGATTATACTTAGCCTCACCAACATATTCCATACATTTTGTTAAAATGTGAATTATGAAAGTACTTGTTTAATAGTGATAATGATTTTTCAATATTCCTTATAAGGAAGAAATCTATTTGTTAACCTCGTAATGCCATATGTAAGGACACCATGAAGGAATACAAATAGGATAAAATGAAAGAAATTATGTTTCACTCCATGTGTTTGATAAAGAGAAGAAAAAATAAATGTAACAACATATGTTATCACACACTAATCCAGGTTTAGGAACTCCATAATTAATGAAATTTAGTTAGGACAAAGTGAGATCTAATACCAAAATCAAAGAGAATCTAATCACCAAATAAAAAATTATGTAAGAGATTAAAGTTCACCACAATGTACAATAGTGAACCTATATATCTAAATGCATACAATGTAGAAAATATGTGATGTTAACATTGATTATTGCAGTGAACACAATACAGTTCTAGACACCAAATTAGAATAGAAATACCACATGTCTGATTCACCAAAATGTACAATAAAAAATGGGAAGCAATGCTATGATGTAAATTACTCCCCATTCACACATTAGGAAGAAAAAGAATCACCACTGGCCTCAAGGTTTGAATCAAGATTTGAGTGAGAATTATATCTGTTATTCCTTGAATGAGAATGGGTGAGTGAAGAATGATTGAATGATGAAAGAGAACTAATAGAAAAGACACTAAGAATTTGATTAAAACAGACTGGTAGAAGTTGATATTGAGTTGAAACTAGTAGAAACATGGATCAGAAAACAAAACTCACCTACATTAGAAATTTTATTGAAAAATGGTAGGAACAAAGTGAATAGTTGATATGTTCCTAGGAAGATAATAGGAAATCAACCCGTTCCCAACACTTTTAGATGAATTTTTCATAGGATCTAAAACTTTTCTTGTACTAATAAAAAAAGATACGATAGCTTTGTAACTCGTTCCTACACATAAACAAGTGAAGAAAGAAGGTTGAAAAAGGGGTTTGTCTCATTCAAACCCCTGTTGAGGAATCAACCTTAAAATGTAATGAAAGGAAAAGAGTATTGTTTTGGAGCAGAGGCTAAATATAGATAATGAAGTATATCATACCTTGTAAATTCTCATACTTCTTAGCAATGTAATCAAATATGTTGATGCAATAGCTTTGACTAAACACAAAAACCAAAAAGGAAAACAAGAAAAGACAAAACCTTATGAGATAGATATTGTCCTTCACAATAATGTATGATTGAAGAGAAGAGAAGACTTGAATGATGAATTTGGACTTCCTTCCTTGATAGAAATCTTCTTTTCTTGGCCTCCAATGGAGAAATAAGATAGATCTATAGAAGAATCCACCTTGTTTTCTTGAGACAAATGAAGATCTAGATTCTTGAGCTTGATGTCTCTTGAATGCTCATAATGAATCTTATGAATGCTTAATGGATGCTTTCTATGGATAATGGATGTTCTTGATGTCAAAATGAGGTGAGATAGGGGGTTTATATATTTTTTCCATCATTTTGGTGAGTTAAACTTTAGAAGGCCCACCATGGGTCCTTTTTCCCTCTCAAAGCCTAGCATTGGGATCCAAGACAAATCTGGGCCAAATCTCCTAGGAATATATCACCAATGGCGATGTGTTCCTAGGTAAATATTACTAATATTGATGTGTTCATAGGAGAATGGTCCCATATTTGATTTGGGTGTTAGAGAGATGGAGCATGTATGGGAAAAGAAATGACAACCTACTTTGGGGTCGTAGATGGTCAAAAATCCCAAAAATAAATGAATACATCCTAGCTAAGGAAAATAATTATGGGATTGGATGGAAAGTAGGAAAATATGTCCAGAATTAAGGGCCAACCTCAAGTTAAAGCAGTATTGAAAGAGGTGGAGGACCCATGAATTTAAGTAACTTTTAAGTTCCATATAAGGTCCTACCATAGAAAATATAGTAACATAGGTACAAAATGGCACTAAAATTGGGTACTAGTGAGGTTCTTACTTTTTAGGACTATACAAAACCAAATTAAACTGAAATTCTATACCAAATTAAAGTCTAACTATAATACTAGACCAAATTAAATCATAACTCCAAACATAATTCAACATGGAACCAAATTGAACCCTAATCCCAAACCAAATTATATCCTTACACTAACAATAAATCAAGTTAAACCCTTAACATAAACTAAATGAATCCAAAATCCTAAACCAAATTGAACCCTAACCTTACACATAATCAAACATTAAAATAAATTAAAGCCTAACCTTAAGACTAAAAAGAATTATTTCTTAATCTTGACCAAATTGAAATGAAAATTGTAACCACAAATTTGACTAAACATTCAAACTAATTAAAAAATATTATCATTTTTTTAAAAAGTTGTATTTATTAATGTTGCATTTTATTAAGGTAAAATTATTAAATATATTTATTAAGCTGAACATATTAATTTCTTAATTTATTAAATTATATAATTTATTGTTATTTTTTTATAAAAAAATTATTTATATTATTTAAAAATTTATTTTTGATATGATATTAAATTTTGATTAATTAACTTAAAGATAAAATAAGTAAAATATACATCTTTGATAATTATAATTACTACTAAATTTAAATTAGGGCTATGCTAAAATGAGGATTATAGCTTAACAATGATTAGATTTTAATTTTATTTTTTAAATTTAAACAATTAATAAAAATAGATTATTTTTGTTATATTTACAATATATAAAATTTCAATATATTAATTTTCTAAAAAATTATAAAATAAGAATAAACCCTAAATCTAATGGAAGATTCAAACTCATCTATGGTTCTACTACCATTCATATTAAATAATATACATCTTTAAATATTTCATTATTCAACTTTACTAATATAACATTATAAAATTTAATATAAATGCTAGGTTAATAGAAGTTTATACCAATGATACTAAATTCATTTTGGTCTTTTAGGTAGAGTGAGAGTACCTATATTTATTTTTTGGTATTTTTAGTGGGAAATATACTTTCCAAAAATTTGAAATAGATTTCACAATTTAAAAAAATTACAGATACGAATATTTATGAAAAATATTGGGGGACGTGATTTTAAAGATTTATAGAATATCTTCCAATATATTTGTTTTAACCTTTAAATTAAATTAATTTTATATGAGAATAGGAGTGATAGACATAGATTTCTTTTGAGTAGCATTAGAATAGATTTTTACTATTGAACTAGCTGTTGCAGATTTGTCAGCAGGTCAGTATTGACTGTATTTTTGTCATTGATGACAACATATGGTAAGTAGCATGCGTGGAAGACTTATGAAGATATCTTTCAGTATATGTTGCATGGACATGTTATCAGCATGATATCATGGGCGTAGAGGTTAACTATTAGTACAGACAGTTATATAGCAGCTTGTGTTAGTAGTGTTCCCGACAAAGTAACAAGAAGTGTTCTGTGTATGGTTGTTAGTACAGTTATCATTGAGCCTTGCACGCTTGGATATATGATGTAGATATATTAGTGATGTTACATTCATGGATGCAGAGTCTGATGATTAGTAGAAGTGGAGTTATGTAGTCGCTATTCAGCAATAGCAATTTTTTGTGTTGGTTCAGAAGAGCCGACATAGATTATATTGGTTCTGGAGTTGCACCTATCCTTTCGGTATGTGCCCTTAGATTTAATCTTGGAGAAGAGTTAGTGATGTTCAGTTAAGAATGCATAAAGTATTTCAGCTTGAGGAGAAAGATATAGTTATTTTGGTAGAGCTGACAGTGTGTAGTGTGCGTCTACAATTATCTTATTGGACAGGTCCCAGAATGTGTTTTGTGCTTAGTAGAGCCATCTAAATTATTATTGGATTTTTTTACAGCTTCTTTAATATGATTTCAAGGTGGTTCTAATAGGCCGACTTGATTATATCATTTAGAGGAAAGATATTTATAGGCAGTCATTTTTGATTGCTTGAGTGTGGTTCATAGTTGATTGTGAAGAGCATAGCAGAGTGTGCAAAGTATTGAGCCATCAGAAGAAGGTCTATGTGACCAAGTAAAGTGTTTATGCTATACATTGTAACTAATCTAGATAGCAAGTCTAAGTGCAGTTCTCCAAGATCCAGATTTAGTGTGTATCTATTATTCAGAAGGTTGTAGCCTTCACCCCTTTGAGAAATGTGCTCTCAGATAGTGCGTCCTCTCCCCTAATAGGGATTATTGTAAAAGAATCCTAACAAGGCTGACCCATGACTAGGTCTACTTTACTAAATATATTGTAAAGTAACTCCTAACAGGGTTAAGGATCTTCTAACAAGGATCATAATACACTAGTGTAGAATATTAGTGGGTGTCAATTCCCACCGAGGTTTTTACCTATTTAGGTTTCCTCGTAACCAAAATATTGGTGTTGTTTTCAAGTGATCTTTCATTGTGTTTATGATTTATGTTTAAGTATACTTAATCAAATGAAGAATTGAAACTTGTAGATAACTGATTCACCCTCCCTCTCAGTTATCTCTTGGGACTATTCCTAACAATTGGTATCAGAGCCAAGTGCCTCAGAGAGAAAGGTTAATAGCTTGAGGTTGATTAGATGACATACTTCAGAAAAGAAAGTCCTAAGTTTTATAGAGAGAATTATCTTGATTGGAAGAACAAGATGGTGACTCAATTGCAGTGCATTGCTTTTGAAGTTTTTGATGTAACTATTAAAGAAGTCAAGATCCCTACCTTAGAAGACCTTGCCAAGGATGATGCTACTGATAATCAAATGGAATTATTCCATCAAAATGCAATAGCCAAAGAAGCCTTATTAGTGCCTTATCTGATAGTGAGTTTTCATAAATAAAGAATGTAGATATAGCCCACAAAATATGGAAGTACCTAGAAGACATATTTGAAGGAGAAAAACAAGAAAAGGACGTGCATAGAAAGACATGGAAGAAAAGATACAATGCATTAGAGATGGTGCTTGAAGAAAACATAAGAGCTTACAATCAAAGGATCAATGAAGCAGTTGCTGGAATTAGGAAAATTGATGGAGAGATCTCAGAGGAAGACATTATGGACAAGTTGATGACTACTCTCACTCCAGAATATGAAAAAAAGATCAACATCCTTGATGAGACCATGAAACTTACATCAAATTTCAAATGAGAGACCTTGATCAGCAAAATCTTAGCTTTTGAGATTTCAAGATTGAAGATAGAACCTAAATGTGAGATAGCCTTCAAAGCAACAGTTCATGGTAGGAAATCTGCAAACACTTCTAGTAATTCTAATGATAATGATGAAAAGAAAACACTAGATGATTTCATTGCTCTGACTGCCAAAAGAGAAAAGAAAGGAAAAGGAAAATATGAAGGTCAATTTCCATTTAAATGCTTTTCATGTAATAAGATTGGTCACTTTTCATCTAAATGTCCCTTAAGAGCTAGAAAGTTCAAAAATGACTACAAGCCTAAATACTCTAAGGAATTTTATTATGTTGGAGAGGGAGTTTCAGATCATGATTCAGTTGAAGAAGAAATTGGATTTATTGCTATCATAGAGAAAAAGAACAGGTGATAAAGACAGACTAGATTATAGATAGTGAATGATGGTAAAATGGATTCACCACCATTCAAATGTAGAGGGGGAAATATGAGATCTATTGTAAAAACCCAAATTCCCAAAGGAAGAGATCCGATTTGATCAACCTAGAGGTTAATATACAATCAAATCAATTTGTGGATGAATATGGAAGAGAGAAAATAAATCTAATATTTCCCTCGGGGAAGGATATTATATTTGGAATATAAAATAATTGAAATACAAGTACTAACCTCAAATTAGGGAAGATCTAGAAAATGTTGAATTCTGATGTCTGTGTACACTTTCAGGAAAATTTGAAACCTATCTTGGACTGGAAATGTCGAGACAAAGAAAACCCAAAAATCTTTCCTCAAGATGGCTCAGCTCGGGTTTGACCCTCATAAAAGGTCAAATACCACATTCTTTATTTGAAGTCTGATTCGAATTCTATTCGTAGATCTCAGAAGTTTTCCAAAAAGGGATCCAAATCTGCTCTCAGATCCAAAATTCCACACCTGTACCTACAAGAAAATGGGATTTTTTGTTCTATGGGGGGTTTGCCTTAGTCAAACCCTAGTTTAGGAATTAACCTTGAAATTGAATTGAAATATATTATGCATAAACAAAGTAATTGAAACAAATCACCTTGCTTATGTTGAAGTCCTTGTAGAGGATTTGAATCCTCAAATCCACAAGTAGGAATGCTTCAATGGATGTAGGATGTCTCCAATCAATGGTATTTGATCTTGAACACCAATCTTGACTTGATCTTTGCATATGAGAAGGCTTGAATGAATGGAGAAGGATGGATCTTCAAGGGGGCTCCAAAGAGATTGAATGCTTCAATGGCTAACAATGGATCTCCTTGATGGATGAATGCTTGAACACTTGAATGCTTGAAAGCTTTCTTGCACTTGAGAGCTCTAGATGCTTGATTGCAAAACTTAATTATGAGATATGAAAACTTGATGTGAAAATGAGAGAGGAAGGCCTCCTTTTATAGTGATCTAGGGCACACTCCTCTAGATGGGCCACCTTGGAGAATTAAATCTCAATTAGGTCCTCAGCTTTAGAAAATATACCTATATTAAATGCAATTAAAGGATTTACCATCCAAAACCCCAAAATGGCCGACCTGGAGGCCGAAAAATAAATCTCCCAAAAGCCCGAAGCTCGAAAATTCTGGAAATTGGAATTTTGAAAGAAGGGGTCAAAGTTGAGGTTGGACTTGACCTAGTCAAGGTTGAGGTCAACCCTAACATAGTCAGGTTTGAACTTGACCCTGACCTAGTCAGGTTCTAACTCGACCCTGACCCTAGTCCCAGGTTGACTTAG
This sequence comes from Chamaecyparis obtusa, assembly GCA_027943335.1. NCBI lineage: Eukaryota > Viridiplantae > Streptophyta > Pinopsida > Cupressales > Cupressaceae > Chamaecyparis > Chamaecyparis obtusa. Next base: position 64,407 of record BSBK01002983.1, on the reverse strand, counting down.
AACTAAGTCATGAGGTCTCGGGGATGCCCAGAAACCTAGAACTAATGCCAGAATAGGATAGAATCTCAGTGATAGACATAAAATCCTATGATTATCATGATGAAGGCTAGGAGGATCCATTTCTAAATCCTACCTAGAAAGTAGAGTCGTGGAAGAGGGAAATTTAGGAGAATCCTTAAGATCCTAACCTTAATTTCACCTAGAATGAAGAAATCAAGTGCAAGGAAGAAGTGGAAAGCGAGGAGAAAATCCAAATACATGAAAAGACCCAATAAAGGAACTTAACATGACCCCAAACCACCTACTTGGAGGGCTAAATGCTCTTATCATGAAAGTGCTTCCATTTTAAGATGATACATTAAGCCCCCACTTTAGCAAGAGTATGGACTTGATGCAAACTCTTGGTAAAGGAGATCAGAATAAAAAAGAGAATCTTATCATAATCTAAAGGATAAAGAGAAACCTTAAGCCCCCAGGGACTCAAGTCTTCATTGACTCCTAGATCACAATAAGAGAGACATCTCTAGAGAGAGAAAGAAGGTGCAATTACCTCACCGAATGAGAACTTATGTCCCATTGTGAACCACACAGGAAAATGGTGCAACTGGAAAGATGGAATTGAACCACCTAGTGAATGTGGCTACTCACTAGTCAACCCATCAAGGATTTATCCTCAGGAATATTCTATTCCATAAGAATAAAACCCAAAATAAAATGAAAAGAGATCCAGTCTTAAGGACACTTTTGACCTTAAGGGATCATAATATATGTGTGTTTGAAACTGGAGGGATCAAGAGATCCTAAAATATAAATCTGTGCTTTAAGAATTAGTTACTAATCCAAAAAGGGAAAATAAGTATCTTGAAAAATATGTGCATATTGAAAAGTGTGTGTGTGCAATAGGTGAGTAGAGCATATGCCCCCATGTTAAAGTCATTGCTGACACTTTAATAGGAGCAATGCCTTTAACAGAAACATAAACAAATCCACTAATTATGTTCCCATGTCGAGATGCCCCCAAATGAATACAAATCAAGGGAAATATCATAGAAACATAAAGAGAACATGGAAGGGATCTACCTACCATGGGGTCAGTATGATCATAAGATAATATATATATGATATTATTGCAAATGAATTGACATCATTCCCCAAAGATAGTAGATCTACAATCACAAAGGAGGAAAGATCACATAAGATATACAAAGGAGAATCTTTTCAGACCATGACATGGAGACCAAAAAGAATTAGTGCTACCATATCTCGAATCCAAGCAGATTACACAAGGAAACATTTACGAACAATAGCACATTTATGACATAACATTGAACAACGCATAGAAAAAAAAGAGATACATATAGAAGAATTTGAACAACAGTCTTGATTCCTTTATCATCTTGCACCTACTGAGTAACAAGGATCATGTAAAAGAATCTAACAATAGTTAGCAATCACATTATGGGAGAAGCACAGTACAATAGGAAAACACACAACAAAACTACCATGAAGGACAAGTTGGTCAAGCGTGCCGCCTACTTTCCCCATCTTGTTGTATATCATTTAGGGAAGGTGGGTAACTTGCAAGAGGGACTATATCGAATATAGTAGGAATGATAGCCAGTTCCAAACAAGGATCCTCTTGAGAATCACTATGTTTGACACTAGATGTAAGAGTTAATTGTGATGAAAGCATATTAGGTAAATTGGTGTCAATGTCAATAGTCTCATATTCATCATTAACATCATCAGTATTATCAAGAGTATCTTCTTCATCCAAATTAATCAAAATAGAATCTAAGATATGAATAGAACCATCATAATCATGCATGTGAACATCATTATTAGTAACAACATCTTCTAATACATTATGCATAGGTTTATCTGAAGAAGGTAGAGAGCTTTTAGCTTTAGCATGAGCACGACACTTTTTACGACATTCATTAGCAGATTAGTTATGTTTTGATTTATTTGAAATAGGTTGAGAACTAGGAGGAACAATCATAGGATCCTCCATAGGTTCTTTAAGAAGATCAATAGAATTATTATCCATAGGAGAAACAATCACATGATCTTTGATAGGTTCAGTAGGAGGAACTTGATTAATAGAACTAGAAGCCATAGTTAAAGGAGGTATTGAAGCTGTACGTAAAAGACAATGATTAAGATCCATAGCAGGTATGCTTAATTGAAGAATATTATGATGCTTATAAGCTTGATATGATCGAAAAAGATTATCAAGTCTAGGAGGACCTGAATCAGGTAAGGAAGGCCAAAAGAAATCTAAAGAAACACAATCTCTAGGCCTAGAAGGTTGATATAAACTATGATTCATCATCTTCACTTTGCCATCATGAATGAAATTAAGACACTTATGGATAGGTGAAGCAACAACATGTATGGTAGTCAACCAAGGAAAACCTAGCTTAACTTGAAATTGATCAAAAGTAGGAACCACAACGAAGGTAGTGTTCACAATTTTTCCAAAAAGTTCAACCGGCAAGGTAATAGAACCAAATGAGAGATAAAGAAAACCATTGCAAGTTTTAATCCACACATCTGATGTATCATAAAAGTCATGTTGTAAAATTTTCATAAAAATATTTTCTTTAGTGATAACATTGACTAAGGAGGTAGGATCAACAAGACAACCATGAGTAGGTATCTAAGCAATCCTAGCAGCAATGTAAAGGGGACCATCAGGAGCTTTAATAATCTCAGAGTCATCAAAGGTAATCAAAAGTTCCTGAGGTCTTCTATTCTTGAATTTTTGTCGAGGTTTAGGTTGAGGTTTCACTTTAGGTTTAGGTTTAACTTGAGGTTGAGATTGAACTTGAGTTGAGGGTTGAGGTGAAGATATAGACTTATCAATATGCTCCACTTGATTAACAACATGATTGAGATCATCCATCTTTGAATCATACACAATTTCCATAGCAGATGGTTGAGCAATAGTATTAGTATCATGCGTAGGTAAAGGATTCTTATAGATTTGAAGGTTTGATTAGGAGGAGAGACAGATTGATTTCCAATGCTATCCAGATTGTCAATAGATAAAACCTTAGAATCAATGAGATCTTGAACCTTATGTTTTAAAGAATAACATCTCTCAGTATCATGACCATTCCGATGATGATATTGACAAAAAGCATTTTGATCAAAAGATTTAGATGCAATCATAGTAGGTAAAAGAGGTCGAATAGGAGGTAAAGTAATCATATTAGCAGCTAACAACCTATTCATAATAGCATGTAAAGTTTCAGCAAGAGGATTAAATGTATGATTTAATCAAAAAGTAGTGGATGCAAAAGTGGCATTATGAGATGCACAACAACTTGATCAGCAATTGCATTCGCTTGTTTGTTTATCTTGACATAGTTGTTGAATTTTTTAAAATTGTTTGGATTAGGAGCAGTATCACTCTTATCAACTGGAATAGGAGCCATTGGAGTGTTGCTCTCAAATTGACTCACTTGTAATTGATAATTATGAAGGGCTGCACAAAGTTGTTGAAAAGAGGTAAATTCAGTAAGCAGAATCTTATCTCTAATATCCTTTTGCAAATTTGAAATAAACATACGTTAAATTTCAATATCAGGAATAGGATAGGAGATCTGAGCATGCAAATGCTTAAATCTACCAATGAATTTAGTCAATATTTCTTTAGCACTTTGTTTACAATGCATTAAATCAGTCAATGACACTTGCGGGCCAATATTATTTTGAAATTGTTGAATAAAGGCATTAGCAAGTTGTGGAAAGGAATCAATTGAATAAGGAGGCAAGGAACAATACCATTGTAAGGCCTTGTCACAAAATCCTATGGTCATGAGCATAATCACTACAAAGGATTTGTAATGTTTTAACATGATGAACATGATCTCCTTTTCCATTATAATTCTCAAGATGAGGCATCTCACCTTGCTGAGGAATAGGAGTACGAATAATATCCTGGGACAAGGGACTTCCCATGTCACATGTAGGAATAATAAACTTGTTTTGAGTTAAGGAAGCAAGTTGTTGTTGTAAGGATGATAAAATTTGAGCCAAAATGATGATTGTTGAATCATTAGAGGAAATAGGAGTAGCAACATTAGACACACTAGGTAAAGTGTAAGAAGCTGGAAGAATAGAGGACACAACTTGAGGAACACTAGGAACAACAGTTGGAAGTAGATTGGAATAAGTAAAAGGAACATTATTATATGAAGGTTGTGATGTAGGAAGGGACACAGGAGGAACACTCATAGGAATAGAGGGAATTGTCACAGTCACCAAAGGAGTATAGATAGGAATACTAGGAAAGGATTAGAAGGAGGTTCAACACTAGTGAGAAGAGGAATTAACCCTAAATCTTGAGCTTCTTGAGCTAAAGGTTTAACATTTGAATTCAAAAGATGAGTAATACCACGCAAGAGGTTAATACATTGATCACTATCATGGAGAACTTTCTTAAGAGCCTCTATAGCTTGAATGGAATCTTGATTATGGTTTTCTTGAAGAAGCCAATTACCCATTTTATCAATTTCAGTGGAAATTTTTTGGACTTGTTCAGGAGGAACTCTTAAAGCATCATCCTCATCATGAGATGAGTGAGAAGATTTTTTCTCCATAGGAGGATTGGAATCATGAAGAATCAGGTTATCATCCGGGATCCTAAGGAAAGGAGAAGAAGATTTAGGTTCAAAGGCACCCATGAGTCTACGACTTCTTCTAACCGGAATGTTATAAGTAGGACTAGTGGTAGTAAAGCTCATAAACCAATGTAATGCAAATGAACTAAACTAGAACACATAAAGCATGAATATGAAGTCTAATTAGCGTGCAAGATCAATCATAAAGGAAAAATCTAATACTAACAAGATAAAAGGAAAGCACAATAAGGAATCCAATTCCACAAAAGAAAAGAGAGTAAGTATGTCAGGTTCACCAAAATGAATGATGGTAAAATGGATTCACCACCATTCAAATGTAGAGGGGGAAATATGAGATCTATTCTCAAAACCCAAATTCCCCAAGGAAGAGATCTGATTTGATCAACCTAGAGGTTAATACACAATCAAATCAATTTGTGGATGAATATGGAAGAGAGAAAGTAAATCTAATATTTCCCTTGTAGATGGATATTATATTTGGAATATAGAATAATTGAAATACAAGTACTAACCTCAAATTAGGGTAGATCTGGAAAATGTTGAATTCTAATGTCTATGTACACTTTCAAGAAAATCTGAAACATGCTCTGGATTGGAAATGTCGAGATAGAAAAAACCCAGAAATCTTTCCTCAAGATGGCTGAGCTCAAGTTTGACCCTCATAAAAGGTCAAATACCACATTCTTTATTTGAAGTCCAATTCAAATTTTGTTCGTAGATCTCAGAAGTTTTCCAAACAGCGTATCCAAATTTGGTCTCAGATCCAAAATTTTGGGGTTTTTTTTTGTGTGGGGGGTTTGCCTTGGTCAAACCCCAGTTTAGGAATTAACCTTGAAATTGAATTGAAATATATTGTGCATAAACAAAGTAATTGAAACAAATCACCTTGTTTATGTTGAAGTCCTTGTAGAGGATTTGAATCCTCAAATCCACAAGTAGCAATGCTTTAATGGATGTAGGATGTCTCCAATAAATTGTATTTGATCTTCAACACCAATCTTGATTTGATCTTTGCATATGAGAAGGCTTGAATGAATGGAGAAGGATGGATCTTCAAGGGGGCTCCAAAGAGATTGAATCCTTCAATGGCTAACAATGGATCTCCTTGATGGATGAATGATTGAACACTTGAATGCATGAAAGCTTTCTTTCACTTGAGAGCTATAGATGCTTGATTGCAAAATTTGATTATGAGATATGAAAACTTGATGTGAAAATGAGAGAGGAAGGCCTCCTTTTATAGTGATCTATGGAACACTCCTCTAGATGGGCCACCTTGGAGAATTAAATCTCAATTAGTTCCTCACCTTTAGAAAATATACCTATATTAAATGCAATTAAATGATTTACCAGCCCGAAAGGCCGAAGCCCATAAATTCTGGAAATTGGAATTTTGAAAGGTGTCAAAGTCAAGGTTGGGCCTGACCTAGTTAGGGTCAAACTTGACCCAGACCTAGAGAGGTTTGAACTTGACCCTAACCTAGTTAGGTTTTAAGTTGACCCTGACCCTGGTCCCAAGTTGACTCAGAACAAATTCAGGAGGTCCCGGGGATGCCTAGAAACCTAGAACTGATGCCAGAACATGATAGAATGTCAGTGATAGACATAAAATCCTATGATTATCATGATGAAGGCTAGGAGAATCCATTTCTAAATCCTACCTAGAAAATAGAGCCATGGAAGAGGGAAATTCAGGAAAATCCTTAAGATCCTAACCTTAATTTCACCTAGAATGAAGAAATCAAGTGTAGTGAAGAAGTGGAAAGCGGGGAGAAAAGTCAAATACATGCAAAGACCCAATCAAGGTGCTTAACATGACCCCAAACCACCTACTCGGATGGATAAATTCTCTTATCATGAAAGTGCTTCCATTTTAAGATGATACAGATAGTGGTTGTTCACATCACATGACAGGTGATAAAGACATATTTCTTCATCTCGACAAATACAATGGTGGCATGGTTAGATTTGGAGATAACACTCCTAAACCCATCATTGGTAGAGGATCCATCACCTTGGATGGAAAGAATAGTACTGATGATGTTCTTTATGTTGATGGTTTGAAACATAACCTACTATGTGTTGGGTAGTTACTTGACAAAGGTTAAAGATTGGAATTCAATGGAAACAAGTGCATCATTAATAACAAAGAAGGAAAAATAATTTCATCAGGATCAAAGACTAAAGGTAATGTTTTTCAGCTTAATCCAGAAGCAAGTTGTTTTGTTGCTAAAGTAGATGACAATTGGTTGTGGCATAAAAGACTATGTCATATCAATTTTGATAACAGAGTTAAGATAAGAAATGTAAAGGCATTAAGAGATCTACCTAGCATAGCAAAGCCAGTTGATACTATATAGGGAATGTGTGATGGGAAAGCATGTGAGAAACTCATTCAAGAGAAAGCTCAATTCAACAGAGAACAAACTGGATCTGATTCATACAGACCTATGTGGACTGACTCAAACAAGATCATTCTATGGTGAAAGGTATTTCATTTTGTTTATTGATGATTACACTAGAATGATGTGGGTTGCATTCTTGAAAGATATGTCAGAAGAATTTGAAAAGTTCAAGATATTCAAAGCTAAGGTTGAGAATGAATCTCGACTAAAGATAAAATGTCTGAAATCGGATAGAGGAGGAGAATTCACCTTTGACAGATTTTATGAGTACTACGAAGAACATGGCATAAAAAGGCAGTTAAGTGCACCTAGAACCCCTCAGCAAAATGGAATTGCAGAGAGAAGGAATAGGATCATCCTTGATATAGCGCACACCATCATGATTGAAGGAAAATTTTCTCACACCTATTGCAAAGATGCGGTCAATACAGCAGTCTACACCATTAATAGAATTTAATTGAGGCCTAGCACTGACAAAACACCATATGAGCTATGGTTTGGTAATGTTCCACAGTAAAATACTTCATAATCTTTGGAAGAAAGTGCTACATCAAGAGGGATGAAGTAGTAGGCAAGTTTGATGCAAGAAGTGATGAAGGTATTTTCCTTGGTTACTCTACTAAAAGTAAAGCTTATAGATGTTTCAATTTAAGATTTAAAAAGATTGATGAAAAGTTCATGGTTCAAGAAAGATATCATGATTACTCACCCATGATTAAAGAACCCAGACCCTCCACTAATGAGACATTTATTGAAGAAATGTTTGACAGTATTGATGTGTTATTCAATGACCCTGAGACAAGTGAAGAAGAAACTCCTAAGGCTGATGAATCAACATCACCTAAAGTTCCAAAGTTTACATCTAGAAACCATTCCAAGAAAGACATCATTGGAGATCAGAGTGCCAAAGTCTTAACAAGATCGCAAGAAAAGAACTTAGCTAGCAATGAGGCGGTATGCTTACTATCTCAGATTGAACCCTTAAGTGTTGAAGATGTATGTAATGATTTAGATTGGCATGATGCTATGAAAGAAGAACTTGATCAGATTATTAAGAATGACACTTGGGAATTGGTCCTAAGACCTAGTGATAAGAATGCGATTGGAACAAAGTGGATATTCAGAAATAAGATGAATGAAGATGGTACAATAGTAAGAAATAAAGCAAGGTTAGTATGTAAGGGATATGCGCAAAGAGAAGGCATTGCTTTTTCAGACACATTTGCACCAGTGAGAAAATTAGAAGCTATTAAGTTATTTCTAGCTTATGCTATAGTAAAAAACTTCAAAGTTTATCAGAGGGATGTCAAGTCAACAATCTTGAATGGAAATTTGAAAGAAGAAGTATACATTGAGCAGCCAAAAGGATTCACCTTATCAGACCGACCTGATATGGTATGTAGATTGAAGAAAGCCCTCTATGGACTTAAGCAAGCCCCTAGAGCATGGTATGAGAGACTAGATGGATACCTAACAAAGATTGGATTCAAGAAAGGAGTAGCAGATTGTAATCTATTCATAAGAGAGACATATGAAGGTTTACTACTTGTAGCTATATTTGTTGATGGCATTATCTTTGGAGGTAATGACAAACTTAGTGCTGAATTTGCTAAGGAGATGCAAAATGAATATGAGATGAGTATGATTGGGCCTATCAAATACTTTTTGGGATTGAATGTGCAATAGACAAAGAAAGGTAATTTCATTAATTAGTCCAAGTATCTGAAAGAAATATTGAAGAAATTTGATATGGATGATTGTAAGCCAGTAGGGACACCTATGATAACTGGATGCAAGCTTACAAAACAAGATGACTCACCGGTAGTAGATATAACATTGTACAAGTCTATGATTGGTAAAATTATTTATCTTACTTGGACCAGACCAGATATTTCCAATGCAGTTGGCATAGTTGGAAGATTTGCAGCAGAGCCTAAACAAAGTCACCTGATGGTAGTAAAAATGATATTTAGATACTTGCAAGGCACTATAGACTATGGTCTATGGTATCCTAATTCAGAAAATGTTGAGCTTCATGTCTACACTGATTTAGATTAGGCAGGATGTGTTGATGACAGAAAGAGTACATCAGGTGGAGCAGTGTTTCTTAGTGATAGACTTGTCACTTGGACAAGCAAGAAACATAATTATATTTCTTAGTCAACAACATAAGCGGAGTATGTTGCAGTAGCCTTGAATTGTTCTAAACTTGTTTGGATCAAGCAGATGATAAAGGATTTTGGAATTCAGATTGATTATCCTATTGTTATTCACTGTGATAACATGAGCACTATAGATATGTCAAAAAACCATGTAATTCATGCAAAGACAAAGCATATTGAGATCAAGTATCACTTCCTAAGAGAGAAAGTGACAGGGAAAGAAGTCAAGCTAGACTATGTGAGTACTAAAGATCAGTTGGTAGACATATTCACAAAGCCCTTGCCAAAGGATACTTTTGAGTATCTCAGGGAAAATGTGGGAGTATTTCTCTTCCCTGATTCTTCTTAGAAGAAAGAAGGAAAAGCATCAGTCATCAGGGATTGATGGATGGTTGACTACTCTACTTCTGGAGTAATACTGATGCTTAAACTGATTAGTGCCCTTTTCCATTAATATCAAAGGGGGAGTAATATATAGTCATGAAAAATAGAAGTTAAAAGAGGAGTAATATACTAAGGGGGAGTAGTATTCAGTTATGACAATAGTTCAGTTGAGGAAATGGAGAATGTTGAAGAATATTGTAGCAGATGGAGGACTCATCTTTGGGGGAGTCTTGAAGAAGAAATGGAGAATGTTATAAAAGAATTATTCATTTAGATTGGTGGATTTTTTCATTCCATATGTTGCCATCAATGCCAAAGGGGGAGATTGTTGGAGATTTGCCAGCAGGTCAGTACTGACTATATGTTTGTCATTGATGATAACATATGGCAAGTAGCAAATGTGGAAGACTTATGAAGTTATCTTTCAGTATATGTTGCATGGACATGTTATCGGCATGATATCATGGGTGCAGAGCTTAACTATTAGTACAAATAGTTATATAGCAGCTTGTGTCAGTAGTGTTCCTGATAGAGTAACATACAGTGTTCTATGTATGGATGTCCATACACTTATTATGGAGCCTTGCACTCTTGGATATATGATGTAGACGTATTAGTGATGTTACATTCATGGATGCAGAGTCTGATGATTAGTAGAAGTGAAGTTATGTAGTCGCTATTCACCAGTAGTAGTTTCATGTGTTTGTTCAGAAGAGCCGATAGATATTATATTGGTTCTAGAGTTTTGCCTATCCTTTTGGTATGCGCCCTTGGATTTAAGCTTGGAGAAGAGTTAGTGATGTCTAGTTAAGAGTGCATAAAGTAATTAAACTTGAGGAGAAAGATATAATTATTTTGGTAGAGCTGATAATGTGTAGTGTGCATCTCAAATTATCTTATTGGACAGGTCCTGGAATGTGTTGCGTGCTTAATAGAGCTGACTGAATTATTATTGGACTTTGTTATGGCTTCTCTAATATGATTTCAAGGTGGTTCTAGTAGGCTGACTTGATTATATCATTTAGAGGAAAGATATTTATAGGCAGTCATTTGTGATTTCTTGATTGTGGTTCATAGTTGATTGTGAAGAGTAGAGTAGAGTGTGCAAAGTATTGATCAATCAGAAGAAGGTCTATGTGACCAAGTAAAGTGTTTGTGCTATACATTGGAACTGATCCAGACAACAAGTCTAAGCACAGTTCACCAAGATCCAGATATAGTGTGTATCTATTATTCAGAAGGTTGTAGCCTTCACCCCTTTGAGCAGTGTGCTCTCGAACAGTGCATCCTCTCCCCTAACAGGGACTATTTTAAAAGACTCCTAACAGGGTCCGACCCTTGACCAGGTCTATTGTACTAAATATATTGTAAAGCAACTCCTAACAGGGTTAAGGATCTTCTAATAAGGATCATAATACACTAGTGTAGAATATTAGTGGGTGTCAATTCCCGCTGGGGTTTTTACCTATTTGGATTTCCCCATAACCAAAATATTTTTGTTGTGTTCAAGTGATCTTTCATTGTGTTTATGCTTTATGTTTAAGTATACTTAATCAAATGAAGAATTGAAACTTGTAGATAACTGATTCACCCCGCCCCCTCTTAGTTATCTCTTGGGACTATTCATAACACTAGCATACATATTCAACATAATTAAACTATAGTGATATAATAAAAGAATTAAATTCTAGATATCTCACTTACTTTATATATAATATTTAATGTATATTATTAATTTTATTTTTCTTATGTCTAATTTGATTATAGTTACCAATCTATTAAATGAGACAATGCATGGCCTCATAATGATTTAGTAAGAAAGATTTTATTTACCTACTTAAAAATATGCTTATGTTTAATTCTACTATCTCTAATACAAAATTATTAATAATATTATAAATTTTATATATAACAAACCTTAAATAAAGTTATAATATATATCTTATAATTATATTATTAAAATATTATATTTATATTATTATATATTATACTAATATTATTTATAAAATTATAAATATAATTTTTATTTTATTTTATTTATATCGTAAAATAAAAATTTACTAATTACACACAAAATAATTAAAATGTCTCAACTTTATTATACTATAAATAATTTATAAATGATAAGAAATAAAATTATTATTCATATGATGAACCAGAATTTTTAAAAATTAAAACTAAAAATTAAATACAAAGATAAAATTCATAATAATTATTTTCTTAGTAATTTTAGTTATCCATGACTTTATAATAAAACTATTGAAATAATTTATTTTTATTGGACTTTTAAATATTAGTATTATTAAAATAATGATTTTATGATCTATATTTAAATATAAAGATAAAATTTATAATAACTATTTTTTTTAATTTTAGTTATACATGAATTTATAATAAAATAATTGAAATAATTTATTTTTAGTGGACTTTTAAATATTAGTATTATTAAAATAATTATTTTATGATCTATATGTTTTTTAATGATTTCAGATTTCCTATTTCTTATTGTCTATAAATAGATCATAGCATAAGACAAACATATAATAGAACAACATGATTTCAAAAAGATAGTAGGGATAACAAACATTGATGGTTTAATTGATTGATATTTGAAGATTACAATACATATTCGTTGATTACAATGATTAGGGTAACCATCAAGATTCAAATAGACAGTCAATTAATTGACCTGTGAGGATTGCTATATTTATTGATTACGATGATTACTCCAACTACCACCACCAAGATTTAAACCGACTGTCAATTAACTGACATGTGAGGATTACAATATTTTCCTTGATTACAATGTATTTTTTGATTTGACTAACAAAAAAATTCAAACGTTAATAAATATGATATAAAGAATGAGATAGAGATCATATGTATGAAAGGAAAATATAAAATGCATTATAAAGAACAAGACCATGTCAAATGTGAAAAAATGAGACCCAGATCATGCTTCATGTGAAAAGAAACCAATTCAGAATTTTAAAGAGACTAACTTAGAGTTCACTTGTATAGAAAACACTTATGGAGAGTAAGACCCAGATCATACTTAGTGTGAAAAGAAACCAATTCAGGATTTTAAAGAGACTAACTTAGAGTTTACTGATATAGAAAACTTATGCAAAACATGATCTAACATAAATTTAAAATTTCAGTTATTTGTAACTAGATTAAAAATACTTATATCTAAATGTTTTGACTTATTTCCATAAAACTGTAGATTTATAAATTTTGAAGGAGAAATTTATCACAATTATCCTTCCAACAAAATGAATACAACCATTTCCATAAAGGATGACACCATCTAATACATTATTTTCTAATCGATCCCATGGTGTATTCAATTCAGAGTTCTTGTATGACCTCAAAGAAAAAGCAATATTCTCTAGCATGCCGAAAATATGAAGTTTGACAGCGTATTCAGAACATCAACCAATATAAATCCAAAACTCACAGTTGTATATCTCATTAATCAAGGTAATTTTGCTGATCGATCCCATAGTGTACTCAATTTAGGGTTCTTAAAATAAATAGGGGAGTGTAAATTTGGAGGGATATAAGGAATAAAACTTTTTCTATAATAGAAGATTTTTACTACCATTCGAAACTTCATTTGCTGGTCGATCCCATGGTTTACTCAATTTAGGGTTCTTATACGACCACAGAGAAAATATAATATTTTAATCGATCGCATGGTGTACTCAATTTAGGGTTCTGGTATGAATTCACATAAAATACGATCTTTTCTACGATTGAAAAAAAATGCAGTTGTTTGTTTGTCAAGCGTATGCAGAACATGAACAAACATAAATTGAAATAAATTGAAAACTTGAGGTTGTGTATTTCATTAATCTAGGTAAACTTAAAATAAATGCTGGATAGTAAATTTGAAAGGAGAGATTCATTAGAGTCCTTACCCTTCCAACAAAATGAATACACCCATTTCTATAACGGAAGATTTTTACAAAACCTAACATCATTTTCTCAAGCGTATGCAGACAAATGAACCAACATAAATTCGGAACTTGCAGTTATGTATCTCATTAATCAAGGTAAACTTAAAATAAATACAGGATGGTAAATTTGGATGGAGAGATTCATCATAGTCCCTATCCTCCCGACAAAATGAATACAACCATTCCTATAACAGAAGATTTTTACTGGGTTTAGCTTTCCGTTGTCTGTAAACCGTTTCGAGTGCCCTTTAAAATTCACTTATCACTTCTTGTTGGTTGGCAGTAGTTTGTCTATATTATATCTTAAAGCAACTTTCTGTTTGAGGGTTACAAATCCAGTTAAAATCTGAAGATTACAAATCCCAGTTCTGTGTTTCAAATCTCATTCAAACCGATTTTTACAGAATCCAACATCATTTCACATGGAGAAGACGAACCAACAAATATTCACAAAACTCACAGTTGTGCTTTTCATTAATCAAAGTAAACAAAATACACAATAGTAAATTTGATCGGAGAGATTCATCACAATCCTTAGCCTTCCAACAAAATGAACACAAACATTCCTATAACAGAAGATTTTTACAAAACCCATCATCATTTTCTCATCGACCCCATGGCGTACCCTACTTACTATATAGCCAGTACAAATTGCTATGCCGTACATTTCTCAGAAGAACTGCGGCACTGTGGGCTATCAAGCGTTTCAAATGAAAAATTCACATCATCCTCTAACACCTTCGAAATCTCATCTCCGTAATCATCCTCAAGCATCTTGCGAATCTCATCTATATCAATATCTATATCCAGCAGCTCAGTCTCCAGATCATCGAGCTGGGACCTCTCCTCTGTACTCGGCATTAAACCATTCAGATGGATATCTCGAGGCTGACGAGGGGGATGATTAAGGCGAGCAGAAGAGCCGTACATTGTTGCAGCTGCTTCGTCATATTTGAGAGCGGCCTCATGGGGATTATCGAATGATCCGAGCCAGAGGCGCCTTCCTCCATTGGGCTCTCTGATCTCGGCCACCCATTTCCCCCATTTGCGCTGCCTCACGCCTCTGTAATCGTACAGCCCATTTTGAGGCCCTCCTTTGCCCGCCATACGACCTTTTCTCGACCCTTTTGATTTTCTTTTTCTTTCTGTTGGCTCGCTTGCTGTCAACTGGGGCGACGCAATCCGCCATTGCTCTAATATTGCATCAACTTCCTTTTGCCTCTGCCCCTTCGCCGTCTTCACCATCTTTCTCCACCACCTGCAAAATTAGGTAAAAAACGTCCAAAATTAGGTCAAAAACTAGTCTTCACATAGAAATGAACTATTTAAACTTATCTTACTTCGCTGCTACGCGTAGCGTACAGTAGTAATCCCTCGCAAGAAATTGTAAAGCAAAGCTTGCGAATGGTATGACAGCTCCGTCTGGCCGATAGGGTGATTTATATGGGTCTGTGAGGGAAAGAGAATGGGGAAAACTTGTTGAGAAAGGGAAGTGATGGACGTGAGAACGCGGACATGGACTTTCCTTCCATTTGTGTTATGATGAGCGTGAGCTTGTTCTTATTCCGAGTAAACGCATTGGGAGTCTCCAACTGGATTTCCAGCCGAAAAGAGAAAGCCTCTTCCAATTAATTTATAGGAAATTAAATGTTTGTCTCATAGCTTATGTTTACTCTCCTCGGAATTCTTTCCTTTTTTATTGGGATTCTTCACCTTCTGATAGAACTGCTCACTACTATTATTTTATTCAATGTTATAAGGGTTATTGTTGTTTTGGGCTTCATGTAGGATTTAAGGTTCTTGGTGGTGGAGGATTTGCGGAAAACTTTTTTCTTTTCTCCTTTTTTCCTTTTCTTGATCGTGGAGGATATGCAGAAAACCTTTTCCTTTTCCCACTTTCTTGGTGGTGGAGGATTTGCGGAAAACCTTAATCTTTTGCCACTTTTTGGATGGTAGACTATTTAAGTAATCAGAGCTATACAACTAGAGGTTGGGATTTTCTCTTTGATTTGATTTTTTTCATACATCAATAAGATCTAGATGATGCAAGTGGGGATCATAATTAAACTCAAGACCTCTTATTTATCTTCTTCACATAAACAATTGTATAGTAAATTGGTGAAATGGGTGGAATAACTTACATTTAAGAAATTTGTCAAAGACTAGCCTTCCAACAAATGCACATATACACAACTTTTAGGTTTTCCTTTTCCTTTGTTGTTGCAGTTATAGGATATGTGTAAATCAATTTTGGTTTTCCCTTTTATTCTTTCTTGGTCGCCAAAGATTTGTGGATACCATTTTGGGTTTTCCTTTTCCTACTTTCCATACTATTATTGTTTGGAGATCTTTAAGTATCTTTTTCTACATTTCTATTAATATATTTTACTTTAATTTTTTTGCAAACAATGTATTTATTAAAATGTGTGTGTTTTAATATTGACATATAAAAATAATAGTATTTTATATGTTTATTGAAAAAATTAGATCGAAAAAATTATAATTTGAAGTTCAAACAAGATTAAGTTTAGAATACATTGAGAGTTGTTAAGTAGAGAGATTTATACATGTGGAGGCTGGGAATTCCATTTTGATTTGGTTTTTTATGTACATCGACAAGGTTTAGGGCATCAAAGTGAAGCTTTTAGTTACAATCAACAACTTCTTCTTTATTTTCTTAACATGAATTAGTATGGTGAATTGGTGAAATAACTGGAACAACTTAAAGAAATGCAAGAAATGTGCCGAAGTCTAACTTAAAATAAAATACTAAATGAAATTGAAGTTTGATGTTGCTTCTAGACTTATTTATTTTTTTTAAATTGACATTTTGGATCACACTCCATTATCTATCCTCTTAGTTCTCATCTTGACAATGCATCACAAAGTGTGTCAATAGTGATTTCAAATGTGACAAGTTTATGTAGATTTTTTTTGTATAGATTAGTTCATTATAAAAATAGTGTGATGATTAGATAAATTAATGGAGAGCCTAAACCCTTACAAAAATAGCCAGTCAAGAAAACCAAAGGGAGGATCTGCTCAAAAAAAGAATATTCTTTTTTAAAAGGAAGGCTTTTGATGAAAGCCACTAAATGATGGGAACAAGAATCCCAACCCCACAAAGAATTGCATGAATAGTAGAGGGGTTTAGGAAGGAACCTCAAACCATCATCCTAAGAAAAAATCCCTTTCACTAGAGCCAAAGCAAGCAAGGAAATAATCAATTAATAATAAATTTTGGAAGCTTGGATTGCAACCTTATACCAAAAGTATCACCTTTAATAGATATTTTCTTAGCTAAGTAAGGAAACCACAAATAACTATAGGCACTCAAGATCCTTGTGAAAATATAAACACCTAGCCATCCCTAGAAACTAATAAATAAATTAACTGGAGAATGACCTCAAAAATTCCTAAAGGGTTTTTAATGGAAATAATAAACCTTTAACTACTAGAAATAATTTCTAACAAAACATCATGTACCACCTCAATAGGTGTCTTGGTAGTAGTTCGATTAAAGAAATCGATGAGGATTTGTAATGAATCCTCCAACCTAATAACCTTGATGTTTTGAAAGGAATCTTCCAACCTTTTACAAATAAAACCACCACAAACAAAAAGGTTCACATATAGGAAATGGGCCAGAAAGAAGTCCAAGGCCAATTGAGAAGAACTAATTATAAACTTGGCATCTCATACCACATCTATAGAACCAATGTTTGTAAATAAAATTTCACAACCCACCTTAAAAGAACTAGTATCAATAGTGCTTGCCAAAAGACCCAGAAGCTCAAGCAAGATGGAGTCTAAAACACACTATCTTGGATAAAAGAGATGGATATGAAAGGGAAATCATAAAGTATACCCCTAATAAAGAAAGAAAGACAAACTTTACAAGGATTTATGGGTGAATAATAAGATATAATGGAGGACTATATAAAAATAATTATTTCAA
This sequence comes from Chamaecyparis obtusa, assembly GCA_027943335.1. Lineage (NCBI taxonomy): Eukaryota > Viridiplantae > Streptophyta > Pinopsida > Cupressales > Cupressaceae > Chamaecyparis > Chamaecyparis obtusa. The sequence continues at coordinate 46,884 of BSBK01002983.1, read as the reverse complement.
GAGGACATATGATCAATAATTTGAGAGAGGCAGATGAAGAAAATAAATACTTATTAGAAAACCAACAAAATAAACTTCATTGAAGAGAAACACTTGAAATAAATATGGAATGGGGAAGAAAGATCATATTAATGTAATAGGAAGTCCTGTGAAGCCTCAATGGATCACTTTAGGAGGGCTAATATTATAATAATCGGGAGTCTAAGTCATATTTAATCAACAAAAAAGATGGCACTTATAAATATTTAATTGTAATAACTAATAATGAAAATATGAAAAAATAAAGAAAGGAAAAGTCAATTTGTAGAATAAGTAATGGAATAAGAAGAATTGGCTAGGTTGGATAGGAAAGAGATTGCAAATAGTATTTATTAGCTAGGTATTAGAGGCAAGGATGTGCCCTTATTTTTATTTATTTTGATAAATTATTTTAGGGTACCCTTATATTTTATAAATAAAGTGGTATACAAAAGGGAATAGACTGAACAAATGATTATAAAATCCTAGTAAATAATCTTGTATTTAGTGTAAAGGTAAAAATCTATATAAGACCATTATAATTTTATGTGGATGAAGAGGAGGTTGAAAATGATATCAATTACCTTAAGGTATATCTCACTGTGAATTACACATTCATCATTATCTCATAGCTTGTTTATTTTATTGTTTATTTATGTAGTAGTCAATAGATTTTTTTGTATTAAGAGTAAAGTGGGTTTTTAAGGGACCCAAAACCCTTCACAAAGAAAAATTCTTATGTAAAAGAATATCTATAACAAAAAAATCATCATTAAAATAGAAAAAAAAATTGCTCAAAACTAATAGGCATATGCATAATCAAGTTTTGAAGCACTTTTGAAACCCTTTACAAAGAATAAAAAATTATGAAAAATAAACCACCTTCAGAATGTTTGACCACCACAACCAGGGATAAACAGGCATGTTTATGCTTTGGAATATCTCTCTTCCTATGCTACATAAACACATAAAAAGGATCATCCTCTAAATGAGTAGAGAAAGTGGAAGCAATAGGTGTTGGATTAATTTATGGAATGTTAAGTACTGAGAGGGGAGAGGTGAATAAGTACTACAAAACACTTGTATCTAACTTTGTAACCATTCACCAAAATCATAACTTTGCATATGACAACATAAAATATATAAAACAATATCATAACACATAATTGATGATACCATTATTTTGGTATCGTAGAAATCCTTGTTATAGTATAAAAATTATGGTGGGGATGACACCCCCAAAAATTTACTAGTGCAATAAAAATTCTACTCGGTTAGAGCTACAATGTTAGGTTTTTTTGATAGCTTACCTTGTTAAGAGTATTAACCATGTTAAGAGTCTAAAGACTGATTAAGTCTTCCTTGCTAAAGGTTTTTATAACTCTAATCTAAGATTTGTACCTTGTTAAGTGATTTTGCAATATAAGATTTGTTAGGATCTATTCGGTTAAGATCTTTTACAATTACGATTACACTTTAATCAGTACATAAACTTTTTGATGAAAGGGCAAGGAGAAAGAGGGACCAAACTATGGCACACCCTAATGATCCAAACTTGCTCAACACATGTGGAAGTAAACAAACACAACAGTGAGAGAGAGAATGCCAGATCTTTCATATATTTTCGTCAAATAGAACCATACATGCCGGGCTGTAAGGCCTTCTCAGTTAGGGCCAAATATTATAATAAATTACAGAGTCCTCAAACATGTGAGGATCTTTCAAATCTCTACTTCGATCTTCTATCAAAATCCTATCCCCCAAGACTTCTCTAACTGCCTCTAAACTCTAAACCAACAACTACATTTATACAAGAAGCTACCAAACTGAGTCAGCCTTCAGATCCATAATCAACAGAAGGAATGGTCAGATCTAGGACCATACACTTCCCAATGATGGATTCCAACATTAAATCCATGATCCCATATAAATGCACAAGTTAGCCACAATAGAAACTAGAGCTAAACCCATCAATGAGCAAGATAATCGAGCAACAAACAAGCAATGCCAAGCGCCAGTGAAACAACTGACCACTCAAGAGATAACTGACCACACTCGGTAACCAAAGGAAATGGACCAGCTACTGACCAGCTCGGTTAAAGTAGGAACGGAGCAACACAAATGAACTCCAAATTATTTTTGGTGATACAAGATTGCCAAGGACCCAAGATGCTCCTACATCAGACACCTGGGGTTATTTTGAAATGATTCTCTGAATCATTTGGTAGGTCTGGTTTGAGATGCATCCAACTCAGACTGTGAAATCCAAGAACTCTCTTCCATCGGTCTATTCTTCCACTTTACCAGATATTCCATATACTATTTTCCTCTTGTACTCTTGCCAACTCTTTCCTTCAAAATCTATTCGACTTCATCATTCTGCTTCTTAGGATATTCTTTCAGTATTGCCACTTCTTCATCAGGTTCATGATACTCATATAAATTAGAAATGTTGAAAGTAGGTGATATGTCCATGTCATCAAGTAACTCAATCTCATATGTATTTCCACTATCAAATTTCTTCAAAATCTTACAAGGTCCAAACTTCTTCATCTTCAACTTCCCATAAGTTCCAACAGAAAATTGACCTTTCTTCAAATGAATCATCACTTCATCACCAACATGAAAATTTTTATATCTTCTTGATCTATCAGCTCTGTCTTTGTATTTATGATTACTATCTTCCAGCTTTAGCTTCACATCTTCATACAATGTCTTCATGTACTCAACAAATTTTACCCCTTCAACACTTTTCTTATTCTCATCAGCAATGTCTCTCAAATTAGATATTCCTCTCGGTTGTGTGCCATTCACAATCTCAAATGGTGTCTTTTTAGTACTCCTATTCATTGAATTATTGTATGCAAACTCTTCTTGTGCCAACACAGAATCCCAATTACTCGGCATGTCTCCAACTAAACATCTCAAAAGATTTCCCAAACTTTTGTTCACAACTTCAGTCTATCCATCAGTTTCTGGGTGAAATATAGAACTATATTTCAACTTAGTGCCAAATTTCTTCCAAAGTTTTTTCCAAAAATATCCAGCAAATTTACTATCTCGGTCAGAGATAATACTCCACGGTAATCCATACAATCTGACAATTTCCTTAAAGAAAAGATCTGCTACATGTACTACATTTGATGTCTTTCTACAAGGTATAAAATGTGTCATCTTAGAAAATCTATCCACAGTAAAAAATATTGAATCATTACCTCTTACTGTCTTTGGTAAGCCAAGAACAAAGTCCATACTGATATCAATCCAAGGTTTCTTAGGAATAGCAAATGGTGTATACAATCCACTATTCTGACCTACTCCTTTTGTAACTTGACAAATTCCACAAATTTTCACAAATTTCTGAGCATCGTTATACAACTGCGGCCAATAGTACTTCTCCTTAAGCAAATTCCATGTTTTATCAATACCAAAATGTCAAGCCAAACCACTACTATGCTTTTCCTTTATCTGATTAGTTCTCATTACTCCTCTCAGTATACATAACTGAATACCTTTAAACAACATACCTTCCTGAATAAAATATTCATCCCATTTAGTGTCTTGTTGATCTTGAATAGGTGCTCTGCACTTTCTCCATGGCTCAGAAAAATTAGTATCAAACTCATAAGAATCTCTCATCTCATCAAAACTAAGAACTTCAATTTTCATCTCATTCATCAAAGATCTTCTTCTACTCAATGCATCAACAACTCAGTTAGTGAGTTCACTCTTATGCTTTATCACAAATGTATAACTCTGCAAATGCTCAACCCATTTCATATGTCTCTAATTCAGCTTATTCTAACTACCCAAATATTGTAAAGCCTTATGATCAATATACAACACAAATTCACTCGTTATCGAATAATGTCTCCATTTCTTAAGTGCTTGAACAATGGCATAGAATTATTGATCATACAGAGAATATTTCCTTCTAGCATCATTCAAATTTTTATTAAATAAAGAAATAGGTTTACCTTCTTGACTCAATAGAGCTCCAATTGCACTTCCACTTGCATCACATTCCACATGAAATACCTTACTAAAATCAGGTAATGCCAAAATAGGTAATTCAATAACCTTCTACTTTAGAGTCTCAAAGCTTTTGTTAGCTCCATGTGTCCACTTGAATTCCCTTTTGTCTCCTCTCATAGTCTTAGTCATAGCATTACAAATTGAACTGAAATTCCTTATGAACTTTTGATAAAAATTGCCAAACCATGAAATGATCTTACCTCACTAGCATTCACAGGTGTATGCCAATTCAAAATAGCTTCAACCTTTTTAGGATCTATCTTCAAACCATCACCTGAAATAACAAATCCCAAATACACAATCTCCTCTTTCATGAATGAACACTTTTTCATATTTATCAACAACTTTTCCTCTTTTAATCTCTGCAAAACTTATCTAACATGCAACAAATGTTCTTCTCTAGTCTTACTAAATATCTGAATATCATCAAAATATACAATCACAAACTTACCCAATAATTTCTTCAAAACTTCATTCATCAACCTCATAAAAGTACTTGGTACATTAGTTAAACCAAAAGGCATAACCATCCACTCATACAAACCTTCTCTTGTCTTGAAAGCAATCTTCCATTTGTCACCCTCTCTGATTTTGATATGATGATACCCACTTTTCAATTCAATCTTTTTGAAATACTTTCCTCTAGTCAAACTATCCATTATATCATCCATTCTCGGTATAGGAAACCTATACTTCACTGTTATCTTATTGATTTCTCTGAAATCAGTACACATTCTCCATTCTCTATTCTCCATTCTTCTTCGGTTCCAATACAATAGGTACTACACAAGGGCTCAAATTTTCTTTGATCAAACCTTTCTCCAGCAACTCTTGATTCTATCAGTTTAATTCTTGATTCTCGGTAGGTGTCAACCGATGAGGTACCTTATTTCATAAACTATCTCTAGGGATTAGATCCATACAATGATCAATGCTTCTTTTCAGTGGCAAACCATTAGGTACATTATCAGAAATGATTTCAATGTACTCAGTGAGTAACTTATCAATCTCCTTAGGGACATTATCCTCTATTTTCTTACTCGATTTGTTAGGGATCACAGCAAAACATACATCATTCTTCTTCAAAGAGTTAACAAAATTTCTTCCTTCCATCAAAAAAACTTTCAAAGATGTGCAAACATTACTAACAGGTTCTTCCATCAATGGTAACAAGATTTGTTTCTTTTCATCATCCACAATAGTATACTTATGTAATCTCACATCATATATAGCATGTATATCATATTGCCAAGGTATACCCAACAAAATATGACAACAATCCATAGGCATGATATCACATAACACCTTAACATAGTATTTTCCAATCTTCAAATTCACATAACATTATTCACTTACTAGGAGTGTACGCTCATCTTTGATCCATGAAATCTGATAGGGCTTTAGATGTACCAACCTTTCCAACTGCAATTTTGTGACCATCTCTTTAGATGCCAGATTCTCTGAGCTACCACTATCAATGATTACCTTCCAAACTTTGTTAGAAACTCTACATCTGGTCTTGAACAAACTTTTCCTTACCAGATCTTCCTTCTTGCTTTTATTCCATAGTGCTCTCCTTACCATCAAGTTATTTTCTTTCTTAGGTTCATTCGATGACTCTTCTTGCACCAAAGTATTTCTACTACTACCAGCCTTCTTACTAGCCTATGTACATTCAAAAGGTCTATGTCCTTCTTCTCCACAATTGTAACAAGTTCCTCAGAGATTTCCTCTACCATAACCACCTTAGTAGTTACTGCCTCTACCTCTAGATGAAATTTCACCTTTCCATTCGGTCTTTCCTTTGTCCAGATTTGTCCTTTCTAGTTTAGATCTACCATTTTCACCATTGGATCTACCTCTTCCTCTAGGGAATCTACTACGTCAACCTCTTTGTCTTTTCTCGTGTCTCTTCTTTAATTTCTCCTCGGCCTTCAAAGAAAATTGATAAGTCTCTTCAATGTTCTCCAACTCAACCATACTAATTTCCTCTTGGATGGAAACTCTCAAACCATTTAGATATCTACCGATTCTTTTTGCATCATCTTCATCATGTCTAGATCTAGTATCTAACCTATAGAATTCCTCAGTATACTCTTTTACTGAGCTATCTTTTTATCTCAAACTTTTCATTCACCGAACTAAGTTAATCTGATAATCACAAGGTAAGAAATTTTCTTTCAATTTGTTTACCATTTTACTCCGTGCCTTGATTTTGTCTTTTCCTTTCCTCTTCCTATCTAGCTTCAGATGTTCCCACCATAAGGATGCATGACTTTTCAACTTTGTGCTTGCAATCTTCACCTTCTTAGCTTCAGGAATGTTTTCATATTCAAAATAATTTTCCATCTCGGTGATCCAGTCCACCAATTCATCATAATCTAGCTTTCCACCATACTCAAGAGGATTAAAATGTGGTGTTGACTTCAGACTTGTCAAAGCCTTCAAAAATCTTTCTTCACCCTGATCCATAATAGGTGTAGGTTCTGCATTCACCTGTTCTTCTTCAACTTCATCATCACTAACATTTTCAAGATGTTTGCCTCTTCTTTGGGGTATTTCAACAGCTTCTAACATAGCAAAAATCTGCCTTACCATATCTACCAATCCTGGATCTGCATCTCACCTCCCACAAACCATCTTGACAACCCTCTGCAATTGCAAGTTAGATCACAATCTACTACCCCACAATAGTCAACTAGGGCTTGAAGAGGAACCTACAAACCTAGATCCATAGACCTAGATCAAGATCTCACCTCTCTCTGACACCACCTAACGCAAGGGTAGGGAGAAAGAGGGGAGAAACTATGGCACACCATAATGATACAAGTCTTCTCAACACATGAGGAAGAAAACAAACACAACAGTGAGAGAGAGAATGCTAGATATTTCATATGTTTTCATCAAATAGAACCATACATGCCAGGTTGTAAGGCCTTCCAGTTAGGGCCAAATATTACAATGAATTACAGAGTCCTCAAACATACGAGGATCTACCAAATCAATACTTCTATCTTCTATCAAAATCCTATCCCCCAAGACTTCTCTAACTACCTCTGAACTCTAAACCAACAACTACATTTATACAAGAAGCTACCAAAGTGAGTTGGCCTTCAAATCCATAATCAATGGAAAGAACGGTCTGATCTAGGACCACACGCTTCCCAATAATGGATTCCAACATTAAATCTATGATCCAATATAAATGCACAAGTTGGCCATAAAAAAAACTAAAGCTAAACCCGTCGGTGAGCAAGATAACTGAGCAGCAGATAGGCAATGCCTAGTGCCAGTGAAACAACTAACCGCCCAGGAGATAACCAACCACACCCAGTAACCAAAGGAAACTGACCAACTATAGAACAACTCGATCAAAGCAGGAACCGAGAAACATAGACAAACTTCAAATTGTTTTTGGTGACACTAGATTGCCAAGGACCCCAGATTCTCCTGCATCACTTGTCTGTAATACTTGCATTGAAATATATTCTTTTCAGACTCATTATTATCAATAATAATTTACCTCATACCATGCTTCTCTCACAATATCAATTCTATACTTATTAACTTCCAATTTGAATCAGATTCACACTTTGTTCTTACTACTCTATTACTCAGTGGCTTCTCTGCTCATCACCTACTCTCTGTAATTTCTCCTTCACACCTTCACATACTCTCTTGCACTCTGATCTATTATATACTCAATTCTAGAAGTGGTGGAAATAATCTAGAATCTTCTCCTTAAGTGGTGCTGTGTGTGTGAAAATTGTACCTGATCTGTAGACACAACACTTCAGTAAAACATTAGAGGTTAGCTATAATCAAAATCGTGCAAAATTAAAATCTAATTTAACCAAACAATTTACTGCCTTCTAGTAGGTGCGAGATTGATGTTCTCAGATTGTTATCAAGATCAGTGACCTAGACGACACCTAAATGAAGGATTTGAATGCAATTAAGCTATTTTTTTTGGATTTTATATGCAATAATATGAAAAACTTGATATGGAATCTATGCTAAAATGGAAATTGATATGCTATGAATTGATCTAACAATAATATTAAAACAAAAGTGATCTCACACCAATGTTGATTCGCAATAAGCTTTGATCCTTCCAATTGCAATTCTCCAGCGTGATTGTGCAAAAATATGAGATGATTTGGGATGAGTTGAAGCCTTAATTTATAGAAATCCAGGGCTTTGGAGGTGCATGGATAAAAGCCATAAATCACTCAAATTAACTCAGCTTGATTTTTGAGTTATCTGATAATAAAGATAATTTAATTCACAAAAACATGCAACTCATGCAAAATTAGCTTTTTAACTCAAATTAGAAGTTTAGATCAATTTTAAAACTCAAAAATGATGTTGAGTTCTAAAAAGTCAATAACTTGCATTGATTTTCTGATTTGGAGTTTAATTGCTCTTTGATTGTGCACATGGATAATTATGAATTAATAAATAAATAAAGTGATTTATGCTCAACTTAACTGATTTTTGAAAATAAATAATTGATTTCTGGGTTAATCAATTATTTAATCAAACTTTTATTAAAAAATATATTATTAAATAATGACAACTTGCTTTAATTAATTAAATAAGAATTTAATCAATTATTCATAAGATTTTGGATTTATTGTTAAAATTTAAATAATATAATTAATAATAGATAGAATTAAATTTAATTAAACAATTAAGTGGAAAATATTAAATCTAATTAATTAAATATGAAAATATTCAATTAATCAAACTTAGGATAAATGTGATTTAATGCCAAATAATCACTAAATTAAAGATAATTAAGATAATTAGGAATATTGCTAGGAATATTCCTCGATGCAGAATTTAAGATAATCAATTATGATTCGATGATGTTTAGATGTGCCTTAGATTAGAACTTCGATGTTGATTTCATTCGATGTGTCGATATAGGAGATTAATGAACTTATAGCCCATTTTTGGGGTATTACATTTTGCCCCTCTTTGAATTACTGTGCGAAGCACAGTGGTTCAAAGATAGTTTGTGTTTGATAGAGATATGAAACTGATTTGAAATTGATAATTGATATGAGACAGAAGCTGATTGAAATTGATTTTATATGAAGATAATAGGTCCTGAATGACCAAGGATAATGTTCACTATAGCAGCGATGAACTGATGATTGCGAAAGAGTGTCAAAACACCTGATTCCAAACCTTAGGATTGCTAAGAAGTGAGTGACCGGTTCTAGACTCGATTGTCTTAGCAGAACTAGCAGGTATCACATCCGAACCCTTCAGTTGCCGAAGAACTAAGGAAAGAACACTATGATCTGATGGTTGCAAAAACTGATACAGTTTACAAGATTAGGAGAATACCAGATTGATATGGAACAACGAATTTGATATGCCCCAAGTGATGCCCCGTGTGATGAGGTCTTTTGATGAATCAACAACTAGACATGGTTGTTGTCTTGATTACTCATGAAAGATATTGATAGAATTTGATTTACAGACTTTGAATGATGTGCAATACCATGCCCCCTTTGGGATGAAAATTGAAATCTGACAAGAGAAGTTAGCGTTAAATGGTTTAGAAGCATGTAAATTGATTTGAGAAGTGGTTAAACATGTCTGGGAACGCATTCTTCATCGTTTAGAGGTCCAGACAACCAAGTTTGACTAGGTGAAACTATGAGTTGACCATGGTTGACCAAGTTGAAATTTTGATAGTTTGATGTAAGATAATCAGTTAAGTTGAATACTAGATTTTTGTGATGATTGAAGGTCGAATATGCAAGTAGTTAATAATATGAATGATCTCAAATTTGAATTTTGATCCTGAAAAAGGATTCTACTTGCTGTTTTGTTGGAGGAACCTTCGTGTGAGATTCAGTTCTTGTTAGACTTGAATTTGTGATTTGAAGAATCGTTTAAGCATTGAAGTTCATTTAGCCATTGTGAGATCATGCAAACAAGCAAAATGCAAGGAGACATGCAAAATGAAATGTAACCTAAGACCTAGGACCTACTCACTGATCATATGTCGATTCGTTATCATCATTGAACTTTTAGGTAACTGGATAAATCAATACAATGCCCACTAGCTATGAAACCATAGACATATGAATATCTATTTTTATGCGCAAGAATCAATACAACACCCACTGGTCAACAACCATGGATATATGAATATTAATTTTATTTTTAGAATGTCGGATTAGATATAAGAACCAAGGCATAAATGCCAGGATGACCTAAATATCATGTCCATTTTGATATAGCAATTTGTATAAGCATCAAAACATGAATGTCGTGATGACTTGAATATGCCTTGCATGACAAACACATCAAACAACCAAGAGATCATTCTAAATCCAATGTGAATTACCCATAGTGACCCTTTATCATTCACATCCTTAGGTAAGATTGTGTTTCACAGTAGGAGAAAGAACTCACTCAAAAAGATAATAGTTAGATCAAACTTCCTTGAATCATCCGGGTATCAATGGTCGAGGTATGCATGGGCATCCAATTTGAGATAGAGGCTCTTACAGTCGGACACCATTTCAATCTAGAATTTCCAAAGTTGTTTAGATTTTCACATAGAAGAAAAAAACAAAGAAAAGATTATGCCCCCAGTCATCACTCTCTAAATCCTATAAAGGACATCATCGAAGAGCTTGAAGGAACACAATATGCAAAAATCTCAATGCGAATCAGTAAGCATACAAGGAGATAAAAGCATGAAAAAAAGCATAGATTGTTTTCAGTTTGTATTTGATTGCGTTGTTGTAGATGCAAAATCCTTTCTAGAGACAAGACTGATTGACTGACTCAAATGAAGCTTCAAAGGACTCTGAGTGGATATGATACGTCTAAGATACAATGGAGACCATAGGATATGACATTGATTGCCCCCAAGTTTGAACATTGATAGGATACAGACGCTTGAGCAGATTGGTGTACAGACCGACTTACTTGAAAATAGGAATGTAGAAATAAACTGGGATTTATGTACAAACTAAAGCAAGATGGAAAGCTGGGAAAGAGCAAGATTTTCGTTGATAGATGGAGCATTTTGAAACAAGTGGCACCCATTTGCCAGGTTTTCACCGTCTTGGTAGAGATTCTATTTTTTCTACCAAGGCGCCTGTTTCCAGGTTTTCACCAAGGCACTTTTTCACTTTTTTTTTTTTTTAAAATCAATTTTTTTTTGAATTTTTGATAGTTTTCAATTTTTTTAAAGATTTTATTTTGTGCATCATCAAGGTGCCTATTGCTAGGTTTTCACCAAGATGTTCTTTTTTTTAGGACTTTTTATGATTTTTATAATTTTTTCAGGATATTTTACCATAGACTGAATGCCTTAGGCATAGAATTTCTTCAGATGGAGAACGTTGATTGGTTCTCGGAGCTATTCTCCTTCAGTCGTTGAGAGTTGATAGGCACCAGAGCCAAAAGTAGCAGTGATTACAAAGGGACCTAGCCAATTGGCTTCAAACTTCCCCTTGCATTCTCGATGTGATTGATTTTTAGGATTTTCTCTCAAGAATAGATCACCAACCTGAAATTCTCTGTGTCTGACTTTTTTGTTGTAGCCTCTAGACATTCTCTTCTAATATACTCTGAGATGATCATACACTGCTTGTCTACACTCATCTAGTAGTTCAAGTTCTTGCAACCTAAACACTCTATAGTCATCATCAGTCATTAGACCATGCATTCTGATTTTGAGTGATGGGATTTCAACCTCAATAGGCAGTACCGCTTCAAACCCATAAACTAAAGAAAAAGGTGTAGCCCCAGTAGGTGTTCTGATACTTGTTCTGATACTGATTCTGATACTACTTCTGATACTTGGTATATTTGATAGCATCTTTTTTTCATTGCAAACTCCCAAGCAAGATCATATTGTGCAGTCCCAATGTCTAGCAAGGTGGAGAAAAAGAGGGATTGGCAAGCTAGTGGAAGAGATGGAAGATAGGAGAATGAAGGAGAATGAAGGGAAGAAATCCTCAAGGAAAAAATCCTCAAGAATACCCAAGCTAGGGAAAAATTTTCATGTAAAGCACATTTGGACAAGCAATAAAAAGGCCAGCATAGGATAAGTCACAAAATCATAATGCAAGAGCAGGAAAGGATGCATTCCAAAGGAGTAGACATGTCAAGAGGCTTTATAGCATCATGTTTTACTCTTTCTTTCTTAGATCAAGACCAAAGGGGAAAAGGATAGCGAAAGGCTATAATGAATGGAGGAAGATAGACATGAAGGCTAAATAGGAAGGGAATGAAAGAAAGATCATCATAAGATAGCTCACAAGATAGCCGAATGTTCGTGTATAGATCAACATTGTCAAGATCAAAGAGAGAAGATGGAATAGATGAAATATGTAGAAGAACTACGCATGATGCCTGATTGCCAGGTTTTCATCATGGTACTTATCCAAGGCACCACAAGGGAGTGGTTTTCACCATAGGATGAATTCATTTCTCTTTACTTTTGCTACCAAGGTGCCTGTTTCCAAGTTTTCACCAAGGCACATTTTCAATTTTATTTTATTTTTCATTTCTTTTGGAATTTTTGGAAGAAGGCAAGCTTTTTAGATAGTGCTCCTTGAAAGGATAAACCATGATATGCCAAGGAATTAAAATGATATGCTCAAAGATGCTGATAGGGAAAGGGAGATGGAAGAGAAAAATAGAGGATAAGGTTTTATGTAAAGCGAGTGAGGTTGGAAGATAGGAGGAATAGACAAATGAGGAAAAATGATAGAAGGTAGAAGGATAATGCATGGAAGGATTATGAAAGGTTAGGTCGAAAGGAAGGCAAGATCAACATCAACACATACCTTGAAGGGTAGTGAGAGGATGGAGGAAATGTGAATGAAGGAAAATGTGAAGGAATATGGTGAATGGATAGTAGAGGTTGTGGTTTAGGTGCATGGAATGGAAGAATATTTTTGGAGGGAGATGAAGTGGAAGCCTTTGGAAGCTTGAATGTCAACTTAACTTTTTGCTCAACACCAGACTCTTTCAAGAGAGACTTTGGAATCCATATAGCTATAGGCTTTTCATTTCTTTTTGGTAATTCGGAGAGAATATCTTTAATGATGGATTTTGGAGCCCATACTTGTGTTGTATTTTTCATCTTAGATATCTCTTTTGACTTTATGCATCCATGTTGTTTAGAGGAGACATGGTGATCCTTTTTTGATGGATTCTTGTATTGTTCCTTTTTCTTGTATTGAACATTGAAGTTACTTCCAAAAGACTTGGGACATGTGGAAGAAGGAGGATATGACTGGTTTAGATGGGTGGATGGATGAAAAGGATTCAAGGGTATGCATCTATGTTGATCTTGAGGAAAGATAGGAGATGGAGGTATGTAAGGACCCAAGATGGATGGCAAATTAAGAGAGTTAGGAGGGGAAAGTGAAGGGACATAAGGACCCAAGATGGAAGGCAGACGTGAAGCCCTTAGTAGTGGTGGAGGAGGTCCAAGGATGGACATGGAAGATACAAAAGGATAATCAATAAGTTCATCAACATCTATATGACAACCAAGGATATCAGCATCTTTAGAGTGAGTATTATAATTTTCAATAGAATCATCTACATCTTGAATATGAGCACCTTCTTTGATAGGATTGTTCAAAGCTTGCAAAGACTTAGGAAGAGTAGAAAGTGGAAGCAAACATGGAGTGGTAGAATAAGAAGATGGAAGACTTTGATCTTGACAAGGATCTTTGGATAGCATAAGCACATAATTTTTCTCTTGATTTTCAATAGGCTTCACATTGGAAGTAACAACACCATTTTTACTAACCTTAATGGAAGTATCATCTTTGGAAGGGCAAGCCTAGTAAGGTTATTTTATTTGTTAGTAAGCTCAATAGTGTAAGTAGTAGCTTGATCTTACTTAGGAGAAGACTTAAGACATGGTGGAATGCATGAAAAAGGATGTGCAGGATCAAAAGAACCCTAAAGTAGATAAGAGACATTGGGAAAAAAAGTGGATGAGATGGAGGGTTCTTGATCTTGATCTTTCTTTATGTTCTTTTCTTCATCATTTTTAGAGTCCTCTTGACATGGAGCCACTTCTAAGGACAAGGAAGCATGTTGGGATTGTATGGAAGACTTTGGAAGAGATGGTGGTAGAAGGGAACCATCACAAGACAAAGGTCCAACATTAACATGATCTTTCTTGAGAAGATAATCTTTGTTTTTAGTAGGAGAGTCTTTAGGAGAAGGATTCTTATAATATTGATGGTTCAAGCTAGCACGATGCATTTTATAGTCCTCAACAGTAGTAGATGGATCATAATCAAGGTATTGTCCACAAAAGCCATCAAAATCTCTTTCAAAATCAGATTCATATGGATCACCATCACGATCTATCCAATGTGACATCCCATTTCTAGTAAGAAGGAACACACGATGAGGAGGACTCTTAGGAATAGAGGTGTCATAGGTATCATTATATTGTCTATCATCATAGTCTCCAAAGTTGGATGTGTCACTCTCTATGGAAGAGGTATCATAATGGTTATCATGTTGCTCAAATTCTGTCCAGGGGCATGGTGACATGTACAAGTCTTTATCAAATGGAAAAGAGTATAGAGATTCCATGGAGAACTCTTTAGGTTCCTTTTCTTTCTTAAGATTGTTAAGTTCAACTTGCATAGCTTGCAGTTGCTTCATCATAGTGGTGATTAAAATTTCTTCCTCATGTGTACTGATTCTTTGAGACATGTATACTGATTTTCAATGGCTACTGCTCTATTCTTGACATAATGATTTGTATGACAGATTTTGGAACTAGGCTGAAAAAGCTAAGTATTTGGCAATTCTAAACATTTTTGACAACTTTCAAAAATTTCCCAAATGACTTTCTGCAGACTCGTACGACAGTTGGTAGGTAATGAAATGACAGTTGAAAAACTCATACGACAGTTGCAAGTAGGATTTTGACATTTAGAATTTGCTAGCATGAAAACTCATATGACATTGGGTACTCAATCATATGACAGATGGGCAGTAATGAAATGACACTTGACAAAAACTCGTATGACTTTTGACCTCCTAAAATGTCTTTTGACTCCAGAAAGGATTTTACGTCAAATTTTGCAAATTTTAGGGTTTTCAAATTTAGATTGTTTGCAAATTGTACTGTCCAAATTTGAGGATTGTAACAGATTTGTTCATTTTCAATAACCAGATAGATAAATAAGCATGCAAAATAGCAAGCTAGTGATTTCAAGCATGTCTGAAAATAATGAACAAGGGCAAAAGAAACCTTGTGCATGAACAATCAGGTGATTTTATTCGTTCTAATCCTCTAAAGCGCTAATTGTGTATGTTCCAAAAATGTTTTGCAATAATGCACATATACCCTATAAAATGAAAATTTGGCCTCGCTAGGATTTTTAGTAATGGTTTGACTCTGCAACTTTTATGATCCAAAGGGGTGAACTCCAATCCCGGCACACCAGGGTTTTGACACAGTCTGAGAACTTAATCTTCAGGAGCTGCTAGGGAGATCTGACAACCCAACAATGAACCATACCTATGGGGATTTCTTCCACAAGGACATTTATATAGCAACTGTCACTACCATGGTGAAAATGGCTATTACCGCTTGAGGTTCTATCAATGTAGTTTTTCCAATGAAGGGATTGTCCGCTATGGTTAACCCTCTCTAAAGGTGACTCACAGTATGATACCACAAGGGGACTTGGCTCTAGATCCAAGGTTTTGATGCCTCTTCACTTTTAACCCAAACAAAGTAAGCAAATTAATCCGACACGCTAAGACAAAGTTTGTCTCACCAAGGTCTATGATATCAACCCCACATGATCTATCAACCTCTCTAGAGAGAGAATGTATCAATCAATAAGGGAAGATGCACAAACCAAGTAGAACATGAGATGCACTAAGTATCCTCCCCACCTACAAGGGATCCCTCATTGAGAAGGGTTCTGCTAGGAACCCACTCTCTCAAGATCCACAAATAGTGTTCATGGGGCCTAATTACTATGTGAGTATAGATATATGTTTCCAAAAGAAAATCTACCAAAAGTACCCAAAAAGCAAAAAGAGGAACACTTAACACTTAAAGCAAATATGAGATGAGTCCACAAGGTGGAACACTTAACACCTCACATAGCTAAAAATGAGTCCCCAAGTTAGAAAACAAGTGAGTTCCTAAAAGCACAAAAGGGTTGCCTGGTGGAACAATTAACGCTTCTCTCCTGTAGACCCCTCCCCTTTATGGAGCTGAGATTGCAACCACGGGGTGGAATGAGGGGCCAGTGGATTAGCGAGTCCAATAACCCAAGATAGCAATCAAGATCAATCACAAGTAATCTAAGACTGCTAATAAATACTTAAGGTGTCACAACCTAGTATCAATTATGCAAGTGTGTAAAACAAAAGCATGAAAAGAATCACCCAAGCTAGACACACGAGAGATTTATTTTAAGCCCAAATCAAAATATTATCAGCACAAGTGGAATACCTGAGATCCTCGCAATGCACTTAGTAGATTTTTACTTGATTTTAGCAAACTTTACACTTTTTTCAATCAAAACCAGCAAGAGTAAATAAAAAATAGAGAATTCCAATTGTTAAGATTAGCTGTTAGTCAAAATCCAAAAATCAAATCTGACAAACTGCCTACAAAAATGAAATGACAGTTAAAACTTGATGCCGAAACTCATACGACAGTGGGTTTGTTACCAGATGATAGTCTGTAAACTTGTACGACAGTTGGTATGCTCCCAGATGATAGACTGGAAACTTGTACGACACTGGGTGTCTGATGAAATGACAATCCAGCTTCCAAACGATAGTGGGTACCTGATGAAATGATACTTGGTCAACTGTCATATGACAGTAGGTTCAAACTCATATGACTTTTGTCAAAAACTCATATGACAGTGGGTGTGCTCCCAGACGATAGTCTGGAAACTCGTACGACACTGGGTGTCTGATGAAATGACAATCCAGCTTCCAAACGATAGTGGGTGCCTGACGAAATGATACTTGGTCAACTATCATACGACAGTGGGTATGCTCCTAGATGACACTAGGTGTTTGATGAAATGACAGTCTAAAAAACTCATATGACACTGTACGGACAAAAATTAAAAATCGCGCTGTACGGACAGTTTTGATAGAAAAAGTGCCAAAAAAAATAACGTCCTACTAAGAATACCACCAGAACAGGCAGCAATAGGGGAGTTATGATAGAGAAATGATAGAAGATTGATAGAAATGAATGGAAGCCTATTTCAGGGCCCCATGGTGGGCGCCAAAAATGTGTGTGAAAATTGTACCTGATCTGTAGACACAACACTTCAATAAAACATTAGAGGTTAGCTATAATCAAAATCATGCAAAATTGAAATCTAATTTAACCAAGTGATTTACTGCCTTCTAGTAGGTGCGAGATTGATGTTCTCAGATTGTTATCGAGATCAGTGACCTAGATGACACCTAAATGAAATATTTGAATGCAATTGATCTAGATATGAATTGAATGTAATTAAGCTATTTTTTTTGGATTTTAGATGCAATAATATGAAAAACTTGATATGGAATCTATGCTAAAATGGAAATTGATATGCTATGAATTGATCTAACACTAATATGAAAACAAAAGTGATCTCACACCAATGTTGATTCGCAATAAGCTTTGATCCTTCCAATTGCAATTCTCCAGCGTGATTGTGCAAAAATATGAGATGATTTGGGATGAGTTGAAGCCTTAATTTATAGAAATCCAGGGCTTTGGAGGTGCATGGATAAAAGCCATAAATCACTCAAATTAACTCAGCTTGATTTTTGAGTTATCTGATAATAAAGATAATTTAATTCACAAAAACATGCAACTCATGCAAAATTAGCTTTTTAACTCAAATTAGAAGTTTAGATCAATTTTAAAACTCAAAAATGATGTTGAGTTCTAAAAAGTCAATAACTTGCATTGATTTTCTGATTTGGAGTTTAATTGCTCTTTGATTGTGCACATGGATAATTATGAATTAATAAATAAATAAAGTGATTTATGCTCAACTTAACTGATTTTTGAAAATAAATAATTGATTTCTGGGTTAATCAATTATTTAATCAAACTTTTATTAAAAACTATATTATTAAATAATGACAACTTGCTTTAATTAATTAAATAAGAATTTAATCAATTATTCATAAGATTTTGGATTTATTGTTAAAATTTAAATAATATAATTAATAATAGATAGAATTAAATTTAATTAAACAATTAAGTGGAAAATATTAAATCTAATTAATTAAATATGAAAATATTCAATTAATCAAACTTAGGATAAATGTGATTTATTGCCAAATAATCATTAAATTAAAGATAATTAAGATAATTAGGAATATTGCTAGGAATATTCCTCGATGCAGAATTTAAGATAATCAATTATGATTCGATGATGTTTAGATGTGCCTTAGATTAGAACTTCGATGTTGATTTCGTTCGATGTGTCGATATAGGAGATTAATGAACTTATAGCCCATTTTTGGGGTATTACAGGTGCTAGCATTGGTTACCTCTCCAATGCATATATCACATTTAATTCTCATTAGATAATCTCACCTTGTAATAATGGACAATCTTTATGTTTAAATCTCCAATGCTCTCTCAAAGAAACTCAATATTTGTAAACTATTTTCTGCTCGGTGTTCAAATTTAATGTATTTGTAGATTCTCCTTGTGTTGGCCTTTGATGATACTTTTTCCTCTTTCCTCAACTCATGTTACACTCCCATTAAATTCTTAAGCCTTTGATAATACACCTTGAAAGAATTAGGCTTGGTCGACACGTTTGTTAGCTGCTCAGTTAGCTCCTTCTCAAGATTTTCATCTTTATCTTTTATGTCTTTTTTAAAGTTGAAAATCAAGAAAGTTCTCTAAAATAATAAAAGAATATCTACCAATTCTTAGTCCAACTTGATAACCAGCTTAGAAAGTGTTACCTTATCAAGTGCAACCGATTGAAGTAATTCTTCAATGACTTTATTCTCCATTTTCTTTCTATACACCTGCATAAGATAATCAGTGGCCTCAATACTTGGTTTATTAATCTGGCTCACTAGTTCAATTAATTGGCTATAAATATTTCCTTTCTTGGTGGTATATGCCTCTAGCATAACCTCTTGCATTATTTCTTTGACATTTTCTAGTGTTAATATGATTTAGAACAACAGAGAGGGGGGGTGAATTAGTTGTTCTCAGGTCCTGATGTATAAAACAATCTCAAAAACTTTTCCCTAAATTAGATCCAATAACCAAAACAAACTCAGTCGTCACTGATTCAGTAATAGAAACATACAACAATGCAGTCCACTACCCACCTGTAACTTAACTTGTGAAACATAGAAATGTTCAAACCAAAACATTCACACAAGTATTAACACTAGGATTTATAGTGGAAACCCAATTTGGGAAAAACCACTTTATAAAATACTACTATTATTTTCACTCTTCTGAAGTGAGCTCGGTAAAAAGCCAACCCTATCAAAGGTTACAATACACATTGTTAGGTGTGACCCAGTTAAAGGATTTCAATCACCCTGTTAAAAGTGAGCCTAGTCATAGGACTTACATACACTCCATTAGAATGCAACCTTGTTCAAAGGATTTAACATATGACAGTTAGGTCAACCTCTGTTAAAAGGATTTTGATTGTTACAATGGTTAGAAAGTAGCAATAATATTTAGCTGAAAGATATACAACTCACTTTGCAAATATCAAATCCAATTCCATACACTAATGCTGGTTTACTGACTTTGAAACTTTGCCATCTCCATCTCTGATCTGCTCGAAACTTTTCTTCAAGCAACCACCATAATTCTCCTTCAACCTTTTCTTCTTATTTAGTCAATAAAACTTTACTGATCTTCCAACATTCTCTATTCACCCATGCGCTTGCATATCCAAATGCTCAAGTTCCCTTTATACTTTCCTCAATTAGGTTAACTCATCTTATCCCACTCAATCTCATTCATAGATCGTAGGGTTAGGTCAGATTCATTGAATCTACCCACTTCATATTCTTCAGCTCCTTTTCTAGAATCATCTCAAATCTCTTTAAGATTTACAATAAAATGTTTTACAGTGCATTTAATGCTTTCAAACAATCAATAAATAAAGTCAACACATTTTACATAATCCAAGAATTCAACAATGTCAGCTCCAAACTTAAATTCTCTTCAAACATAAAATTGTTGATGCTCAGTCAATACTGTGATCAACTACTCAGTCCTTATGTAGAAATCTCAGTCATTACTAAAAATATTTCCTCAGCTTACACTGTCTTCCTCGGTAATTAACTATTGTTCGATCGACACTATAATTTTCCTCGGTATACATTGACTCGGTTGACACTAACATTACTCGGCTTAAACATGATTTTTCCATTCTATGCTTGGTGAAGCCTGCCAGTTTAGTCTTCAGTCTTACTAGTATAAAGAATACATTGTCTCATCATTGTGCAACATAGTCAAGTACACTTTGTAGTATCAAGATAACTCAACCTTTCCTTAGGTTCTATTGTTACCAACCTTACCTAACCCCTTAGCAACACTGAAATAGATATAGTATTTTCCTAAGTAGCAACAGTCTTACCAGTTAAGGTTTGACATCAATGACAATACATCAATTGTTTCAATTGCAGTTTCTAATAATCTCCCTCTTTGGCATTGTTGGCAACACCATATGATATCACCTGAATAACACATGGATTACCAACCAGTCCAATAACTTATCTGTTCATTAGATAATTATTCATAATATCCTTAGCTTCATTCTGATTCAAAATCCTATAAGCCTCACTTTTGTGACCATTAGAAGTATTTAGATCTCCCTCTATTTTGATCCTTCATTTCAGTTCATCATCCTTAGCTTCAGTTTCATGTGTTATTATATCAATTCATCTCCCTCTTTGACAAAAATGTCAAAGCAACAACTAAAACATACATCCATTAGATGTAGATAATATCTATGTAGCTCAATGTTTCTCCCTCAGTCCTCTTGCTTATGATTGATTCCTTGTCTTTGCTTCTTTTCACAACTCTAGGCTAGCCCTAAAGTGTGACAATCTTCTACATCAATTTGTCAAATTTTTTGTTTTAACACATTTGATGCAGTGCTCATAGCTTGTCTAAGTAGCCTTAGTTAGGGGAAGGACCCCTAATTGACTTCTCAAATACTCATGAGCTTCTTTGGGTAAAGCTTTAGTGAATATGTCTACTAATTGTTCTTTCATATTCACATATTCCATTCAGACTTCTTTATCTTGTACTAATCTCTCAAGTAGTGATACTTGATTACAATGTGCTTGGTCTTAGTGTGCATCACTGGATTCTTAGAAATATTGATAGCACTTGTGTTGTTAAATAAAATAACAATAGGTTCAGTGATTTCTTCTTTCATGGCTATCAACAATTGTTTTATCCATACCAAATTTGAACAGTTTACTGCAGTAGCAACATACTCAACCTCAGCAGTAGATTGTGAAATGCAATTTTGTTTCTTTCTTGTCAAGGAGACTAGTCTCTATCCAAGAAAGAAAGCTCCACCACTAGTGCTCTTTCTATCATCTACATTTCCTACCCAATCAGCATCTGTATAAACTCTGAGTTCAAATTTGTCATCCTTCTTATAATATAGACCATAGTTAGCAGTTCCTTTCAAGTATCTCATAATTCTTTTCATAGCCATCATGTGTGTTTCCTTAGGATTGGTAGAGAATCTTGCCACAATCCCAATAGCTAGTGCAATATCTAGTCTACTATGTACAACATACTGCAATTTTCTAATCATGGATCTATACAAAGTCTGATTCACTTTTGCAGCATCATCATTCTTAGATAGCTTTTGTCTAGTAACTGTAGGAGTTCCCACTAGTTTAGCATCTTCCATCCCAAAAGTTTTCAGTATTTCATTAACATACTTAGACTGTGTAATGAAAATTACTTTCTTCTTCTGATATGCTTGTAAACCAACAAAGAATTTGATCTCACCAAACGTACTCATTTCAAATTCAGTTTGCATTTCATTTGAAAATATTTTACACAATGCATCTTGTCCACCAAAAATAATGTCATCCACAAAAATTTTTGCCAATAGGATACCTTTACCTTCTTCATCTTTCATGTATAGATTACTTGTGTCATTTGTTCTTGAAAATCCAATCTGTATCAAGTAGTTGTGCAACCTCTCATACCATGCTCTGGGAGCTTGCTTCAATCTATATAATGCTTTGTTCAGTTTGCACACCATGTGTCTTCTATTTGGATCAATAAAACCTTCTGGTTGTTCTATGTAAACTTCTTCTTCTAGCCTACCATTCAAAAATGTAGACTGGACATCCATTTGATATACCTTGAAATCTTTATAAGCAACATATGCAAGTAGAGTTCTTACTCCTTCCAATCTAGCTACAGGGGAAAATGTCTCCCCATAATCTATTCCTTCTTCTTGTGTGTAGCCTTTGCATACTAGCCTGGCTTTCTTCCTAGTGATTTCACCATTTTCATTCATCTTATTCCAAAACACCCACTTTGTTCCTATAACATTTTTGTTTTCATGTCTCAGCACCAGATTCCAAGTATCACTTTTCTCAATCTGGTCAATCTCTTCATTCATTGCTTGTATCCAGTCTTCATTCTCCAATGCCTCTCTAGTTGACTTGGGTTCAAATTCACACAGTAGGCATTTTGGATCCTTAGTCTTACTTCTGGTCTAACTTCCAGTATTTTTGTCTCCAATTATCTGTTCAGGCTTGTGATGTCTTCTTACATATTTTGCCAAAATAGGTTCAGCTCCTCTCTCCTCTATTTCATCATGTTCCTCAACAAGATTGTCAGATTCAACTTCTGAATGCTTGACAACCTCTTCGTGATACTTAGCAGCATTTTCTTGTAGCTCAACATGTTCTTGTTCTTTCTCGCCACTGCTTTCCTGATGCTCGGTAGCATCTATCTGTTGCTCGACATTGCTTACCCGAGACTCGGCATCAGGTGCAAGTTTGTTACTTGCCTCTTCTTCTTCCTTAATGTACACAAAAGATCTATAATCTTTTGGTTCTCTTTTGTTGTCAGCTTCATTTCTTTCTGCATACTCATGTATTTTGACATTCACACTTTCCACAATTTTGTTAGTGTTAGAGTTCAAACATTTATAAGATTTACTTTTTGTGGAATACCCTAGGAATATGCCTTCATCACTCTTAGCATCAAACTTTCCATTCCTAGTGTCTTTTAATATATAGCACTTACTTCCAAAGATTCCAAAGTATTTAAGACTTGGTGCATGCCCATGCCATAATTCATAAGGTGTCAGATTTGTACCTTTCTTGATCTATACCTGGTTAAGAGTGTAGACAATAGTGCTTATAGCTTCTTTCTAGTATTTCTGTGCCACATTCTTTTCAATCAACAATGTCCTTGCACAATCCAAGATAGATCTATTTCTCCTTTCTGCTATAACATTCTGTGGAGGTGTTCTAGGTCCAGACATCCATCTTTTAATTCCTCTATCATTGCAAAATAGATTAAATTCATTTGATTAAATTCTCCACCTTGGTCAGATCTAAGACATTTCAGGTTCCTACCTATCTCCTTCTCAACCTTAGCCAAATACCACTTAAAGAATTGAAAAGCTTCATATTTTTCTTTTAGAAACATTACATGCTTCATCCTAGTATGATCATCAACAAATAAGATAAAGTATCTAGCACCACAGTAACTTTGTACACCCATAGGTCCACAAAGGTCAGTATGAAGCAAATCTAAAATGTTTTCAGAAGTAAAGGATTTTCCCTTAAAACTTGACTTTGTCATTTTTCCTAACTAGCATTCCTTGCACATCACATTCTTAGGTTTCTTCAATCTAAGTAGACCTCTTACCATTTTCTTCTTACTTATCTCTACGAGATTGTCAAAGTTAACATGACATAGCCTTTTATGCCATAACCAAATATCATCAAGTTGTGCAATTAAACATGTTTCTTCAGATAGGTCAAGATAGAACAAATTACCTCTAGTTTGATCTCCACTTCCAATTAGTTCTCTAGTAGCATTGAATATTTTAGCTTGCTTGTGATGAAATTCCACTCGGTAACCAGTTTTGTTAAGCTAAGCAACACTTAACAAATTATAATTAAGAGCTTCAACCCAATATGCATTTTCAAAAGATATCTTATTAGTTAGTTTAATCAAACCATTTCCTCTAATAGGACATGGTGCACCATTACCAAATTTTACACTTTTACTTCTATAATGATGTAGGGTCTCAAACTTATTTTTGTCACCAGTCATGTGATGTGAACAACCACTGTCAACAATCCATTTATCAGTTTTGTTCACATAGGATATCAATGCAATTTTCTCATCCTCATCAAATTCATCTTTCATTGCAACTTAGACTACCTCAATTTCAAAATCATCACTATCAGTGTCAGTTTCTTTTTTAGCAATGTAACAAGATTTCTTACCTTTTCCTTTCTAGTCTTTGTTCCATCGGTAGCTTCTATCATCTTTTCTATCTTTGTGTTTGCTTTTCCTTTCACCATCTTTATCCTTCCTGTTAGGACATCTAGCAACTATATGACCAACTTTATTACATGCAAAACATATAATAGGGAGTTTACCTTTGTACTTTCCTTTTCCCCTTCTCAGTCTTCTAGCCATAAGAGTTTCTAGATCTTCTAGTTCTTCCTCAGAAGTGTCACTATCACTTTCACTTTCACTAATGCATCTTTCTTTTTCTTTCTTTGGCTTGTTTAGAACTAGTTGTGACTTGAAAGTAGATTCAACATTTCCAATGCTTCCAATAATGAAATTGTCATAGTTAGAGAGTTCAAAAGTGGTCAGCTTACCAACCAAACTTTCCAAAGTAAGCACATTAGCAGAGTTACATCTAGATTCTTGAATGGCTGAGATCTTAATAGCATATATAGGATGGAGGGTTCTTAGTACTTTCCCAATTACAGTTTCATCATCAATATCCCAATTTGGTCCTCTAATACTCTCAACCTTTTCTTTCAGTACATTTAAGTCACCACCATATATCTTTGCAAGAGTGTCCCACATATCTTTAGCAGTTGTGCAGTCCTTAATGTCCTCAAATTCTAGATAGCTTAGGGCAGATGCAATTTCCATCATTGCCTAATTATGTTCTTGCTTGGCTCTCATTTCTTCGGTAGTCAAAGGTGTGATAGGTGAGACATAGCTATTTTCAATGTAGTACTTTGCAGAGTCACCAATACCAGCCAGATGTAGCTTCATCAAGCTTTGCCATGCAGGGAAGTTTTCCTTGTTCAGCTTCGGTACCTCCTTCTTATACATCTTGATCATTTGCTTCAAGCCCCTTTAAACTTGATTTCTGTCAACACTAATAATAAGAAACAAAGCTCTAATACCAATTGTTAATATGAATTAGAACAACAGAGAGGGGGGGTGAATTGGTTGTTCTCAAGTCCTAATTTATAAAACAATCTCAAAAACTTTTCCTTAAATCAGATCCAATAACCAAAACAAACTCGGTCATCACTGATTCAATAATAGAAAAATACAAAAATGTAGTCCACTACCCAGCTATAACTTAACTTGTAAAACATAGAAATGTTCAAAGAAAAACATTCACACAAGTATTAACACCAGGATTTATAGTGGAAACCCAATTTGGGAAAAACCACTTTGTAACATGCTACTATTATTTTCACTCTTCTGAAGTGAGCTCGATAAAAAGCTAACCCTATTAAAGGTTACAATACACACTGTCAAGTGTGACCCGGTTAAAAGATTTCAATCACCCTGTTAAAAGTGAGCCTAGTCATAGGACTTACATACACTCCATTAGAATGCAACCTTGTTCAAGGGATTTAACATATGACTATTAGGTCAACCTCTGTTAAAAGGATTTTGATTGTTACAATGGTTAGAAAGTAGCAATAATATTTATCTAAAAAATATACAACTCACTTTGCAAATATCAAATTTGATTCCGTACACTAATGCTAGTTTACTAACTTTGAAACTTTTCCATTTCCATCTCTGATCAGCTCAGAACTTTTCTTCAAGCAACCACCACAATTCTCCTTTAGCCTTTTCTACTTATTCAGTCAATAAAACTTTACTGATGTTCCAGTATTATCTGTTCACCCATGCACTTGCATATCCAAATGCTTAGGTTCCCTTTATACTTTCCTCAATTAGGTTAACTCATCTTATGCCACTCAATCTCATTCGTAGATCTTAGGGTTAGGTTAGATTCATTGACTCTACCCTCTTCATGTTCTTCGGCTCCTTTTCTAGAATCATCTCAAATCTCTTTAAGATTTAAAATAAAACATTTTACAATGCATTTAATGCTTCCAAACAATCAATAAATAAATTCAGCACGTTTTACATAATCCAAGAATTCAACAATGTCGGCTCCAAAATTAAATTCTCTTCAAATATAAAATTGTTGATGCTCGGTCAATACTATGATCAACTACTCAGTCTTCATGTAGAAAGCTCGGTCATTACTAAAAATATTTCCTCAGCTTACACTGTCTTCCTTGGCAATTAACTATTGTTCGGTCGACACTATAATTCTTCTTTGCATACATTGACTTAGTTGACACTAACATTACTCAGCTTAAACATGATTTTTCCATTCTTTTCTCGGTCAAGCTTACCAGTTTAGTCTTCAGTCTTACTAGTATAAAGAATACATTATCTCATCATTGTGCAACATAGTCAAGTAGACTTTGTAGTATCAAGATAACTCAACCTTTCTTTAGGTGCTATTGTTACCAACCTTGCCTAGCCCCTCAGAAACACCCAAATAGATATAGTAGTTTTCTAAGTAGCAATAGTCTTACCAATTAAGGTTTGACATCAATGACAATACAACAATTGTTTCAATTGCAGTTTCCAACATCTAGTACATCTATTTTCTACTTCTTTGCCAACAATTTATCTTATGCATCTTTCCTTTTGAGTAGATCTCCAAAACCATATAATTCCTTGGGGCTCATGGTGGGGATGTCAACCTTTGGTATAATAATAGGTTGGCTCAAATTAACTTTACCTTTTCATGTTTCCCCTTAATTTATTTCTTCTTAGTGACTTGTGAACCCTCACTAGTAGATAACTTCACATCAAAAGTTTTGCCAGTAGTAGTATCCTCAGTTTTGTTATCTTTTTCTTCCTTTGTCTCTTTTGGTTTCTTTTCATCCTCCTTCTCCTAGTTTTCTTCTTTCTTCTCTTTTTATTTTTCCATTTCCTTATCCTTCACTGGTTCTTGTTCCTATTTGTGATTAGTGGTCTCAGGAGGAGTGACTGACTTTGTAGTTTCCTTTTGTTCTTTCTTCTTTTTTTTTGTGGTGGGGGCATCAATTGGAACATCCTTTGTGACCTCTGAGGTAAATATTACCCAAATTTCCTTATGCATTCAAATTTGGCTGAAAACCATACCCAAGCCTCTATTTTAACCATGTCCAACACTTGAAAAAATTTCATGAATTTATACCCGGTTCTCTGGCCTCTGCAATTTATTTTACTCCCTGGTCTATAGTTGAAAAGTTTGAAAACTAGCCGTTGGTGTTCAAAAATCCTAAAAACCCTAAGCCTTGTTATATTTTCATGTTAACTTTTTGGCAACTTAAGTCATCCAATTTGCACGTGCCTTTAAAAAATCCTTCAGTCTCCAAGTCTCCAATTCCTAGCGGTTAACCCCTAAACACTCAGTGATCCTGCGAGTAGTTACAGTTTCATTGGTGGTCTTGGTTAAAGTGGCCAATACCAAGATTCTTGATTTGACAGTGGTCGCATGATCTTATGGCACCAGAAGATTCCATCAAATCTTGTGATGATCATCAATTTCTCCTACCTGTAGAGTCTATCTATCAATGGGACCGATGCCACATGATCCGATTTGGCAGCTCCTGATTCATCAGTGGTCTAGTGATTTGATAGGATGTTAGTTGACCGACCCCTTTTGGCATTCTGAAGCTCTAACATTTGCAGAGAATTGATGACTGGCATATATTTGTGAGGGTTTGTGTTAGGGCTTGAGATCTTGGGATGGCTATGGATCTTACTTTATCTCTGGGGTCTATCGGTGGGTCCTTTCCTGCTGACATGCTTGAATCTGATTGGTCTGCGTGGTGATGAGTAGATTTACAGTGGGTCTATTTTTCAAAGGGGTCCTAGTCTAATAAGGATCTACAGTTGGTGTAAAAGTGTAAGGAATATTCTAGGGCTATAAGATCATGCACCCACTGCTAGATCAGTATCTCAGGTAGTGGGTCCGATGTCAAAAAGTTGCAACGTGTATCCGAAATGGCATAGTTTGATTGGTTGTTTGGTATGCTACATGGCAGTTGTTAGTGGGCCCATGGGGTCAAAGCTTTCTAAAGAAGATAAAGCATGATTATATCTTGTGGCTATCATTATACTAGAGGCTCAACATGCTCGATCATTATCATAGTGGTATAGTGACAGCCGTCCGATGGTGCTTATTGGGATCATGGGTCCAGTTTGTCAGGAGTGCTAATTTTGTCACTTCTCATTGGCCGCTGACTTCCATGGTGGAATTTAACTTTTTAGGAGGGGATTTTAAGTAATTTTCTCAGTGCATCTGGATTGCTCATCTATCAGGAAATGTTATACATCGATAGACATGTTTTAAAGTGACCGATTAGCCATTGGTTTTCAAAAAATTCAAATGTGTCTAAGAGGTTTTTTCCAGAATTAGATTTGTAGACTGTGGGTGGTGAGGTAGCTCAGGGAATTTATGTCTCTAGGAAATTTGCATTTAAGGAAGATGATGAAAGGCCTAGGCGGCCATCTTGAGTTAATTCTTGTCCTGAAAAAGTACCAACTAGTGCATTCATGGCAGAGCTTTTGTGTAGGAAAGCAGATAAATCTAGGTTGCTTGTCCATGAGTTGATGCAGTACAGGAATGGACACTTAGTGATGAATATTTGATTGATTGAGATATTTGTAGGAGATACATTTATGATCAGAGATGACAGACTTAGGGTTTGAATATTTTATGTAAAATCTTGTAACCCTAGTTAGGTTTTTTGACTCTTGCCTGCATGCAATGGAGTATGTATATATTATTTTTGGAGCTTTTAGGAGCTCAGGAGTTGGACAATTTGTAGAAGAAAATTCATCTTTTCTTAAAGGCCATCTATGGTATTTTTTCTACCATCTAGCTCATACAGTTGTATTTCTCCCATTGATGATTCAAATATTGCAGAGGTATTTTGTGACAATCCTTCATGTCCCTATGCTTCCTTGTCTGGATTATCTCTTATTGGATCAAAGTGTATGCATGTTTTTAGTGATTAATTTAGGGTTCCTGATCCCTCTTGCTTTTTGTAATTTTGTGTTTTATTGTGTTTGATCTAATTTAGATGTTCTTGTGGGTATACCTCAGCCCCCTTAACGGTCTTGTCTCAATCCTACATTGAGTTGTAGAAGTGAATGTCTGTTTGTAGGTCATAAGTTGTGCCTTATTCTCAGGCCCTCTTATGAAATATTTATGAAAGCCTATTCAGTAAGTTGTGACCTACTAGACCTAAACTTTTCATTGATTTCATTCCTACATACTAAGATCCAAACCCTAGTTTTGGTGCATCACCTAGTAGGTAGTTTTCTTTCAAGTCATTTCCCTTACAAGCATTCCTTCTATCCCTTTCCCTTAAAAAGTTTACTTTCATGTCTAGAAGAAAATTAAGGTGATTATCCAAAAGGAACCAGCCTAGAACCTGGAGGTCTCATCTCAGTTAGCAAAGGTCCCACAACCTAGAGATGATTCCCATGTTATACCAAGTTATCAAGACCAAGAGAGCTTGATACAAAGGCACAAACATTGTATAACAATTTTGGCAGGCCCGGTGGGACTAGTAAAAGATCAGATTAATGTTCAAAGGTGTTCCTATTAGCTCATCTACAAAGGGATTAAAGAAGTTCAATACACAAGAAATATCAGTACAGGCTTAAGCTCAAGGATTCCCCACCTTGGTGCCAGTGTATAACAATTCTGGTACGCCCGGTGGGACAAGAAGTTATTCAAATTCAAAGATATGCTATCTCTAATATGGAGATTGCATAGTGCAAGCTTTTAAAAGACATTCTATCAAGTATATATGGTGACTCCACTAGTTTCAAAGATTTAGGCTACCTTGTTCAAAGTTTTATGAGAAAGATTGAGACTAAAAGTTCAAAGCCTACCCAATTTTTAGAGTTTCCCTCAAGAAGAAGTCATAAAGAAAGGTCAACTCAAAGAATATCCCTTGCAAGGAGAGTTCAATCTACACCTCCTAATACATCAAAAAGGAGACCTTTTCTCTTTCATTCCAGAAGAAGAGGCAGATCTCTAAACAAAGATCTAGAAGAAGATTCAAATCTAGCAACAAATACAGCTCATATAGTTGTCAATCTTCAGATTCTAGCACCTATAATGGCAAGACAATTTTCTTTTGTACCATTTAACCAAGGCAGCCCATTGGTCTTTTCTCAACATCATGATGTGCCTTTGGTGGCACTTAAGAGTATACCTGATTTCACAAGTGAAGGGAAAACAACTACTTTTGAGCACATAAGAGATGTGACCACCATCTGCAGCATACACAACATTACTCAAGAGGATGTGACCATAAAGTTATTAGTAGGCTCTCTAAAAGGTAAGGCTCTAGAATCATTTAGAACTCTAACTGTTGGTTCTATTACTTCTTGGGATGAGTTAGGGGATGCATTGAGTAAACATTTTTAGGATAAATCAGATAACTTGTCTCTAGTTGAGTAGTTAACAACTATTAAGAGAGACCCTCAAGAGAAAATGATAGATTACAATAGTAGATTCCTTAAAACATGGAATAGAATCCCAATCTCAGTGAGACCATCATCTGACCATGCTTTCCTATACTATTTACAAATTCTAAATGGTCAAATTTTTGTCATGATCCAGTCTATGGGTGGTACTTCTCTACCCCAAGCTTTTGACATAGCTGTCAGGGCTAAAAATTGTTTAATCCAAGTAGGCATGATTGCTAGAAGGCCTCCAATGCCCATTTTTCCTAGCCTTCAACCCATTGCACTTTCCCAAGTACCCCCATTTACCCCTATTCCCACCATACTAGCACCCCAAGCTAGTACTAGTGGCCAAGAGTTAACAACAAGCTTCTCTCAAGAGCTGCAAGAGATAAAGAATAGCCAACAAAACAGTCAGCAAGAAATGACTAACTTGTTGCAGACCTTGACTAAGGAGGTCACAAATCTAAAGAAGCAAGGTCAAGGAATCAAACCACCATTTCAGACACAAGGCCAAGGTCCTAATCAGAAATATCAAAATCAAGGATAGCCTTATCAACAAAATAGGCCACCATACCAAGGAGGCTATCAAGGATAAAGACAATGTTTTAATCAGAGACCATTTCAACCATATAACCTTGCACCTCTAAATTCTGCTAATCTAGTGAGGGATATGGTTCCTAGTAAAAATAATTTGGCTATGGTTAATGAATGGTGTTTTCCTTGTAATCAACCCCATAATCAGGCTACATGTTCAAATGGATGGATGAACCAGGCTCTAATGGTTCAAAATGCCTCACAAGCTCAATCAGAGGTTTGATCCAGTGGATCAATTCCTCAACAAGAATCACAAGAGAATGAGACCGCTCTCTGTAATTAGAAGCAACTAGACTTTAATGGAGTTAATGATGAGGTTGCTTTTGTCACCTATACAAGAGCAAAAAGAAGAGCTCAAGACATGGAGAGAGCAGATTCCAACTCCAAAGCTACTACATCTATAGAGCCACTACAACAAGCTAATCCCATCACACCTAAGGAGATCCCTATCATGCCAAGCAAAGAGAGCCAGGCTCTCAAGGAGGTGGAGCCCATCATGCCAAAGATACAACAAAGAGTACACACTATGACATCATTTAATATTGTAGAGAACATGAAGAAGGTGAATGTCACCATGTCCATGTGGGACTCTTTGGCTCTTCCAGGACAGCCTGAAATCTTGAAGAAGGCCATGATAGAGGTAGCGACTCCTCAACCTATAAAAGAAGCTGTAAAGCCAGTGTTGGTTAACACTGATCAAGAAAAGGAGGCTCCAAGTAGGAACTCCAAGGCTAATGCCATTCAAGGTAGGAACTCAAAGCCACCTCCCTTTTATGTATCTTTAATCATTGGAAAATATTTAGTACATAATTGTATGGTAGATAGTGGAGCTACTAGCACTGTAATGCCTAAGAAAGTAGCTAACCAGTTAGGACTAAAATATGAGCCCTTCCAAAAGAAGTTTACCCAACTTGATGGATCCTTAGTCAATACTATAGGTTTGGCTAAGGATACCAGTCTGATCCTTCATGCTAGTCCTAATTTTAAAATCCTCCTTGATATATTTATCATAGATCTCCCTACATTATTTGCTATATGTCTTTCAAGGGAGTTTACGGGCAAGACAGGAGGTTACCTATCTTTTGATTGGTCTCACATGTTATTTCATACAAGGTATGGGACCAAGGTCACCATTAAGTTAGAACCATTAGTAGAACACCATATAGAACCATATGTATCCAACACCATCAATGAGAATTGCCCTATATTTGATGACAGTGACTTCCAAGCCATTAGTGAAGCAAGCACAAAGATGGAAAGTATCCTTGATATTTTTCTAGATGAAATAGCTTCAGAGGCCCAAGAAAATCTAATTTGGGATTTTGGTTTGGGAAGTTATTTAATACAAGAAAGTGATGCTATAGAGCCAAGCCTTCTCAAAGAGGATACTCATGATTCAGAGAATCAGAGCAATCAGGTTTGGGAACTATTTTTTGATGGGGCTAGAAGTAGACATGGTTTTGGTGGTGGTTCTATGTAGTATCCCAAAAAGGAGAAAGGTATTATGCTACCTTTAGATTCAGTTTCTCCTGCACTATCAACACTACAGAGTATGAAAGTCTAGTCAATGGACTAGAATGGGCTAGAAAAAGAGGGCTTAAGGCCTTAAAAGTTTATGGTGACAGTGAGTTAGTTGTTAGCCAAGTGAGAGGGATAAGTGAAACTAAAAATGATACCATGAAAGCATACAAACATAGAGTTTGGGATGTAATTGAATATTTCCATGCTTTCAATATTGTTGCCATCCCAGAAAGTTAAATCAAAATGCAGATAGGTTAGCTATTGTTGGATCCCAGTATGATATTCCAAATAGCATTTCAAGAGAAATGGATCAACAACATATCAAAGTGATTGTCAGACCTTCTATTCCTGATAATGATGTCAATTGGCAAGTGTTTGACAATGATGAAGAAATCCTGCAATTCTTGTTTGAAGAAGATGTTTTTTCAGAGTGCAATCAAGATAGGCTATCACAAAGCTATGGTGATCAAGTGATACAACTCAAGTCTAATAAGGCACCTAGAGGTCTAGTTACCTTAGAGACTTTCTTCAACAAGGATGATCAAGAAAAGAAAAACAAAGCTAGCCTGGTAGTTCAACAAGAACATTGTGTTGAACTAGAGTTGGAACTAGGTAAGAGCTTGCAATTTGGAAGGATAAACACTGAATTGGAAAAGAAAGCTTACACTTAGTTATTCAAAGAATTCAGTGATGTATTTGCAAGGCAATATGAAGACCTCAAAGGTTTTGATCCTTCCCTTTCTTAGCACACTATTGAGTTAGAACCAAATGCCAAACCAGTGAGGCAAACGCAAAGGCCTGTTAATCCTAAGCTTGAGCCACTTATGCATAAAGAAGTGATTGAATTGATAGAGAGTGGTATCATCTACCCCATTAAGCATACTAGTTGGGTTTCCAACCTTGTTCCTGTCAGGAAGAAGAATGGGGAATTGAGGTTATGTGTTGACTTCAGGGATCTTAATAGGGCCTCATTAAAAGACCGTCATCCACTACCTTCTATGGAACAAATTTTACAATGTGTCTCTGGATTTGAGAGATTTTCATTATTGGATGGCTATTCAGGATACAATCAGATCTTAGTAAATGAAGAGGATCAATATAAGACTGCATTTACAACCAAGTGGGGAACCATGGCCTATCAAAATATGCCCTTTGGTTTGTCAAATGTAGGACCTACATTTCAAAAGGCAATGGATATGGCCTTTAAGAGCCTAATGTAAAAGTTTGTGTTGATCTACTTGGATGATATAACTGTCTATTCAAAGCATGTAGTAGATCATATCAAACATTTGAGAAAGATTTTTGAAAGGTGTAGAGAATTTGGGATATCCCTTAATCCCAAGAAATGTGTGTTTGCAGTTCATGAAGGAAAGTTGTTGGGATATGTAGTATCCAAAGAAGGAATTATAGTGGATCCTGAGAGAATTGTAGCTATCTTAGAGCTACCCCTACCACATCATAAGAAAAGTCTCCAATCTTTCATAGGAAAGATTAACTTTGTTAGGAGGTTCTTGCCTAACATTGTAGATTTACTCAAGCCTTTGACAGCCATGTTAAAGAAGAGTTCAACTTTTAGTTGGACCAAAGAAGGGAAAGTCAATTTCCAAGCTATCAAAGAGGCCCTAACAGAGGCCCCTACTCTCCTAAACCCAAATTTCAATAAGGATTTTATCCTTTATGCTTATGGAGGTCATGATGCCATATTTGCAATGTTGACCCAAGAAAATTTAGATGGATTGGAGCAGCCTATTGCTTTCTTTAGCAAAGGTTTAGAAGAGTATGAATAGAGATACTCTTTTGTAGAGAAATATGTGCTTGCTATGGTAAAGAGCCTCAAAAAGTTTAGATATCTATTGACTCATAGCGAGGTACATTTAAAAGTTACTCATCCAAGTGTCAAAGAGTTTTTTCTCTCCAAAGACCTAAATGAGAAAAGAGTTGGTTGGATCACCAAGGTGATGGAATATGACATTAATATTCAAATTACCAAGCTGGTTAGAGGAAAAGGTCTTTGTGAACATTTGGTAGAAGATGAAAGTTCAAAGAAATCAGAGAAAATAGATGCATCTCTAGTGGTGCATTCTACAAAAGAACAAGATAAGGCAACAAGTTGGTTGCCTAATATGATCAATTATTTAAAGACAAGACAATGTCCTACAGGTTTGGATTCAGCCAAAAGAAGGTATTATAGGTTACAATCTATTCCTTTTGTGCTGATAGATGATGTTCTTTTTAGAAAGGATCACAATGGTGTCCTTTTGAGATGCATTGATTCAGAAAAGATAGCTGATGTCCTATTTGAATCTCATGATGGACCTTCTGGAGGTCACTTTTCTCCTAGGACTACTACTTTTAAGATCATGAGGGTTGGATACTATTGGCCATCTATCTTTAAGGATAGTCATGATTATGTTAGGAAATGCATCAAGTGTGCCATGTTTGCAGGAAAAGAAAGGCTTCCAACCTTGCCCCTACAGCCAGTCAAAATAGATCAGCCCTTCATGAAGTGGGGTATAGATTTCATAGGAATGATCAATCCCCCATCTAGTGCAGGTCATAAATGGATAATTACTGCAATGGATTATTTCACTAGATGGACAGAAGGAATTGCATTAAAAGAAGCCAATGAGAGTGTTGTCCTAATCTTTTATGATGATTTAATCCACAGGTTTGGCACTCTTGATTCCATCATTTTAGATAATGCATTAGCACTCACAGGCCTCAAAGTCTCAGAGTGGACAGTCACGAATGGCATCTATCTGAATGCTAGTTCAAATTATTACCCTCAAGGCAATGGCTTGGTAGAATCCACCAATAAGAACTTGATTAGGATAATCAAGAAGACTCTTCAAGAAAATCAGAGAGATTGGCATACTAAGCTAAGGTCTACATTATGGCTAGATAGAATTACCCCAAAGAAGATTATTGGTAATTCTCCTTATGTGCTAGTATATGGTAAGGAGGCCAAGTTGTCCATTTTAGCTAAATTGCCAGCTTTGGACCTAGCTACCTAGTATGCCCTATTTGATGAAGGAAATCCCTTGCAGGTCAAGTATGCTTAGTTGATGGAATTAGAAGAAATCAGAGACAAATCAATGCAAGATATGGGATTCCATCAGATTTAGACAAAGAGGAGCTTTGACAAAAGAGCCAGGATCAAAAATTTCAAAGTTGGAGACATAGTCCTCAAATGGGATGAGTTCAGGTCTAGGCCTAGCAAGCACACAAAATTTGATTCCTTTTGGGGTGGGTCATTTGTAATCATAGAATGTAGGGGCTCCAATTCTTTTCAACTATCAAGTATGGAAGGAGATGCCTTGCCTATCTCAGTCAATGGTTTCCACCTAAAACCCTATTTTGAGGTTAATCCCTCTCTATAAATTTTGTAAAATTGCTTTCTTGCTTTCTTCCTGCTTTCTAGTTTAATTTCCTACTTTTCAAGAAGTGCTCTAAGCACATTTTCAGTCCTATCTCCCTATGAGATTTTTTTTCCTGTGGTAACCCCATGCCCAATAGATGTTCAAGGTCACTAGTTCCCATGTCTAGAAGGCTGACATCCACCAGAAATCACCAGAATGTTACCAAAATTCCCCATGCATTCAAATTTGGCTAAAAACCATACCCAAGCCTCTTTTTTTACCATGTCTAGCACCCCAAAAAAATTTATGAATTTATACCCAGTTCTTTGGCCTCTGCAACTTATTTTACTCCCTGGTCTGGAGTTGAAAAGTTTGAAAACTAGTCGTTGGTGTTCAAAAATCCTAAAAACCCTAAGCCTTGTTATATTTTCATGTTACCTTTTCGGCAACTTAAGTCATGCAATTTTCATGTGCCTTTAAAAAATCCTTCAATCGCCAAGTCTCCAATTCTTGGCAGTTAACCCCTAAACACTCAGCGATCCTGCGAGCGGTCACTGTTTCATTGGTGGTCTTGGTTCAAGCGACCAATACCAAGATTCTTGATCTGACGGTGGTCGCATGATCTTATGGCCCCAAAAAATTCCATCAGATCTTGTGATGATCATTGATTTCTCCTGCCTGCAGAGTCTATTTGTTAGTGGGACCGATGCCACGTGATCTGATTTGGCAGCTCCTAATTCATCGGTGGTCTAGTGATTCAGCAGGTTGTTAGTGGGCCCATGGGGTCAAGGCTTTCTAAAGAAGATAAAGCATGATCAGATCTTGTGGCTATCATTATACTGGAGGCTCAAGATGCTTGATCATTATCGTAGTGGTATAGCGATAGCGGTCCAATGGTGCTTTTTAGGATCATGGGTCCGGTTTGTGAGGAGCGCTGATTTACTTGCTTCTCATTGGCTGGTGACTTCCACAGTGGTGTTTGACTTGTCAGGAGGGGATTTTAAGTAATTTTCTCAGTGCATCTGGACCGTTCATCTACTGGGAAATGTTAGACATCGACAGACATGTTTTAAAGTGACTGGTTAGCTGTTGGTTTTCAAAAAATTCAAATGTGTCTAAGAGGTTTTTGCCAGAATTAGATTTGAAGATTGCAGGAGGTGAGGTAGCTCAGGGAATTTATGTCTCTATGACATTTGTAGTTAAAGAAGATGATGAAAGGCCTGGGCAATTGTCTTGGGTCAATTCTTGTCCCAGAAAAGTACCAACCAGTGCATTCATGGCGGAGCTTTTATGTAGGAAAGCAGTTAAATCTAGGTTGCTTGTTCGTGAGCTAATGTAGTACAGGAATGGACACTCAGTGATGAATATCTGATCAATTGAGATATTTGCAAGAGATAAATTTATGATCAGAGATGATAGACTTAGGGTTTGAATATTTTATGTAAAATCTTGTAACCCTAGTTAGTTTTTTTTACTCTTGCCTGCGTGCAAAGGAGTATGTATATATTATTTTTGGAGCTTTTAGGAGCTCAAGAGTTGGACAATTTGTAAAAGAAAATTCATCTTTTCTGAAAGGCCATTTGTGGTATCATTTCTACCCTTTGGCTTATACAATTGTATTTATCCCATTGATGATTCAAATATTGTAGAGGCATTTTGTGACAATCCTTCATGTCCCTATGCTTCCTTGTTCAGATTATCTCTTATTGGATCAAAGTATCTGCATGTTTTTAGTGATTATTTTAGGGTTCCTGATCCCTCTTTCTTTCTACAATTTTGTCTATTACTATGTTTTATTTGATTTAGATGTTCTTGTGGGTATACCTCAACCCCCTTAACGGTCTTGTCTCAATCCTACACCAAGTTGTAGAAGTGAATGTCTGTTTGCAGCTCATAAGTTGTGTCTTATTCTCAAGCCCTCTTATGAAATACTAATGCAATTTTATTCACTAAGTTGTGACCTAGTAGACTTGAGATTTTCATTGATTTCATTCCTACATACTGAGATCCAAACCCTAGTTTTAGTGCATCACCTAGTAGGTAGTTTTCTTTCAAGTCATTTCCCATACAAGCATTCCTTCTATCCCTTTCCCTTCAAAAGTTTACTTTCATGTCTAGAAGCAAATTAAGGTGATTATCCAAGAGGAACTAGCCTAGAACTTGGAGGTCTCATCTTAGTTAGCAAAGGTCCCACAACCTAGAGATGATTCCCATGTTATACTAAGTTATCAAGACCAAGAGAGATTGAGACAAAGGTGCAAACTTAGTGTATAACAGTAACTTCTTCAATCTTAGGAAAATTCAGTATCTTCTCAATAATAGGATCTTCATCCATCAAATTTACTTGAGTTGAATCATCAGGATTCATTCCTTTAGTCTCCTTGGCCTCGATTTCCATTACATCTTCATAATATTTAATACCCTCTATTGGGTGTTTATCTGTAGTCAAATCAATAGGATTTGACTTACTTTGGGTTTCCTAGATCTTTGTCAATTGGTCAGGAAAGAATATATTTCTCCATAAATCTTTTTTCTCCTTTTAAACTTCTTCAACCTTACTACCCATTATCTTTAGTGCTCTACTCTTGACTAGGAATCTCTTAGGATATTCTTGCAATGCTTCCTTGATTCCTCTTGTTGATAAGTCAGGTACTGTGATATCCAGGGATCTCTCCATCATTTTTTTTTAGATGCCAAGGCATATTTCCATCTAGCATCTATCTTTTGATATAACTCATCTGTCACTCAGTTGGCTATCTCAAGCAATGTAGTTTTAAACTTGTGTAGAGTAAACACAACTGCTTCTTCAATATTTTCTTTTTCCTCATCACTTTTTGTTTCATATTTAAGTTATTTTATTCCCAAATAACCTCCATACTTCTTGATTACTTTAAGAGAATCATCTAACTTTCTTAGTTAAGGTGACTGGTTATGCACAACCTTCAATTGTGAAATATCTTTAGATTTGGTTCACTATCTTCTTGTAATGTCAGCTCCCTTCTAGGTCTACCTATAGTCTTCTTTTCTCTCATGTAGGTTTAAGGCTTTGGTGGTTCTATAGTTTCTTTCTTCTTCTCTCTTGGTGTGGAGGAAGACCTTGTTAATGGTCTTGCACCAATTGCACTTGGGGTCTCCTTCATTCTTTATTTCTTCCCTTTGATCTCTAAAGAACCAACTTCATCTTCTTCAATATCAATACCCAAATTTTTTGATAAACTACTTATCATTCTACCATTTTTCCTTAAGGCCTTACATATTAATATACCTAGTTTGATTTTATTCTTTACTTCCCCATATGTTCCATACTGAGTGGAATAATGATCAAATGGTTTCTCTAATAATCCTTCAATTTGTATTGATGCTACATCAATATCTATTTCTTAACCCATTGGTGGTAACCAAAAATTTCTTAGTTGCACAACTCTCACTATACAAGTGTCGGTATCCACTTCAAAACATATATCATCCTTGTATCTTTCCACTAGCTTAGGTGGAATTTTAAACCTTTTATACATCTTAGCTATGAAAGTTTTCAAAATAATCATTCATAACCATATGTTGAAGTTATCTCCTAAACTTTGAATATACTCATTTATTTGATAGATTATCGGTTTGTTCACATTCCACACTATTTTAGTGATTAATGGAAAGAAGTTATGAAAGTAGAAAAATATGCATACCAGTAGTGAACTAAACTTCAAAGTATTGGTCTTTTCTTTCCTTATTGTGATCATATCATCATCTATCTACTTCAATAAGATCTCACAATATCTATCTTCATGTCTTTCTTCACAATCTTGTAAGAAATATCAACAACTCCATAAGGTACATTATCTACCCAAGATGATTGGAAAATTTGGTAGGATATTATATTGCATGTGAATCTCATCTCAGGATCATCAATAGTAGAAAATTTTAGACCTATACCATCCCATTTAGCTTGAGTAAGCTCACAAATTTTATTCTTGTCTATTTTTTTCTATGCTCTCAATCTATCACCAATCGAATATCCAGTAACAATGTGTAGTACATATTTTTTAATTTCAACAAGTGCATTGAGCCACATGAAATGATCATGTACTAGGATCAAAACAATTCTCATACATTCCTTCTTGAATATTATTGGTAAATGCATAGCATGAACCAAACCCTTGGTCTCCAAATGTGTATGATCATTCTTCAACTTCCCATTTACACATAGGTTCTGATAGGATGTGTTGATCTCCTCTTGATAGATGTCCCAAATTTTGCAATGTATGAAGGAATGAATGTCTTCAATCAAAATAAATCTCAGTGGGATCAAAGATAGGGCTCCATATTTATCAGTTTCAGCTACTATGATGGGTGGTATCTTATACTTAAGATTGACAAGGTTAATCTTTTCCACAATAATAGGATTCTTTTACTTTGGGTGCCATTGATTCACATAAATGATCTCTTAACTGATAGGGTTTCAATTGATTAAAAACTTGGTAGTTCTTTCATAGCTTGGGAAAACACTAGTACTTACTTGAATGCATTTAAAAATACTTATATCTTCTCAATTGATTTCTCAGATGCTCTTGGTAGTCTCATATCTGCACAATGCTTCAAATGCTCTAAAAAATGTAAGGTGAAAATGAAATATCAAAGGGGTCTATTTATATTTTTTTGTCAATCAAGGTTTCCAATGGCTATAATTTTATCTTTAAATGCTTTCTACCGATTCTCTTTTCACTGATTACCAAATGCACTTTCCTTTTAGTGAATGGAACAAAATAACATGTACTTTTACTGATCAAAAATATTAACTTTACAAAATATATCCAAATGCATCTTAATATGATAATATGGATCTTTGCACAAATGTTAGGAACTGATTTAAGATAGAATTTTAGTTATCAAATCCTACTCATACCTTTGACCAATTAGGTGAAGATAGGTGCAGCCAATCCAGAAGATGAGGTGCCATCTATTGTTCCAAGTTTAGTTCCATCATCTTGAGAGTTTCTTCTCCACATTCTATTCATCTAATCTCTTATCTCATCAACATTAACTTGAGAAGTTTCAATCAGTTATTCCTTGGTTGGGGCTATTCCAAGGTACCTACAATGTTTGGCTAGGTGACCGACCTTGTGACAATGAAAACAAGCCATCCCAGAGTTTATCTATGACCTTCTATTGTTCGTTTCATGCATCAATATGCAATTTTCAACAATGTGACCAAATCTCCCACATGCAGTACATGTAATTCTTGTATTGTAGTCCCATGGTATAGTTGATCCTTATCAGTTGTTTGGAGTATTTTATCAATTAGGGACCCATTTCACATTCTTTCTTTGTGACCTTCATTCTTCAGACTTGTGACTATATTTGTTGCATTTATTGCAATATCCATCAAATCTTGGCTTCCTTGTATTGTTAGAAATCCTTGATCTACACTCAAAAGCCTTGTGACCATACTTATTACATTTGTAACAATACCCATTAAACTTAGGAATTCTTGGTGGATTACCTCTTTTTCTCCTGCAAACATTAGTTGTATGACCCGGTTTTCCACAATAATAGTAAGTAGGCTTCTTTCTCTTTGGTGGGGTAGAAACATTCGAGTTGGCTGCTTTGATTTGAGGACTCTCCCTTCTCGATAGTATTCTTTGCATTAAATCCAAGTCTAGAGGTGTGTCTTGGTTGTCTTTGACCTCTTAGTTGTTCATCAAATATCCTCAATGTTTCTTGATTCCTTTTCAAGACTTCATTAGCATCATTTTCCAATTTTAGTTCATTCTTCAAATGTTCATTTTCTGACCCAGTTCAGCAATCTCTCTAACTTTCCTTGCAACTTCCTGATTTGCAACCGACTAGTTGATCTGTTAATTTGTACTGAATTTGTCTCAACCTCAGTATTTCCCCATCTTTCTCATTTAGAATTGCATTCATTTCTCTTCTCTCATCTTCAACCATTCTTTTGTCATCTTCATCTTTTCTCTTTCATTTTAGGACTTCACATATCCTTACGGATTGAGCTTCTTATTCTCTTTTCAATACTTTTACCTGATTAGTTAGGTTTTTGTTCTTCTTAGTCAGTTCTAATATTGCGGCTTTAGATTCATTATACATACTCCCTTTGATAGTTCTTTGATTTTTTGAACTTGATCTTGTGTATCTTTCAATTGATGTGATGGATTATTTCTCTTGTTGAGTGAATGCTTTAGTTTCTTGTTCAATTCATCAATCTATTCATTATCTATCCTCAGTTCCATGTTCATGTTATCAATCACCTTTTCATACCTATAACTTTCCATCTCTCTAGATCTTTCCTCTCAAGTGGTTAAACTTCTGAGTAAGATACTTTTCTCTAATACCAATTGTTGGATTAATTTATGGAAAGTTAAGTACTCAAAGGGGAGGGGTGAATCAGTACAACAAATGTTTTTAATATAACTTTGTAACCATTCACAAAGAATCATAACTTTTCATATAAAAACATATAAAACATATAAAACAATATCATAACACACAACTCATAACACCATTATTTTGGTATCACAAAAACCCCTGTTAGAGGATACAAAATTGTAGTGGGGATGACACCCACAACACTCACTATTTTAGTAAAAAGTCTGCTCAATTAGAGCTACAATGGTATCTATTTCTTATAGCTTACCCTATTAAGAGTATTAACCCTATTAAGAGACTAAATAGTAATTAAGTCTACCTTATTAAAGGATTTTACAACTCTAATCTAAGAGTTGTACCCTGTTAAAGGATAAATACAATATAAGATCTATTAGGATCTACTTAGTTAAGAGCTTTTATAAATATGATTACACTTTAATTAGTACATGAAATTATCTATAATACTTTCATCAATGTATTATTTTCATACTTATTATTCTCAATAAAAATTTACCCGATACTGTGCTTCTCTCACAATATCAATTATGTACTCGGTAACTTCAAATTTGAATCACATGCATATTGTATTCTTATTGCTTTGTTACTTTGTGTCTTCTCTTCTCATCACCTGCTCTCTGCAATTTCTCCTTCGCACCTTCACATACTCTCTCACACTCTGATCCATTATATACTCATTTCTAGAAGTGGTGGAAATAATCTACAATCTTCTCCTTAAGAGATGCTAGCATTGGTTACTTCTCCAATGCATTTATCACATTTAATTCTCATTGAAAATCTCACCTTGTAATCATTCACAATCATTATGTTTAAATCTCCAATGCCCTGTCAAGCAAACTCCTTGAGATTTGTAACCATTTTCTGCTCGGTGTCTAGATTCAATGTATCTATAGATTCTCCCTGTATAGGCATGTGATGCTTGGTAATACATTTTCCTCTTCCTTCATAACATGTATCTTATCACATTTTGGTAGATGTTTTAGCTTGGTACTTCTCAGTTCTTGGTGCTCGGTTTCCCTTGCTTAGGCTTTACCAAAATTATTTTGCCTTCATTTCTCTTTACTAACCAGCTTAATGCTTTTACGATTTGACTTTCTTTCTTTACCGAATGACTTTGACAATAAATATGACTTAACAATAACTAATGACAAAAAAATAACTCTATAGGAGTATCAAGATGACCAACAACCAAAGGATTTAAAGGAAGAGAGGTTGCAGTAGAAACAATAGAAATATCACCAAGGGGGAAAGCCGCATTAACCTCATTTGAATTCACACATTTCTTAATAGGACCATCATGAATCTTAGAAGTTTCCATAGAATTTAAAACCAAATTTAAACCATCAAGAACATCAGAAGGAGCCACAACCTTGACACCCAAATTCTCATTTCT
Source organism: Chamaecyparis obtusa (assembly GCA_027943335.1). Classification (NCBI taxonomy): domain Eukaryota; kingdom Viridiplantae; phylum Streptophyta; class Pinopsida; order Cupressales; family Cupressaceae; genus Chamaecyparis; species Chamaecyparis obtusa. Next base: position 2,738 of record BSBK01002983.1, on the reverse strand, counting down.
AGAATCTTCCTCAAGATTAAAAAAACTATTCTAAATTAAGATGCTCATAAACAGATTTTTTTGACATAATCACATCATGAAAATAATATTGTTATCAATCAACAACCAAGTGTTAAATATACAAATAAATTTTGTAGTAAAAAAGGAGGCCCTCCTAGTCAATAATTTGGGACTACTTCCTATACCCAATTATCAATATAACCTCTCTAGGAAAATATTTTGAGGTATCAATATCCAC